>OY728141.1:1699856209-1701106209 GCA_963277665.1 Viscum album | reverse complement strand
CGACTGTTATATTACTGATTGCAAGAAAGTCATACTTGAACATGTTAATGTTCCATATATTAATAAAAAAATCTATCATGATGATATCTGTTTTTTCTAGGTATCAATTTTCCTATTCAATGGTATTAAAATACCATGCATGCATAATTACGTAATCTTATAGTTAGATGAACGGTTGGAAATGTTATTCTTCTTTACTCTATGGAGACCTATGAAATCAATCATTTTAACTCTGTCAAAAGATCCTTTAGAATTTTTAAAATAATGAGATGGATAGTAAGCTTTACCATCATACCGTATCACAGGAATATTTACAACATCCTTATAAGAGATAGAATATGTTTTCTAAAAAGTCTTTAAGTGAAATTTATCCTTTCCACATTCATTGAAGAATTTAACTGATTCATAAATTTAAACAGTAATTGTGTATATTCTAGATCATATTATCAATTATTTTTTGGTAATAAATATGATTTCCCGCCCTTAGAAATTTACAATGTTCTTTAATAATGAATCATAATTAAGGTATAAATTCTAGTGAGCTGACCATTCATGTAAATAAACCACTCATTGAATTCTTTGGTAGGCATTTAAATATGAGATGATATCTATATAGACATCTTGAACTCATGAAAGGGATCTAAATATTAGGAAAGGGCTCTAGAAATAAAAATGGAGACTTTAAAGGGTGACTGAATCTTGGGTGAAAATATCACGAAAATGACGCGGGACATATGGTGTCCCCTATTTTATATAGGCACCGAGATGATGGTTTAACTTCCATGAATTAATATAATGTTTTAAAACTAATATATTTGATCGGAAGGTTGAGATTAATCTATAGAAGGTATATAGGGTCTGATCATTTGAGGTTTTACAAAAATAAATAATATTAAAGGATATATGAATTCCAAGAAACTTTTATGAAAAAATTATGAAAAGAATAATATATAGAAATGAAACTAAGATATAATATTTAAGAAGATGTTCCTTTCAGATTTCTCAGAAGGATTGTTAGTGTTTGATAATTTTATTATTAATCATATATTGTAAAAATTATTATTAGGTTATGAATACATTTTATAGGTTTTAGACACTTTATTTAGGTTTTGAAAACATATATTAAGTTCCAAAAACAAAATTAATACATTCTAAAAAAATTAGTAGGTTTCAAAAAAAATTATTAGGTTTAGAAAAAAATTATAAAAAAATTAAGTTTACTCCCACTATGAAGAGGGGTATCCTAATATAAGGATGTTTTCTAAACAAAAATTAGATATGAATGATTTAATTATAATTATCATTCATAAATTTTTGTTTAACGTTTTAAAATCTATCCATTGGTAATGATTTTTCTAAATTATTAGTAAGTTTTTATTTCATTCAGATTAATTGTAAAATAATATATTTTTTTTGTGTGTGATCACTAAGGAAGTGATTCCTAAAATATATATGCTCTGTAAGATTGGGTTGTATAGGGATTTCTATTAAACCTATAGAACTAGTGTTATCACATAGTATGTGAGTTTTAGAAAAACATATTCCATAATTTGTAAGTGTATTTTTCATCCGCAAAAAATGAGAACAACAACTTCAAATTACCTCTTATTTAGCTTTAGTAGTGGAATGATCTATAATGTGTGGTTTCTTACATGACCATGAAAAAAATTAATCTCATAAAGAACAAAAAGAATTGTATGTAATATTTATATCCATTCTAGAACCCCCAAATCCAGTATCTATAAAACCATTTAATACCAAAAAGTTTCTAAAATAATATAATAATCATAGATCTATAGTTCCCTTTAGATAGAAATAAAAACAATTGATGAATTTAAATTTGATTCATTTGTATTAGATTGATAACATGAAAATAATAAAGCTTAAAACATTATTACAGGAAAACAAACTATTATGTATAGTAAACGTCATATCATTCCTCTAAAATATGTTTGATCTATTGGATTCCCAGAATCATCAAGATCAATTGTATTCGAGGTATGAATTTGAGTAATTATAGTTATAGTGTTCTAATATCCATATTTTATAAGAATATATTTTACATTCTTATGTTGAGATAAATTGGTTCCATCAAATTTCTGATAAATTTGAAAAAAAAGGAAAAATGTTATCTCACCCATCATACTAATTTAAAACTCAGATTTCATAAGATTTAAGAAAATAATAAATTTAGTACTGGTATGTTTATCTGAATATAATGACATCAAGATAAAATTGAATAACGTTTTTTTATTCTTTTCTTTATAAAAATGGTTGGATCAATATTTCCCTTAACATGATACTTCTATAACAAAAAATCATATAAGTCTATCATACCAGCCTCTAGGGCCATATTTATTACTATATAAATCTTTGATATGTTAAAATACATGTTAAGTATGTTTTCTATCTTTAATACTAAGAGTTTGTCGAATATAAAATTACTCTGGAACATATCCATTATGGAAAGAACACATCACATCCATTTGAAAATGTTTGATGTTAAAGAATGCAGATAAGTCTAATAGAATTAGAATAGATTCAATTCTTTCTACTGGAGAATAGGATTCTTCATTTTATATTTTTTCTTGTTTATTATTGACTTTACCAAATGATCTTTCTATATTTCATAATATGATTCCATTTTCATAATATTTATTTCTAAATTCTCATTTTACTCCAATTGTAAAAGTTTCATTATGTCTTTCAACCAAGTCCAGACATTATTCCATTAGAATTAATTTAGTTCATCTTGAATAGATTTAATCCCACATTAATCACCTAAGGATTTTTCATTACTATTAGGTTCTAATTACGAATGGAATGCTAGATTCACTACATCATTTCTTAAATAACATTAGGTACTTAAGGGTTGATTTACATCACCAATAATACAATCACTGGGATCATTCATAAGAAACAACTGATTTGGGTTTTATAAAACTTTTTCATGAACATATGGTAGAAATTATTTTGTAGTGAATAATTCAGAAACATTTTCTTGAGTATTCTTCTGATTAGAAGAAACTTCCATCAAAGGTTGATAATTGGTTTTTAAAAACTCGTTATAAGATGTAGCTTGGGGTTGTTTAAAAAAAGGGACCAGTTTCATCAAATTTAGCATGTACTATTTCCACAATAGTATGAGAATTATTATTGAAAACCCATTAAGATATCGGGTTAGTGGAATAGCTTAAGAATAATTCTTCATCAGATTTTTGTGTGAATTTTTGTGCACTATCTTTTGGAGTTAAAATGAATACTTTGAATCCAAATATTCTAAAGTATGAATCATTTGGATTCTTGCCTATCAATAACTCATAAGGTGTTTCATTTTTAAATTTTATGATTAAATAACAATTTGTATTATAAAAATAAGTACATAAAAATTCAACCCAAAATGTTTTCTAATTGAGTATTCACTCAACATGGTTCGTTCTATCTCTTGAATAATTCAATTTCTTTTTTCAACAAAACAATTTTCCAAAGGAGTTCAACAAGCTGAGAAGTTATGAGTAATTCCTTTCATACAAGTTTTTTTTTTCAAAATATGATTTTTCAAATTCATCACTATGATCAATTTGAATTTTTATCAATGGATTTTTTTTCTCTTTTTTAACTTTGGTTGATAAATACTCAAATGAATAACAGACTATAGATTACTTTTTTTAGAAAACAGACCCTTATAAATATTGTGTAATCATTAACTAAAACAAATATATGTATCATTTTCTTCCAATACTTCTATTTTGTGTAGGAAAAAAC
The DNA here is from genome assembly GCA_963277665.1 of Viscum album. NCBI lineage: Eukaryota > Viridiplantae > Streptophyta > Magnoliopsida > Santalales > Viscaceae > Viscum > Viscum album. The sequence continues at coordinate 1,701,102,444 of OY728141.1, read as the reverse complement.
ATATATATGTGCATTAGATATAATGAATCAGAAGTTTGGACATCACATATAGATTATATCAAGACTTATGTTTCTTTACATATTGACAAGTATCATTGACTTTTGAAGAAATAAATCAAAAATCTGGTTGATCCTAAACAATTTCATTATTATATAGTTTACTTAACTTCCTTAGGTTATAATGTTCTATCCTTCTTTTCCATAACCAATATTTTTCTTAAAATACATTAAGGAAAGGTATGTCTTGGCTCCTATGGTCTTCTATGTCATGTTTATATAGATTCTCATTCCAATGGGCTGAATAAATGAGCTTATCCTTAGAAGTGTGTGCTAAACATTTATCATTCCAATAATACACAAGGTATCCTTTATCACATAGTTGAAATATTTTTATAACGTCATGGTAAATTCCTTCAACAAAAAAACATTTGAAATTAAGGCTTTTACATGAAGAATGATTTTACATATACTAAAAAATTCACTTTAAGAATTGACTCTTAATGTTACTCTTTCAACATTAATTTTAATAATATATTAGTAGATGTTTTTTATATATCATGTTACATTAAGATCCACTATCCATGTACCACAGAATTAGGTCGGTACATATTTTTTTCCTGAAAACAAAACATTTAGGTTTTTATAATCACAACATTCTTGGATCAAGAAATTTTAGATAGTAAAATATTAGGAATTTTCATTTTCTTAGAAAAGGGATATTATTGAAATAATAAGTATTTTATTTTGTATAATGAATTTTTTTTCTTAATTTCCTCCACTTTAACATTTAGTGCAAGAAGGTGAACATTGAGGAATAAAATATTTGTGACTAAAAATCGGTTTTTATTGAATATAACCCATTCCAGAATTATTCTTAAGAGGAAGAAGTTGTGAATACATATTATCAATGTAACATAACAAGTAAGTAAAGAATAATATATTTTCATATCTATGTCTATTTATGAATTAGATAGTGTTTCAGAGGCTTCAAATGAAAATAAATCCAATCTTAATCATAGAATACTCTAATATTTTTAAAAGATTGTTTAACCACCTTTTGATGGTGAACCATTTTTAAATAAATATTTTTGGAAATATTATAAGATATATTTGTCAAAATAAACTTATTATTTAGAATGGGTACATTGAAATTTAATTTGGAAATTTTTTTGGTATTTTTCTGACAATGTTCATTTTTTTAATAAATAGTGAAAAATACTGCATTTTACTTCAAAACTGCTTTTTCATCTAATTCAATTATATGGTTAGATTATCTTTTTAATTGTTTTTAATGTGAAATTAGAATATATTTTTACCATTTAATCCAATTTAGGTCATTATAATTCTTTTTTACTTTGAAATTCGACATAACCAATTATCTATCTTTTGATAGATTTTGTTTCATAAAAACAAGCTATTTGTTTTCACAACGGGAATTATTTTTAAATTAATTACTGCAATTTCTATTTTGAAATATAGTAAAATGGATTCCATATTTAGAATTATATGTTCCAAAATATGTAATTATGGGCTTTTCTTTTTTAGACATTATGAATAGTAATGATAGTAATTATCTTTAATTATCGTGATTAATTAGTAACAAAGTTGTTAAGGGTAATAAAATAATATCATAATAATATAAAATGACCCCAACATGTATCCAAATCAATGTTTTGGGTCATCGAAGACCATGTGAAGCTTTTTTCCAAACCTTAGGGCCCATGTAGTCACATGGGTGTAATAGTGATATTTATGACATTATTTTTAAAAAGAAGAGAAATATAACAATGGTTTGTATATTCTAAGTAAAAAAATTAGTTTTTTTAAATAAATTATATCTTAGAATATAAATAGTTATTGTAATGCTAAAAATATTTCCAACATCGTGGTATTTTATTTATAATTTTTAGATATTATATAAATAAATGTATATATGACACCATGATGATGTTGTGATTACCTCATTATTGACTGATGTAAATAAAATAAAATGATAAGGTAAAATCTAAGATGTACAGTTGTAAAAAACCTATTATATTGTTTTATTTCGATCGTTTATCACCTTATCCTCAAAATATATCATTTTGGGACCTTTAAAATCCTAAAACCTTTTTATAATAAAGTAACATTTCATGACATTTCAAAAGTGACCCTCCTCCCTCTTATAAAGCCCCCCACCTCTACACTCTTACCCACACCTCTCAACCCCTTGGATCCTCCAAACTCTACTCATATTATCTCTAAAAATCACAATCTTACTCCTAGAAGCCTCACTATGGGTAGAAGTAATCCCAAGGAAGCATTTGGCTAAAATCAAAAAGAGTTACCCGATTAAGAGGTAATGACTTCTCTCGAGTTTCTTCCTTTTATTTTCCTTCTCCAATAACCACTGTCTTCTTATATTTTAATCGCATAATAACACCAGTATCCTAAATATACTAGGATGTTTTTATGACAACTATTCTACCTGCGCTCACACACACACAACCGTCTAATGGTTAAAGAACATACTGTTTTTGTGGGTGGGGAATTACTAACTCACAAAGCAATGATTGTTCAATCTTCTTTTAACACCTATCATGGAATAAATTAAGCTATCATTGTATTTAAATATAATATATATTATGTTTATGTTTTCTTTATGCTTCATTAATTTTTTTTATATATCAAACCTTATGGTTTCTATTATGAGTAAACACGATAATTTCATTTGAGGAAGTGCGGACTACCGCCCCTCAATGTGATTTGACTCATTCATACCAAATGTGTTACGCATAAAGGATAGGTTTAATGATATTATACATGATACAATATTTGAATTATATTACTACTATGTATCATTATGTTTTAATTCAACTAAATATGAAATATAAATGGAATTTGGGTTCATTCGTATGTATGGCTTACTGTCTCCATTAACGGTGCATTTCATTTGTCACCTCTAAATGTTATGTACTATTATAAATACATGTATTTTCTATATATATATTATATATATGATATCCAAATAATTAATATCATTCTGGATATAAGGAACCCTTGACCAGATGAACAACATGTAAATATAATAAGTCCATTTTTAACATAAGTACCAAATATCGACAAAACAATCATTATTATCTTAAATGATTACATAATGTTTATAAATGGAAATAAGTGATATAAAAGGAATAATAAACATGAAAAAGTTTCTTAAGAAAGTTTAAATTTACATTAGTTTATTATTCATGAGATTAAAGAATGATCAAGTCAAGTCGGACACGAGGTAAGAGACTTTTCTCAATCTCCTTTCATTGAAGCATATTTTGATTTAATACAAGACATTATTTTATATGCTGTATAAACACCTTTGAATTTTTTTTTCAATCAAAGGGAATCTTTTTCTACAAATCATTTTACTAAACAAAAATAAATGTTTCTTTTAACATAGGCGGTGACAATGACCTTTCCACCGCCGTGAGTATTATTTGATCTTTGGATTCCTCAACATGCCGTAATGTTTAAAAAAAAATATAAATACCATATAATCTATTATGTACTTTGGTATTGAAAATGGTTTTGATAATTTAATTGTTATGTCAATATATTTAAATGATATATTGTGATTGAAATGTGAAATTTTTTTCATTCCTTTTATATATTTTTCAAATATTATGATTTTATAATGGTACTTAGATAATCGATAGGTGGTTATGTGATAAACCAAATGAAGGGTGGTGTCGTGAATACTAGGATGGGTGGTTACATTATAACCTCCAATGCATTGGGTATGGAAGTTGTCCATATGGCTATTCGATTTTGTAACATGTGTGGAAGTCAACTATATGATTATTCTATTTAAGTATTTTTATGTTCCAAGTTACCTTTATATGATATGTGTTCTTTATATTGGTGATATTTGGTTAAAAAAGGGTAAATTGTAATCTTTTATTCAGTGAAGAGTATTCACTACATCATAAGGGTGAAAATTATTAATTCTGTTAAAGTATTCATGGTTTACTTGTTGTTTTAAAAAACTAATAGTTTCATTCTTTGTGTATACCTTTCTGAGATTTTTATACTCATCCCAAGTTTTTGAAATGTTTTCCATAGGACATAAAGTTTAATAGGGTCAAGGATGGGATCAAGGAAAGTCATGCTGTCTAAAACATGGAACTGGACATGACTTGTTTTATCAAGAGATTTTATTTTATGAAAAATATTGAATCTAAGTAGAACTGTCTACTTTGTAACTTTTGAGATGTAATAGTTATGGCCTGATTCTCGAAAAATCTAAACATGAAAACATCCTCTATGAAAATTTTTCATTTAATTCAAGATTAAGTAATGTTTTAAGGTTGGGTCCTTATATTTGGTATTAGAGGTCAATTTAGATAACTTTTAGAGTTATAATTCCATTAAGTTATTGTATAAAAATATTTTTTTTCACATTATCTTCAAATTGAAATGATATATAATTTTAAGATTACAATGTTGATTCATCTAAGAAATGTTTGTTCAGAATGGTTTTTTTCATAGGAAATAGGGAAGCAGTGCTAGGAAGGAATACAGAAGGAAATGACCTTCCAAATCATCATCCTGAGATGGTCGAAATTGGAACTAAATAGTTTGTTATAGTAATGACCCAGTTCCCTCAAGTGATAAATAGTGGTGGTATCCTTGCCCAAGATCAGCCAGATCAACCACAAAAGAACATGTCAGTGGTAGAACATTTCATGAGGCAACATCCCCCAACATTCAGAGGATTATCTGACCCTGTGCTAGCTGAAGGTTGTATTAATTAACTGGACAAGACTTTCGATGTCATGGGGTGTTCATACAATAAAAAGGTTTGTCATGTTGTTTACCATTTGAGGGTGAAGCCGATTAGTGGTGGTCGATGGTGATAAATATCAGGTATGCTGATGAGATTGATGCTCCGGACAAGGATGAATTCAAAGGTATGTTCCTTCAGAAATATTTTCCTAAGGCTGTTTTACATAGGATGGAAAAAAATATATAGAATTGAGACAAGAGGACGACTCAGTGGCCTCTTATGAAGAGAAGTTCACTCGATTGGCAAGGTATACTGCAAATTTATCCATGACCATGATAGTAAAATCAATCATTTTCACTCAGGATTAAATCCAAAATATAGAAGGGAAATAGCTTCTCGTGAGTTCAAAAGTTATGAAAAACTTTTTCGAAGTGCTGAGAAGGTGGAAATGGAGTTTTCTGATGATCATGTGTTCTTTGAAAAACAACAGAATAAGAGGTCTAGTTGGTAGGAATATGGAAATTATTCCTCAAAGAAGCCCGGAGGTAAGAAAATCAAATATCCATCATGTAAGTAGTGTGGTAAAATGCATCCTGGAGAATGTTTATCAAGTCTAGAAGATTATTTGGGCGTGGTACATCTGGAAATATTTCTCATCACTGTAAGGAAGATGGTCATGTAGATAATGAAATTACAGCAATAAGATGTTTTAAGTTTAATAAAAAAGGGTCATTATGCAAATGAGTGTCTAATGAAAATCTAAATGGAGGGAAAGTGGCCAGACTAAAAGCAGAAAGGGGTGTTGAAGTACTTTCCAACTACTTCAGTAGATGTTGGGCCATCGAATGATGTAGTATCAGGTACACTATTTGTTTGTTCAGATTATGCCAATGTGTTTTTTGATTCAAGGTCTACACATTATTTCCTTTATAATAATTTTTCTATTAAATTGGGAATTCCATCTAACAATATGAATCCTAAACTTATGGTAAAACAACAGGGGGAAACATTTAGACAAAAAGTAATTATAATAACCTTCCTATCCTTCGGTGTGGAATGAATCTACCAGAAACCCTTGCTATTTTGCCTTTGGTAGAGTTTAATGTTATTTTGGGCATGTATTGGATTTCTATTTATCATGCTAAGATTCAGTGCATAGATAAAGAGGTTTCTTTTCAGAATGATTTTCAATTTGTGTACAAGAATGAACCCTTAATTTTGCAAACATATCAGGAAGCTGAGAAACTAGTAAACTATGGGAATGAATGTTACCTGGCACATATTGTTGAAAAAAATTTATTGTTTGGATTAATGATGTTCCAGTGGTAAATGAGTATCTTGATGTTTTTCCTGATGAGTTACCTGGTATTATATATGATCGGGAAGTTGAATTTACTGTTGAATTAGTTCTTGATGATAAGAGAATTTCAAAAACCCCTTTATTGAATGGATCAATTTGATCTTTGAGAGTTAAAGAAGAAATTGAATGAGTTATTAGATTAAAGTTTCATTCGACCTAGCACATCACCATGGTGTGATCATGTCATGTCTGTTAAAAATAATGATGGATCAATGAGACATTGCATTTATTATAGAGCATTTAATAACATCACCGTTTAGAAAAAATTTCCTTTTCCTCATATCGATGATTTGTTTGATCAGCTCCAGGGAGCACAGTATTTTTTGAAGATTGACATGAGGTTGGGGTACCATCAGTTGAATGTAAAAGAAGAAGATTTTCTGAAGACCACGTTTCATACTAGATATGGCCATTATGAATTTGTAGTTATGCCTTTTGGGTTAACCAAGGCATCTGTTGTATTCATGGATCTATTTTTATAGAATTTTTAATGAGTTCTAGGATGAGTTTTTGGTTGTGTTCATTGATTATATTTTGGTTTATTCCAAAATAAAATAGGAACATGAGAGTCATTTAAGGGTTGTATTAAAAACCATAAAAGAAAAGAAAATGTAGGGAAAATTAAGCAAGTGTGAGTTTTGGTTACAACAAATTTTTTCCATGGTTACATTGTTTCAAAAAATGGAATAACTTTTGATCCTACTAAAACAAAAGTTATTGAAGAATGGATAAGATCCACAAATATAACAATTATCTGTAGTTTTTTGGTTTTGCAGGTTATTACCGGAAGTTTGTTGAAATTATTTCATGGTTTTCTATTTTAATGACTATGCTAACTTGAAAAGGTGTTAGTTTCATTTGGACTAAAATTATGTGATGATGGTTTTCTGGAATTGAAAAAAAGTTTTGTGAAAGCTCCAATTTTGGAACTACCATCCAGAAAAGGTATGTTTGTTATCTATAATGATAATTCATTAAAATGACTTGGTTGTGTCCTTATTTAGAATGATCAGGTAATTTCTTCTACTTCACATGAGTTGAAAACTCATGAGTTAAATTACCCTACCCATGATTTGGAATTAGCTACTTTTATTTTTTGCTTTAATAATTTGGAGGCATCATTTGTATATTGTAAAGTGTGAAATATATAGTGATCAAAAAAGTATAAATTATATATTCACTCAGAAATAGTTGATCATGATACAGAGGATAAGGCTGGAATTAATAAAGGATTATGATTGTACAATTCATTACCATCATAGAAAAGCAAATAAAGTGGATGATGCTTTGTGTCGAAAAAGTAATGCTTCATTAACCATGAAACGTTTGAAATGAGATCCTTTGGTTTTAGATTTGATGAAATTTGGAATAGAAGTTGTTGGTTCGGGATGTTATTCTATTTTGTTTCAGGTGTTAGTGAGATCATCTCTATCATATAGAATTAAGAAAGTGTAGAAGAAAGACAGTAAGTTGTAGAAAAAGGTAGAGCTGGTTCCGAAGGGTATGTTGCCAGAATTCAACATTGATAATGATTGTGTTTTTATATTTTGGAAGAGATTGTGTGTGCCTTGTGTTTCACAATTGAAGAATGAGTTGTTATGTGAGGCTCATAGTTACCCGTTTTCAGTTCATTCTGCCAGTACTAAGATTTACAGAGATCTCTGGGTGTATTATTGGTGGGATGGAATAAAAACAGATATTGCTGATTTTACTATGAAATGTTTGACTTTTTATCACATTAAAGCAGATTGGTAGTTACTGAAAGGGACACTTCATTCATTACTGCTACTAGAGTGGAAATGGGAAAATATATCCATGGAATTCATTGTTGGATTACAGAAGACGTCTCGAGGTAATAATGCAATCTAAGTTATTGTTGATCGATTGACTAAATTTGCTCATTTCCTTCCTATTCGAGATACATTCTATCTAGATCATATTTCATGGTTTTATGTTAAAGAGACAATCATGTTACATGGATTTCCCCTCTCTATTATATATGATCATGATCCTAGGTTTACTTATAACTTTTGGAATGGCCTTTAGAAGTATTTGGGTATTGAATTAAATTTTAGTATAGCTTTTTATCCTCAATCAGATGGGCAGTCAGAACGAACAATTCAGACCATGGAGGATATGTTATGTGCTTGCACGATGAATTATCAGGGAAGTTGGGACCAACATCATTCTTTGGTTGAATTTGATTATAATAACAGTTTTCATTCCAGTTCACAGATGGAACCATTTAAGTCATTATATGGTAAACGATGTCAAACTCCAGATTTTTGGGATGATGTAGGGGATGGGAAGCTGATGGGGCAAGAAATGGTAGAAGTGATGGCTAAAAAAGTTCAGTTGAATCAGAATCACATGAGAACTGCTCAAACTCGGCAGAAAAGTTATGCAGATAACCAGAGGAAGGATCTTTCTTTTGAGGTATGTGATAACGTTTTTCTCAAAGTTTCTCCCTAGAAATGTGTGATGCATTTTTCAAAGAAAGGAAAGTAGAGTCCATGGTTCATTGGACCTTATAAAATCCTAGAGAAGGTTATATCAGTTGCACATAAATTGGCATTATCTCCACGTTTGTCTCATGTACACAATGTTTTTTATTTTTCAATGTTGAGAACGAATATTCCAGATCCATTTCAAGTTTTGAGTCTAGAGGTAGTTTATATGGAAGAGAATCTATGATATGAGGAACAACTGGTCCATATTCTTGACCACAGAGAGCAATTTTTTCGGAATAAGGTGATTCATCAAGTAATGGTTCTATGGGAAAACCATATAGTTGAAGTGGCAACATGGGAATCTGAAAATGCAATGAGGGGTAAATAACCACAGTTATTAAATAAGTAAATAAATTGCGGGGATGAAATTTCCTAAAGGGGGACGGATGTAACATCCCATGTAAGTAAAGAATAATAAACTTTCATAGCTATGTCTATTTATGAATTATATAGTGTTTTAGATGAATAAAATGAGAATAAATCCAATCTTAAGCATAATATACTGTAATATTTTTAAAATATTGTTTTACCGACTTTTGATGGAAAACCATTTTTAAATCTATATTTTAGAAATATTATAAGCTCTATTTGTCAAAATAAACTTATTTATTAGAATTGGGATTTTTATATTTACTTTTGTTAAATTTTTTGTATTTTTCTGACACTGTTCATTTTTTTAAACGATTAGTGAGAAATACTTCATTGTACTTCAAAACTACGTTTTCATCTTATTAAATTACATGGTTGTAGTATATATTTAATAGGTTTTAAAGTTTAATTATAATATATCTTTACCATTTAATCCAATGGCAGTCATAATAATTAATTTCACTTTGACATTCAACATAAACAATTATCAATATTTTGAATGATATTATTTCGTAAAAACACACTATTTGTTTTGACAATGATAATTATATTTAAATTATTTACTTCCATTTGTGTGTTTTGAATTTGGTAAAATATATTCCATATTTGGAATCATATGGTCCAAATTATTTAATTAAGGCCTTTTTGTTTTTGGACATTATGAATAGTAACAACGATAATTATCCTTAATTATCATGATTAATTAGTAATTGGGTAGTTAAGGATAATAAAATAATATCATGATAATATAAATTGACCCAAAATTGTGTCCAAATCCTCTTTTATTAGTCATGGCTGACCATGGGATTCTTTTTACCAATAATTGAGGGCCATGGAGTCACATGCGTGTAATAGTAACAATTATGAAATTATTTTTTAAAAGAAGATAAATATTACAAAGGTTTGTATATCCTAAGTAAAACAATTTTAATTTTGTTTAAATAAATGATCTCTTAAACTATAAATATTCATTGGAAAGATAAATATATTTCTTACACCATGGTATTTGTTTTATAATTTTTATACATTAAATAAATAAATTTATTTATGACACCACAATGACGCAGTGATTTCCTCATTAATGAATGATTTAAATAAATTGAAAAGATGAGGTAAAATCTTAGACATACACTTGTAAAAAACCTATTCAATTGGAGGATTTATAACCCTAATTACCTGATCCTTGAAATATATAGAAGTGAGACCTTTAAAATACCAAAACCAGTTTTTAATAAAGTAACATTTCAAGACTTTCCAAAAGTGACCCTCCTCCCTCTTATTAATGGTCCACAACTCTACCCCCTTACCCAAACCCCTCAAGCCTTTGGATAGAATAACATCTGCTCATATTATCTATCCACATCCCTATATTACTTCTAGAAACCTCACTTAGGGTATAAGTCTTCCTAAGGAAGGCTTTATGTCAAATAAAAAAGAGTTACCCGATTTAGAGGTAATGTCTTCTCTACAGTTTCTTCCTTTTATTTTCCTTATTAACTCACCACTATCTTCTTATATTTTGAACCCATAATAACTCAAGTATCCTCAATATAATAGGATGTTTTTATGGTAAGGATTCTACCTATACTAACACACACACCCATCTAATGGATAATAAACATACCGTTTCTGTGGGTGGTGAATTATTGCCTCACAAAACGATCATTATTCAATCATATTTTAACACCTATCTTGGTGTCCATTAAGATGTCACTATATATATATATATGTTATATATTATGTTTATGTTTTATTTATGCTTATGTATTTTTTTATATAGAAAACATTTATGGTTTCCATTATGAGTAAACACGATAATTTCATTTGTGCAAGTGTAAACTACCACACCCTCATAGTTATATGACTAGTTCATACCATATGTGGTGTGTATAAAGGACATGTTTAATGATATTATATATAATACAATACTGGAATTATAATACTACTATGTGTCATTATGTTTTAATTCCATTAAATATGAAATAGAAATGGAATTAGCGTTCATGTGTACGTACGAGCTACCGTCTCCATGAACGGTTCATTGCATTTCTTTCCTCTAAATGTTATGTAATATTATAAATAAATGTATAAGATAGATATATTTGATATAAAAATCATGAATTTAATTCTGTATATAATTAACCTTTTCCACATGAGCAACATCTTATTATAAGATGTCCATTTTTGACTTAAGTAACAAATATCGACAAAATGGTCATTATTAACTTAAATGATTACATAATATTGATAACATTGAAATAAGTGATATAAAAGTAATAATAAACTTGAAAAAGTTTCTTAGTCAAGTAAAAAATAACTTTAGTTTATTATTCAAGAGATTAAGGAACAGTCGAGTCAAGTTGGACAAGAGATAAGGGACTTCGTCTCAATCTCCTTTCATTGAGGCATATTTCGTTTTAATAAAATAATTTTTTTATACATTGTATTAACACCTTTTAATTATCATTTCTTTAAAAGGGATCATTTTATACGATGCATTTTGCTAAAAAAATGAATGTTTCTTTTAACGTACGTGGTGACAATGCCTTTTCCGTCGCCACGAGTATTATTTGATCTTTTTCTTACTCAACAAGCCATAATGTTTCTAAAAGAAAATAAGTACTATATACTCTTGTACGTATTTTGGTATTGAAATTGTTTTTGATAATGAATTTTTTATGTCAATATATTTTAGTGATATATTGTGATTGAAATGTGAAAATGTTTTCTTTCATTTATATTTGTTTTATGTCTTGTGATTTTATAGTGGTACTTGGACATTTGACAGGTGATTACATGAAAAACCAAATGATGGGTGGTGACGTGAATTCCAGGATTGGTGGTTACATTATAACCACCAATGCATTGGTTATGGAAGTCTGTCGTATTGCTATTCCATTTAGTGACATGTGTGGATGTTGAACGTATGGTTATTCCATTTATGTATGTTTATGTTTCAAGATAACTTTATATGTTATGTGTTCTTTATATGGGTAATCATTTCATTACAAAAGGGTAAGTGGTGATATTTTATTCAGTTAAGAGTATACATTTCTTCATAAAGGTGAAAATTATTAATTATGTTAAAGTATTCTTGGTTTACTTATTGTTTTGAAAAACTAATAGTTTCCTTTTTGTGTATTCCTTACTGAGATTTTTATGCTCATCCCAAGTTTTTAAAATATTTTTCACAGGACATAAAGTGGAATAGGGTCAAGGATGGGATAAAGGAATGTCATGCTATCTAAAGCATAGAACTGTACGTGACTTTTTTTATCAAGAGTTTTTATTTTATGAAAAAATGGAGTCTGAGTAGAAGTGTCTACTTTGTAACTTTTGAGATGTAATAGTTATGGCCTAATTCTCTAAAACTCTATACCAGAAAATATCCTCAATTGGAATTATTGATTTAATTCAATATTGAGTAATTTTTAAGGCTTTGTCCTTATAATCAAAACCTTACTTAATAGAATTAAATATTTACTATAGTATCTTTAAGTAAAATGTTTCATATTTTAGTCTAAATACTAAATTATTATCCCCATAGTCATTAGTCTTAGGATTTAATTATGTTCTAAATTTTTTTGCATACAAATAATATTTTTATATTCCATTAAAAGCTTCTCCTTTTTAAAATTAACTTCCTCATAGTTGTTTAAAATTGAATAATTTTCAAAAGATTATTTTTCATGATATTTAGAAATATATGATACTTATTTTTAAAAAATATTTATTCTTGAATTTTCCTTATCATTTTTCTTTTTAATCTTACTATTTTCATTTTCATGTAACATAGAAAACCTATATACTTCATGAAAAGTAGGTAAGATATCTTATGCTGAGTAATATTCTTTATTGGAATATGTAGAACGTTCTTCATCTGTATAATTAGAATGTAATGATATATTTGTTAAGGATTCAGCAGTATGAACCTTAACCATGATTAAATGGTCTTCAATATCTATTTTAGTGATAAGAAAAATATTATTCTATATAAAAGATTCATTATATTTAGATTCATCAAATGAGTCTCCACTACTTACACTCAAAGAATTATTTTACTTTAAGATTTTCTTTCTTTTAGGCTTGTAATATATTTTCATATTCCTATCATAATTTTTATAATTATAGTCTATTTATTTCAACTTAGTAAAATCAGGTCTAATGTGTCATGCTTTCTTATACAAACATCATGTCACTTTAGAGTAGTTATTATATTTCATATCCTTTTTAATTTATCTATATGTAAAATACTTATTATAAACAATGTTGTTAATCAATAGATAAATATTGTTTAATTTATTCTATAGTGTTCAAATTAACTTGAGTCTGGATGAATAAAAACATTTTTAGACATTTTTACATAAGAAAATTCTAAGGAGTTTTACCTTTAATCTAATATGAAGTAGTTATAAATGAACAACTCCCATTATTCGTCTTTATATTCTCAACATCTCTCACCAATCTATTCTCACATTATAAGAGAGTTCCATATAATTCATCATTATAAATAGTTGTTTCCTTCATTGAATCGTCAATATAAGTTATATTAAATTACTATTCATTTGGAATTATGTTAATGATATTCTCTACAGTCATCTTATGATCTAGTCATTTTTCTACCATGGGCTATATACTATTTATAGTAGTAATGAATCCCTTCTGAACATTAAAAAAAGTTTTTTCATTGAAAAAAACCATGATAATCTTCTCTAATAATGGAACTTATAGTTTTCGTAACATTAGATGTTATTAAATGGGTAACATAGAGTTTATTCCAAATATTATTATCTATTTCACAAGAAGATATATGGATTTATATATTCCTTTTCCTAGAACAGAGAAAACCATTTCATACATTATATTTTAGCAGATATTATTTCTTTAATTGGTTAGTTAATGTTATGATTTCTTTATCAGGGATTTTATAATATCTAGTAATCATGAAAATGTTTCTCACAATAGTATTGATGAAAATATTCTACATTCTATCTCACAAAAATTCATTATCATTCCGATCAAATATCGGTGACCTTGTAGGGTTCAAATTATCTAGGGATCTGACATTCATTCCTGTCATCTTAAATGTAATACTATAATTATTTTTCCACAATACAAGTAAGAGAAGAATTTATTTATAAACTAAAAATTTATAAATGAAATTATAATCAACTTGCAAAAGTAAACAATGAGTATGTCAACTAATTAATGGAAATTTTTCTTTTCATTCAATGTATAAGTATCAGAAGAATAGATACCTCATCTGATACAATTTTTAGGATCAAAATAACCATCTAAATACTCAATTCCATGAGGGGGGGGGGATTCATAAGTTTACAAACAATCATTTCTATCCTTAGGGAAACTTTTTTTAACATGTCTAAACAAATTACATTCACTTATACACTATTGGGTATGATTATGGAAAAATACTTTGCGTCCTATAAATATGATTTTCGAAATGAAATAATCACACATGAATACCTAAACAAGAATCTACCTTAAAGAATATAGAATCTAATATCAGAGTTAAAAAAAGATAAGGTATAAGAAAAAATTTCTTAAATTTATAAATTTCATCAGAAAATAAATGTACATATTAAAGGGTACAAATCTTTTAACCCAAAAATTAGGGTATCCAGAACACCTTAGACAAATGTCTTATGATTTATACTTTCAATCCGGTCTGTCATACCTACACCAGAGTAATCCCTTGATCCACGAAAGATTGGTATCTATCTTTCTATCCATGTAAGCCTTCAATCTATAATGTGATTGGTACATCTACCATCCTTTAATAGGAATCCATCAATCAGTAAGGTGATCAGTAACTCTATATTAAAATTAGAATCCCTTGGTTATATACAACAATAATTAGTGTCTCACAAATCAAAACAATGATTTTTGAATATAATTATTTTGTAAAAACATCTATTCACAATTTAATCTCTTCAAGGATTTCACAAAAAAAATTGGTAGAGCTCTTTTGGAGTATAAAATTTCCCAATAGTTAACCATTTTGAACCCATTAAAATGACTGGGTATTTATAGGTGATATCTTACGTTGTTGAAATTTCCTCCAAAATTTACTTTTTCCAAAAATTACATTGGGACCAATATAGGTGGCACTTACAACGGCCATATAATTACTGATTTGAAGACATGATTTACCATAAGAAAATATCATGCTAAGCATTAAGTATTTATAAATATATTTATATAAAACATTATTTTAATGAAAAATAGTAACTTTAAGAAATTTATTAAAACATTACATTAAGGAAATATAGTATCTTTAGAAATGTTATGAAAGTATTACATTAAAGAAATATAGAAACATTAAGAAAATTTTGAAAATATTATATTAAGGAGATATAGTGACATTAAGAAAGATATACAATATTATATTAATAAAATATATAAACTGTAATAATTTTATGAAAATATTACTTTAAATAAATATAATAACATTAAGAAACATATAAACTCAGATCTGAAAATTATTGAGAATCAGAATTGAGAAATATAGATTCAGTATCAAAATTATGGAGAAATAAAAATTGAGAAAAATATATGTATTAAATTATTTGTGCTATTCATATTTGAGAAAGATGATTTAGATTCTATTTTCTATGTGATTCTGAAATAAGAAATATGTATTAGATTTCATGATTTATTAAGGATCATACTAGTTCTAGTAGTAATTTTACTTTAGAAACAAATGTTAGAATTGTCAAAAAACGAAAATAAATTGAATAAAAATTTCTTTATAGATACAAAAAATTATTAGGAAATTAATTTTAAATTTCTTATAGATAAAATGTATTATTAAGAAAAATATGTTTGTGAATTCCAAAACATAAAGGAATGAGAAAATTTAAAAGGAATCTTTTAACTCAAAAGAAACAAGGGTGAATTTTTACCCCATTATGGATCTTATAGTCCTATAATTATATTTACATTATAATTTTACCCACATTTCCTAGAGTAAGGGATAAATAAGTAATTAACCAAGGCAATACTAATGGATGATATCATTCATACAAAATTGAATGAAAGAATGTAAGTATATATTCTCCTAGAAATTATTAATCTTTAGAAAATGAATCTTAAATCAACAATGATATTGTAGTACCGTTATTTTATATTAATCAAATGGCCCCTTAAATCATCATATATTTATAATTCTATGATGTTAAACTTTATAATGACCATCTTCGATATCACTCTCCATCAAGAACATAATAGTTATTATTCTCTTACATATCCATGTTTTTAATTTATATTATTTCTATCTGAATATAAATCCTATTTTTTTGTTGAATTTCAGTTTACCTCATTTTAAAAATTATTTTTTTTTACCCTTTTTACTATGTGGGTATCTCACAAATTAATTCTCAAACATCCACCATTTATTTTTAATGTGGAATTTGAAATTTCAAGGAAACAATTTCTTTTTTTAAATTCTTGATCATATCAGAATAGTAGATTATCAATTATCACTTCCAAAAAATAACACTCATGTTCATGATGTGTTCCATGTATATATTCATATTATATATATACATAATCTTTCAGATGTACTAAATTTAGTGTTCATAGCATCAGAGCATGATCTTTCTTATTAAGATAAACAGATTGAAATTCATGATCATAGAGTTAATGTTATAAAAAACAAAACCAATGACCTAGTTAATGTATTTTAGTGATACCAATATTTTATGGAGTTTATGTGGGAACATTTGGATAATATGAGGAAGGTTTAGTCTCATTTTTTTGAATTAGAGTGATGAATTTTGTGGGAGAAATTTATTTTGAAGGGGGTAGAATGTAACATTTTTGTATTATATGTATTATTATTTTTCAATTAAAATAAAATAATTTAATGGATTTCATTAAACACCACACCAAGTCATGATTGTTTTTTACAAAATCATTCATTACACACAATACAAATTTTGGATTTCGGTACCTGCATGACTAATTTTTTCTCATGTAACACACAACAACGAGTTCCTTCAATAGCTTGTGTTATACACATGACTGAGTTTTACCAAATAAATATAATGTTTATGATGATATTTATCACCTATCCATTATAATGGAGGGAATTAAAATTAGTAACTATATTATGAAAATATGGTTAATAGATGAATTTTTGGTCAACTAGTAATTATAAATGAAGGAAAAACCAATTGCAAATAGATGATGTGTATTTATGAAAAACTAATTCTAATCTCACAAAGGTATTTTATCATAATAAATAAAATTAATAGCATTTATTGAATGATATTAAATTAATTTATAAGTTATATATTGATTGAAATATAATATGTTTTATAGGTATAAAAAACTAACAAATCCATTTTTAATCATAACAAGTATATATTCTGAAAGGTAGTTTCCCCACCTTTTATTGGAAGATTTGTTTTAAAAATAAAATTTGAAACTTTTACAAAAAATTATTTTCTAATATAAAATTTCTTTATAAAATTGAAATATTGAAATTTTCTTAGGGTAAATTGTTTTGTTTTTTCTGAAAAGATTAATCTTTTTATGAATAGTCAAAATTTTAAAATTTATTTCAAAATGAGATCTTCATAAAAAAATATATTATATGTTAAATTATATTTTTAATTGGTTTAAAATTCAAAATATTTTAATTATACATCTATTAATCAAATTCATTTCATTGAAATATTTTATATATATTTCATTTATATATAAGAATATAGTCAAATTTTCAACAAATTCAGATTAAAAACCTGATTTTTATCCCCATCTACAGGATAAAATTTTAATTAATTTTAGACACTTCTGTGTTATGAATGTTTACATATGAAATAAATATTTTTCATCATAAGTTAAAAATATATCAAATCTCTCAATATTATTTTTGTCCAATAAGAATTTTAATCATAATAATTATTATTACCATGGTTAACAATAAATCAGTTAAATAAGGGTAAAAATAAATAAATAAATATATTAGAAAATGATGATAAAACCTTCCCAATTTTTTTTTTATTTTTTACCCATAATAATAAAAATATTTGTCATGTCACCACTTCTTTCCATTTGGATGGGATTATACCCTTTATAATATTTTATTAATAGAAATGTCAAATTTATTATACTCTTGTTTTTAACAAGTAAAATATTTTTAATATGGGGTTATCTGGGGGATAAAATATCAAATTTTGGAAATTTATTGTCCAATTTAATCATTATACATAAAAAATTACATCCTATTAATAATTATAAATTCATTACCGTAGTTAAAATTAAAATGGGTCAACTAAGTGTTAATCAATAGGATAAAGATTAAAATTACACCAATAATTTTTTATATTTCATTTTATATGATATTAAAACCTTAAAATTTCTTATCATAGAAAAAATGGCCTTTTTAGGTATTTATATTTATTTTTAATATATTATAAATTAATCTTTTGGGAAATTCCAAAAGTTCCCTCCCCTTTCTTTTAAAATGACACCACTTCTTCTCATTTATTTAGGAATAAAAAATTATTTGGTTTTGAAAAAACATTTATAAATACCCTCTAAACTTTCATACCATATTAAAAGAATACCTACATTTGGTAGAAAGACAACCAAGTTAGTCCTTTGGTGAAAACCCAAAGTATATATCAAATGTAGTGGTAACATTCATCAATAAATGTTTTTTTATATATTCCCTAATCCAATTAAATTATTTTATGTTTTATATTTATATAATAACCAAAGTATCTTAAATACAATGATATTTTTTTATGATAATGTTACGAGCTTCAAATTCACACAAATCGTTCAAATGGGATACACAAACATCGTTTGTTTGTACGATAGACTACCACCTCACAATCCATTATCATCCGTTTATCAATTAAATCCATTAATGGTAGATAATAATTAATGATTTTTAGTTTATATATGATATATATAATTTATAAAATGTTATCATGAATATTTAGTTGTTATATCACACATACATTCATGCTTTCAATTTTGTTGGAATGTGATAACATCGGTCATGTGTACCAAAGACTACTATCTCGCAAAGCGATGTGATTCATTCATGATTTAAATGGATTGTATTAATGATAGTTTTATGAAAATATATGTGATGTATATGACATTATAATTATTCTTTTGTGATAATATATCATATAATTTTATTTTTTTTGAAAAAACAATAAAATGAAAATAGCGTTCATGTGTATGTACGGTCGGATGTCTCCATGAACGGTGCTTTTTATTTTATACCTATTATTTTATTAATCTACCTAAATAAATATATAAGGAATATATATGATATAATTTTTATAATATATATGATATTATTATATCATCATATAAGTAATAATACCAATAATAACATGTCAAAAGATGTACGAATAAAGGTGTTATTACCCAAAACATAACATTAATAAGGAATTTTCAATAAACAAGTAATATGAATTCATAAGTAAATAATATATGGTATTATATATACGAATATTTTTGTTTGACTATTTTATAATAAAATTATAATTATTATATTGGAGGATTTAATGTATATTATGTACATCAAGACATAAGGTATGGGTATTTCTAGTCTCACTTTATTTCTGCAAGAATTAAGATATATTGAACATTCATTTTTTGGTTAATATAATTCCCATAAATGAATTATATGATTAAAATATTTAAATTTATTTCTTACTTAACCATTTTATGATCTCTCTTATAATGGGTTTACTATTCCAATGTTACCAAATCACTAAGGTAATTTTATCTCAATTTTCCTTTATTGAGAATCATGATTTGTTATGAACTTATATTATTTTATGTGGTGTATATATGGTAATTTTACATATTTTATCATGAATATTTTTATTTTTGTGATTTCAAAGCTTCATTTAATTTCATTATCTCTCAGGTCAGAATTTTTTTATTTAGAATCAATGTTTAATAAAAATATTTTCATAAAATGTTTTAGAAGATCGTTTAAAAAATTTCAAAGACAATAATTGAAAAGATGTTTACAGTGATGTTTAAATAATAATTTATATGTTTTCATGGTTATTTTCAATGACAATGGTTTGTTAAATACTATATTAATTAAAATTTATTTTTCAAATTATAATGGATATTTTCCATGAAAAATGTTTAAAAATATCATTCAATATATTTTCAATCTAAGATGACTTCGATTGGTAAAAATATTTAATTACTAGGGATATAATCTAAGGATACCATCCATATTCTTTCACTTAATGGTTTATGTTTTTATAAAATGATTTTTATCAATACCATTACTTTTAATTGAGATATGCTATGATGAAATGTTTACAAAATCCATTTATTTTCGTGAATTATGAAGCGATGAATGATTTATTATATTTTGGCACATATATGTATGATTTCATTATGTTGATGGTGGGAACTATATCGCCATATAATGCATTGGAAAAGTATATATAACTCATGATGTATATATATTATGTGTGAATTTGATTTCATGTTCATAATTACATGCATGGACATAGTTTTCATGTACATATATTTATGTGTGGACATGGTTTTCAGGTCTATATGTTTGTGCGTGGGCCTGATTTCATGACTTTAACTTAATGAATGAACCTGATTCTGTTTATACATTTTTACAAAGTTAAAATTTTATGTTTATGCCATAATTTCGTGTCTTAATTCAATGATAATATCTCATGGATTATGTTCTTTGATTACATTATGATTCATTCCTTAAAAAATACATATATTTATGCCATTAATCATGTATAATATCTTTTAAATGTATGGTATGATCTCAAAAATTTAGGGTAATGCTCTCATACCCTTATTGTTTTCTTATGTATCTCAAATTTTAACCATAACTGAGCATATCAGATCACCATTTCTTATGTTTCCTTTCCCTAGGTTATGAATAAAGGCTCTATGTTGGAATAATTAGGGGTAAGATCTATATAGGATATTTTGAATATCTTTTTCCAAATTAGAAGAATGTTGTCCATGTTCACAATGTCACTAAACAATTATGGTCCTCGATCTTGTGTTTGTTTAAAATAATGAATATTCATCTAAAAATATAAGGCCCCATCCATAAACCTTACTTAATCTTGAGTTACTACAAGATTACCCAATGAGGATCTTTTCAGGTTTAGAGTTTTAGAGAATTAGAACATAAAACATGCATTACATTCCACATTTAAACAAAGTGGTTACATAAAATATAGTATTCATTTTTTCCCATCAATGGAAACATATTTAAAAATAAAGCATGGATTCTTTCTTGACACTTCCTTGACACTATCATCATATCATATACCTTTCCCTTGACCTGTGAAAAAATTTCATAACAACTTGGGATGAGCATAAGAAGCTCAGTAAGGGTTATAAAAAATATGGAAAGGAAACATCAGTTCATATATACATAAGAATGAATCATACTTTACCCATAAAACAAAGTCACATTAACATACCTCATCAAATCATGAATAAATCATAGAAATCATAAGACATAAAAGGTAACTTGAGGCATTCATTACATTCTTATGTAGGGAGTAACCATCTTTGTTAAGTTTGATATACCCACCACAGTATATTCCCTAAATCTATTCGGAGAAACCTTAACTTTTCACTCCTTTTCATTACCCAATTCATTGGAGAGCTATATCGGGCTCACCCGCCCTTAGTTTATCATGGAACCACCCGTCTTCATAACAATTCCCATGAACCATAACATAATTATACCACATAATACATGCATAAAGGAAACAAAACATTTCCATATTTCAATCACAAGATATCAAAAAATCACATTGACATAAAAAACATTATGAAAAATATTTTCAATAACAAAATAAAAGAGAAGTAAAACATGGTATTTATTTTTCTTTTAAAAATAAGGTATGTCTTGTAGAGGAAGTCGAAACTCAAATAATGGTCACAGCGGCGTAGAAGTCGTTGTCGCCACATACATACGACAAAAACATTCCCTTTTGTCATTTAGTAAAACACTTCGTATAAAAAATATTCCTTTTGAATAAACATAAAAGTCAAAAGAGTTTATACACCGTATAAAAGAAAGTTGTGTATAAAACAAAATATTCCTCAATGAATGGAGATTGAGACGAAGTCCTATACAAAGACGGTATCCTTGGATTAAGGATAAATCAATTACATAATTATGTGTGACAAATGAATGCACGAAATATAAGTGTATATTAACTTTAAACCAATCAGAGGTTATTCACACATATTCATATAACGACATATTCAAGGAGTACAAGTTTATCCCAAAGAATCAAATTTTGGTTAAGAAGTTCCCTTGCAAAAATTTGACTACCTAACGACGTCACTACAAAATTCAAAAAATGTCTTGATGAGAAATAAAAGGGTATCTCATCAAATGGACATAAAATTTAAATCAACAAGGATATAGAAGAACATATCCCAACATAATAGTATGTGAATTAAAAGACATAACAAAAGAAGTCTTTTAAAAAGAGGAGGGTGAAAGGTTCCCTTACCGACATGGGTATCTTTCGAGACATGCACCTCATGAAAGAAGGACAATACAACATTGATGTAAATAATCATAAATGAAAGTATATTACACAATGAGTAAAAATAATTGGTAGTTCATACACCACTCAAAGGAAATTGTGGAAAATGTAGCATAAATATCACGGGAATAAAAGTGAGATGAAAAATCCCTTATGAAAACTCGGCAGCCTAGCGGCGCCACTTAAAACTTCCAAAATGGATTAATGAGAGGAAATAGGGTCTCTCATAATATTAACATAATGTTTACAAAAAGAGGAATATAAAATAAAATACCCCAACATAACAAAGATGAGCATAAAAGAAGTGACATAAAAGAGATTACATAAAAAGAAAGAGAGAGGTTAGATCTCTTATGAAAATTTGGCAGCCTAACGGCGCCACTCAAAACTTCCAAAATGGATTCATGATAGAGAATTGGGTCTCTCATCATATGAACATAAAAATTACATTAAGAGTAATATAAAATAACATCCCAATAACAAGAAAGGTGAGCTTTAAAAAGAATGACATAAAAGAGTGTACTTTAAAAGAAAGAGAGGAGTAGGATCCCTTACCTCAAGTCCAACTTGTCTTGTTCGTTTCATTATTTTCCTGAATAATAAACTTTGGTCAATTTATAATTGCATAAGGACCCCCTATAAAGATTATTATTCATTTCATATCACATATTTTAATGTTATAATAATTGGTTAATAATATGAGTTCATATCAGACGTTTTTGTCGATGTTTAGTACATGTGTCAAAAATTGAACTTGTTGGAAAATAATATTCCATGTAGTTATAAGTACATCATATCCAGAATAGTATTGATGTTTTAAATATCATATATATCTAGTATATATTCATTTTATACTATTCCATAGCATTTTGAGATAATAATTAAAAGCACCGTTCCTGGAGACGGTAGGTCGCACGTACGCATGAACGCTACTTTCATTTTTTGTCATATTAATGGTATTAAAAAAATGAGAGAGATATATATGTTATAATTCCAGAATGATATCCATAATTTAGATGTAATATATTTACATATATATCCATTATATATATGTACTTATAATAGTACATAACATTTTGAGATAATAAATGAAATGTACCGTTCATGGAGACGGTAAGCCGTACGTACGCATGAACGCTACATCCATTTATATTTCATATTTAATGGAATTAAAACATAATGATACATAATAGAATTTTAATTCCAATATGGTATCATATATAATATAATTAAATATATCCTTTATATGCACCACATATGGTATTAACGAATCAAATCACTTTGAGGGGGCGGTAGTCCGCACTTCCTTAAATGAAGATATCACATTTACCCATAATGGAAACCATAAAGGTATGCCATAAATGAAAAATAAAGAATCTTAAGTAAAACATAAACATATTATATATCATATATAAATATAGTGTCATCTTAATGGCCACCTTTGAAGGTGTTAGAAGAATGTTGAACAATCATCGTTTCGTGAGACAGAAATTCACCATCCACGGAAACAATATGTTCTTTAACCATTAGATGTAGGTGTGTTTAATTTTAGCTCGAATAATTCTTATAAAAACATCATATTATATTGAATATAATATATTTGTTACAAAATAAATGAATAAAAATAGTTTAGGGGGTTGGAGAAGCAAAATAAAACAAATGGACACAAGTGAAGACATTACCTTAAAATCGGGTAACTCCCTTTGGTTTGAGATCAAAGGCTTCCATGGGAAGACTTCTGCCCCAATTTATGCTTCACGAAGTTAGAGAGGGATGTGGAGAGACAAAATGGGCAGGTTTTGTCCTAGCCAAAGGCTTTTTAAGTGTGGGTATGGAGGTAGAGGTGGGTGCCTTTTATAAGAGGAGGGGAGGGGCACTCTTGGAATGTAAAGAAATGTTACTTTATTTTAGAATGCGTTTCGGATTTTAATAGTCACATATTGATTTTTTTCAAGGATATGGTGTTAACGGTTCGAAATCCACCCATCCAATATGTTTTGTACATGTATAGGTCTTATATTTTACATTATCTTTCCATTTTATTTAAATCGTTAAATAATGAGGTCATCGCTGCATCATCATGATGTCATAAATAATTTAATGTATTTAATGTCTAAAAATTATAAAAAAAATACTATGATGTAGGAAA
Organism: Viscum album; assembly: GCA_963277665.1. Classification (NCBI taxonomy): domain Eukaryota; kingdom Viridiplantae; phylum Streptophyta; class Magnoliopsida; order Santalales; family Viscaceae; genus Viscum; species Viscum album. The sequence continues at coordinate 1,701,077,732 of OY728141.1, read as the reverse complement.
TCTTTTTATCTTTCCAATTACTATTTATAGTCAAATGTATGACTTGTATAACCCCATTTAAAAATTGTTTTAGTAAAACAACTTATGTTTGTGTCATTTTAATTTTAACTTTAAATAAAAAGGTATTTAAGTCATTTTCCAACCAAAGTGGCTCCATGGGTCCCCATGTTGACCCGGGGATAGTCTTGGTCGGCCATGACTCATCCAATGAGGGTAGTACATTTGTCTAGGTCATATCATATTATTAAAACATTATTTTTACCATAATCTACACTAATCACCTCTAATTGCGATAAAAAACTTAATAAGTTACTATTCACCAAAAAAATTATTTTAATCCCGTTGAACCACATTTTAATTCTTAATGACAAACATGTATGTCAAATTTTTTATAGTAAAAACAAAAATATGGGAAAATTTAATTTAAATGGAAAAATCAGTTTTTATAAGTGCCACTTAGTGGTTTCACTATTCATCCAAAATTAATGTTTTTTAAAAAATTACAAAAAATTCACCCAAAGCTATATTTGATATTCCGAATTCGAAAATGATGTCTATTTTACAAAATTCAAAACATATAAGTTCAATTAATTAATTTAATAATTAATTTCCATAGTCAAAACAAATAGCGAGTTTTTATGAAACAAAATGTATCAAAAGATTGACACTAGTTTAAGTCCGATTTCAAAGTGAACTTAATTCCAATGACCAATATTGGATTAAATGGTAAAAATATATTCTAATTTCACTTTAAAACCAAATAAAATGATAATATAATCATATGAATAAATAATATCAAAAAGTGGGATTGAATTAAAATACAACAATTTTCACTATTCATTAAAAATTGAACTTTTTTGGAAAAATACCAAAAATTTACACAATGTAAATTTTGATGTCCCAATTCTGAAGAAGAATTACATTTTGTCAAATATAACACATAAAATTTTCAAAAAGTGGATTTAAAAGAGGTTCGTCATCAAAAGGAAGTTAATCGACCTTTAATGAATATTAGAATATGTACGCTTAAAATTAGATTCATTCGCATTTTTAATCCTCTAGCATTTATTGTAAAAAGTAATAATATTTGACAAAAATATATAATCATTTTGTAGTTAGTTCTATTCATTCCTGCCATCACAACAGCTAGGCATTAACTACCATTTAAAATAATGTTATTTTATTATTAGAGTGCAACGTAAGATTCCCAATAAACTCGTTGTTGCGTATTGGGTACGTCATCGAGCATAACATCCCCTTTAAAGTAATATTAATATTTTATTCACAAATATGGATAAATATAAAAATGTCATATTATTTATCTACCTGGGGTGTTACAAAAAATATGTAATATATTGTAATTTTAAAATCATGGGTTGATATATTATCCTTCATATGTTAGTATCAAAATACCAAAGAACCCACCTGTTCCTCACACACCAAAAGTCACACAACACTCATCCAACCCATATCAAGGGTCACCCTTGAATTTCACATTGATCCAACTCTCCAAACAAGAGTCACATCAAGAAGGTCATTGGGATATCCCACCTAACCGTATCGATAATGTATCATATCATTCTACAAGGTCTATTTACCTAGTTCTCAGTAAACTCAAAAGAGGCAACCACTCACGTGGAATCAAGAACTTGTTTTGTATCATAACAATTCACTTAGTCCAACCACCTAGGTCCCAGCCAACTCAACAAAGGCCACAACTCTTGGGGAATGTATAATTATCCCATCCTAATATAAAATACATCAACATACCAAAAAACCCATATCTAGGGAAACATATATGATAGGATTCACATGCAAAAATGACTCACCCAAAACTAGGAAAATTTCTCCATATGAGAGTATACACATTATATTGATCCTTAGAGAAAGAATCCACACAAATGAACCCAAATAGTAAGAACTCACAAGGGGTCCAACAGTTATAAAACTATTCCATTACAACCAAGTATGTTCATTGTACCTAGCTTTATTGAGGATTTTGTCATCATCTTCCACATTATCGAGACTCTCAGTATTGATTCACATGATATAACATAATAAAACAATCCATATTATAGTTAGTGAATCTGATTAGAATGTCACAAATTATTTATATAGAAAATACTACATGAGTATTTGTTAACACATCAACCAATTATGCCTCAGTTTTCAGTTAACTCGCACACTAGCAAGTCTATATGTCATGTGAATCATATGTTCCTATATGATTCATTATATTCCATTTACTTTTATAGGAAAATACTCAAAACATATTAATTGGAATCCAAATAATGAACTATGAGATAGAAAACCATCATAAATCCAAACATCTAAGTCACATGTGCATTTTAAAAGGTGAAAAGAATATACATATATAACCTAGAATACTATGAACATCTATCCAAATACATGGTAAGCCAAATTTATTATAAGAATAGGTGTTATAAATTTACCAACCTGATATCCATCATAGGATCTGAAACATTATTAATCTCCAGTCTATCAGATCCCGAAACCAGAAGGAAAAAAGAAAATTAAATGCTATGATAGTAGTTTGTAATATCCCACCCTCGTTTACTCTATAATACTAACCATACTAGTTCTTCACATGACCTGAGGCACACCTCTACATATATCCGAGGCTATAAACTTATTGTATGGGTTTAGGGTACTACAATAGGGAGACAACACCCATAGATCAATGTACACATAATACATAAAATAACCATGTATTGTAGACCAATGATATGAATCAGCGTAAAAATGAATAAATAAATATCAACATTTCAAAAAAAACATGAAGCAAAAGATGATATATATAAACATGAATAAACATCTACTAAAATTTAGTATCTGTCTAAAGGAATATATCATTAATATAACTAACTATCCACTGAGTTTGTTATCTAAACATATAAAAATAAAATAAACTAATCTAAAGGGATCAACTACATCTCCGTGACAATTCTCATTCATTCTATTAATAATAATAGTGATAACATTCCTTGATAATGGAAAACTATAACATGTTCTCTGCCCAATCCTACACCTGTAGTAAATATATAAGAGCTTCTCGAGAACCCATTTATAGATTCAGTCTAAGAAGCGTATTTGTATAACTCAGTTGGCCATAATTAATAGTGTCTAATGAAATATGAAATCTGTGCCAAGAGTATGAAATTATATAATGGCATGAAAAAAAAGATGTAAAATAAAATTCATTTCCCAATAATAATCCCTTAATTAACCAATTGGCCCGCATCTTCTAAAGTGAAACCTAAGACAACCAAATATACATCAGTCAATGCTGACCATATGAGTAATAGATTATTGTTGATACACACTTAAAATAAGGGAAATGGATTCTTATTTATTATTTCATTCTTGGTACCAAGAAGAACTAGTCAAAGTTTCCAATACCATGTTTAAGTATTATTAGTGCTAGATCTCTTTTCCAACATCTGATCATACACAAATACAAAAGTACTTGGAGTTCCATTACCAACTTATAACCATATGTCAACACAATAGGTCCAAGAGAACCATGTCAAATATCTAGAAATTGTATATAGAATATCTATCTACCATCCTATTTTATATTGTATACCATCATTTTCCAAAGTATCGGCCTGTAACTTAAACCATAATTTATACTATCAGTACCTAAATCCTTATTCAGACACATAATCCATACACTGTAATACCTTTTCTCAACATAGATGACCAATAAATAACTCATTCCCTTAATTACAGTGGTCCCAATATTCATTTAAGACCATACCATATATTATAATTCTGATCCCATTCACATAATAAAAAACACCAGTCCAAACACTCATTGGAGAATCAACAGAAATCACATATTCATTCTGAACAATTCAAATCCACCCATATCAAATTTGTCTAATTTCTTAACATTCAAAATGAGGCTAAAGTATTTATTTCCATCAAAATGTTTTAATGAATTAGTTACTTCAATTTAACATCATGGGAAACCACACACTCATTTCATATCAATAATTTAAATGCTTCTAAAACCACATTTTAATGTTACTTGGAAGTCAAAAAATCATTTAAATACAAATCCACATAAAAACACAATTTTCACTTATTGAAACCCGAAACTAAATAAAAATCAACAAAAATTATATAAAGCATTAAAAAAGACTCATAGTAATTTCACCAAATCATATCATAGTAAAACATTCAATTTAGTACTCTTAACATATCATAACACATTAGTCCAAAATTATACCAAGTAGTCCTTATTACCCAACTATAAATCCAACCAAATGATCTAATAGAGTTAATCTCATAATTATCATATTTTTTCATTTTAAATCCCACTATTTATTTTTAATGGAATGAAAAACCCCATGGGTTACCTTGGATTGGTCTTGTAATTACCCATAGATCTGATCAGATCCGTGGATTATACAAAACATCGATTTAAATCCAAAATTATTTTCATAAACCTAGGGAATTATAAAACTACACATTGTCACTATAAAAAACTACATACACATTACAAAAAGTTATAAATATTTTAGGAGAAAGATCTTAGACCACCAACCTCACTAATGAATTATTACAAATCATTCCAATAGCCCAACTACTTTCTCAATACGCATCCTTGTGTTGTCCAAACTCCTTGGAGTTAAAATTATATTTCCTTAACCAAACATACTCTAAAGTCACTCCACGAAATTATAACTAATTAATTATAAAAATATAATTAATTAATTTATTAAATTTTTGACTCAGTATCATGCAGAACAACTGACCTGGTCATCGTGCCTCACAGGAATCAAATCCAAAACTCACCAAAGACTCAAGGCATAACTCAGAAAATATTCAATTTCAATTCCCCATCAAATAAAACCAAGAACAATATCATTTTATGAAAAAATTAATGAAAACCCATATTAAAATCAATTGAACAATGTACCTCCAAAAAAATAATGATTGGATATAGATATACATCATACTGGAATATCCTTTACAAAAATCAACCAAAACCCTATGTGAAATGGGAAAACCCACGATGATATTTTAGAATCACCATAAAAAACTAATATATAGATCTAAAAAATATATATTAGGAATAATATGAGTAATGGAAGCCACCATTGGTTAGATTTTACTTCAAAATAATAATTAAATGAACTGGAACCATCTAAATTCAATGGTGAATTAAGGGGGAAGAGGAGTGAGTTGTTGGGGGTGGTGTACATAAGAAAAGAGGTAAAATATGGTATGTAGACTAAAATATAATGGTGGTACTTAATATAAACATTTTAAATGGAATGTTGTTTGGCCGCATAGTTTCACAAATGATGATCCAACCATGAATCCATCCTTTTTTCAGCCCAACCACCTTCTACCATTATAATGAATGGTCACCAAAATGGTGGGAAACCATGATGCTCTTTTAACAGTTAAATAATGGGGATCACATGGTTTTATTCCACCTATAATGGTATATTAAATATTAACCCTTTAAAATCAATGTTGTTGGGTGAGGGTTCATGGTTCTCCTTAACAGTGCATTAACCCCTCTCCCCATGCTACAACTCTAAAAACATGAAATCTAGACCTTGAATTTTCCGGACACTCTTGAAACCTTCATAACCTCCATTAAATGACATTAAAATTCTAAATTGTGACATTTTATAGGTTCCATCACTTAGGATTTTACATTTATTCATGTATTAGGAACTTTATCATCCATAAAATAAAAATTTGTAAGCCTTCTTCAAATTTCAATCACTCATTAAGCTGAGGGGTTTTATAGGACCAATCTGAAAAAATAAGTAGAAATTAAGATGTGGATATAAGTTTCATATATAGGTGGCCATATGTTAATTTCTATAATAACTGATGAAATAGAAATCTTCTAAATCCACCATGCTATTTTGGATTTCCTTGAATACTTACTTCAACCCCATCACTGGAATAACCATCCAAATTACTCTCCATCCAATAGTAAAATTTCTACAAGATTATAATAATAATTTGGAATATTTGTTATGGCGAATATATGATGGAATTTTATTAATTTGTACATTTTATATACATAATAATTGGGATTTTGAGGATTATCTATAGAAATTAATAAAAATTGGAATACATAATATGAAAAATCAATGAAAATAAATTCTTTGGTAATATAATTAAATTGTTTTGAATTATAGTGAACGAGAAATAGAGTTTGATGTTGTGGTAGTATATTATGTAGATAATTATTGGTGATTATGATATATTGCTATGATGAACTTTATTTTGGTAATTTTCTATTATTAATATGTGGTTTTTTAATAATATTTAATTTAGATTTTGATCCTTGAATATTAAAAATGGGGTATAAATTCATTTCAGGCATGAATATTGAATTATATAAACTTATACATGGGATGTTTGAATTAATCACAAGGTTTTTTCCTCTTTTTGGATATTTTCCTCTCATTAATGGTATTTGATAGTGTGCTGAGTCAGTGAGTTACGCAGGGGCTATGCTAAGTATCATGGGGGTCATGAAAAACTTTTGCGGATTAATATTTTACAAGTTAGATACACGGGATGGCATATATTTTATAGGGGCTGTTTCATCTATAGAATGAGGTAATGTAATCAGTAGCATAAACTATGCAATAAAATGTTTAAGTATACTATTCATTAGGTGTATCCTAAAAATTATGGTATAATTTTATATTGGTGATGATACTTGAATCACTTAAAAAACATTAAATAAATACCTCATGTATTATTAGATAAATTTGTGTAGGTGAAGGGTTGTGGTAGAAAGAGATATTTCATTTAATGTGATTTTTAAATATGTGTTTTATAGTTATGATATTGGAGAACATTTCTGTACCCAAGATAGAAGGAATGTTAGGGATGTTATCAGTAAATTCAAAGCATCCAATTTTTGATAACACTCATACGAGAGTTTGATATAATTACTTGAGGTGATTATATTCCCACTAACCATAACATATGTGGTTGGACCAAGGGGAAATATTATGGTTGGTGGTGATCTTAATATTTTTTACAATCATCATTTATTATATTTGTGAATCTATAACTAGTTATGTTTTTAATGTGTGTTGGGTGATGATGATGATGTGGATAGTTCTGGTGAATATGTGATGTATGATGGTGATGATATATATTGACAATGGGAGAGTCCCCATGGTTGGAAACCATGTAATATAATGAGAGTCCATATATGTGGGTAGCTTCTTAGCTACGTTATATGTATAAAATGTAGTGGATATATAGGTTTAGAAGGAGGGATTTGTAATGGGAAGACCCCAAATAATTGAGTGACAGTCCCTATGGGTGGAAAATTTTTAAAACATTATTTTATTACAGTGATGGATTGTTTGGAATGGTGGTGGTGGGTTGTGATGGGGGTATTCTCAAAAGGTGTACTACAAAAAATAGCGCGATTACCCTTTAATGGAAAACAATATCATAGATAAAAGTAGCATAGTGAGGTCTTTTTGGGTTGAAAAGTAAAAGTATATTTTATATTGACCCTAACATGTTAACTAAAGCCAAAATTTCAAATTTAAATTGGAGATATATGTAATTTTACAGATGTAATGTGATATATTGTTTGATTTTATGTGTATAGTTTATGAGATAAAATTGTTTTAGATGGTAGAATATGGGGTATTTTTGTTTGATTTTTTTTGTACACTATAAATGGATAAATTATCGTCTTTCATTTACTTGGACATATAAGAGTTATTTGAATAATCCTATGGAAAAACATTTATATGCACACCCTATTTTTTATAAACTTATTTAAAATTATACTAATAGAGTTAGTGGTTGTATCTAGTGACCATATCTCTAGAAATAAGACACTTTTAGTGGAGGTGGATTAATGTATACTTGACTATAGGTGAAGAGAATATGTAATATTTTGGTTGGAAAATTATGGATTTGATCTGTACGAAATTAACTATATTTTCATTACATTAATAATTTATTTTTTTGTGAATTTATTAATATTACTCCCAGTGACATGTAGTTTTTGTTTAATATATTTAATGTATTACACATTTTTTTGAAAATATGACCTGGAATATATTCACCAACCTCTTGAATTTTGAAGGTGGGATTTGGGAGTCACACTCAACCACTTTGTTTGATGGAGAGGTGTACCAATCGGGGAGGGCCCTGGAATGTGAAAAATGAATATAGTCACTATGACATAAATAATAACTTAAATAATCAATGTCTTCACATGCTGCTTCTCATGTATGAAAGGACTATCTTTATAATTTAATAATGTTTTTAAATTAAATAATTTTTTAGTTTCTAATGAATTCCAATATTTATTCCGATGATTATCCATTAAATATAATAAATATTAATATTATGGAATATATTTTGATGTTCAATAATGTATTGGAGTCTTATAAGTATTTTCCTTGTCGGCTTATTTTCATATTCATTTACATTATCATTAATTCAGTAATAACACATATATTATTAACTGAAAAGTTTTTAAGTGTCTTTCATGGAAAATTTAAAGACTTATTGGATTTTTAAGTATTATTATTTTATTACATAAATAATTTTACAACAAAATGTATTCAATTTTTTAATGACATTCACCCTAGTATCCCAGATCTGGCGTTTGGTTTATTAAAATTTAATAAGATACATGGAATCACATCCCATATTACAAAATATATTAGTAGTCTTTGTAAAAATGATACATAATTAAATTTCATAGTAAATTTTAAAGCATAAAACTCAAAAATAATTTTATTTCAGAATTCAATTATTCCCTTTACTATATCTATTCTTATTAATCTCAAAACACGTCCTTGTATCCTAGGGAAAATAAAACATTAGAATGGGTGATATCAGATGCCTAGTAAGGTTATGTGTTCAATAGATTATATGAATAAATAAGAAATAATTAATATATCAAGGTAAATAATAGAACCACATTAAATATAATCAATAAATTTAGCATAAAAATTTAGGAATAAATGATGATCAAATAACTGTCTATAAATAATCACATGATCATGAATCTTAAGCATGGATATTCTAACTAATTGAATAATCACATTAAATATAAATAACTAAATTCATAATGATGGAATTAATTATGATGGAAATATAAAACACTACATTCAGGGCTTTTTCCTATATATCTATTTCTTTCTAGGCCATATTCTATGACATCTGTATAAATCGGTATCGTCTCATCCAATTTTCAATCCAGTCTATCTCATAAATCCTACTGATCCATTAAAGGGCTATACTGGGTCCCAATCGTCACATTCATTGTCCAATGAATTACTCATATATAAGGGGTGAAATATAATGTACAAATAACCCATATTTAAACTATTATATAAAATTTAAATACATTACCCAATCAATAAACATAAACATAATCTATAATGAGTAAAGTGAATGGATTCACCATAGTAAACCCCGATTCAAACTGATCATCAGCCATCTAGAGAAGTTATAAGGATGGTATAAATAGATTATATCCCCATTAAAGGATATTTGATATAAAATTATGTATAATTATATGGAAAATTATTTGGAATTGTCACTGGGGACATTCATTGAAGAAAATAATCATTCTTTTAAAACCACATGTTTCATTTTAAAAGTATAAAATTCATATAATATCTCAAAGTATTTTTTTAAATAATTTTAAAAAACTATGAAATTAATAAATAATGGGTAAATAATTTTTTTATTGAAGATAAATATATAAAAATTTAAAATAATCTTCAAATAAATTACGATCACGATGGTTGTAAATTCTATACATGTCGTATAAGTTTAAAAGAACATTTGTTACAATGTCAAATGGTTTTAAAAGTGCCTTGATCAGAGAATGAAAAAATTATTCCTTTAATTTTTTGGGTAAAATATAAATCATGGGTAAAAATATTTTTTTAAAACCATTTGAATAATGTTTAATTTTTTTTTAAAACATTTATGGAATACACGGTTTAGGAAAAAAGGATTTTCGACTAAAGAGAGAAATAATAGAAGATATTATTTACAAAAAAACCTTAATAATTTTTCATAAAAATAAATGAATAAGGTACTATTACGTGAAATAATTTATTAATAACCATTTAACATTAAAATATTTTGATTTTAATATATAAATATTAAAAAATTCTCCCAGTGTAAACATAAAAACAATCCTAAATAATGATGATACAGTGAAATAAAACGGTTTCAATTTGGTAACTATCATATCATTAGAAAAATGAAATAAATAATGTTAAATGAAACATTAAATAAAATTAATATAAATTAATACATGATATAAAATACAATGAGTGCATTATATAAACTCCACAAAATAAATAATTGATGAATATTGCATATGTATCACAAAAGTAAATGTGAGATGAGAAACTCTTACCTTGAGTCTGAATCATAACATGCGTTCTTTATATTACAAAAAAATAATAATAATTTATATCTTGAATAAACATTTAAATTTTAATATTTCATTTATTTCACTTTTTAACATGTTATATATTGTTTGTAAAGACCCGTAAATTTCAAGGAAATTTTTTTTCTTTGGAATTTTACAAGAACGCAGTTTCTGATGGCACCTGATTTCGATGCCCGGTGTGCCTGGAATAATTTTCCGAAGTTTGGCTCGGGTACGTTCAGTGAAGGGACAAGTGGTTTTTTCTGACTTTTGAACCGGTGGTTGGAATTGAATTCTGAGGGCACCGATGGAATCACAACGCCGGTAATTGCTTAGAAACACCTCTTCTAGAGTTGCGTTTGCTCGGGTGTGGTTTTTTTATTTTTGGGCTTAAAGTTATGAAATAAAATAAATTGTACGATAAATTTTATTTTATTTCACTTAAGCTGCTTGGAAGCCACTTGAAGCCACTTAAAGCAGCTTAAGCTGAGTTGATACGGATAGGGTTCTATCTAGAAATATCCTACCCTCTTGGTAGGATATTTGTGAGGTGGGGCCTGCACGAGCCCCACTGTTTCTTTCCGCTAAGTAACGCACCCGCGAAAAGTCGTCATTATGAAAGTTAACTGATGCGTTTTCTTAATTTCTTAACACACCAATTAATTGGGCAGTTTTATTCATTGAATTAATTGGGTGTTTTTATTTGTTGAATTATTTCGATGAATTAATTTAATCGTTTCATAGCCTGTTTTCAATCCGTTGGCGTAATAATAAAATAAGGCCAACGCAAGACTTCTGAAAAATGCTCGTTGAGAGGTTTTGACTACTTTGTTCCTTCATCCTCCTTTGCGAGGAACGTGAAGAACGCGAAGAACGCGATGAAAATGAAGAACGCCGTCACCCTCGGAGATTGATGGCGCTTCTTCCGAGACGGTCTTCCCCGCAACGATCTCCGATCACCAACTGATTGAGGTAGGAGATTTCGGGTTTCTTTTAAATCTTCTTTGTGGTTTATAACAACACATGGATTTAATCGATATAATTAAATCTTCATGTTCTTGAACCTCAGAGTTTGTCGACGTGTAACCGTATTTCGCGACGACGCGACGCCTTTCCGCGACGACGCGACGCCTTTCCGCAATGACGCGACGCCTTTCCGCGACGACGCGACACCTTTCCACGACGCGACGATCGCATCCTTCCGCGGCGATCAAATCCGCGAAGCACGCGCGTGCGACGACTTGACGTGGTAGGGGTTGTTGTGAAATAATCAATATTCCTGTGATTGTTTTTTATAAAATAAAGAACCGGTTTCACAAGAACAATTTTAATTTATTAAAATTGATATGTGTTATGATTTTTTCTATGTGTTGATTTATCCTCCCGATTGATACCGTCTAACGCGAAGGGTGTGGGCCAAACGAGCGTGCCCCGACAACCCTCTACCGTTCTTCGTGGTTGTGCGGGTTTGGTGGGTGATGAAAAAACATGACGCAAGGGCGATTTGATGATCCAGCAGTGAAGAGAGGGTCCTGGGAGGAGCAGCGGTGCAAAAGGGAAGGAAAAAGAACCACCAAAGCAACACCGGTGGCCCGCGGAAGCTACCGGCGGTGCCCCGGCGCGCCGCCAGACAAGGCCTCCATGGCAGCGGGAGCCAGCAGACCCGCGACCGCGCGGGTCTGGCTCGCACGCATGGGACGCGGCGACATGCCGCATCCGCCGATCCAGCGTGGCCCCATGCGGGGTCGCGTCACCTCCATCCCGCGGGTGCAGCGCCCCGCAGCATCCACGCTGCTCGGCCGCTCGGCCGAGCCAAGCCGGGCCGTGCCCTGGCCCGGCCGGACCGGGTCCGGCCGGGTTGGACGGGGTCGGGTCGACCCGGTTTGGCAGACCCAGGGGGGGTCGGTTCGGGTCGGCCCGGGCCCAGACCCCCATCTCCGGACAATTTCGGTATTTCACTCATAACATGAGCTATGGGCCTCCGAAAGACACTCCGTTAGTGGCAACACGATCCTTGGATCTAGACGGTCGTTTCGGTATATCGCACTCAAGGTTTCAGAATACTTTGAGTTCGGCCGGGATGGTTCATACACGAAACCAACCGGGCCTTCGGAGCAGAAACGCTCATATCTTGAGCTTCGGACGTCCGATTTACGTGCCGCAGACTTCATTGGAATCCTCTAAGTGAGACGGATCTGTTGGCTCACTCCGCCCGAGGTTTGGACGTTGGTGGAGTATGGTTGGGTAGGTTTTTCCTTAAAAACCAACCGGACGCCTGGGACGAAAAAGCCAATAACTCTCAAACCGGGCGTCCAATTGACGTGCCGTCTGCGGCGTTGAGTTCCTGTTGATGATACGGAACTTTTGGATACATCAACTCTGGAATTTGTGTCAGCTGACGTATTAGCCTCTCGGCTCGTGGAGCGGACCCTCCCAAACGAGCTTGCTGTGTGCGGAGACCCTAGTACTGGCTGTGACTTCGACGATGACGACTATACAGAGATCCTCAGTGGATTCGACTACGACGATGATGAGAATAGTATGGGATTCCTCCGTGTTTTTGGCAGTGAAAACTACGGTACATCATGGGATACATCAACTCCGGACTGAATGTCAGTTGATGCATCGACCACTTAGCTCATGGAGTAGACCCCCCCGAAACAAGCATGATGTGTGCGGAAACCCTAGAGCCAGTTGAGACTTGACGAATGCTGATCGAACGAGTCGGTGTGTTACGGATAGCCCAGTGGGTAGCGCTTGGTTGGAGCAGCAGACCCACGACGGAGGAGTTCTTGTTGTAGCGGCAGACCCGCGGTACTCAACAGAAGGGATAACTCTGGAGGCTATGAGGGGGAGCGCTTGGTTGTAGCGGCAGAACCACGACAGAGGTGTGCTTGGTTTTAGCGGCACAGGGGAGCGCTTGGTTGTAGCGGCAGAACCATGACAGAGGTGCTCTTGGTTGTAGCGGCACAGGGGAGTGCATGGTTGTAGCGGCAGACCCACGACGGAGGAGCGCTTAGTTGTAGCGGCACGAGAGAGCGCTTGGTTGTAGCAGTAGGCCCGCAGTACTCGATAGGTGGAGTACTACAGCAGTCCAAGGATGGAGGGAAGCACTTGGTTGTAGCGGCATAACCACTATGCTTGATGGAGAAGAATCTTCCCAATAGTTATGGTTTCAACTTCATGATCAATCCTATGTGGGTCATTGTGGGGGTTAGTACCAACCGATCCTTTGTGGGTCCGACGGCTTAGATGAATTAGTGGCTAAATCTGATCATCTCTATCATCTTACGAAGAAGTATATCCTGTGTGAGCTGAAACTCTATTTTACCTTCCTTTGTAGATTTTCTTGAGCTATCCTGTTTGGATTTATGTTTTACCTTCCTTTGTGGATTGTGTTGAGCTATCCTGTGTGGATTTACGTTTTACCTTCCTTTGTGGATTGTGTTGAGCTATCTTGTGTGGATTTACGTTTTACATTCCATTGTGGATTGTGTTGACCTATCCTGTGTGGATTTTAGGTTTGGCTTTCCTGTGTGGACTGGGTTGTACTTGAGCTCAGATGTTGGAGCCGAGCGAGTATTGATGACATAGGTATATGTATGGGCATATACCTAAGCTGTGTCGGATGTTACTTCTTGATTGTATCTTTCCTTTATGGATTATCCTTTTTTAGATTTCGGGAGACCTTCGGGGGTCTCGGGGTCCCTACTGAGTAGCTTATACTCACCCCTGCACGGGCAATGACCGCACTTCGTTGTGTTGGATGCAGACGACGGACAGCACTGATCATGGTGGAGGCTTGCGGAGCAGGACGGTACCTGGAGGTGGACCACTGGGCGGGACGCACTCAGAGCGGTCGGATGGACCTGAGGAGCAGTGGAGGCTTTCTGTACCCACCCTTCAGGTGGGACTTCCAGAGGACGGTTCGACATTGCAGCTTTACTTTCAGTTGTTGTTTTTCCCCTTTCAGTTGTACTTTATAGTTGGGCTTGTATTTCCGGCCCCCTTTACTTTTCCGCACTTACTGTTGTACCAACTTTTACTTAGTGTTTACCATTCTGCTTTCTTACTCTATAGTGATTGTTTACTTTTCAATGGAAATGCCTTCCCTTTTACTGGGGTTTTTTACACCTTGGTGCTTGTCACCAGCCCCTAGCCTATGGAAGGCGGGCTTGGGGTAGTCACGACACGGGTCCCGAGGACGAGTCGTGACAAATTGGCATCAGAGGAGTTCAGTTCTACCGAAGACTCTAATCATTCTTCTATGTGAAGCAATAGTGTTAAGCGTATTGAGTGTGGTTATCAGTCCATGGAGCCCAGTGTTGGTACGGCGGCCGACGTATCCATACACCAGGACCCTGACTTCTGATTTCCGACTTAATGCACGAAAACATTGATTGCGTGTGTGTTTCAAGTTTTCTTTGTGATTACTTGTATCAGCTCACCAGGTATACTGTTCTTACCGTGGAGCACCTGTTTCCTTTCAGGATGGTCCCACTATGGCAACCAGCTAGGGATCCGAGTGTTGTACGTGACGACAGCCCGCCAAGTGACGAGGCCTCGGTACAGGGCCTTTTGACAGAAGAGGCACCTGCGGTACCTCTACCCACCGAGCCACCGATCCTTCTAGCCCCAGCCGCTGACGATGCACGTCGCCATAGTGCACTGCATGAGTTCCAGTTCCAGCGACCGCCCAGGCTCCGTGGGGAGACGGACCCCCAGGAAGCCGAGGACTCGCTGGAGGCAGTTGTTCGAGTTTTCAGGCTAGTGAGGACACCAACAGACCTTATGGTGGTCCTTGCAGTGAGCCTCCTGCATGCGGCAGTAGGAAGATGGTGGAGCTTGATTCTCCAGGTGCACGACGAGGCATCACTCCATTGGACGGACTTTGAGAGCCTTTTTTCGCTCAGAGTTCTTCCCAGCCACCCTCTGAGTGGTGCACATTCAGGAGATACTACAGCTGCGGTAGGGCAGCATGACAGTAGCCCAGTACGCGGAAAGGTTTACCGATCTCTCGTGCTATTCCACATACATGGTACGGGACCCATTCGTCAGAGCACAAACCTTCGAGCAGGGGCTCAGGCGAGAGATCAGAGCTTAAGTTGTTTCTCAGAACATTCCGACACAGACAAGAGTGTTGGGGAGAGCCCTCTTAGTGGAGAGTTTCCTTGCTGAGCAGTCTCCACCAGCAGGGCCCACCACTAGCCGGCATGCAGCAGAGTCTTCTGCAGCGGGCAGTAGACAGATGACGTAGGGGTCCAAAAGGACTAGACCTACCGGTGGTCGACCGCGTGACACAGGGTCAATTGTGCGAGGCACCCGGGGTAGACAACGACTTACTATGAGAAGACAGTGTTACTCCTGCGGCGGGGTTGGACCCATGGCTCGTGGCTGTCCGACCCGCCATACGGATGACCAGCAGATGAACGAAGGACCTCTGAGGAAGAGGCAGAGGTTCGATCGAGGCGGATCGCATGGAGCCGGAGACCGTGGCAGAGGAGCTGGCCGAGCAGCAGGTAGTGGACGTCGCTTCAAGGTGTTTCCACCACCACCACCAGGAGGTCCACCCCGACCGCTGGGAGTTGGTGGACATGGGAGAGCTCAGCTTCAGGCAGCTGAGACCTTCGATCATGGAGCTCTAGGAGCAGATAGACAAGGAGCGGAACTAGTGGATACATCTTTTTTACTTCTAGTTCTTTGTTTTTGTTGTGTACCGTCCTTGTATTATGAGCTTCAATAATAAAAGATGCATGCCTTTATGATGTTTTCATTCCTATCCTCTTTTGTGTTGTTACAAAGAGGTTCTAGTTTAGACTATTGACTTGACCCTCACTTGTGAGACATCTACTGGAGGAGACCCGGTTACCACAAAATGATTCCAACAGTGTAACTCAACACTTGGAGGTGAGAGTAAAAGTTGGATCTCTTGGTAGTAGCGTCGAGGCCTTACGACGTCATACATGGTATGGATTAGTATCATCCATGTCGGGATTGAATGTATTAGGCGAAAAAAGTGGTTCATCCATGGGATGAGACCAAATTTCTCTTATCAGCAAGGAAGAAATATCAGCAGCTCTTATAGGACCATAAAGGTCCATGTCATCCATGAG
Organism: Viscum album; assembly: GCA_963277665.1. Classification (NCBI taxonomy): domain Eukaryota; kingdom Viridiplantae; phylum Streptophyta; class Magnoliopsida; order Santalales; family Viscaceae; genus Viscum; species Viscum album. Next base: position 1,701,061,175 of record OY728141.1, on the reverse strand, counting down.
CAGATGAGGATAGCTCAGAACCGACAAAAGTCTTGTGCTGACAGGGGGCAGAGGCCTCTAGAGTTCGAGGATGGCGATCACGTCTTCTTGCGTGTCTCACCTCGACGTGGATGACAGATATTTGGCTGAGGAAGCAAGTTGTCTCCAGGATTCATCGGACCTTTCCAGATCCTCAGTAGTATTGGCAAGGTGGATTATCACCTGGAATTACCACCTCAGTTGCACCGGGTGCACGACGTCTTCCACGTATCTCAGCTGAGGAGATACGTGCACGACCCACCACACATCTTTGACCATGGGGAGCTGGACGTTGATGATGGGGAGACCTTTGCGGAGGTCCCGGTGGAGATAGAGGATCAACAGGAGTGGGTCCTACGTGGACGATCGATTCCTCTTGTGCGCATCAGATAACAGCACGGGAACCTCTAGGAGATCACTTTGGAGCGGGAGGCTCATATGCGTGCTCAGTACCGCCTTTGTATCCCTAAGTTTGTGGTGAAGCTTTACGGGGATGTAAAGCCCTGTGGTAGGAGTAATGTAAAGACCCGTATATTTCAAGGAATTTTTTCTTCTTCGGAATTTTACAAGAACACAGTTTCTGACGGCACCTGATTCCGAGGCCCGGTGTGCCCGGAATCATTTTTCGAAGTTTGGCTCCGGTACGTTCAGTGAACGGACGAGCGGGTTTTTCTATCTTTTGAACCATTGATTGGAATCGAATTCTTAGGGCACCGATGGAATCGCAGTGCCAGTAATTGAGTAGAAACTCCTCTTCCGGAGTTGCGTTTGGTCGGGTGTGGTTTTTTTTATTTTTGGGCTTAATGTTAAGAAATAAAATAAATTGTACGACAAACTTTATTTTATTTCACTTAAGCCGCTTGGAAGCCACTTGAAGCCACTTAAAGAAGCTTAAGATGTGTTGATACAGATAGGGTTCTATCCAGAAATATCCTACCCTCTTGGTAGGATATTTGTGAGGTGGGGCCTACACGAGCCCCACCATTTCTTTCCGCTAAGTAACGCACCCAAGAAAACCCGTCATTATGAAAGTCAACTGACGCGTTTTCTTAATTTCTTAACGCACCAATTAATTGGGCAGTTTTATTCGTTGAATTAATTTGGCGGTTTTATTAGTTGAATTAATTCGATGAATTAATTTAATCGTTTCATAACCTGTTTTCAATCCGTTGGCGTAATAATAAAATAAGACCAATGCACGACTTCTGGAAAAATGCTCGTTGAGAGGTTTTGACAACTTTGTTCCTTCATCCTCCATCGCGAAGAACACGAAGAAAACGAAGAAGACGAAGAATGCGAAGAATGTGAAGAACGCCATCACCCTCGGAGATTGACGATGCTTCATCCGAGTCGTTCTTCCCCGCAACGATCTCTGATCACCAACTGCTTGATGTAGGAGAATTCAGGTTTATTTTAAATCTTCTTTGTGGTTTATAACAACACATGGATTTAATCGATATAATTAAATCTTCATGTTATTGAACCTCGGAGTTCGTCGACGCGTCACCGTATTTCACGACGATGCGACCCCTTTCCACGACGATGCGACGCCTTTCCGCGACAATGCGGCGCCTTTCCGCGACCCGAAGATCGCCTCCTTCCATGGCGATCAAATCCGCGAATAACGTGCGTGTGACAACGTGATGAGGTAGGGGTTGTTTTGAAATAATCTATATTCTCGTGATTGTTTATTTTAAAATGAAGAATTAGTTTCACAAGAACAATTTTAATTTATTCAAATTGTTACGTGTTATGATTTTTTCTATGCGTTGATTTATCCTCCCGATTGATACCGTCTAACGTGGAGGGTGCGGGCCAAATGAACACGTCCAGAGAACCCTACGTCGTTCTTCATGGTTGTACGGGTTTGGCGGGCGATGACAAAATGTTACGCAAGGGCGATTTGATGATCCTGCAGTGAGGAGCGGGTCCCGAGAGGAGCAACGGCACAAACAGGAAGGAAAACGGACCACCGGAGCAACTCCTCTGGCCCGCGGAAGCTACCGGCGGCGCGGGTCGCCGGCGTGGCGACGCCAGCGGCCAACGGACCTACGTCCGCACGGGTCCTGCTCGCACACACGGGACGTGGTGACATGCCGCGTCCGCCGATCCAGTGCGGCCCCATGCGAGGCCGCGACACCTCCAACCTGCGGGGGCAGCGCCCCGCGGCATCCGCGCTGCTCGGCCGCTCGGCCGAGCCGAGCCGGACCGGCCGGCCGAGCCGAGCCACCCCCTGGCCAGGCCGGACCGGTTCCGGCCGGGTTGGACCGGGTTGGGTTGACCCGGTTTGGGTCGACGAGGTTCGGCCGACCTAGGGGGGTTGGGTCGGGTCGGCCCGGGCCCAGACCACCATCTCCGGATATTTTCGGTCGTTCGCTCATAACATGAGCTATGGGCCTCTGAACGATGCGCCGTTAGCGGCAACGCGATCCTTGGATCAAGACGGTCGTTTTGGTATATTTCACTCAAGGTTTCGGAATAGTTTGAGTTCGGCCGGGATGGTTTATACATGAAACCAACCGGGCATTCGGAGCGGAAACACTAATCTCTTGAGCTTCGGATGTCCGATTGACGTGTCGTCAACTTCGTTGGAATCCTCTAAGTGATACGGATCTTTTGGATCACTCTGCTCAAGGTTTGGATGTAGGTGGATTGCGGTCAGGTTGTTTTTGCCTTAAAAACCAACCGGGCCCCTGGGACGAAAAGGCCAATAACTCTCAAACCGGGCGTCTGATTGATGTGTTGTCTGCAGCATTGAGTTCCTGTTGACGATACGGAACTTTTGGATACATCAACCCTTGACCTTGTTTCAGTTGATGTATCAGCCTCTCGGCTCGTGGAGCGGACCCTCCCGAACGAGCTTGCTGTGTGCGGGGAACCTAGTGCTGGCTGCGACTTCTACGACGACGACTATACAGAGATCCTCAGTGGATTCGACTGCGACAATGATGAGAATAGTATGAGAATCCTCCGTGTTTTTGGTAGTGACCACTACGGTACATCTTGGGATACATCAACTCTGGACTACATGTCAGTTGATGCATCGACCACTTAGCTTGTGGAGTGGACCCTCCCGGAACGAGCATGCTGTGTGCAGAAAACCTAGAGCCGGTTGAGACTTGACGACTACTGATCGAACGAGTTGGTGTGTTATGGATAGCCCAGTGGGGAGCGCTTGGTTGCAGCAGCAGACCCACGGCGGAGGAGCGCTTGGTTGTAGCGGCAGACCCGCGGTACTCAACAAAAGGAATACCTCTGGAGGCTATGAGGGGTAGCGCTTGGTTGTAGCGGCAGACCCATGACAGAGGTACGCTTGGTTGTAGCGGAATAGGGGAGCACTTGGTTGTAGTGGCAGGCCCACGACAGAGGTGCGCTTGGTTGTAGCGGCACAGGGGAGCGCTTGGTTGTAGCGGCAGAGCCACGACGGAGGAGCACTTGGTTGTAGTGGCACGGGAGAGTGCTTGGTTGTAGCAGCAGGCCTGTAGTACTCGATAGGTGGAGTACTATAGCAGTCCAAGATTGGAGGGAAGCGCTTGGTTGTAGCGGCATAACCACTGTTCTTGATGGAGAAGAAGTTTCCCAATAGCTATGGTTTCAACTTCATGATCAATCCTATGTGGTTCATTACGGGGGTTAGTACCTATTGATCCATTGTGGGTCCGACGGCATAGATGAATCAGTGGCTACATATGATCATCTCTATCGTCTTATGAAGAAGTATATCATGTGTGAGCTGAAACTCTGATTTACCTTCCTTTGTGGATTGTGTTGAGCTATCCTGTGTGGATTTACGTTTTACCTTCTTTTGTGGATTGTGTTGAGCTATCCTGTGTGGATTTTACGTTTTACCTTCCTTTGTGGATTGTGTTGAGCTATCCTGTGTGGATTTATGTTTTAAATTCCTTTGTGGATTGTGTTGACCTATCCGGTGTGGATTTTATGTTTGGCTTTCCTGTGTGGAATGGGTTGTACTTGAGCTCGGATGTTGGAGTCGAGCGAGTATTGATGACTTAGGTATATGTATGGGCATATACCTAAGCCGTGTCAGATGTTACTTCGTGATTGTATCTTTCCTCTGTGGATTATCCTTTGTGGATTTCGGGAGACCTTCGGGGGTCTCAGGGTCCCTACTGAGTAGCATATACTCACCCCTGCACGGGCTATGCCCGCACTTCGTTTTGTTGGACGCAGACGACGGACAACGCTGATCGTGGTGGAGGCTTGCGGAGCAGGACGGTACCTGGAGGTGGACCATTGGGCGGGGCGCACTCGGAGCAGTCGGCTAGACCTGAGGAGCAGTGGAGGCTTTCTATACCCACCCTTCCGGTGGGACTTCCAGAGGACGGATCGACGTTGCGGCTTTACTTTTAGTTGCTGTTTTTCCCCTTTCATTTGTACTTTACAGTTGGGCTTGTATTTCCGTCCCCCTTTAATTTTCCGCACTTACTATTGTACCATCTTTTACTTAGTGTTTACCTTTCCACTTGCTTACTCTGTAGTGCTTGTTTACTTTTCAAAGGCAATGACTTCCCTTTTACCGTGATTTTTTACGCCTTGGTGCTAGTCGCCAGCCCTTGGCCTATGGAAGGCGGGCTTGGGGTAGTAACGGCATGGTTCCCGAGGACGGGTCGTGACATTGTTAATCAAACAATTATTTTTTTGTTAGATGTTTCGACGACATTTGGTTAATGTGTCAAAAATGAATTTTTTGTGTTCACTGTTGTAGAAGTGTTCATTACATAAAAATAACCATAAAAATTATCATTACATAATTATTATATTTATATTTCAATTATTTTTTTAAAATGAATCATAAAATATGGTTATGAGAAATTAACGATGTTATAATCATGGAGACGGTAGGACGTACTTACGCATGAGTACTGTTTACATTTTTCAATGATCACTATGGAAAGAAGTTATGTACAATTATATATAATAATAATAATAATAATATAATATATTACATTTTACTTCTATAAATATAGTCATATATATTATCCATGTGGTGTTGTGAAGAGAATCGATACACATCACTTCATGAAGGCGGTAGTCCACACATACATGAACGACATGATAATTTCTTATTGTAAGAATGAAAATGAAATATTCAATTTTATAATGATAAATTTTTCATCAATATCATAAATATATCATTTATAAAAAATATATATTAATATTATCTTAATTACAATCCATGTACAGAATTAGTGAAAAATGAATCACATCTTTTCGTGAGATGTTAGTCCACCGTACACAAGAGTGACATTATCATATCCCCTATAGAATGTAAATTAAAATGGTATATATGATATAGAGACTAAATTTTTATAATTATGTTATAAATATCATATATATACATTATATCTTTCATAATACCCAATCATGAGATGCATTTATAAAAAAAGTGTCACATGGTTTCATGAGGCGGTACTTTGCCATACACACAAGCCACATTATCATTTATAATTTCAGGGAACAGTATATGGATATAAGCCACAACCTTAAATTAATAAAATATATTTATATTTTATATACTAATGTATTTATATAAAAATAAATTAATAAATTTTTAATTAGGTGAAAGAATAAATAAAACAAAAATGCATAGTTAGGAATTTTACCTCTTCTCGGACAACATCTTTCGGATTATACCAAATGTATTCCTAGAATGGTTTTTAACTAAAAATGATAATGTCATGATTTTATGGAAGTTTTTAAGTTATTTTTATATGTGTTTTTTGATAAATAATAGATTTAAGGTTTGAATAAGAGATGATATGGTGTGACCTTTTATAAGCGATGTGAGTAGCACACTTGTTATTTTTGAAAAGAAAATGGTTTATATTCGTTTTTCAACTAGAAAATGGGACAGATAAATTATTATATATAGTTATATATTATAGAGTCAATATATTTCCATGTAATATATTTTATACAAATTTATAAGTCATTTTAACCATTACCATTGTAGTTAAACTCCAAGAAAATCATTTTTACCTTAACTACGGTAAATAATATTTATTATTTTTGCTATTCATTATGGAAAAAAATTAGTATGAACATAATATATAATTTATATTTTTATTATTCCAAATATTTAATCTATACTTATTAATCTATTTCATATAAATATCTAAATTTATTTTAAAAATAATCTCAGAGGGGCGACCAGAAAGTATGTTTTAAAAGAGAAAATGTTCTAATGATAATAACGTTTTAAATGAAAATTCTATATGAAAATGATTAAAATGAACTAAATTTTATTAATTTATATATAATAAAAATAATTATTTTGTATAATAAAATTTTAATCTAATTTAATTTATAAATAATTTAATCAAAAATGTTGTATTCTATTAAAATACAATATTTTTTACAATTCATTAAAACATTAAAATTTTCAGAAAAATACACAAGAATTAACTAGAAGATAGTTTTTACATTCATATTTTGAAAAACCAAATTTATTCTATCAAATAAAGATTCATTGTATCATAAAAAATTAATTATAATTATATTTGGAAAGGGAAACTAATCTACATTTTAGAAAAATACATTTTTCCACAAAACCATTAATTATTAAAAACGGTTCTAATTTTATATCTAATAAATAAATATATTTGATATATTTTATACATGTGAAAACTATATTATATTTATAATTTATTTTTTCAATTCATACCGACTAATTTAACGTCTACGTTATAATGGTAATGTTTAAATAATAATATTTTAATAGTGTATTTTGTTTCGTTCAAACACATTGTTGTAGAAATTTAAAGATATAACAGAGGATTAATTTATTAAAAAAAACTAATATATCATAAATAATAATGATTTTATATTACCTTATACACTTTCTGTTTTATTTCATATATTGTTTTTAATATGTTGTTAAAATTTTAATATCACAAGGTGTTAAATTCTACCCCCATAAACAAATTGGAACCTAATAATTTAAACATAATATCAGTAATCAAGAGACTATCCTTTAAAAATAACATTATTGAAATCACACATCATGAGAATGGTTAAAAAATATCCTTTAAATAATAGATACGAACAAGATAGATGTCATATGTAATAATAGATAACTAGTTTCATTAGTATGGGAATATTAGATGGATGTGAAGATATATACATTGAATAAAATTATAAATAATTATATAGAATGATAGAGGTCATTTATTTTAGGAAAAAAAAATGATAAATTCAAACTAAAGGACCTCAAAAAAATAAATCCTTGATGTTTTAAAAGGATAATAGTTTAATATAAATATTGGTTTTTGATAACCTTTTTTTAAATTTTTTTAACTATAGATGATGAATTCATTTACCATCTATAATAAGAATATATGAAAATATAATTAAGTTATATATCTCTATTTTTGAGGCATAATTTTATATTTTGGTTGTTCTTTAACCATTTTTAAATTTATTTATTACTATAAGAAATGAATATCCAAGATACATTTTTAGGCATAATTAACTAAAATAAAAATTTAATAGATCATAAGATCCATTAATATATGAATATTCATTCTCTATATTAATAAATATTTTTAAAAAATAATATGGTAATCAAAATTTATCTAATATAATACATTATTCGTTAAACTCGATAGTAACACCACTAGTTGGACAATAATATTTATCTACCAAATAATTTAACAAAAAATGAAATATAAGTCAAGACATCACGTAGGTCAATGGTATAAGTAAAACACTTATTTTTCATATATTCTGGGTTCAAGCCCTGTGGTCATTTTGGATGTGATAGGTTTTCACCAAGTATGTGGGTTCTCCTTTTCCTAAAACCATGTTAACATGATTCAAAACAATTTACCAATTTGTAATAGCCCATAATAAGCTCAACATTAAATATTAGACAAAACATAATGGTTACCAATAAATTTAAAAAAACCTATTTATCATTATTATCTAAAAAACATATATATATTATCTGTTATCCTCCATCAATAATGTCTTTCCATTGAGGATTAACTTGTAACTGAATCACATTTCGTGGCCATTAGTTCCATTCAACACATTCTCTTAAATTCAATAAGAAATGGTATTATTATAGAGTTCTTAATATATTTAATGGTTATTATAATGAGAATATCATAAAAAAATTAATTTTTTTAAATATTTATTGGATCCCAATACACTAGCATAGTAATCATCCATTTTAAATTGTATCCATAGAATAATCTTAACCATGATACCTTAGTTTCTTCTGAGATATATTCCCTTAATTCATAGGGAAGTAATTTTTGTAGTTCTATATCACTTTATAGTGGAATCATTTCCCATTAATATATTCTTTCTTAAACATGTTATTATGAGCATGATGTCATTTTACTCATAATAGAATCTAATCCTACTTTCCCTTATTCTATTATATCCAAATTTTTATCTTCCATCCTCTTCCTTTTCACCTTCCCTTCAAAGTAAAAAGACTTGGGGAAAATTTTCTCTATCCTGATCGCACAAAATACAATATCATTATATGAAGAGAATGTTTGGGAGAATTGTGAGTTTTAAAAAATTCACATAATCTCATCCAAGAAAAGATCAATATTACTCTTTGGAGAATATATATAGTGCACAACCTGATTTTCTAACCTTGTAATGTTTTCATTATAATTAGAAAATATTTCATGTTCTTTATATATTATTCTCAAGAAATGTATTTCTATATCTTCTCATTTCCCAAAAGGAAAATACATCCCCAATAAGAGTACCTTTAAATGATTCCATTCCATATTTATTATTTATCCTACATCCTTAGTGTTTTTAATCCATGACTACTGTTGTTCCACATCACGTGAGAGATAGTAAACATCCATGACAACTTTATACCGTTTACTACTTCCTAGAGGGAGAAAAATAATATACAAGGAACTTATATATCACTCAGTAAAAATGGATTTACATTCCCATTTAATGATGGATGTTTCTAATGAAGGAAGTGGTCAAACATTGTTTCAATGCATGGTTGATTTATAGGATTATCTATATGGAAAATGCTATTACTCATAACCATAGTTAGTTGCTCTAATGTTGTTATAATTTGATTAGTTCTATCTATAGTTTTTGTTTGTGATTCGTTATCCTACCTAGGAGGTAATACCCTATATATAGTGCATTCATTTATATGGTTCACATTCCTTAAATTAGGCCCCATTTTTAGAAAATGTAATAAACAAGATAAGGTTATAACATTATGAAAAACAATTTGTATCCCAAAAACTAGTGAAATGAATAACATAAATTTGTTTTTCTATCATAAATAATCTCTTAATCATAAACACGATTTCATTAAGGGTATATTTATTTTCAAATCCATTATAATTATTTTTAAATTAAAATTAAATCATCTTAATAATATCCTCCAAGTGTGTCAAGCAAGCTGCATTGTATTTCCCTTTTTTTGTGTACCGAGTGATGTTTGAGCCAAGCCCAATGTTCCCTTTTTGGACTTATTAACCTAGATATACCTATACCAGAACCATGTCTATGTTTAGTATCTAGATTTTGATTTATTTTAAATTAAAAACCATAAAATCTATTCCTTACCAAAAATTTTGGATATTCATTATTCTTATACTCAAATTCAATCATAGGAATATGTTTCCTAATATGTATTTTTATAAATCCAGTTCCTATGATTTATGATAGACATCCTCTGATACTAACAATAAAGTCCCCAACCCTAATATCCTTAATCTGGTGTCTAGTTCTTTAAATTAGAATAAGATATATGGAATCACATTCTAATGGAATGAAAAGTATAATAGTCTTGGAAAGCTATAATCATTCTTGAAACTCACAATTAACATTTAAACTCATTTTAAAAAGTATTTTTTTGATAATTCCATTATTAAACTTAGTTTATCCCATCATATCAATCATAAAACACTTCCTCCTATCATGGTGAAAATAAAATATACTAACTTGGTGCGATTAGATGCTCAGTAAGGGTAAGTGAAATGAGGAAGCTATGAATAAATTTGTAATAATCAATATGTCACGGAAATACCGAAACACATTCCATTTAATAAAAAACATGAACATAATATGGTAGGAGTAAATGATTTTAAAATAATTCCATATAAATGAAAACATGAGTATGAAACATAACTATATATATTATATCTATTTGAATAATCACATGGAATATCAATAAATAAATTCCTAATTATGGAATTTACAATACTAGGCATGTAAAACATATCATCAAGGTATTAATACAATAAATCGTATACCTTTATGTAATTTTCCCAATATATTTATATAAATTGGTAACGCCAAATCCAAAACCTAGTCTATTTCACGTAAGTAGACATACCGATGCATCACTGGGCCATAGCAAGCCCCACCCATCACTTTTTAAGTTTAATTTATTCCTCATTTGAAATAAGTGAAAAATAATGCATCAAAACATTCATATTTAAAATATCTTATAAAATGTAAATAATTTACCTAATCAATAATCATAATAATACAACATAAAAGAAAATTGAATTGTACCAACATAGTACCCAACTAGTAAAACTGATCATAAACCATATAGAGAAATAATAAGGATGATATCATTAAAGTATATCGTCATTAAATCATATTTGACCTAGAAGGATGTCTTTTTATAAGGTAAATTATATTGATATATCACATGTGATAATAGAAAAAAACATACATAATAATTTTCAATATTAAAATAAAGTAAATTAATTACAACCATTAATTTATTACATTCCATAAATGTTAAATTGAACATTTCTTTTTCACTGTAAACATTCAGAAAAGTGTCATGTTCATAAAATGAAATCGATTTTTTTTTTGAATTTTTTTTAGAAAATTAAAACATGTGTAAAAATGATATTAATAAATAATTTGTATAATGTGATAAAATTATTGGAAATATTTTTAGAGAATATGGTTTTAATATAAAAATGATTTTTGACTGAAGATTGAAATAAAGTTATATTTTCTTGAAATCATTTTTTTATTAATTTTAAGTACCAAAGAAGGGAAAATGGTACTATAATTTTACAGAGTTCATTAATTACCAGAGGATATGAAATTCTGTAACATTTAAGATATAAATATCAAATAATTTTTCTAAATTATACTAAAATAAAAACAACCCTGAATAATGATAGGATTATGGAATAAAACCTTACAACATTGGGACTTTTGTATCATAATACACATGAAATAAATAAACCCGAATAAAACATTAAATACCAGGAAGATAAATCAATTCATGATTTGACATGAAATATTTCAGTATATACTCCAAACAAAATAAATTATTTGTTAATATAACATATGTCTCAAATAAGTATAGGTTATATGAGAAACCCTTACCTTGAGTCTGAATAAAGACGCACATTATTTAACTTCTAGTATAATAAACTGATTTTAATTACATACATGGTTAAGAAACCTTTTCAAGTTTATTATTTATTTTATTTTACTTATTACCATGATATTTGTGATTTCACAACCAATTATGTTTATAAACGATATTTGGAATATATGTAAAAAATGACCTTGGTAGGTTGACTATGGTCAAAGTGGAAATTATTTAAACATATTTAGAATTATATTCATGAAATATTTAACATATTTATACATCAATTAAACTATTAAAATCAATCATGAAATATGGTTATGAAAAAAGGTCTATGTTACAATCACAGAGATAGTAGTTTGTGCACACACATGAGTAACATTTCCATTTTTCGATGGTCTATATGTGAATAAGTTAAGTAATATTATATCTTCAATAGCAATAATTATATCATATATACCATAATATTTCCATAATTTTTATTATATATATCTACCATTTGGTGTTGTGATTAAAAGGGATTCACATCGCAACGTGAAGGTCGTAGTCCACAAATTCCAGAACAAAATTTTCATTTTTAAGTGTAAGAAATAAAATGATATATTATCTTATAATAATGATAAATATGTAATTAGGATCACAATTATATAATTTTTATAACATTTATAAATTAAAATAATCATTATTACCTTCCATTTAATGTGTATGTGAAATGACGAACCACATTGCTTCGTGAGGTAGTAGTCTACTGTTACATGAGTAACATTATTATATTCCCTACAGAATAGAAAGTAAAAAAGGTATATATGATATTGATAATAAATATATGTAATTATGTTATAAACATAATATATATATATATATATAATTTATATCCATCATCACACTAGACCGTGACAGGTGTTGATGGAATACATGTCACATCGGTTTGCAAGGTGGTAGTCCGATGTACACATTAGCAACGTAACAATTTACCATTTTAAGAAAGAAGAGATGGATACAAGTCAGGAATTGAAAATAAAAAAAATATAATTATATATTAGATATATTATTTATTATATATTCATAAATGAATAATATTTGAACATGGTTAATGAAAATTAAAAGAAAAACACATAGTTTGAATTGTTACCACTTCTCATACCACCTATTTATGATTATAGCTAAAGTATTCCTAGATTGGGGATATAACTAAAAAAATGAGTATAGAAAGAGGTTATTGATTTTATTAATTCATTTTGGTGTGTCTTGGAGGAACCCAAATGGTTTTAATATATGAATAATAGAAGGGAGGGGTGCCATTTCATTTGTGAGGTGAGTGTCAGACTAGTAATTTGTGAAAATAAAAAGGTAAAACCACCCTTTACACATACCAAAAGGGTCAAAATGAAGGATTATATGTCATTATACATGATAAGTTAAACAAATATACATAAAAAAATTTAGAGAGGTTTTTGTTTTGTTTTTTAACTCTTTTTTTATATTAAAACCTAGTAAATCCGTTTTCACCTTAACCGTAATAAATAATTTTTGATGTTTTTACTATTAATTATTGTCTAAAATTTTCTTGAAAAAAATCATGTTATATAAATTATGGTTATTAGAAATATTGAATATATTTTTAAAAATTAAATTAACATATCTGGTAAAATTTATTTTACAAGTAATACCATAGATGTGACGAGAAAGTGGGTTTTCAAAAAGAAAATGATCAAATATTTACCATGTTTTTATATCTAAATTCAATTTGAAAATGATTCCAATAAGACAAATTGGATTAATATATATATATATATTAACTAATTTATCCTTAAATAAATTTTATTATATAGTTTAACATTATAAATATTTTAAACAAAAATAAAATTTTCACAAAAAATCAGTATTTTTAATTATTCATAAAGAAATGAAGCTTTAAAAAGAATCAGCCTATGATAATTTTAAAATTATGATTAAAAAAAGAATACTATTTCACCTATATTTTTAAAATATGTTTTAAAATTAATTATAAATTATGAGTGAAAAGCGCAATGTAACAACATTTTAGTGAAATACAATTTTTCAGAAAATATTTATTTTTATTTATATTTGTTCTAATATTATATCTAATCATTATATATATGAGTTATTTATTTTATTCATGTGTAAACCATATAATATTCATAATTTATTTATTACATTTTTACCCACCAATTTAGTTACTATGGTATAAGGTTAATGATTAAATACTATTATTTTAATAGAGTATCATGTTTCATTCAAACCCGGTGTTCCATGCATTGTGGGATTTTAAAGTGATTTATTTGATTTAATAAATAAAAATATCATAATTTCTTATAGTTTTATATTCCCATATACTCTGGTCGTTTCCTATCATACATTCTATCAAATAATATGTTCAAATTTTAAAATATTTTGATGTTACAATTTTATAATCAAATTACAATATGTCATGAAATTTTTTCCATAGGTCACATTTTTCAAAAAATTAGTAAACAAAAATTAATATATTTCAGTATATGTGTTACTTATGTGTTTTTAAATTTTTTTGTTAAATTACTAAGTATTATTTTAAATTATGGTTTTATTATTTTAAATATTACTGTAATTGATAATGTAGAAAAATAAAATCTGGTTTTTAAGTTCTATGATTTATTTATGGAGTAATCACAATCGGAAAGAATATATATTTCTTATAAGTTAGTTTTCAAAATTATTTTATTTCATATAATATATCATATTATTAATTGTTTAAAAAATTTATTGTTTATTAAAATATTTTTTTATGTATATTTTTCTATAAAACTTTCGTATATTATATAAATGAAATAAACCATATAAGAAGCGTATGGGAAAATTATTTTACTCGAATAGTTAATCTGGACATTTTTCGTTAAATATATATTTTAATTTATAATGTATAAAATTTTAATTAATTTTTGTAAATGTAATGAACCATACCGTCTTGGAATGTTACATCACTAGTTAAGGTCTTAAGATTGTTTAAGAGGAGTCTTGAGGAGGTTTAGTGGAGATTGAAGATGTAGTAGAACTACAATGGGTAATTCGCATAATAAAATAGGAATTCATGACTTGATTTTTTGTTTCACAGATTGTGTGGCTAGAGATTCATGAAATATATGTTGTGGTGGAGAATTATATGAAATTGATTCATGATGCTAAGGGAGAATTCATGTAATGAATTTAATTATTTCTAAGGTTCCATTTATTTAATTGGATGTTTTAGGAATATTAATTTATTAAATTAAATGGTTTTCACAACAATTTTTTATAAACCCAATGGAGTTTTTAATGTGAATGTGGAATTCATAGAATGAACCAGGTGTATTACAACCTATTTATAACATGAGGGATCAATCAAAACCATTCACTCTTTAATCATATCCTCTTATTTTTTGGGGAACCCCTATATATATTTAGAGAATCTTCCAGCCCCTCTCCCCCAATATTGAACCTTAGGGTTTTATTTATGATCTTTGGCGATTAGAGGTGATTTTTTCTTTATTATCCATTTTCCCCAATATTATTTCATAATATATACATCATGGTGGTTTTATTTTAGTATTTATGAGTTTTTTCTATTTTTTATTGATCCCAAGACACAATATAGGTTGATGTAAGATTTCCTTGTGTGGCTGTGTTTTTTAGGTTTTTTTCTTTTCTCCCTATGGATAATAGAAAATAAAAAAGATGATTTGAGGAAGATAATCATCATTATCTCCCTATTAATGTTTTGTGTGTATATTTCATGATTTTTACTTACATTGAGTAGGTTTACAGGTCGAAATAATGAATATAAATAAATTTGAAAATCAAAAATTGATATTGGTGGTGAGAAATCATATGATTTTAATGATTTGATAATATTACTAATTATAAAATGTTTAATTATTCCCAAAACTAAAAAACATGGTTGTGGGAATCCATGACTGTGTTGTATATGATTTATGTGTGAATTTTATTATGTGTTTTTATCTCAACCTGAATAAAATTCTAACTAACAGGTATAAAGATATTGATTTTTTAATCTAATGAAAATATAGATTGTGTGAAAATACTCATGATAATTTTATGATCTAATGTAGTGAAATCCTAAGAATAGAAATTTTGAAATATAGAATGTGATGCGATGTGTGGTTTTTAATATTGTGTTGACTTGGGTGGTGAGGGATTTTTGCTGTAAAAGTGGTGACCAATTGTGTTGTGAAAATAAGCAGGGCTATGATTTTTGATGTAGTGGTGTGGTTTTAGTGATGTAAGAAGTGGTTAGTCAGAATGGGTTAGGATATGAAAAATTGTGTTTTGATTATGATGTGTGGTGGTTTACATGGGTGGTTGTGTGGTGGATGTGTTGTGTTGTGGATGTGCCATATGGTTTTTGGGGTGATATGGCTTGAATGATCTGGTTTTTTGGTTATGGTGGATGTGGGATGGATGATTTTTTGTGTTGTGTAGTTTTTTTATATATTTGTGTAGCCTTGGAATAACAAATGATTCAATTAAACCCACATGTTAGTTAATAACTAATGAATAATCTAGAAATTGATATGTAAAAAATGTATTAAATTACTAAAATCATAAATGCATGGGTTGTAAAAATGTTAAATGTAGTGTATTTGTAAATGTGGGTTAGAGGAAAATCTTAAAATCTGATAGTGGTGGTGTTTTTAATTAAATGTGATAAACTCGGACATGTGTGGTAGTGTTATGGTGTGTTGCATATAGTGGTTGCAGCATTTGGGACACCTAATATGTGGTGTGTCTAGGGGGATGTGTTTTACAATATATTAGTGGATGTGGAACCATATCATTTGTATTTTTTGATGTTAATATATCATAAATTTATTTTATTTTATATAATAGACCTACCCATGTTGGATAATATTTCTAATTCATAGAGGTTAAAGATTCCAGGTGTTTTCCACAATATCTTGGATTGTGGTGATATGGATGAATGGATACCCCTCTTATTCAATCTTTATTCAGCATTGATGATACAATTGTTGTTGGATGTTACATAGAAGTGTTTTCCTTGGTGTCTTTAGGAATAATGTTGTGTGATGTTCCATGTTTCTTCGAGTGAGATGTGATGTGAACATGACTGGTGATAGAACCAAATGCTAGACCATGTGAGGATGGGGAAGGTAAGGAATGTAAGTACCCAGTTTTTCATTAAGGTAATGATCCCTTAATTTCTAGTCTATGTATTTTTTTGAACTAATATGAATGCCTATTAGGGATATAGAGTAAATAAGGGCATTTGAGGATTTTTTAGAGCTTGGAACCCTAGACTGTGGAAGAAAACACTGGGCCACACGGTTAGTAGAAATCATGCCACCCATCTCATAGGTTTCTCCTAAATTTGTGGGGATTTGTAGAGAGTAGAATAGGTTACAATGTTTTCCTCAACTGTATACCTAATGAAACATGGATTTTAGAGTTTCTATAGTTTTTTCAGTGTCGTAATGCATGGTATGTGCATGAATTATAAAAATGTGTGCATAGACTGTGTGAGATGTGTCTTAAGGCTAAGTGGAGTACACAGTTGGAGCACTTTTAGGCCAACCATGTGTACCAACCATACAAACCAATATTTTGGGTAAAATTAGAAAAAAAATTAATTTATTATATGATTACACCACTTCCCTTGTTCCCTCATTTTAGTGAAAATGGAGCTTCTTTCTACTCTTTTAGCTCTTAAATCCCTCTATGATAGGTTCTTGGATAAAACTCCCACCTAGACTCTGATTTGACTTCCAATAATCTAATTGTATTTGATCATATATGTAATCAATTATTGTTGAGTATTCCTTTTATTTTTATTCCTTTTGACTGAGCAGTTTTTGTGTAGGCTCTTATGGCCTTCATTCTGGGTGTTCATATTTTTTTATATTTTCTTCTGATCTATACTAAACCTAATACTGATAGTATATGAATGATTCAATATAGGCATAAATGAGGTGTTCTATTATTTTTCCCAAAATGTTAAGATTAATTATATTTTAATTCATGTGCTACCTATAGGTTTCACCATGAAATTCCACCTAAATTAAATCATCCTATAATTGGTTGTATTTTTTTTAACATAATGATTCTCCTAGGAATAACACCCCAAAAATTTTATGGTTTGTTTTTATTTGATACATTAAATTCAATAGATATCCAATATTGTTGAAATAAGTGTGTCTCTTGGAAAAAACACATGGTTATTTAATTGATAGTCATTATCTAACCACTAAACTTAAATTTGACCCTTCTATGTTCTAAATTTTCCAAAAGACACTTACCAGGTTACAGTCACAGTGATATTTGGAGTCTGATAGAATCAATTTATTTTTCATTAAATAGTAACATAACCTTATTAATAGTAACACATCCTTATGAATTCAAACATACCCTAGAAATTATAAATAAATATAGGCACCTTAAAAATGAAGATGAATATTTTAGGTGTTTGTATTTTTTATTAAATAATTTTTTTATTAAATAATAAATTTATCATATTTAGAAAATTATTTTTGAAAAATGGAGTTCATTTTTATATTATACACAACATAAAATTGTTAGGTTAAATTTTTTGGATTTGTATGAAATACATGATTTTTTTGTGAATAGTCAAATTTTCTAATTTATTAAATATGCTTTATAAATAAATTTCTTCATGAGCCTTGAGCCGTGGATGATGTAAATGGAAATTACTTCTAACTAAAATTCAGTTATTACTATTTTTTGTTCATTTAATCATCACCATTTCTTGACTTAGGGAATACTAGTAAACTAATGATTAAAATATTAAAAAAACCCACCTCCCCTCTACTATATAAACCACCCCTCACCCCCTCTTCCCACCACACAACTCATGATTTCATCCATAACTATGTTATACCAAATAAAATTACTAATACCTCCCCCATGTCCAAGACCTACTGGTCTCACCAAAATTCCAAAAACAAAGGCCTTAAGAAGATTCTCAAAAAGGATTACTCAAGATGTGAACCTCTCTTTCTTTTTCATTCAACATATTTTACATGTTCCATTCTATTGTTGCTCTCTCCTCATCTAACCTAATCCAAATAATATTATAACTCTAGTACCATACATTGAATAAAATTCTATTATGTAATGGAATATTTTATAATCATATATCTTCCTCCCCTCCTATTATAAAAAAACGAAAACACCATTTGAGATGTGTTAATTTTTCATATTCTGGGATGATGGGTTTTCCATTTCTATCACTGTCTTAAATTCTGGTCATCAAACAATTTTTATGGTTGAATAAGATCATAATATATGTATTTATACTTATTAAATGTCCTTGAATCCTTAAACACTAATTATATAAAATAAAAATACAAAATAATTTCATAAAGAACAAACCTACCAAGTTAATCCAAGTGTTTGTCATTAACGTTTATCTAATGAGTCATCCTAATGTTATATAACCAATGTCATTATAAGATCATTTATATCTTTATATTGTTACAAATAATATATAATATCAATTCTATATGTTTAAAAATCTCTGAAAAATAACTTCCATTCATAAATAAAAGTAAACCATTCATGAAAACCAAGGAAGAAAATGCTTCCAAACCAATAAAATTGAACCTCTTAAACCCATAAAAAAGGACATGAATGACTCTAATAAGGCTATAATAAAGTACTTAAATTTATACGAGGTTATTTATTAATTAATTAATGAAGCTAAATTTGATTATTCAGGTCATTAAAATCAATCCAAGAACACATTCATACCTAAGGTAAGGGGTTTCTGATATCGCTTTTAATGCCATGAGATTTCCATTGTAGGCCACTTATTTCATGTATGGTGTATATTTTTAATATAATTTGGTATATAATATCATAATTATATTTATATTCATATAATTATATGATTTATTTGATGATTATTGATTTTTGTCATATGATTATATTAATTACAATGTGGTAAGGGACATTATTTCAATTCCCATTTCCTTGAGAGTTACTTGGTATTATACCACAAATCATTCTTATGTGGTGTATCAATTGACCATTTAAGAAAAATTTTAATTTTAAATTATTATTTTGGTAAATATAAATTTTCTTGTATCATGGTTATTATTATTTCCTTAATATGTATACCGGTTCACATACATTGTTTATTGGGAAAGTTGTTTTAACTATGTAAATATTGATGAATCCATATCCTATACTCTATATGGATATTGATAAGACATATTGTACAAATATTAAATAAATATATAAAGAATTATTTTTACTTTTAGTTATGAGTGTGGCCCACTATTTCCCATCGATGTGTCGATAGGTCTCATGAGATAAATTAGTTGGCGATGAATCTTTAGAGTTTTTTCAAAAACAATATTAGATGTGTATCTATCCACAGACATAAACTGTTTCAATGGTATAGTGGAATCATGTTCCAGATAATTGAATTTCAATTAATAATATATCACAATATTAATTTTCATTTTTTACTATACATGAGGTTTTCACTATGACAAAATCTATGGATATAGTTTTATACTCAGTTTTTTAATGGTGAGTGTTTTTCATTTATTCACCATGCCATATTATGTATGCCAATTTGATTAGATATCAATTATATTTGATTTATTCTTCTAATATTTTTACCCCAAATATATTATTTGAGCTCACCCCATTCATTTGTTTGCCTTAAATAGGTTATGGATAGGAGACAATGTATTGAGTTCTTGTGGGTGTAGTTTATTAGTTTTTGTTATTTATTATAAATTTTTACCTTTCCCAATGTATTATGAGTAAAATGTATGTATCTATTTTCTTCAAGACTACTAATATGATCATTATTTTGGGATTTAATTCTTTTTAATCATGCCAATGAAATAACTAATTCCCCAGATCTGGACATCTCCGTTCGTGGCATTACATTAGGCCCCCTTCATTTGTTTCCACCCATTGATATGTGTCAATAAAATTTAAAATATTGTTATAAATATATAAACACCCAAACCAACATCTATAAGGTTTTGGAGTGGCATATAACTATGGTATCATAAATTTAATTGACAATTTCTGTGGTGAAATATGGATTACAAACTTATCAATCATTATTGAATTGAATTGACCTAAGTGGTCTCACCACGACACCTGTTTGAAATTAAAAAATAGTCATACCCTTATTAATGAATAATGTCATTGAACTAAAAACAAAATATTTTCTCATATTAATTCCATTTGATATTTATCAATGATAGGATAGTAGGCAGGTACAACCCTATGCATGATTATAATTTGGCATAGATTCCCTTAAAAAACAGTTACATGTGAGCTTGGTGACCATCACATTGTGGATATATACGACCATGATATCCCTTCCACTAACATGATATAGTAGTATAGTGACCCTCATTAATTGTGATAAATGGGAATGGATACCCTCATAAAATTTGATATATAGGAATGGGGACCCTATTGATATGATACAAGAAACAAAAAACCCTAATATTATATACAGTCATGATAACAACAGAATATATAATACTTGGAATGGTGACAATACAGTTATGATTCTTCTAGGGAAACCCATCTATTATGATACTAAGGATGGAATACTATATTATTATGATAATATTGATGTCATCCCTTATTATTGGGACAATGATAATTTCATCCCTTATTACTCATGATACTTATGCTATAACTTATGGATTCCTAAGTGACACATAAAGTCCTAGATATAAGTAGAAGCGACATATATGGTTGTAGAAATCACTAAAAATAGAATCCATCTATGTGTATACACATGGTTAATTTTTCATAGATTATTTAGAATGGGTAGAAGCATGAAGTGTAATCCTGGTATATTTCACACACTAGATCTGAACCCTCTACAATTTCTATTACTAATATTCATTATTATCTACACATTATTAGTGTATATGAAAAAACTGGAAATTTATAGTAATCGTTGGTGGTGTCCTACGATGTTTATCTCACACCGTACACATGCTTCTGATGTTACCCAGGAATATTTTGTTGATGTTGGTTTGGGCATGGTAAAGAGTCAGTTTATTGATACTTGATTTGGTTACATCTTGGGAATAAGGGATAATATGACTAAGAATTGGATTATGATTCTATTAGA
Source organism: Viscum album (assembly GCA_963277665.1). NCBI lineage: Eukaryota > Viridiplantae > Streptophyta > Magnoliopsida > Santalales > Viscaceae > Viscum > Viscum album. Next base: position 1,701,039,642 of record OY728141.1, on the reverse strand, counting down.
GATAGTCTATTAATTACTTTTCTCGTCTTATATATATATATTGTATTTCAGGCCTTCTTATATGTATCCCTAATTACATCTGAAAGTCTCTTAACATTACCTCATTTTTTATATGATATAGGTTATGGTTGTTATTCATTATTTATCCCATTTTGATGACATACCATTAGCTATCCGTTATTTATTATACTTCATCTATTTATCTATATTTTTCACTCTTGTGATACTTTGATCATGAAGGTATTTTCCCCCTATTTTCCACCGTTGACCCTCACTACTAGTTAGAATCCTCTCGCATATCGAGAGAAATTCATGAGTCTATGTGTCCCACTGGCTTGGTTCATTGTCATATAGCTATGTTGTTGGGACTTCCAAAAGTATTATCAATGAAATTTTTTCCTTTTTTATTATCATTTGGGAATATTGGACAAGAGATTAGGAATGTTTCAGAATTTGGTAATGATATGTGCTAGGGAGTAACATACCTGTGTATAGGGGAAAATGTAATTAACAACAATGATATATTATTTTCTAAATTAGATTTATTTCAATTGATTTTTTTCAACCATTGAGTGATGTACAAGAAGTGTGGTATTTGTTATTATGATTGTGGATTTTAATTCATACTTGGACTGATACAAAAATTAAATCATTGATCATGATTCATTTAGGAACCTTATTGGTTTTTTATGTTAGGAATTATACTGTGCCATGTTTACATTAATACGTGCATTGATTGCATCATATTTGGTGCTTATTTAAAAATCCATGAATTGTGATAATATTTCATGTGGGGTCTTGATAAGTGAGTTGATGCTATTGAATAGATTTCACAGTTTAATTTATAAGGTGTATGGGATGTTATAAATTGGAATTTTTGATACATATAACTCAACCATTTAAATAGAAACACTATACAAATGATAATTAATTTAACTGAAATAGAAAATAAAAAATGAAAGGGTACCTATTAAATACGTATGACAATCAAAATTTATGGGGTTTATTACTCTATAAATTCCAGTCGATACGCCACATATCAAGAACCTTGAAGTAAAACATAGAGAATGAACCATACCCATCCTTATTAGTGGGAAGTAGGTAGTGTCTATTAGGTTCTATATAAGTGTTCATATCACCCATACATGGCTCTTCGGGGAGGAAGAGTGGTGTAACTATTAAATAAGAAGGGTTGTACCTATCCTATTTGTGTATCTGAAATGTTATCATTATTAACTCATATCTATGGAATGGTTTTTACATTTTTAGAGGTATTCCACCACAAAAACCTCTAATCATTGGCTAGGATTTTGGTGAGTACCATTCTTTGGAGGTGGTGGCCCCAGAGCCACTATTGATACCTCCAGTAGTTCCACATGCAGAACCTCATATTATCCCCAAATTTAAGTGATCATTTCTAGTATTTTGGGGAGTTTCCATAAATTATGTAGGATATACACGGATCTCCACAAACATCCACTTTTATAGTGGTGCTTATGCAGGAGTTTCAGTATTAGTACCCACCAATATTTTTCAGTGGATGGTAGCCCCCATGTTATAGAGTTTTTTCTAGATATAGTCTTATCAGTTTTCAAGCATCATAATATATCTATTGAGAGGAGAGTTAATCTTTATACTTCTATTCATCGAGGATAATCCAATCATTGGTTTGATATTTTGAACTAGGTAGGTCAGTATTTGGATGAGATGTTGAGATCATTCCAATAAATATTATATGCCTACTTCATCAATAAGAACATGAGGACTGATCATTCCAGGGAGGTCAGGAATCCGTAGCATGGTTCCCTAATAGTTATTAACTACACAACTCATTTTACAGAGCTTTATGATTTACACCTATCTATAATGGTGATGAGATAGTGAAAGAGATATTATTTGATGAAGGGATTAGGAATCCTATTAGTTACTAGGTGATTGTGTTCCAGTTGAATAATATGTCTAATAAAGATAATTTATATCATATTACTGAGAATAAACTAAGGTAATATGATGGTGTGTGCTAGGGATGTTCTTAATCAAGAGATTAAAGTTGTTCAGAATCTGTTTGATGTAAGACATTGAGACTACATGCATGAGAAACATCATCCAGGTGATACCCACTATCACTTATGTAGTTTTTTCACTAGTGTTTGATTCTTGGTAATATGAAGCCCCAATGTCCTAGAGTCCATATCAAGTGTCGAGTCAGTGGAATTATGGGTAATAATTAGTATTTTTAGGGCCTTCCCTTATTTTCTGAGAGGGAGAGTATTCATATTGGCTCTAAATATAAGATAAGGTTCAAGATAACATTTCTAGGAAGGTTTCTAGAGTTATATTTTCCATATTGACAGAGGAGGAAGTTGTGGTCGATGTAACTATTCATTAGCCACACAATGACAACAGAGCAATAAAACTCATAGTATTAAGGTTAGAGAACATGGATCTATATCGAGCCATATTTATTTAGTTTTTCATGTACCAGAGGAGCATTGTGCCAGACCACCTACTGTTTTAGGTACTACTCTATAATCCTCTATTATTCTGTCTTCTAAATTTTATAATTTTCATTCTCTATCCTTTATCTGTATGGATATTATGGGAATCCTTATGAATGGTATTTAGTATTCCAATAGTGATATGAAAATTTTCACCCCTTCGGGTTTACAATCATAGAGTGTATTCCAAAGAAAGGAAACCCCCCCATAAGCAGGCATCAATTGTTTCATATGAGACATCTTCTCACATGAGATGATAGATTTTGATATCATTCTAAAGATGGATTAGAGTGTTCCCAATCATGTATTTGTGAATTTTTATCACAAGACGGTTTCATTTACATGACTAGAGGGTGGTACATATCATTACATGGGCGAGTAGGATGTACAAGAAGGAAGAGTTAAACCAAAGCATGTTAGGAAAGGTGGAGTGACTGTCCAAATTACTCACCTATTTATGGATGAATTGGGATGAATCATACTAAATTCCCTCCAATATTCATGAATTTTAGGGATTTTCCCTAAATAATTATATAGGATACCTCATTATAGATAATTTGAGTTTACTATCGGGCTAGTTTATGGAGATATAATTATATCCATTCCTCATTATATGATGGATTGTGAAATGTCGTGTAAAGAAAACTATAGGATTTATAGTCTAAGGGTATATACTGACAAGAAAGTCTACTGAGGGTTCACTGGTTCTTCTCTCTAAGAAGTTAGAAATAACCCTCATATTTATTTTAGTTTACAAAAAGTTGATCTAGATTACTATGATGAACCTGTATCCCTTACAACAAATTGATGATCTCTTAGACTAGATGTGAGGATTTAGAGTGTTCTCAATGAACAAATTATGATCGGGATATCGTCATTTTTGAGTCATGGATTTTATGGATAAGGATTTCCATCCCTATCTGGATTCCTTTTCCAAGGAATTTGTTTGTGAAATCTTGGTGTATTCTAATACTCTAACTGACCATGAATCACATATTGATATATTTTTTAATACAGTAAGAGAGAACTATCTATATTATATGCTTAGAAAATAGATATTATGGATTGAAAAGGTTAACTTCTTGGGTCATATTATCTTATAGGCATGAGATTTAGTTATCCCAGAGAAAGTTGGATTTACATATAATAGGGATAATACCATGAAAATATATGATATAAAAAATTTATTGGGGCTATAAAGTCAAAAAAATATATTTATACAAGACTTATCATTATTAGAAGCACCTATTACGTGCATGAATAATACGGGTGTGATATTTATAAGGTTAAAAACATACGAGATAACCTTTCCAGTGATGAAAGGGAGAGTAGATTTAGCTCTTATTCTGATTCATATAGAACAAGTATGATTCTACAATGTGCATTATGAAGCATTAATTATTAGGATAAGAGAAGGTTTGATGTTTGAAGATTGATTCATTGTGTATGGGTCTTGGAAGTGAGGCATAATGATCATAATTACCCAACACAAGATCTCATGTATGATGTTGTTGTTCATGCTTTGCATTGTTGGAGGGATTATCTAATATGAGAGAGTTTGTGGGTATTCATGGACCAAAATAGAGATTGGATATTTTTCATAAAGCATTAGTTGAATCTCAACCAATGAAGCTGTGTTTAATTTTTTAGTACTTTAACATAGAGATTTATTATATTCCCATGAAGGAAAATTCTATCACTAATTTTCTGAGTAGGAGGGCTCATAAAAAAGAATTTTAAAAGTATAGTTGTAGGTGGAAACTTATGGTTATGTTATATAGATTCACATAGTGGTTCAAGATAATCATGGAATATATGTACATGAATCACTATTCGGGACCTCTTAACATATGGCGACAGTGAAGATGAGGTTGTTTTCTAATCATGATGTCTTGGTCCTTCGAGGGAATATTTCTAGTGAGGTCTTACATCTTGATTGGTCTCCTCTTGATGAAGACATCATACATATACATGGGTGTATCAGAGTTCATATAAATATTATATATGATATTATGTAAGATTTACATTCTTATTAGTATATATTTTATCGAATTGCCTCTATGTTGTATCATGATATGTGCCGATAGAATTGGTTTCTAGGAACGAAACATTAGATATATTGTTTTATTACTAGGTTCTCCACCAATCAACAAGTGAAGGTGGAATTCGTATGGATCCCAACATTTCTATAACTATTACCAGTCTTGAAATGAAAATTAGAGGATATTGTAATGGATTATTTTTTTAAACTGTCAAGGTCACCTTTAGGAAGAAATTCGGTTTGGATATGCATGGATAAGCATACATAAGTGTCTCAATTTTTTCTTAACTCTGTCACTTTCTCTGTTGATTAATTAGCATTACTTTATGATTGTAAAATTTTACATATAAATGGGTAACCTAAATATATAACCTCAAATAGGGATACTCATTTCACAATGATGTTATTGCAGCAGTTATAGAGATCCATGAGAACAAAATGGATTCTAAAAAAATAAATCACCCCAGACTGATGACTATTTAAATTGAAAATTATGATTTTGGAAGACATGCTTTTGGAATGTGTCCTTGATTTCAGTGGTTCATAGAAAAATCATATCTATCTCATTGATTTATCCTACAATAATAGTTATCTATTGAGAATTTAGATGGATTCGTTTGAGGGCTTATATTGTGGGTCATGGTGTTCAGCCATGTGCTGGTTAGAGGTAGGAGAGGTACATCTACTATGGCATTTTCTCATGCAAAAGATGTAGAAGTAAGTGCTATTAATCTAGAATTATATGATGACCAATAGATAATGATAGAAATGTTGGGCTGATCTCCAATGATGACCTCTAGAGTTCGAGGTTGGGAATCTTGTCATCTTACAAGTATCACAAAGACTTGTCATATATAGATATTGAGGCAACAAAAGCTATACCATCAAATTTTCAAGCCATTGAGAACTTTTAGAAAGTTAGGATAATAGCCTATTGTTTTTTATTACCCTAGAGGTTCTATTCCTGGGAAGAAATCTTCTACATATCACTACTTCATCATTAGCATGTTGAACAATCTCACAAATTTGATCATGAGGATATTGTGTTAAATGTTTTTTCTTACATTGTGGAGTATCCCATTTACATCATTGGATAGAGAATGAAGGTTCTATGATACTAGTATATCACTTTAGTATGGGTTATTTAGTATCATGACCATATATAGGATGTGACTTTGGAGGGGGAGGCCAACATATGTGCTTAGTGGACAATGTATTTCTCAGACAACATTATATCACCTTTGTAAGGGAATTTTGGGGATGAGTTACTTTAAGTGGGTTGGCAACAAGAACATAATTATTCTTTGAGGCACATATCCTTAAATTCTTGTAAAATTAATTAGATTTTATATAATAATAATGACTAGTGGGAATATAGATAATACATGAGTGTCCAATATTGTTCGTTCCATAGAACCGAAATCGGTGGAAGAAAACACTGGGTTGCATGGTTTGTAGAAATTTTGAGCATAACCCACATAGTTTCTCCAAAAAATGTAGTGATTTTTCATAGTGAATAATAGGGTTCAAAATTTTCCCTAACCATAATCTTAGGGCCACATGCCCTTGAAAAATTTATATAGTTTTTAGTAGAGGTGAAAAGTAAGGTTTGAGCATGATTTCTCAAACTTTATGCATCAACCATGCAAGATAGGTTATAAGAAAGATAAGTGTGCATAGTTTGTCCATGTTTTTGAAAACCATGAATCCATACCGTTTGACCCAGTGTTTTTTGGTTAAATTACCAAATATCCCTTAATGGATTACATGAGTAAACCCATTCCCTCTTTCATTCATTTTAGGGAATAAGCAGCTTCTCCCACCCCTTTGACCTCCTCAATCCTTATAAGATAGGTTCATGGATAATACTCTATTCTAGACTTTGATTCCACTTCTAATAATATCATTGTATGTGAACTAGTAGGTACTATATTCAACTTTCCACTTATCTATTTGTATTATTTTTTATGGAGTTACATTGGTGTAGACTCTTATGCATTATATTCTGGGCGTTCATCTATTTTTCTATTTTATTTAGATACGTACCAAACACAATGATGATTTTAGATGAGTTCTACTATATAAGTATAAGGTAGGTGGTGTGGTATTTATTCCTCAATGTCAAGATTCATTTTATTATGTCCCATGTGCCACATGCAAGCTTCACCATGAGTTTCCCCCTTTATTGAATCTACCTATAATTGGTTTTTTATTTTAGAACCTAATGATTCTCTTAGGTCCCCTTACATTTTTCCACCCCTTGATGTGTAATGATCAATTTTACACTTTTAATAAATGTATATACAACCAAAATACATTATATTTTGTTTTTGAATAGAAATAAATGATAAATATAATAAATGGAACACATACTTATTATGGTGTAGAATGACTAAGATAATTATTAATTTATTATGAATTGAATGAAAGTGAGTGTTATGACTATGTTTCCTATTTAAAATTAACCATGGTCATTCCCATGTTAAATAATAATTTCATCAACTTAAGAATTACATATTTTCTCAAATTTAAATCATAAGATATTTATCAATAATATGATAGTGGCAATGGAAACCCCTATTCATAATTAATATTGGAATTGGAATACCTTTAATAATTGTGATATCCAGGTATGATGACCATCCTACTATGGTTATATACATTCATAACATCCATTCTACTGATATGTTATATGGGAATGGAGGCCCTTATTAATATTGTTATATGGGCATGGTGACCCTCCTTAAATATGATACATGGGCATGAAGACCCTATTATTATAATTTGGGCATGGCGTCCCTAGTTATATTATTCGGGCATGGTGAACCTATTGTTATGATTGTGGGATGATGACCCTTACTTTTATATATGGTCTTGAAGACCCTTATTAGAAATATACTAGTAATGGTGATCCAAATAATATTTTCTAGGAATGGATAGCATACTACTATGATACTTGGCATGGTGTCCCTTATTCTTATGATAACTGGAATTAAAAATCCTGATAGTCATGATACTCATTATAAAACATATGGATGACAGATTTAATTCTTATATCTAGTCTAGTAGTTGTATCCACATATATAATGGTATATTTCACTACCTATATAGTCCATATATGTGTATCCACTTGGTTGGTTATTCAAAGATTATTTGGCATGAACCAATGTAGATATTGTTAGCCTGTTTTCTTTCATGAACTAGATCAGACCCACATAATGATTATATTACTCTGATCCATTATTATCTACACACTATCATTTTATATACATTTACTAGATATTTATAGACTTTATATGTTGTGTCCTACTTATTTTTTCTCAAATACTACCCGATCCATCGATGGTACCCTAAAATATAATGTAGATTCATGTAGGAATAGGGTAAAGAACACATTTGTGGATAATTATATTGACTATTGATTGAGATAAGGAGTTAAACAGGATGAGATATGTCTTGCACTGAGTTTAGATATATAATTTTGGGTTATTTTCACCATTGATACATGTACTGTGTTGTATGCCTCCTTCCATTTATGCCTACTTACTTTCGATAGACACTTGAGCTTGTATCACTCTATATATGATACTAGTTATCATTATTTTGGGTTATTTATTCTATTTGGATTACTTAACTTACACTATTAATAATTTATTATGATTCCTCTATTTATCTATCTATTTCACCATTATAATACTTTAATAATAAGGGTATAATATCCCCATAGTACCACCTTGGATCCTAACTACTATTTGAAACCATTAGGTGGATGGGGAGGCATGCTTGAGGCTATATGGCCCAATTAATTGGGGAACCCTAAAGAGGGATACAAGTTAATATGTTATGGGGATGCAACCTATCCCACATTATAGATGGATGGTTGTGATGGGATATGTGTAGAAGGGATGGGAGAAAAGGATGTTTGACGTTGGGGTGTGAGAGTATAAAATCATTGGTGAAGAAAAAAAGGGGTGCCCTATTTTATTCTTGATTAATATATTATTATATGGGATGTGTGATTTGGTGAGTGATCCATTGTGAGGCTGGGATGGTAAGATGACCTATTTATGTGGTTTATGGTTCTACAATTTTCTCACTTGAAAATTAGAATCATTCCTTCACATGTGTACTTGATACCATGGGTTTCATCCAACGGAGTATACTTGTATGGTCACCATTTTAATATATAATATTCTTTAGGTTTCCATTGGGATTTGTGCACTAATATATACATTTCTAGCTAGGGTTTTGGAGCTATTATTGAGTAACTATAAAAGGTCTGATCATTTGATATCTTATATGTAGTCTTATATTGTCTCTATTAACATTTATTATTAATAGTGGAATTGGATTGGTGATTCATTGAGACAACTTGATAGTGTTTCTTGGGCATTCATTAGCTTATCTTTCAATCCCATATTTCATAGAGGGTAATGCTTCCCATTTATGATATTTTTAGACCAATAGTGCTTTATCGCCTAACCAGGGCCAATTAGTGGTGGGACTCATGGTTCATTATCTATCATCATTTAATTTAGTTCATGGGTGGTATATTTTGTGGGAGGGATTCATGATTGTAAATCATAATATATTGTATACAGTTTCAAATTAATATTTTTATTTTATTAAAGTTGTGTTATGTTTTTTTTCTACTTAAGCTTTTCAATTTGCCTTGTTCTTTTTTCAGTTTTCTTCATGTTAACATAATTAAAATACTTATTTTGAAAATATTTTATTTTAAAAAATATTTTTAAATCCTTTATAATGTTTCACAACAATTTTTTATAAAAATGATGGTAATCATAAGAATTAATGTTTCTTATTTAAATAATTTATTCTACAAATTATGTTTCACATCTGATAATTTTGGAACCAATTTTAGTCATAATAATTATAATTAATAATTTTATTTCACGTTTATTATTTTTAATTATTATTTTTAATGACTATATAGGAAATCATTTAGTGTTAAAATCCTTCATTTCATACCAATGATATTATATTTTTGGAATTATGGAAAAGTTATATCATGTTATTCATTATAATAACGAATGTGGAAAAATATTTTCAATGTTTTTTATTAATATTTACATGAAAAATTTATTAATTACGTTACTTACAACAATTATACATTGCAACTAAAGAGAGAAAATGATTTTAAAACAAATCATCCAGGTATTCGTGGTTTCCCTACAATTTAAGGTTCATTGTTTTTATTGGTAAAATTTTTCTTTTACATTTGAATAATTTAATAAAAATAATAAAAAATGAAGATTTTTTCCCTAAATAAAATGATGGAATTTTTTTTCCTCTAAAACAAAACATTGAAAAAATAAAATTATATGAGACTTCATTATATTCTAGTTGTTGTGCCATTTTTCCTTCATAAATTCCCTCTACATCTTCGTTTGAAGACTCCATTAATATCTTCAATAATTATTTTTTCAATTAACACCAGGTTTATTTGACATCTGTCCCTTTCTTCAATGCCATACGAAATCCATATCTAGGAACAAATAGATCCCGGAAAAACAAGCGTCTAGGTAGGTATTAGAATAACAATTATTACGATAAAACATTAGACTAGTGGACCTAAAAAACGCATGTAACACCATATGATGCCAAGGATATCATGTTATAGATACATAAAAGTGTTATAATCACTTTCATCATGGTCCTCCACCCACAAAATCACCCACATCAACCAATGTTTCAAAACCCACCACCATATTGATCATGAGAACAATATGAATCCCTGACATACCATGTGATGGTTCATTAATTTAATGAAAATAACTCTCCATGATATAAATAGTCTTATCATCATAGATATAAGGATAGATTTTTTCATCAATGTATGGATAATTTTTTCGGATACAAACTGCTCCCCATCATAAATTTAGTGATAGTTACAATGAACCTGCAATCCCACCATGATTAAAATAGAATAATACCCAAAATATCCTTTTATATTCTCTACACCAAAAGACTATAATATTGATGAAGTATCCAGAAATTATTGATGCACAAGAAGGCTCATATAGGGGTACAATACCACCAAGGATTGAAAATTATTGATAATGGGAAGATACAACCTGTAGGGGAAGTAACTATTATTGAAGGGAGAAGAGAAATAGACCACTAGTAAAACTAGTGTGAATAAAATAGATAGTTCCTAAGATAATAACTCATTTTTGAAAATATATTGTTCCAATATAAAATTTAAATAGATTTGAAAAAAATAAATATTTTGAAATAAATTTAGATATAGAACAAATATGGTAATCCCATCCAATATATAGGAATAAAAAACCATGTAGAAATTCTAAAAAATATTACAATGAATTAGAGAGTACAATATTTATATAATTATTGAAATAGAATTAAAATGGGGAATAGAAAAAATTAGGTGAAAATTACCCCTTATCATACTTCATTATTTTCAAAAATTATCATCTCTGATAAAAAATCACCCCTCAGAGATCAAAACAAAAAATGTTCCTTTATTAAAACACCTCAAATAAATAATTTCGAAAAATGATTTCCCACTACATGATGTTTCCTATTCACAAAAACCAGTTCCCAAATATCATATGGAGTTGCTACCTGTGATATTCACAATTATAATTCACAACCCATTTTTATATTTTACACACATGAGTAATCGGAAATTTTATACTAGCTACATGTCTCATGTAATTTCTCTTTGAATCACCTAAATTATATGATGAAAAAATAGATATCCAAAATATAACTTCAAAATCCCAAAAATGTAGATAATCCTTGTGAACATGAAAAAACCTCACCCATCACGCGTGCACCAAATCTAACTAATGGTCACCTTGTCAATTAAAAATAATATCTTGAAAATTCAAAAAGGTAGATTTTAAACTCTATCACACTACCCCTCCATCCTAAAAAATACATAAGTAAATTATAAGATACTGAGAAGGAAGAAAAGGTGGTTGTTATTGCACCAACTATCAATATTTACAGAAAATAGTATGACACCCTTTTTCATATATGATAGAAACCTGATAGCTCCCCCTACAAAAGAAAAATAATCACTAAGGTCTGTGTGATACAAATATTTTTACTACCCTGCTGATAAATAATAGAACAAAGAATCCTTGTCTCAACAATAATAGTGATCACCACATAATCATGAGTACCTATATATACTAATTTATTTCTATTCATAGAATCCTATAAGCATTAATAACTCCCAGCACATCATCTAGATCTTGGTTTTCAATTCCTTCTTTATTAGTGAATATCTCTAAATAAATGTAATTAGTTTAAACAACTAAAAAACTTAACCTTACGTTCATTAGGTTCCAAAAATGTTTCATTATTTTCGATAATCTTCAACTCATTTATTTCAATCATCCATTCCATAAATTCTAGTATGTATTATTCAAAAATATATTAATCTCTTCATTGCAAGACTTTACATTATTCTTATAAATGTTTTGCGACCTTTTGCCTCATGTATATACCATTGATCCTTAAGAAAATGTCTATATTACATTTTCAAAATGACAAATAAAACCATCATTATTAATATTTAAATAAGATAAAAAATTGTATCATATACCAAAAAAATATCACAAATCATTTGACATCAGTGTATAACCTACATTTGTTGTGATTCAAATATCACCAAAAAAAATTAAAAAAAACAAGAATATGCATTTACTATATTCAATATACCATAATCAACTTCATTATATAAAGATAATAATTACCACATTGGTGTAATGTAGTATAAAGATGAATACTAAATAACCCATCCACTATATAAATTTGACTGGTGATAATATATGTTTATTGAATGTAAATCAATAACACCATGTATAAGACACACATCACTATCATTAAAATCGATATCATGTGTCTTTTTTAATTCCATAATACTTTTTAAATAATTATTTCTTCTCTAAAAATGGATGAATTTTTCAAAAAAGAATAACTTAAAGATTCGTCATTCAATTGACTGACCTCTCTAATTAGAATTTCCATCTGTCACAACTAGAATACCACTAGTACCCAATGATTCACCATCATTTTCCTTTCGCTGAGTCTTGTTTATTAAAAATGAAATAAAATCATCCACAATCAGAGTCCATTTACCAAAAATCAATGTGGTGATCTGATTAATCGATGAATCTGGTGACTGATACAGTAGAATAAAATATTTACCTTCTCTTTCCCTTTACATAGGTACCACATTACATTTATCATTGATCTTAATTGATGCTGTAGACAGATCCATCAGATGTTTGCTGAACTCATCCATATAGTTACCTAATATATATTGTATTTAATTAACAAATCATAAAATAGTTTTTTAGATATTGATAATATTTGAGGGATTTTTATTTATACAAACTATCAAGCTTCACTATGAAGGGATTATCAATTGGGCCTAAAAGGACTATGATAACAATGAATCACCCCCAAAAAGTAGTATCTATGCCCTAGAATAATACATATGTGATGTTGGTGGCTGAAAATAATTTTATGGTGGTAAATATGGATTAGTTAAGATCACGTAGATCCATGGGGGGAATTGTATCAATATGTTTCCTAATAATAGTGGGAAGGCGGTGTACCCTGATGGAGAGAGAAACAACAATTCAAGTGGAATATTATTTGGATCAGATAGATTATAATTGAAAGGATGGACATGTTGTGTGGTATTTGGTATGAGAGGTTGATTTTTTAGTGAAAACCTATAGCAACATGATATTTTATGAAATATATATATTTTTAGTAAATTTAATTACATTGATATCTTACATTTCATAGAACAACATGTTTTAATAGACCCTAATATTATTTTTTAAACAAAACCGTTAATACCTAGTTATTAAAAATGGCGAATTAATTGGAATAACCATATTTAAAATATTAATTATAGTGTTTTTATATAAATAAATCATATTTTTAAATATTATCATTTTTCGGAAATGCCTTTATATGTTTCAAAAACACAATTATCTCAAAATCAATTTTTTTGCAAATAAATTATAAATGATGTTTGTGATTTTTTTGAATTTCTTTTTCATAAATTAAAATTCATTTGTTAAATGTGTATTTAAAAAGTAACATATGGTTATGTTTTGGGATTTCTTGAAATGTTTGAATTTATTAATTAATAGAAAAAAATAATTGTTTAAATAAAAAAATCATTTAAAAAATATATAATGTTTTTTTAAATTGTTATAAAATTATAATTTTTTTAGTTATGTATTTAATAAAATAATTTATGTCGTTTTAATCAAATTATTATTAAATATTTATATAAAAACTTATTAAACCGTCAAACATTTTATCTTCAGAAAACTACTTCACCATCGCTTGCATATGTTTAAATTTAAATTAATTTTTTCCAATTCAACGAAATGATTTTTAAAAAATATAACAGATATTTATAATCAATGTAATTTAAATTATATAATAATAGAGACTTATTTTTTTCCAAATGAATGGTAATATTAATAAAAATTAATTTCCATTATTATGTTTAGAATGGGTTTATAAGGGGTAAAACTAAAATAATAAAGGGAAGAATAACCTATTAACTTGTACAAACCCAATTTTATGACCATATTTAGATTTTAAAACCAGTAATTTTTTATAATGTACCACTTTGGAGAATTTTTGTAATGTAAAAAGTTGTTTATGCTTTACTCGTTTAAGAAATTCAATATGTGTCATCTCTCACACTTATAGAAGGACACCCTCAATCCTCCAAAATTCACAAATGAAACACCATTTGGATTAGACACTCCCCACAAAAATATATTTCACTCTTATCTCTACAATTATTATTGTCCTTATTTATATTATTAAACCCTTCTATGAAGTGTTTAGGTATAAACCTATAGTAGTTCTCTGAAGAAGAGGTAAAATTATTAGACTTGTGTTTTTATATTATTTCTTATTTCGCCTAATTAAAATATTCATAAATTGTGATGATATAATAGAATATTAATCTTCCATATAATTATATTATTTCTTTAATTTCATAACCTATATCAATCAATACTACCATTAAATGGGAAATGAAACCATCAACCTTGTTTGTGGAGAACTACTTCCTCACGAACTGATTTTATTAATTCTCAATCACCACATATCACATGTCAATATAATAATGGTTTCAATATTTATATAATATATTTATTATTTTATTATAATTATTTAATTATAATATCAAACCTAACTTCTTAGATACAAACCTTTTTGTAAAATAATATTGTCACTAACATGTACGACAGACTAGAACATCGCGAACCGATGTGATGCGTATTTCATTTATGTTTTACTTGGATGGTAATAATGATATATTAAATGAATATATATGATATATTTTATATAATTATAAATATTAAATGATGATATTTGATATACCTTCTTACTTTCACTTCCATGTGGGATATGATAACATCATTCATGTCTATGGCAGACAAGTGGCTCGCAAAGCAATATGATTCATTTTTCACTAATGATTTAGAAGGAAGGTAATTAAGGTAACATTAATGAATAAGTGTGATATATATGAAAAAATAAAAATTTTGTAATGTTAATATATTATTTAACTTAGTTTCATTTCATTTGTCAAGAAAATGGAAACATTATTCACATGTACGTACGACCTATTGTCTCTATGCATAATGTATTTTATTATCAATATGTAATTTTTATGGGTTACTATAAATAAATATATAATAAATATATATTATACATATTTCATGATAAAAAATATCTCTATTATATAACTATGATCAAAGTGATTGGAACAAAATAAAAAAAGATCAGAACATACTTGAAAACAATAACGTTATTGTATAAAATGTGATTTTAATATGGAATTATAAATAAAAACGTTATAAAATGTCCTATAAAAATAATATATGTTATTATATATTAAATTTTGGTTTTTAATATATTTATAATAATCATAGATTTATTATAAAGGATTTTTGGACATGTAAGATGAAATTCACGACTTAAGGTAAGTTAATTTTTTTCTCAATTTGTTTTCCTAGAGACATACATTGTGTCACACACCAATATTATTTTTTAGGTGTATATACATACCATATGACATGTTATATTATGAATATCATTCTATTAAATATATTTATTGTTTGTTTGTATATTATTCTTTAACGGATCTTGTGACTCAAAAGATACCAAAGTGGAAAAGGCTTGATGCTATGATTTCATTGTTCATTGGCCTTTTTTATAATATTTATTTTTTATGGTGAAATATTATGATAAACCTCTCAATAAAATCATTAATGTTAATAACTTTTTATTATTTCATGAGAATACATGTTTCCCTTAATATTCTTTTTTATATGTAATCATGATTCCAAAATACTTTTTTTAAATAAAAAAGAATTTATTTATCTCATTGATCAGAAAACCTATTTTATTAGATATTCATGTTTTATAATTATTATTTAAAAAAATTTAATTTCCCTCTACTATTTTTTAAATTCATTTTTATTATTTTTGATTTTTTATAGAAATTTTTGAACGAAATGTTCATGTCACATTCAAAACAATGTCCATTTAAATTTTACTTGAAATGTGAATGAATCATTGTTTTAATGTGTAAAAACATTTCTTCCATCATGAAAAAATAATGTTTTAATTACACCTTTATAATTTTCCTGATTATTTTCAATTAAAATGTTATTGAGGATGTTTTATGTTTTAATGTTTTTTTCAAAGTGGAAATTATGTTTTCCTCAATTTTTTTTAAAATGGTTTTTTAAAAAACCATTATTTATTTTCAGTGTAATTTCAATAGAAGATGATATCGGTAGTATTTTATGATTTTATATTTATTAAAATATAATTTTCAATGAATTATTATTTTTATCATGAAATTTTCGATGTGGTTTTTTGTTAAAAATCATTTTATATATACGATATCATCGTTTGATGAAATATTTTATTTCTTGGGGATTTGATCCAAGGATAAAATTCATATTATTTATTGGAATAATTTATGTTTTCAATGAAATTTTTTTATGAATCCCATTCCTTTTTCCATAGGTTATGTTATTGTGATATAATGAAATGATTATAAAAACAATTTATTTTCATCGGATATGATTTGATGAATGATTTGTGATCTTTTGGAAGAAATTTTTATAATTTTTATTATGTGATATGTGAGACCTATATATACCAATAGTTTAATGGGTAATTATTAGTATTCTATAAGATGATGGGTCGCATGTGTTTTTATCCTTGTTGAATTATTCATCTGAAATAGAACATGTGATTTTGTTCTCAGAGAAATCTAGTAACAATTGCTATATTTGAACTCTTCTAGCTAAAAAATCTTTTATTGAGATTAAAGTAATATTTTGAATGTGACTACTGATCATTTTAATCTTTTTGAAAGCAAGAATAAATATAAATCATGATTACTAAACCCTATCTTATTACATAACGTAGATATATATCATTATTTTTTCTCAAATATTTAAGGATAGCCTTTATAGGATACCGATGTTGTCCCCTCAGATCAGCATGGTATTTTTCTTACATGTTTATGGAATAGGCAGCATCAAACTAAGTATATTTCATAGAATACATGATTTGTCATATCACAAACAAATATGGGATCATAAACATTATCTCTTTATTGGTATGAGGATAAATTATATTGTAAATATATATACCATGTGACAGAAGAACCAATCATGTATTATATTGTTTTGTACAAAATCTACTGAGTGTCTAGTCAGTATATACAATTTAACATAGTCTATGATTCCTCTTAGATCTATCATGAATGATAATAATCCCTAAAACATAGGCCACTTATCTAATTTTTTTCATGAAAAAACATGTTTAACCATTCATTAAAAAACTATAATAGAATTTTTTTTACAATAAGTAATATGTAATCGAAATATACTACTAAGATAATGAATGAACTCCCTCTATACCATATTTAAACAAACAGCTACATTTATCACTAAAAAATCAAAATTATTCTATAGCTCAATTAAACTAAATTTTCGATGATATAGGTTCTTTATTCAATAGATAAATGTATCTAGATAATATTTCCACCTTTTTAGAAATTCTATGAGTGAAAAACATGTATGGTTGTGTCATATAAACACCTTCTTGAATGTTTTTTTATAGAAGGCTGATTTAAAATATATATTACAAGTTTCATAGTCCTGAAAAAATAAAAATAAAACTATAGATTTTTTGGATTTACACATGAATAAAAATTAAAATATTTTTGTATATTCAATTCTTTCATTCTTTTTAAATCATTTTATTACTATCCATTCCTTTTAGGTATTTTCATTACATACTATGTTGAGTTTCTTGAGGTATACCCATTTACACCAAAAATTCATTACATCAACTAGTAGATAAAAAATCCATTAAACATGGAATCCATCTCATAATTCACGTCTTATTTACATATTACAGATTTACTCTTCTCTTCTACCTCTTTTTAGGGGAGAGGATCATTATTGTCAATCTATAATATTGTTACATCATCGGTGAGTATAAAATATTATCTTTAGGAATCTCATACATCTCTAGTGATCATATATAGTATAGGTTTTTTGGTAATAGCTTCTTCTATGTGTACATGTGGAATCTATTGCATCACCAACAGTTTTTCATCTCGAGAGTCAACATCATTGAATTCAATCTCACACCAACTATACTCGTTAATGATTTTCTCCCCATTAACAAAAATCGTTTACCTTTCAATGATCACCTTTTTATGTGGGGTTTTATATATTTATTTCCCATTTGTTTCCATGGTGTTTTATATAAAGAAACACCTCATACCTCAAAAAATTCCTCACATCCCTATACAATTGTATGCAATGAAATTGGTCTCTTTCTACCACATAACTCCAAAGAAAACCATTTTACACATTTTTTGGTACTCATTTTAGTGTGTGTTCCATATTTTATAATTCATATCCCCAAAAGGACAATGCAAGGTCCTCATGACTCATCATCGAAATAAAAATTTCTATCATTGACTAGTTTCACATTTTACTTACTACATTCCATTGATGTGTATAATGTGAAGTGAGTCATGATAGAATCTCAAACTCTTATATAATGTCGATAATCCAAAGGTTAAGGCAATCACCACCTCATTTATGTTGAAGTTTATTTATCTTCTCACAAAATTGATTGTATAGTTAATTTATGAAATATTTGAATATCCCAAGGGTCCTGGACTTATACGTCTTTAATTAGTCATATCTATAACTGCTCATGTCATTATTAAAAGGTATGTAGTAACAATATCCACCAATAGAATCTACTAGAAAGGTGTAATCAAATTATTTTATACCAATCCTATAATCTATATTTCCTTTTCACCCAATCCATAGAATAGTGAGTTGTTAAATTTTTTATTATAAAAAATGAGGACATTTTTTGAGTGGTTTTAGCTGAAAATAAACTAAATAACAAACTTGGTAGAGATTTTTTATATTATTCTTATTTACATGACCAAAACAGTGATTCCACAATAGGGTGTTATATATTTCATTTGAACATGAAATGTTATCTCATTACAATAATAATATTATATAACTTAATTCATAAAGAACTTTCTTTAATTGTTCCATATTATAAAAAATATTGTATCTTTAAAAGAGGAATCCATTATTGCCAAATTTACGAATAAATCCATCCATGTCTTGGAATAAAACAAAAATGACATTCATAGTAATAAATGGAAAAAATAAAAGTTAATGAAAACAAAAATCATTCTAATGTACATGAAAGGTGGAAGTATCTTATATCCATACCCTCATGTAATGCTCCATTAGATGATCAAAATTCCACATATACCGGAAAATATTTTGAAATCAACTTTTTTAATGAATTTAAATACAGATATTAGATCAAAAATTTATATTTAATAACCAATTTGTAGATATTTAAATATTAAACTTGGTAACAAAAACTTATTTATATTTTACATGATTCTTGCTATAGTTACTCTTATAGTTCCATATCATTCCATATGAAAAACACAATACACATTTTTTAATTTTTCATCCAATTTATCTTATTCATATTTGAAGAATTGTTAGAGCATTAGTCATTAATGAATATTGGCCCCCTTTAAAATTTTTATCATAAGGTAAAATAAATTTCATTCCCCCTAGCCATTTTAACTTTTTTAATAAGTGTAAAAAGTTTCAAAAGAGTCTCTTTGTTATTTCTCATGTTTTAATTTATAATAAAATCAAGGAAGGATTTTGGTTGTGAGGATAGAATGAGATATGTGTGTAGATCAATAGGGAATATAATTCCCAAAATATCTAATTGGTCTATGTATCCAATAATCATGACTAAATGAGGATCAACAGGTACTGAATTTCTATGCTTGCATGTTAATAGTGTATTAGAGATCTCATATATGTATTGTCTCTCCTTTGTTTAGAAGTGACCCTGAATGTTTGGAATAATTCTATATGCATCCATATCATTGTTTTTCTTTATAATATAATAATACGTGGATGATAAAATGAAATATTTTACATATTTTTCGTCATCTAAATGGTCTATATATAGATACAATTTTTCCTTACTATCCTCTTGGCCATGATATTTAGGAAAGGGGATTTCCATCACATGAAAATTTCTATCAGGGTATAGAATAATAATAAACTGTACTTTACATTATTATAAATAATTTCATTGTAGATTTTTATCCTTATCATTTATGAATCACAGTGATATGGTTAATTACATGTGGGTTTTCATTTTTATAATTAAGAAGACCTTAATTTGTAGTACTTTATCTGATTTCTAAAATTAGATAATAAGTATTAAATTAATTAAAATCCTAATATTTTTTGAAACATAACATACATCACCATTTTTTAACAACTCATTATGTGGATGATGTAACAACCTCATATTTTTCAAAATAAAACTATTTTTGATAGCATATTAGACCTACAACACTGAGCTCAGACGACCCGCAAAATATATAAATGTTATAAATGACCTGTTAAATTGGTGGGTATGCATAGTATTAAATAACTAATGGAATATATATATATATATATATTTCCTACTCAATATAAATTATTGATAAATATTTAGTAAATTTTTAATCATTTTTAAGTAATGTAATTTTATTCTATAAAAATATGTTTTCATCAAAAATGGTTATCATTAATTTTTAGGAAATAATGTTATAATTTTTTTATCTTTTAAAAAATTTATTTTATAAAATAATATTCATTTTTAAAATTTTCAAAACAAATTTTAATTTGGGTGATATTATTTAATTTTTCACAAATTAATGATTCTTTAATTAATTGTGAAAAAAATAATTTTTTATAATGTATTTTCTTTTAAATAAATTTTGTAATTAAAAAGCCCCATTATTTTTGAATATGATTTTTATTAAAATAATTATAATTTTGTTATATGTAATTCAATTAATTTATTTTCAATAAAAAATCATATTGGATTTTATATAAGTTTGTCTTTTGTATCAAAAGTGGAATTTCTATTAAAACTATTTTAATGTACATAATGATATCCATTTATAAAATATTAAAATAATCCCTTAATTTGGAATGATATTAGTTAAAATTATATATTATATCTCAATAAATATTAACTTATATTCATAAAATTATTCTTATTATTCAAATATTTAATATAAAATCATTTGTTTCTTGAAAAATGATCTTATTGAAAACCTACAATTTCATCGCATTTTCTGGTTTAATTTTATATCAATATTTTCCAATTAAGTGAATTTAATATAAGAAAATGTATTTGATATTTTTAATAATAATAATTTATGTTATATAATATTTCCTATTAAATTTTTTACCAAAATAAATACTGAAAATAGTAAAAATAAATTACTGTGGTTAAGGTGAAAAAAGGTTTTTGATGGAAAAGAATAAAAAACAATGGTCAAAATAACCTATAAACCAGTCAAAAAACTATTTTATGGAAATATATAACATAATAATTCTAATTAATGATAATTTTTTATTTTTGATGCTTATGATAAGTCAAAAATGTGGTTACACCTTTTAAAAAAATTACTATTGATCCACTCTCCTCACATATAAAATGAGACCCCTCTCCTCTCTTCCTAATACCATAATAACCATATGTATTGGAAAATATCATCGCAAATAAATTCCCATCTATAATACATCATATTATAATAATTTTTTGGTTATAAATCAAGTATACTAATACATTATTTATAATCCTAAATAGGTGTTTCGAGAATTGGTAAAATTACTAACTAAGTACTTTTGTTTATTTCTTCCACCTTCTTAAATTATTCCTAAAATATGTTCATACGATGTAACCTATATATAATATCTTATTATATTTAATTATATAAATATAATATCATAAATCTATCTCATATTCCATAAAATGGGATGTGAAATCATCATTCTTGTGTATGGTGGACTATTGCCTCACGAATTGATTTCATTCATTTCCTATATTAACACATAATAATAAAGTGTAATGCCATATTTATTGTATATGTATTATTTTTTTAACTAATTTATACTTCTGGAGTCATTTTATAACATATTATTATTTTTTATTCCATTTCATTGGGGATATGATAACATCGATCGTGTGTACGACATATAGCTACAATTCAAAGCAATGCAATTAATTTTTTGTTAATGCTTTACATAGAAGAAAACAAGGATAATTTAATGAATATATGTGTTAAAAATTACATCATAACTATATTCAATAAATATTTTTAATTCTTAAAATATAATATATCATTTTATTTCATACAATGAAAAATGAAAATGTTGTTCGTGTACGTGTGGACTACCATCTCTATGAAGAAATTCCAATTTTTCATCACCACATCATATAGATTATATATATAATTATATTTAAATAAATTATATGTAACATAATTATTATTATAACTCTATAATGATAAAATAAAACATAACTTCTTTCCAAAATGACCACTGAGAATTGAAATTTTAATCAAGTCTACATATGACGTACCGTCTTCAAAATCATAACGTTGTTCATTTTCTCAAAACCATTTCACATGATTGATTTTAAAAATGTAATATATAAATAAATATGTACATTATGTCATGATTATTATTCTTGTAATGCATAAATAATTACCAATTTTCCACGATCAACATAGCAATGTTGTTTAGAAGTAATGAACTGAACATCCTCAAAACATTCGACATGGACATAACTGATTAAATATTTAACTATGTAATTGAAATTTAATAAAATAAGTTATTTAAGTATAATATTTTAAAAATCAAATATTTATTATATAATAAAATAATATATGCAAGATTATTATTGATGATTTAAAGGATACAGAACTAATATCTGGACTTGAAGTAAGAGTTTCTCATCTCACTATTATTTCTGTGGGACATATGCCATATTGACCACTTGTATTTATTTTATGGAGTTTAAAATTTCCATTTTAAAAATAATTTCATGATCCCATCATACATCATGTTATTTTATGTTTCAATTTTAATTATTTCATCCTAGGGGTTTTGACTTGATAGTTAGCATGTGATAAAGAATTTCATAACTCAATTTCATTTAAATAGGATATATTATTGATTAATTGTAATTGAAATTATATGATTATGTGTGTAATGAATTTTTATTATATTCTTTTTTATTTCAACTTTTTTAATGGAATTACATTTTATACACATAATTTATTAATTTACAAATTCTCAAATTCAATGGCATGATTTTTTAAGTGTTTCTCATCTAAAATTCTCTTTAATTGAAACAGATGGTTATAATATAAACATATATTCTTTTGGGAGATATATATATACAACCCTTTGAAAAGTTATTTCATGAAAAATCTTATGTTAATTATATTTAATATATCATTTGATGTTATTCATTCATGGGGATCATGATTGAAATGTATGAAAAGTAGTAAATGATTTATGTTACAATATTATTTCTTTCGATATTGATCATGTACAAGTTTATTTTAGAGGAAATAATAGGAAATTACATGGGACAAATATATTTTATTATAATCTATTTATGAATTCATTTTACATATTTAATATCCATTTCATCACTTAGTGATTAAATAAATATCTTAAAATTCATTGATAATAGATAACAATATTGTATTCTTTTAAGTGAGGTATCTTTCTCTTCAATATCTAAGATTTATAAAATGTTTTCAAAAAAATTTCATTATGAAAACAAAATATTATTAAAGGCTTTTTATAATGTCTTTCAACCTACTTTAAATTTTTAGAAAATTAAATGTCATAATATTTTCATAATGAGTGACTTTTGACTCCATTTAATAATTTTTTTTAAAATAATGCTTAATAAATACCATTTAAAACAAGAATGGATTTTCCCACCATCACAAACAATATTTTATTTGACCTTATTTTATATATTTACAAGGATTATTTGAATGAAAATTATTTTACAAATATTTTTTTATTTTTAGTTTTTACACGTGATTTTCAAAATAAAATGTCTATTTTCCAAAAAAAATGTTTTTAATGATAATTTAATGGTATTCGCATTCATAAACACCAAAAAAACCTTAATGTTATACATTCTACTATGGTGATATTTTGTTATGATACCATACTTATTATTTCTCTGGATGGATTATGATTGTGTTAAAGGTATTATAATTGACCTCATTTCTTTTCCATGGTTTAATCATGTTTCAAAGACATTGTAATAAAACCTGTTTATTTTCTATGGTTTAATCATGGTTCAAAGATATGTTTATGTTACACAATTAGATTACATTGTCTAATCATGTTTCAAATACCTTATTATGTACTTTATTTCATTTCTTGCGGTTAATCATGTTTCAATGATATTATTAAGGAGAACATTTCATTTAAAAGGTTAATCATGTTTCAATGATATTTTTATGAAACCCACTTCTTTTTAATGCGTTAATTGGGTATTCTAAATAGTAAAATTTTTTTATTAGTTTATGATGAAATTAATTCTATATATACTTCATTTGAGACACATTTCATTGGAATT
The DNA here is from genome assembly GCA_963277665.1 of Viscum album. Taxonomy (NCBI): domain Eukaryota; kingdom Viridiplantae; phylum Streptophyta; class Magnoliopsida; order Santalales; family Viscaceae; genus Viscum; species Viscum album. The sequence continues at coordinate 1,701,015,003 of OY728141.1, read as the reverse complement.
TTTTTTAATTATTGGTGATTCCATTTTAAACCAAGGATGGGTAGTTTCATTATTTACCATGGATGAGTGGTTCTGTGATAGACCATATAATCGTGGTTATATTATAAACCAAGGATGGGTGGGTCTTTTATATTCCTCCAATGCATTGGGTACACAGTATATGGAATTCGACAATGTTGGTTATTCCATTTGAATGAAGGGATGTGAAGATAACGTTCCAAGATACCAATATGGTTTATCTATTTTTATTATGGGTTTATAATAATCTTATAGTAAATATTGATATCACATGTATCATGATTATTTATTCTGATGACTCTTGAATTTTTTAATGCCTTATTCCATTTTTTCATGTCTCATGATCCAGGTATGGATGTCTTTGAATATTATTATGTTATACTCATGCCCATTGATTATGTCATCAAACCCTTATGTTCATCTAATAGACATTAATTACATTCAATTATTCATTATTATATTAACCCTTATTGATCATTTTAGATCACCCTAATTAAATTTTATTTTCCCAATGTTATTAATATTAATTTTGAATGAATTATGTATAGAGGGGTTTCATATGAATGACGATGATTACATAATGTAGAATATGAAGATCTGGATATAGTGAGAGTTGACTTGAGTAAAAATTGATATTTTTATTAAAGGATAAAAGTACAGAAACACAATCAATGGGGAATAAAATGGTGAATCTTGAGAAAATAATCCCTAAATATGTTATGATATCAAATAGGTAGAGACACATATCCTGCAAAATAAATATAGGAGCACTCCATTATTACATAAGAAGCCAAAAAATATGCAGCCTTGTTCTCTTTATGCCAATTTTGAAGGTGGGTAGTGTGGTTATCAATAAGAGTAATTAATATTATTGAGCAATTATTTTATGAAACTTTTATGTTAAGAGTATTTCCAATATCTCTTAAATGTAAAAAAAATTTCTTTACAATATAAGTGATTATATTTTTTCCTTTTGATGTTTCAATTTTTTTATGGTGAAAATTAGGCCACCCTTATAGAAATGTAAAGTTCACGTTTTCAGCACTGTCTCAAGGAGTGATGGTTGGATGTTTTTATATTTTCTATCAAATAAAAAGAATAGATAAAATTGGATATTATGATATCTTCATGAGAAGTTTCCTTTCGATATATAAATACTATAATAGGGATAAAAGATATGGTTGATCATAAGTTTAAATTCTTAAACATCAATTTTTTGGTTTTAAGTGATGAGATCGTAAAGCGATTAGTGACACTTTAGGATAATTTTTATTGGGATGAATTATATTTAAAGATTAGATTTAATGTGATGTATTACATTACACATTTTGGACATATATTTTAAGGTATTGATAAACTATATGGTTTATATGGTCTTTGATATTTAGAAAAATAGGAGAACACATGTTTTATCATAATGATAACCAAGGGAATGAAAAGTGATTGGGTGACTAAGTGATGAATGCGATTTAAAATGGAGATTTCCCTATTCCATTATTGTAATAAGATAGTTATGATATAACCATTGATGTTAAAAATATACTTTATGTTGATGATATTGAGGTTATTTCATATATAGAGTTACTTACAAAATGATTTATTTTTAACTTTGGGTATTATAATTGAATTTTAAAAATTAATACATTATTCTAATGTATGAATGTTTATTCATCTTTTGAGTTATCTTAATATGTAATAACCATTTTGTTTTTTCTTAATTTCTATTGATAAGTTGAATATATTGAATATCACTTTTTTGGTTTAATGGTCTTTAAAATGTGATTTTAGTTATTCAAAAATGAAAAAATCTTCTTGAAGAATCATTGTCTTTAAGAAAAGATGATATAATTGTGTAAATTGTATAAAGGATGAAATAATACAATTCATGGTTAAATATTTCTATATTTTTTCAGTCAATATGGTGATATAATTCCTCAACTCTAAGAAAATGATCATGAAAAATTGTTCTAAAAGTACCTTCTTTTCTATTAAACTGATGGTCTTTTCACTCATCATAGATTTATGGTTTTGAGGTCCTTAAGTCTATTTTGATCATTCAATTTCATATAATAAATGATCTATATCACACTCCATAAATAGTAATTTTTTTCTTCTATGTCCAAATCTACACATCTCACCTATGTTCTCCACTTTGGAAACCTAGTAAGTGTTTTTCCAGATGACATCAATCATCTTTTTATCTCTTGTAAGAAGGATGTTTTATTAACACTGTTTTTGATGTGGGTTACCAAAAAAGGTATTTTAAAATGAACAAACTTTTACAACTAAGATAATGTTCCAATTAAAAGGAAAAAATTTATTAATTGGGTGTGGGTAGTGTTTAACACCATGGTATTTTAGAAACTAAAACAATGTTTGATAGAAGATTCAATACACAAAACATAGAATAAATAACTCAATACATATGTATCCATTATAACATAGCCGTTAATATTTTAGGTATGAATGATAATAACTAAATTATTAAATATATATAATTATATATAATAGACAATATAAATTGTTTATAAATATTTATGAAATAATCAATCAATTTTTTGTAAAGCAATTTTATTCTTCTAATATATTTTTTCTTCAAAAATAAATTTTTTTCTTTTCATGAACATACAGTTCAAATAATTATATGGAAATTTTTGGAAATTTATTTGATAAAATAAATTTCATGTTTGAAATCTCCATAAAATAGTTACATGGTATTAAATTGTTTTATTTATAATTTTTTTTATTTTTCAGTAAATAAAGAAAAATTCCAATTTCATTAAAAATGTCATTTATTTTAAATTAATTAAGTAATATAAATGTACATTTTTAATATGATTTTAAGTAAATTAAGTATTATTTATTTATATTTAATCCACTTAATTCCTTTTGAATCAAATTCATGTTTTACTTTAGTATAAGGTTTTCTTTGGATATAAGAATTATATTTTTATGAAAAGTTTTTTAAAGTGAATAAAGTTTCTCATATTTAATTAATTAGAAACACACCAAATGAAGAATTATTTAAATTAAATTTATCAATTATATATAAAGAAATATTAATTTATGTTTATACCTAAATTATTTCAGCCCTCTAGTTAATATGAAACCATATTTTCTTTGAAAAATATACTCCTCGAAAAACCACTTAATTGTCATGTTTGTGTGTTTAATTTTTAATTAAAATTATACACTAATGTTAATTTAATTTGAAAAAAATGATTCTATATTTATAATTTTTATAATTTTTATTATATAATAATTTAATAATAATTTTTGAACATAATTAATACTAAAAATAATACGAATAAATTAATGTGGTAATGGTGAAACCAAGTTTACTACTGGGATATAAGGGTCAATTTAAATTTGAAATAATTCATATTCGAGGTAGTAATATGATATTATAATTTTCTTCTTCACACCTCATGAAAATGTAATTAAAATGTTATAATATGATGTAATAAGTATCTACAATATAATAAAATGTTACTATATTAATTTAATAACTTAAATCCATATTCTCTTCCTCAGAAGGGGATAAAAACTCATCATTCACTGGTACGGCAGGCAACCACCTCATGAATCTATATCATTCATTTTCCATCATCTTCTCAATGATTGTGGTAATTATGGATTTAACGTTTTTATATGATATTTTAAAATATTTATAATATTTACAGTATGAAATAACATACAATTTTTTTTTTCTATTCTGTGTGGGATTTGATAACATTTGTCATGTGAACAACAGACTAACACCTCACGAAGCGATGTGAGTCATGTTTCACTAACATTTTACATGGAATGTAATGAGAAAAAATTTATGGAATATATATGATAACAATTAAATATTAATGATACTAATGGAATATTTATAACTATTAATAGATAATAAATCATTTTATTTCTTACACTAAAAAATGATAACGCCATTCATATACATGTGGACTACCACCTCCACGGAGTGATGTGATTGTTTTTCAATCACCATATCACATGAATAATATATATAATTATATTTAAATAAAAAATATGGTATTTATCATAATAATATAATTCTGTAAATATAAAATAATATAACCTTATTTTCATATTGACCATTGAAAAATGGAAACATTACTCATGCATATATACAACCGACTGTCTCTATGATTGTAATATAGTTTATTTTTCATAATTGTTTTTTAATTGATATAACAAATATAATTGATGAATAGATATCATAATTATATCATTATTATTAATATATACATGTTGAAATAACTAACAGTTTCACAATGATCAATATGCCAAAGCTGTTTTGATGCAATGAACCGAATGTCCTCAAAACACCCGATATGTACTCAACTGATTAAAATTTTAAATATGTAATTAAAAAATAAACTAAATTAAATTATTTAAATATAATTTTTCAAATCTATAATTTTTTCATAAGAATTAAAATAATTTATATAATTTTATTAAACTTGAGTTAAAGGATATAAATGGAATGTTTAGACTCTAGTTAAGGGTTTATCATATCACTTTTACATATCTGAGACACATTCCATATTTACTGCTTTTTTATTGTATATTGTATATAATTTAAATTTTAATTTTAATATCATGAATCATTCATACATTATGTTTTTTTAGTTTATGTTTTAATTATTTTATACTAGATGATATGAATTGAATGTTATGAAGTGGTAAATAATTTCATAACTAAATTTATTTTCATTATGTTATTATAAATCTTCATTGTATTTAATATTATATGGTTATGTGTTTAATGGATTTTTATTTTATTTTTTATGTATTTAAACTTATTTTATGTGGATTTACATTTGATACACATAATTTTACTCATTGATTAATTCTCAAATTCAATGGTATGATTTTTGTATTGGTAATTCATCAAATATTCATGTTCTTTGAGATAAATGAATGTAATATGACCCTATATTCATTTTTTATGTTCATATAAATCAATTTTACATGTTATATCATTGAAATACTTAGGTTTATGATATTTAAATTATCATTTTATGTTATCCTTTCATGGGTATTACAATTGAAGAGTTACCAATTTGGAAATGGATTTATGTTACTATTTCCTTTCACTATAGATTATATATGTTCAAATATGTTTTAATGAAAATAATATGATATTACTTTTATGATCAAAATTTATTTTATTATACAGCAGTTATGAATGTGGTATACATGATTAGTTTCCATTTCCACTCTTTTTTATTTATGAAACGTCATAAAATTTGTTTGTCAGTGATATTGATCTTGTATTTTCTTTTAGATTAGGTATCTTTCACTTCCATATCATTGTTTTGTAAAATGTTTCCAAAATTTGTTATTTCTAAAAATAAATGATTTTATGCATATTTTTTAAATAGCATTTTACCAAATTTTAATATGTTTTGAATGGAAATTTCATAATGTTTTCCAAATTATTCAACTTCGTCTCTAGATTACAAATTGTTTTAAAAAGAATAATTAATTTTTAACATTTAAACATGAATAGATTTTATCTCCATAATAACCATTAATTTAATTTATCCTTACTTTAAATTTTTCCATGTTTCTTTCAACGAAAATTATTTTCTCTATATTTTTTGAATTTTAGTTTTTAAATGTGATTTTCAAAATAAAAAAGTTATTTTACTCAATAATATTTTTAATTATATTATAATGGTATTTTAATTCATCAAAGTCAACACACCTTTTTGTTACTTATTCTCTAATGGGGAAATTTTTTTATGATACCATCCTTATTCTTTATCAAAATGGATAATTATTATTTCTAAAAGATTATTATGGAACCTATTGTTTCAATGAGTTAATGATGTTTCAAAGTGATTATTATAGAACTCATTTCTTTTCTACAGGTTAGTATTGTTTCAATGAGATTGGTATGGAGAATATTTATTTTCAACATATTTATCATTTTTCAAATATATTTTTATGTAACATTATTCTTTTTTATTGGTTAATAACGATTCAAATAGATTTTTATGTAACATGTTTCTTCTCAACGGGTAAATAATATATTAAAGGGATTATTATGGAAAATGATTCATTTATATCTGTAAAAAATGTTTCAAATAGATTTTTAGGGAACCCATTTCTTTTCCATGGGATAATTTTGTTTGGAAATGAATTATGTTTGTTTCAATGAGTTTATGATGAAATAAAATCTCTTTTTACATTATTCAGGATAAGGTTTTTAGAAACTATTTATAATTTCAGGTTATTCCATTATAATCAAAGGAAGTGTTATTCCATTTTAAAACAAGGATTGGTGATTTTATTATAAACTAACCACAGGTGGGATTATTAATGTTCTCTAATACATTAGGTACTTTGGTGATGGATGTTTACTATATTTTTTATTCCAAATATAAGAGGTAATGAGAATAAAATTTTCAACATACCAATAAGACTAATCTATGATTGTTATCAGTTTATAATGTCTCTTATGATATAGAATGACATCACATTGCATATGATTATTGATTCTAATTTACCTTTCTTTTAATAAGTCCTTGTTTCATGTATCCATGGTGGATGATCTTATTATTGATTGTTATGATTATTATTATGTTATAGTCTTGTTCCCTAATAATGTCGTCATACCGAAATGATCTTGTTATGATCCCTAATAAAACAAATTTTTTACCCATATGACTAACCATATTTGTAATTTGAGCTCACCCTTATTATGTTTCAATTTCCATTGGTTATAAATATGGATGTTGATCAAATTATGTATCAAATGATACCATATGGATGATTATGTTGACATAATATAAAATATGAAAAGATGGGTATAGTGTTGGATGGTGTTAATCATTATAAACATGTTTTTTATAAATCCTTTATGTCAAGAGTTTCTCATATTTCTGTAAAACACTAAAACTAAATGTTCATTGAGAATGTTAGTTATGAAAATATTTTTTTATTGACATGGTGTGTTTTGGATAATGATAATTAGTTCACATTAATCAGTATAAAAGATGGAAATATAAAATACGTGTTCATAAAACTGAATTTGGGAGTGTAGGTTTAAGGATGTTGTAGACATTATAATGGGAAGGTACAATATTCACATTATCATAACAAAAATGATACACTTAAAAGTAAATTGATGGGTTTTATGTAAGATTAATTTTGAAAACTTTATTAACTAGCCACTCATTGATCGGTTAAGGGGAGTCTCTATTCTTGAAATCCTGATTTTTTATTTCCCCAATAATACATAGTAACTTATATTTATAACTATTTGGTAGTGAACCCCTGTTGTATACTATGTTAATTCACCCCAAAACTCAAGTTAGAATTAACCGGTTATTGATGGAACCCCATAATATTTTAGTCAATATGTTTGAAATGCGGTAGGCTTTTAACTTATGTAGTGGAAGGGTATATGAAATTAATATATATAATTGGTGGATTTAATAATTAATTAAAAATTTCAATTTTATAATTATTATATTTGGAGTAATATTATATGTATTTAATAATGTGACTAACCATGATTTAGATAAATTTTACAAATAATATAATTTATTTTAGTTCCATTATTAATTTTAGATAATTCATTTATTTACATGATTGAAGTAAAAAATCCTTAATGAGATTTACTATGCTAAATGATGGGAAAAAATAATTAAAATTTGTATGATCAATATCCTTTCCTAATGGTGAGTTTATCTAGTGGAAGATAAACTAACCTTTGATATAGGGTGAAAACACCTTGAACCACTATATATTTTATGTTTCAAATTTTCACCCATTTTCCCAAGTATATCTTAGGTTGGTTTCACCTTGGATCTAAAATTTGATCTACCTATACTCAACTATGATATCTAGTTATTAGATAATCTATTACTCTGGCATCGGCAGGGAAAACCAAAATATTAGATTAAGGGGTTTACATAAATAGAAACCATGGGCACACATGCCGTTACATAATGAGAGGATGGACGACATGAATGAAATAAATTTCATTTAATAATTATAATAAATTAAAATGAAACAAATAATATACAAAGGTCGGATCAATGATCATGATCATCTACATACATTTAACAAATTATGCAACTAATAAAATATCATTCAATAAAAACTAATCCTATATAAAATAATCATGCTCAAAATAAATAATTATCTTCATTAATTAATCAATTATTTTATATTAAATTTCATTTGAATGTTCATGATATTTTCATCAATCAATATATTAAACAAATTAATATATTAATTTTAAATTCACAATGTACAAAATATGTACCTTTTAAGGAAACACAATAAGCACCCATCTGAAGTATCTAGCATGTATGATGTTCATATAATGTTTACTCATATAGAATATAGTATACAGACCATATCATGCAATTTTATTTCATTTACTATCAAATAAATGTGACCCATACACACATTATTTATATTGAGTGGTCTGATTTTAATGCTTAAAGAGTAATTAGTGCATTATAACTTATACATGATAAGTAGTTCTCAATGTTATGTAAAAATCAATTTGAAATTCAGTATATATAAAACCTTCCAGATGAAATGTACAAGTAAAATAAGTGACAGACAAAATGCATGTTGATAACTCTAAATATGTATAATAATTTAATTTCATATTTTCTATAACCAAGTAATATACACAACGTGTACCATCCATCTACACGTCTGGTATAATATTTCTCTATCTCTAAGTAGAAAATTCTTAGGGAATTGAAATTTTGGTTTTACATTGACATTAATGGAAATTGAAATGGGTGTTGAACCAACCTAGAGTACCATCTAAACTAATAATTGTGTCGAATATCCACTAATCCAATGTAAATTTATGATCTCCATGGGCTGATGACAAGAACCTGAGTGTCCAAAAATAACCATTGGAATCAAGATTTCCATGAAAGGATAACAATAACAATAATACACTATAGAAAAACCATCCAACACAACATTAGTATAAAAACTTTTGAAAAAAATGATGTCTCTCCGTGGTTAATGTTCTGCTAAATGATCTGCGATGCCTTCGAAAAGTATTATGTATTTGCGTGTTGAGAATCATTTTTTGCCAGTTTTTTAGGCAGCTTTTTATTTCAAAGTATTTAATTTGGTGTTGGTTTAAACCACCACTAATTATGTAGTAGTGATTTTTTTATGTAATTAACTAATTTATGATTATTTATTTCCGTAATTAATAAATTTATTATTAGTATTTAGTTTTTATTATTATTTAATAATGTTTTATAGTTATTTCTCATTAATAGTGACTAATTATTATTTATTATTATTTATTAACTAATTATTTATCCGATTATGCATAAATTAAGAAAATATATAAACTAGGAGAGATTGGAACCCCATTCCTCTAATATAAACTATAGAGACTATACCACTTTATCATGCTCCTCATCTGGTGAGTAAATCGTTTGTAATATACATATCCAAATACGAAAAAAAATTAATAAATTAAATAATAATCAATAAGGAATATATAAAGAATATAAAATAAAAAAGTAATAAATATATAATAAATTACTAAAATAATAGATAACAGATAATTAATATATAAATAATATATAAATATTAAATAGAAAATAAATAAATATTAAATATCTAATAAATTAATATTAAATAAATAAATAAATAACCAAATAAATAAATAATAATAAATAGTTTTAAATAATAATAAAAGGTATTACATAAAAAAGGATAATATATAATAAATGATAAATAATAAATTTAAATAATAATAAATATATAAAAAATATATAATAATTAAATATTACATAAATAATCAATAATAAATAGTAAATAGTAAATTATAAATAAATATGAAATCTATATTAATTAATAAATAAATAACTAATAAATATTAAATAAAAACTAAACACACAATAAATATAAAATAATTAAATATTATATAGATAATAAAAAAATAAAGAATAAATAATTACTAATTAAACAATTAAATAAATATATAATCAATAAATAATCCAAATAGGTTAATAATAAATGAATAATAAATAATAATAAAGAATAATAAATAATAACAATAAATAATAAATAAATAATAAATAAAAAATAAAAAAAATTAATAAATAATAAATTATTATATATTTATATAATAAATAAAAAATGATTAATAAATAATAACTATGTTATAATAAATAATAAATAATAAATAATAAAATAATTAATTAAAAACGTAAGAAATGGATATAAATATCTATAATTATATAAACATATACAAAATTTACATAAATTTATATAAATAGACATTTTTGTTACATAAATATATATGAAGACAAAGATAAGTATAATCTTATATTCATATAAATATATATATAAACACAAGTAAATATATATATATATATATAAACAAATATAATATAAAAAATATAAACGTAAATTTTTATAAATATTACAAATGTATATTAATATACATAAATACTAACATATATATGTATTTGTTTACATATATTAGAGAATACACATAAATATAGATTTTTTATTGATAAAAAATTTTAATATATGTTCATTTATTGAATAGGTATATATATACAAATTAATTCATATTTATAGGGTAAATAAAATAATTTTTTTTATTTTAAATTAAATGAATAATAAATATTTATTTCCATATTATATATATGTTTACAAATACATTTCAATGTAAATATATGTTTATAAAATTGATAAATTATAAATAAATATAAGAAAATTTAATATATTTAATTATAAAAAACCGACATTATGAAAAATGATACAAATTAAAAACCATAATGTCAATATGAATCTAATACATGAGAATAAATTCCATCACCACAAAAAAATGAACATAAGACCCCCTTAAACGAGGATTTAATTCCATTAAATGTTAAATATTTGGGATACCCTCGATAAAAGCTAATTTATAGAGGCCATAAGGTCATATTTTGACCTCAAACAACAATTACCTAAGTTTTTTAGGTGATGTTGAGGTAGAGATCATCACATACATCAATTTTATATGTGGTTGATCCCAAACGGACATCCGAATCAAATGTTCTGGACGTTTGAACTTCATGTTTGATTTTATACTTTTCTCAAAACTATAATAAATATTATATTTTAAATTATTAAAAAATATAAATTTAATTTGGTTTTAGACAATTTTTTTAGCTTTGATTTGATTGGTTGTAGTGCAAAAACATACCACCAGATCAAATGTAATGGTCAATTAATGCCGATGTTTAATTTTTCACTTATTGAACATTTTTTATGTTTCAAACTATTAATATCAAATAATTGTAAATATTTATTAATTTAATAATTATAATTAATTAAAATTATAAACAATAAAATATATATGACGGTAAATAAAAAATAAAAAATCATAAATCATAATTAAATATTTTTTTATAATTATTTTTATTTAACTTATCGTCTGTTTTTAAAATGTTCAATAAAGATATTTATTTTTTTGAAAAAAATATAATTAATAAAAAATAAATAAATAATTGATGAACCATTTAACTAAAGATTTAAAAATCACCACAAAAAATATGCTGGTAATTTTTTTCAATAAAAAATTTTGTGGAAATTTTATAAACCACTATGAAGAGATTAACACTAAAGGCCTATTTTGGCATAGGAAAATATGAGTTATAAGGCGATAATACAAATATAAAAATAAAAATGCTGCCAAAAACAAATCTATTGTTGGTCAAGGACCACCCACCATGTCATTTGTGACCAATCCATGGTCTACCAAACTGGATGTCACAAAACTAAGTTGATTATCACCAGAGAATCTACTTTAAGAAGAAAAGGTATGCAAATTCAAAATGGTACAAGTTGGGAAAAAGATACAGATGCCATTAGAATTTCACCAATGACTTTATAAAGATACATCAAAATGTATTTCAAATATACCAATTGATGTATACAAATTATATAGTTGGAAGGTTGGTTTAAAAATATATATTTTAAAATTTTCAAAAGCACTCATCAAACCAACCTTGTAAAACATTCAATTTCACCATTTAAGAACTAATCATTTTATTGTAATGATTTGAAAACCATTTCACAAGATAGAGTCATATGAGACATGAAATTTACAAATTTTCACCTCATATGAAAATCTATAAAATTTTAAATTCAATAGAGTCAATAAGAATCACTTTATTACACAAATTATTCAATAGAATTAATCAATCAGGCATGGAATCTCAAGTAAATAGTAGTAACAATGCACACTATCATGTGTTGAGTACCGTGTGTATATATTTCATGGGTATAAGATTGATATGATAGTGATTCCACCATATTCATGTTAAAAATAATATACCATTGCTAATAAGTAACATTATATCTAGTCTAATGAGTCTCAAGAAAAATAGTTCCACACACACCCGCTTTCCCAGCCGCACGTTCAGATCCTAACCCATTCATGTTCTATAACAAAATAATAGACGATTTGTCATTTTATTTTCAATAAATTTATTTATTTTATCTCATCTAACTACCATGGTTCTAAAGACTAGTCAAAATTGGTGAGTATGATAATCATGTTACGTGGGTCACTATGGGGATCCTTATCAATATCAATCATGGGATCATGCTATAACTATTTGAGACATCACCCCATGCCCTTAAATAACATTTCCCTCTCAACCCCAAACTCCCCCAAGAGAAAAATACCTTTTTATAACACATAAATTGTAAGCATAATATTCATTTAAGCCACACATAGGGATTAACATAAGTGATTATAATCATAAATCTCCAACCATGAAATAGATTATTATAAATGACCATTTGAAAACATTCCTTAAATTCAAACAATAAAATGTGTAAACATACCTTATTAACATCACAACCATCATCATAATTCCAAATTATCCTTTAAAACAAGAATTTTATTAAAAACAGGTCAATGGAATTCCAGGAATTTTCATGATTTAAGAAGACATATGATAAATTAATAACACTGGTTTACACCTTATTTCTGTGTAAATAAATCACAAATTTCAAATAACACAAGAAAACAAATTCCAAAACATGGATAAAATCAATCATAGAGGGTATTGGATATTTCAATAATTAAAGAAACCAAAAATATATGATAAGAATGAAATATGTAAACCCATTTAAAAAAAGTAGTATAATTTCACAAAAAAATGAAAACTGGGTATAAGTCCCCATATTTCATAAGTTAACCATGAAAAAAAAAATTAAAGTGTAATTAAAATCAATATGGCATTCAATAATTTATAAAACAATTTGAAGGAAGATATTCCATGCTCAATTTATTTAAAAGATGTTCTAATAGGATTTCATAAGGAAATTCAAGATGAGTGATTATAGAACATTTGTTATAGGAAGGAACATAGTGATAAATTATCAATAAATATTGAATCAAATGACGAAATAAAATAATTGAAAACCCTTCATAAAAAATAAAAAATCTCACCACAACAAATCCAAGATTTATCATCTCTAATGGCGATAACTAAGTCAAAGAAGATGGACCCCATGAAAAGAGATAAAAGTCCATTGATCTAGAATTACTCATCAATCATCCATGATACAATGGAAAACAAGGCCATTATAACCTCTATGATGAAAAAAATCATAATAATAAGAGAGTTCGATGGTCGGTATGATTAGAAAATTCTAAAATAGTCTCCCTACATTGAAAAAAACATCAATTCATTATGAGATGATATTAGGATATCGAAAACTCCTATAATGATCTCATAAAAGACAAGGTATTTTATTCGATTCTTGTTGAAGATGTTTAGTACCAATTATATGGGTCTCATGATTTTAATTACAATTTTTGGGGAATTAGAACACGTCTACATGGTTTTCTAGGTTAGGATATATGGTTACTACTAACGGTGTGCCTTACCATGAACCCAAAATAGAGACATTGGAATAGAAACATGGTTAGTATGCATTGTTTTTCAAACATGTGGGTCTTTCATGGTAGGTTACATTGTTTTAATTCTTGTTTTTTCTTTCTATACACCAATCATGTACCCCTAAAGGGGCTATTATAAAGGTTCAATAGTTTGGAAAATGGTTTTTCAAATCATTCACCAACCATGTACATGCCTAAAATCTTATAAAAACACTAAAAGCACCATAAAAACATGTGAAGATATCCAATGACATAATATGAAAATAAATCAGTCAATACACCTAGATGAATGTAACATGATGTTAAAAGCTCCCCAACATAGATCTTTATATCTACTTAAATCATGTACTTTGAATGATAGAATAAGGAGCCAAAAGTTCTCCCTCACTCATTATGTGATGTGTAATCTCCATAGTCAAGAATAAAGCCTCACCCAAATTCTAACAACTCACACTCAACTCCATGATAAATACACCACGATTTCCAGATGCCTCCAAGCATGAGATGGATTAGCCGCCTATCATAGGGCTCCCCACAATTTAAATACTCATCAAAATGATCTAACAAAAATATTCCATCCCATCAATCTAAATTATAGATAAAGACACTCACCAAGGAGGACATAGAAGGGTCAATGCTGATAACCCTAATGTTATGAAACATCCAATAAATTCTTCATTTCTATAAGAAACATTTCTCTCATGGTACATCGATGATCAAACATACACAAGCACAGAAGATACCTAACATGGATTTATATGAAATGAAATTAATTTACTGTGACATAGTATTTTCAAACATCGAGGTCAATTCTTAATAAAGAACTACACTATAATAAGAGAGATCGCCCATAACATCAATATTCATCACTAACCATCATGAAAAAATACAAACCAAAGTAATAATATGGAGCTAAATTAATTCTAATAAGGATGTTTAATAATTCAAGAGTTCACATACATAAGGCACAACCACAAAGGGGAAAATAAAATGAAACCATCCACATGATAATAAAAAAAGTCAAAAGTGATCATATATAAAGATACCCAAAATATCCACCAAGATCTATAAAGAAAAGGGTCTCTAAAAAATCAAAATTCCAAACAAGGAAAAACATAAGTAGCTTTCATTGGAATATTAGAAACAAGAAGCTAGATCAATATCAACAACCACTAGAATCCCCCTAACATTGTGAAAATATTAAATACAAGGACTATGGGTATAGAATAATTAGCATGAATCATATACATCCCTATAATAAGAAGTTTATGATCCCCTATTGAGGTATACCTTCTACATCTCCCAACATATAGAACCACTTATGTTGACCCAAACAACCACGCCATTTAAAAACACTTGGTTCTTTAAAAAACGTTTTTTTAGGGAGGGAAGAAGCTCCAAATTCTAATAAAAAATCATACCTATTAATTCCCTAAGAATATTGTCATTTCTCATCCATGAACAAGGAATTATTCCCTTCATGTACTTTTTCTAACATTGATTATGATTAAAAATCCCTATCAAGTGTCTCCCTATAAGAAATTAGTTTCTCTTTAGGAATGATAGTTAAAAGGTATGGGTGAATACATTTTATAAAACATGTTCCCAAAATAGATTTATTAAAAAAATATCAGGTATGAAATATAACATTCTTGTGAATTTATTGGCAAATTCCTCAACTAGTGGCACATCCTGACTGAAACCCAGAAACTCAGAGGCATTCTACTTCTTCACTTCCTCAGGATACATCAAATAATATTAGACCGACATGAATAATTCTCAATAAAAGACATCAAGAAAATGATATAGAATTACAAATTCTCACCACTCTTACCCAGGTCCCTCAAAATAATGAATTGATAAACATGACTCCCAGAGCATCATGAGTCTTTTGAAAATCAAATATTCCATAAAATTCCTCAAACCACATTAATACCTTAGAAGATCCTCATAAAACATTATAATATAGTTGATTGATATGAATGAAGTCATGGATTAGTTAAAAAGGCTGAAAGGTCTCTAGATCCTCCACATGATATGGGGTATGGGATGAGTCATTATTAAGAGATTAAACTTATAGAAAATGTTAATGATCACTCTGAAAACAAGGCTATATAATAGACATTATATCATTCATGGAAAAATTACTATGGTAAATTTATGCTCATCATCAAACACAATATTATCAAATAAGGACTAATAAAAATACAAAAAATATAATATAGGTGATCCAAAATCATTAAAACAATCCATTAACTTCTGTATCATGGGATCATTGATTTCAAAGAACATAGAATTTCACTATTTATAAAAAATTAATCTTTCCTCCCAAATTGAGAAATCGTTTTATAAATAAATCATAGTATAAAGAAACAATTTACCAGATTATGGAATTTCACCCATTGTTTTAAAATCATTGATAAAATTCTCGAATTTCCAAATCCATTATCATTTAAAATCCATTAGAAACTAAAATTGATTTTTAAAATTTTTTTTACAGCACCACAAAAGAGTATTTGGAAATCGATTTTCAATAACCAAAAATTTCTTATGAACACAACTTTTTTTATTTAAATACACTTTTTAAATAACTCTAAAGATATATTTTCATCCGAAAATTTGGTTTAAAAAAAGGGTTTAAAATTTAACAACATTGTGAATAAAATTTAAATAACTAAACAAAATCATGAAAAAAACCACATTGATAACCATTCCAACTTACCTCACTTAAGTGAAGTCATCCTAGAAATAATGGGTTTGGGACTAGTTTTGGGTTAGAGTATAACAATTCATGGCCTTTCCATATGGGCTGATAAACAATGCACTAATATCAAAATATCCATTGGATTGAATTGTAGAATAGTTACACTTGTACTTCAATGTTTACAATACCATGAAAAAATAATGAATATATACTCATATTTTTTTAAAACCCACAATCAATTACATTGATTCAAATTCATCCTTCTATGAAAATTTTGACAAACCAGCTTGGAGAAGCATCAAAATGAATGACCAAGTTGATTCACTATAAACTAGAAGATAATTCTTGATCCCCACAGGCTGAAGATAAGCACTTTTCCATCCTAAAATAACAGTTGGGAATTATATTTCCCATAAATGATCTGAATAAACATAGTACACTATGGAAATATCATTATATATATATATATATATATTATTTCAATCATATTAGGTATAAGGAGTTGTTGAAAAATTAGATATAATAAAGCTACCCAAAACCTATCTCATGGTGGTTGATGACCACCCACTATGTTCCAAGTCACCTATTTTGTGTCCACCAAAATCAAATTAAAAAAATAATTTGGTGATCACATGATCACCTGCATAAATAACAATAGGGATGAAGAACCCATATGATGCAAGAAGGGATTGATATATAGATAATAGTAATATTTTTCTAAAGAGTCATTAAAGTTACTTTGTAAGGTAGGTAATATATTAAAAGACATGTTTCAAATAAAGAGATTATGAAACATAGTTTAAAAATAGTTTTTTAATTATTTCAAAATAAATTATCAAACCAAACCAATAAAAAATTCCATTTCATCGTTTCAAAAATTATAATTTTATTAAAATGATATGAAATAAATTTTAAAAGAGAGCTTCGTATCAGAATATAAGTGTAAGAAATTAACTTGATATCGAGTGATATAAAAGATTCAATACATAGTTTCAGGGAGAATCACTTTAATAAATATATCAATCAAGAGTGTGAATGTATCAGGAAAGGAAAATATGGTTCCATGTAGTGATATCATACAATGTAATATATCGAGTATTGAGTATAAGGATTTCATGGATACTACTAAGATATGATAGTGATTCCACAATATTCAAGCCAATAAAGATGCGTCATGACTAATCATCTGGATTACATCTAGTCTCATGGGTCTCAAAAATACCATTTCCAAAAACACCCACTTTCCTAGTCGCATGTTTGTAGCTTGAACCATTCGTTTTCTCTATCGATCCATTGGATAATGAGTGAGTCTGATTTAAAAGAATATATATTGGTCCTAAAATATAACTAATATGGCATCCATGACTAATCAAATGTGTTTAGTGAGATAATAAAGTTATGATTATCACAACAGAGATTATTATGAATTTCAATAATGGGATCATACCCTCAGTATTTTAATCATGGAAACATCCCCTCAAATAAATTCTCACTCTCACCCCCAAACTACCTCAGGTGAAAAATCCAATTTATACCCTACAAAATTTGATGAATAATAATAAAGTAAGATACTTAAAAGGATTATATAAATAAACGATAGTTACAAAATTTCCAATCAGGATGTCAAAATAATCAAATTATATTCAATTTATTTGATACATTCTACCTTTAAAAATATCAAAAATGCAATCTTCCATTTATAACCATGTGTTCAAATAGCTTTTCCAGTTGAATAAATAACTCATTTTCAATATCCCAAGAACACCCGTTAAAAAACTGGGATAAAATCATTCAAATATGTCACATAGTCATTTCATAAATACATGAAAACAAAAATCTATGGATGTTATTACATATTTCTACCATTTAAAAAAAAGTCATTGTATTTCACTTTTTAAATCAAAATTGGTCCTACGACATTCCACTCCACTGGGCAACCATTTTAAAATATTTGAAAGGGAATTAAAATATACATTGAAATTATTAATTTATAATACCATGTGATGGAATTAATTCCATTTTTAATTTATTTAATAGAGTATTAAAGTATATTTTATAAGGCAATTCATGACCAACAATTATAGAACATGTCTTGGAAGGGGGCATATATATAATTTATCAAGAAAAAATAAATTAAAAGTGATGGAAAATCATAGAAACCACTACATGGAAAATTAATAATACAACCATAATTGATCAATATGTTTCACCTTCGATGACAATTAAAGAATATAGGTAGAGGGGATTTGAGAGAGGAAGGAAAATAAACTACATCCATAATTTCACATCAATCAAACATGATCAAATAGAACATAAATCCATCACAACCTACATTAATTATGAATAAAAATAAGAATATATAAATAAATAAGTGAATAATAACATACTATAAGAGGATCACAACTTCAATTAGCACTTATATCATCTAAGAGATGAGATTTGGAGAGCCAAAACACCTCTAGTGGGCTCCGAAAGGCAAACAGATCATATTTGGTTCAATTAAGAAAAATTTAGGGTTAATTAGGGGGTTTTGGTATTTTAATTACACTTTATAGGGAAAAAATAACCATATGCATGTTTTCCTAGGTTATCTCACATAATTATTACTAATTTTTTGCGTAACTATACACGCCAACTAAATCCACTAGAAGAGCCAGATGGGTAGTTCGCACAATTTTTTTTAACATTGTGAAAATTGTGTGACCCTTTCTCAGAAGGATACATGGTTTTTCTAACATTAGAATAACTATGAGAACCAACATAGGATAATAGAATGGTTTCATGGTTTGGTTTCATTGTTTTTAAAAATTTTATCCAACCATTCATAGGCCCATAAATCTCCAACAAAACAACAAAACACCCAGAACAACCCCGAAGAGGTCAAATCAAAGGATAGTCAAATAAATGGTTAAAAACCACAAACATCAAGTAACATTATGTAACAAAATATGTACCACAGATATATGTTTTTTATTATTTATGTCAAAAAGTTATGAGTCACATGTGTTGTGTAATAAATACTTGACTCAACATTGACGAATGAACATCATGTCAGGTATAAAACAAACATATTATGTGGTCTATATAATTGTTAAACAGTGTGGACTGGTCAATATGATATGTTTTTTAATTAAACCTATATGAATTAAAAACACTACAATCCTAATGAATTCATGAGTCATCCTGGTTAATTGGAATCATGTTCATGATGTGTACATGTGACTATAGTTTGTGTATTGTTGTGCTATTCAGCCAAAATAGTTGGAACCTCCGAATGCATCCTTCAAATATTCAACATTTAAAATAAAAAATTTATTAGTATATTTTTTACAATAAATTAGAATATAATTAGATATTTTCATTACTATTTAAATAATAATTAAACAAAAATTGAAAACTGTTGATAAATGAGTTAATCAATCAATGATATTTAAAAAATATTAAATTATTAGAAGGCCCCTTTATTATCACTTATAGGATTGAGGGTATAAGATAACCACCACTTCGTTAGGCCCTATATTGATTTTTTCATAATTAATGGTTATTATATGATTTAAATAACATAGATCATCATGATCAATGGAATTATGACTAGTATTAATTAATGAAAAAACAAAAAAACCAAAACACAGGAAGACAACATAATGATTCCAAATTAATTTAAATAGTATAATAATTACCATGTGATAAATTATTTTTTATTAATTAATATAAAAATGACTATACACCATACATTCATTTCAGTAAACGAATCAAGTGTAAATTTCCTTGAATGGTGATCAACACATGTACGAAAAACCACTAAGATAGTTCATAGGAATCATCGAGTGAAAGAATCGAAGATCCTAATAGAGACGTTGTTCTTCATTGACATCAATGAGAATTAGTACAGAGAAGGAATCACCTTGTTCTCTCTTAAATTTAAAGCTGTATTGAAGGAGAATCTGTCAACATTATTGTTAGTTTTCATAGGGAGGATCTCCCATGGTCATGAGATGATTCTCTAAATGTTCTTGTACATAATGTATTTTTAATATGGAATTCTATTTGGAAATAATATTAGGGGTTTGAAATAGTACATAGGTTATAAGGAAGATAATTACACATGAGCACTTTTATTTTTATAATCCTTGACTAATATCATTTCTGAATAAAAATAATGATGCAATTATTTTTCTTGACACGTAAAAAACTCAGGAAATATTTAAATATTTATCATTGAATAAATACTTTCATTCCTTTTCAGTAAATATTTAATACTTGTTATTTCTCCCCAAGCCTTTTATATTTGGTATATTATTCCTCCAAAATATTTATTGGTCCTTGATTAATTTAAATATATTTATTAAATAAATTTCACTTCATTATTCAATAATAAATAAATAAATTATATATTAACTAAATAGAAAATTAATATTAATAAAAAATTATGCACATAAATATTCTATCGAATAACCAGTGATTCAATATATATGATCAATAAATAATGAATAATTATGAGATCACATACATGATTAATTTTTATTCAATATGTTAAATAATAATAATTCTTCACTATGGTTTTGGATGCACTAAATGTTTAACCTAATACGACACTTTTTTAAAGGCATTAGGCAGGGCCGCCAAATTTTCAAGTATAGTGTCTAAAAATATACCACGAAACACATAGATAAATAAGTTAATTTCACAATGAAATAAGTAATAATATAAATTTATAGTATGTAATATAATCTATTTGTCATGATATCTATAACCAAGTAGGCTTCATACTGTATTCATCCACCTATTTCTTCAATGTTTGTTTCATTAACATTCTTGAAATGAACCATCCCATAAAACACCATATCCATGGATTTATTTAGGCTTTTTTATTTCCATAAAAGGTCCTAATATTTAAACATTAATTTAAAAAACAAAATCTAAAAGCTTCTATTTCAAAATTTATTAATGAAATATCACTCATGAAACACCCTATTTATCCTACTTCACCATGGACATTTGTCATCAATATTTTCATTAGTTTATGAAATTATATGATTGATAATATCCATTAATTTTAATATTAATTTATATGGATCAATACACATATACGAAAATGTGAATATATAACTGTATAAATAGATTTTTATTTTTTACTTGCGTGGTCTTGTTCTCATAATCGCATACACTAGAAATTTACATGGGTGTACACCATGAGAAAGTGCCTCAAATAACAATGAGTTTTCAACCCCAATAAACTATATCATCCTTGACTTTTTAAATGATATCATCCTGATACAAAAAATATATTTTAAGAATACCATCATTGTACATTTAGGTTCTATTCATATATAGAAACTTATATGACCATTTAGTGTGAAAATTACTCTTAAGACATTATCACATACATTATCACATAGAATAAACCTCATTCTATGAAATGAAGTTTATTATTATTCATATGAATGACTAAATATAATCATAATGTATATGAAATTTTTCTCCATGGATCCATATAAAAAAATCTTACACTGAGGTGAGTATAAAAATAACAAATAGGAAAACATGAAAATATAAATGTAAATGGGTTGATGGTTGGCCAACAATAAAGGGTCAAACTGTAAAATCACCCAAATAAAATAAATGGGAAAAAATACAAGGAAGAAGTGGTGGACATACATAACAACATGTACCCACTCTAATATTATAGGTTAAAAAGTGAGAAGCCATGTTTTTTTCATTATATGGAATGTGGAATCCATGAAAAAATCCCAAGACATAATGGTAAACACCTCACCACTGATATATGTCTAGAAAAATAAGAGAAAAATGGTCCAAACAATGGGTATCGTAACCCAAATATCTAAATCATACACATTATGATACAAATAGTAAGATAGAATTCAGAAAGGGGGATCATCAAACTATAATTCACCCTAAATTCACTAATAACATGACTTGTGTAACACACAAGGTGATGAGAAGAACTCTTTGGAGAATGATTGTTACTAGAACAAAACCACAATCCACCAAGATGACATATAAAGACCTCGCCCTCAATGATTAAAATTTATAGTTAAATTAATGTTGTTGGGGGTCCCATGTATCACTAAATGACATGCATTATAATTTATGGTAGCACTGACCCTGTAGATTGGTGAATCAGACCCAGCCCCATGGGGGAGTTCATAAACCCATCACAAAATAGGGAAAACAATCTCAAAAGAGAATGGATCCAAAAGGATGTATAATAATTAGATATGATCTGCGTTGGAGATCAACCTCTAGTCTGGTGTATCCACACCCATGTAGATCATATCCACCTGAGTAGTATACCATTGGGGAACTAGGACAACATTGTGCATCAGAAATCGAGAAGTACTTGAACAATACATTCCACTCAATCAAAAAAACATTATTCCACCATTATAATATCATAAAAGTGGAATGATACCTATAAATAGTCTGTAAGATGGATGAGGGACTTACTACGCACTAATAAGAACCCCAACGCTTTCTATAGTTCAGGATCATTTTAGTGGATAATTCT
The DNA here is from genome assembly GCA_963277665.1 of Viscum album. Taxonomy (NCBI): domain Eukaryota; kingdom Viridiplantae; phylum Streptophyta; class Magnoliopsida; order Santalales; family Viscaceae; genus Viscum; species Viscum album. The sequence continues at coordinate 1,700,991,825 of OY728141.1, read as the reverse complement.
CCCCTTCCATGTAATGGTTATCATTCACCATGAAGTGGATCGTGAGATGTTTTTTAGTATGTAAGATTCACACCCCACATCAAGGGAGAATACTCTCTCTATATGTGTAAGAGATAAATGATCCCATTTTTTTATTATCCCTATACTTAATCTAGTTTATAACCTTATTGCTTTCATCATCACCAAGGATATATGGTTTTCAACCACATCTCTAAAATCCATTGATATCAATGTAGGCTTCAGTATCAAAATATACATTTAAAGATACTTTTAGTAGAATATTTACATGTCCAAATATAAAGAATGGATAAAATAAAATGCAAAACCCAATATTGGGGAAAGGTAAATAGTGTGTACTAGATTTCACATGATGTGTATGCTTAAAACATCCATCTAGGTGTGTTCAAATGTAATCTTGTTATGTGATCATAATATACATGATGTGCCTCCCATAGTATATTGTTTTAATTCAATATGAAACTCCAAGATGTGAAGTGTCATAATAAATGAAGTATACTCTTAGGAACATGGTGTGTCGAACCTGAGGCCTACCTATTTAATGTATCCTTGCATGTCCTTAACTATTACATGTTATGTACCCTGTATGGGGTAACTGGTCTTATACTAAACACAACATGGTTCATGTACTTAAGTCCATACCTGTAATGTGTATTTTAGTTTCACGCCATATGGGAGTCAAAAATAAACCACAAACACACTGAAGAACTACACAAAATGTGTTATATCTCCACACACCATATGATCAATAATTCTAATCACTTATTTTTTATGAACATGATAAATATGCATATTCCCATAAAAACTACTCCTCTTCTATCCATAAGTCACCCAATAACCATTGAACTCCAATATATAGGAAATAAAATTAATAAAAATTAGAGAAATTAAAATATAAAAATATTACCTCATGGATAATTTTTGAATCTTTACATTTCACACATGAAATGATACAATCTCCTTCATCACTACCACCTAATCTAGATCTAGTTTTCATCCTTGAATGAAGCTCACATCACTTCACCATTTTTCCTTAGAGTCCCCTCACATCAATGAAGGCTGTAATTTTCCCCTATGTGAAAATGAGGTAGGGAGAGATAGAGAGTAAAATATGTTAAAAAAATTATAATTAAATAATTTCGTGATAATGGCTTGGTTGATGACCAAATACATGGTCAATGTTTATACCTTGAGTAGGAAAAATCATCCATTCCTAAATTAACAACTAATTTAGAATATCTATTTGGAACTCTATTTAGAAGATATAAAAATTCACATGTGTGGGACTAAATAATATTAATTTAATAAATATTATATATCCAATAAATTTAACCTTCTCCAAATCACACTAAAATCATGCCGAAGGGTAAAATATTATTCTGAGAAGAAAATAACTGTTAGAAAATTATTTTGAGATTATTTATAAGGGTAAATAGAAATTTTACCCTTATTTATGCTTTGAGGCTCTACGATTCAAATTCCATTAAATCATTTTTTATTAGAAATCCCAAATTGCAATATCCTCCGAACGAAAAATATTTTTCCCTAAAAAAAGATAACAACCATATTTTCTTATAAAGAATCTTTTGATTCATCATTATATGAGAATATGATATTAAATTAAATAAGTTACTATAATTTTTATGGTATTTGTAACAACCTAGTTACGTATGATCTATTTCTATGTTCAATAGTGATTTGTTCCGGTTTTAGAGGTGTTGAAGTAGTTCCAATGTTTTTTCAAAAGAGTTTCAGTTGGTCCATGGATGTAAGGAGCCATCATTAATATGATGGATTTTTATGGAACCACACAAGGTTATTGAGACAACTATCTAGTTGGTGGGATTTCACTGACTTATTGGAAATCTAGTAAATAGCCACTACATTGTTTTAGTGGCTAATGACTAGTCAGTGGTAGCCACTTGTCAGTAAGGGGCATCAGAATGGGTTGTTCATTGAAGAGTCTAATTATAATTTTTATCAGCTAATAACTATAATTAATCCAATAATGAACTTTTTATTAACATAATATATCCAAATATTGTATATATTCTCTTTCTTGGTAATCTAATCTCCTTGTTATGTATCTTCATTTTGATTCGATCATGGATTGATATGTTGTAAATGTTCCTATTAATTTTAATTAATCATCACTAGATATATTCTTATTCCTCCCATAATTAATTATTTTTTATTTTGGATATAATTTATGTTGATTAGATATATCAATAAACCAATAATATCTTCCCCATCCCTTATTTTACCATTGAACACATGTCTTTGAGAGTCCATATCACATGTTAGATAGGTGAGTTTCTTGTTAACCATATGATATTTGTTTATATAACTTCACTATAGAATATTTTTATTATAAAATATAATTATAAGATGTGGTAATTGATTCTAGGGACTCCATTCATTTCCTTTTAATTATATTTCTTCTCGGTGTGTGTGTGAATCCCTTTTAGAGTGGTTTATAACCCATGTTTTAAATAGGTTGTTCTATCTCAGGCCTTTGTTATAGGAATTGTTGATTCTATTTATTTTCTAAATGATTTTATAAATTAATATTCATGATGATTTATTTGATTTATATATGTGTATAAATAAGAATTTTTGGGAAAATAGGGGGTTTCACATCATATCGGTAATAAAATTGTGTTTTAAAGAATTATAAAATTAATTATGAAATGGGATTTAAAAGAATGTTTTTAATGAAAATGGGTTTTCTTAATATTTTATGAACTATTAAAAGACCTTAAAAATTGACATGATATTCACCACACATGGGATCCTTGGTTACCTCGGTGGAGGGTTCATTATTGGGAATTTTCCATTGGAACTATAAGGGAGTTCACTTTCTTGAGCCTTATTTCATTCCTTGATCATAGTCACATTGTCTCATGGAACTTCATTTGTATTTTAGGGATGTCTCATTTTAGGATTTTCCATTATCCCTATTTTATTGATGCATTGAATCTTGGTACATTACTGCACACTAGTCATTGGTTATGGAGGTTTGAGAGGCCTAGTCATCCTAACCATTTTTATCCATGGGGTGTTTTCCTTTGTGATTTGGTTTTTTATTGTTTGTATTTTATATGATATGATAAATTCATTCATAATTGTAAATGGGTTTGGGAAAATTATTCTATAAAAGGAATTTACCTAGATTTCATTATTGAACTATACAAATGGGGAACTATTTACAATGATTTTGATATATAAAAATGTAACTGATTATTAATCCAATTTTTCATCAAAATGAGAATGTTAGAATTATTGTATAGAATATTGTTATGGAACACCTGGGTAAGATCCCATTAATCTTATTTATCTACCACCTTCACACTAACTCAGGGGTGTGTGGAACTTATTTTATCTGATGCAGTAAAGGTAAATGATCTATAGTGAGGAGGTGAGGTTTATTATAGGTTGGTATGGGTAGTTGGTGGTGATGTGGTGGAATGTTTCCGTAATGTCACATGTAGTAGCAGTTGTTAGCATGGGGTTTTATTTCATGTTATTTGTTTTATTGACATGTACATTGGTTTTTATCTTCCTACATTTGATCTTATCATTATAACTATCACTATTTTATTTTGACATATTTATTTTATGGTTATATTTATATAAATATTCTATTTATCTTGTTTCATGATGGTAAAATCATTTTATATGGTTGTTTTTGGATTCTCAGGTTCTAGTCGCTGGCCCATGGGGATCTAGACTGTTCTCTGGGTTTTTCCACTATGCAATTTGAATACACATTTGATTGGTTATTTGGTGTGGGTGTGATAATTTATTATCGAATCATTGTTATGCTAAATCTTGTGTTTTTTAGATTTTATATAGGATTATTGGGACATGAGGGGTTGGATGATGTGAGTAATTGGATATATCATGTTGTGAGAGGCTTTATGTTGTTAAGGGATATTCGTATTCTTGTATCATATGTTTTTTTACAAATATATTAGTTTCGTATTATGTTATTCCTTATTATAGAGTTATTTTTTCATTATTTGATCAATTATTTCTACATTTGGTGTATAGATACATGCCTCTGGGATGTCTTCGATGAGTTCCTTAGGATTGTTTAGTTGGATATGATCCTCTATGGAATCCTTATATAGATAAAAATCACATAGAGATTATCTTATAGAAATTTTGTTTCATAGTCCATAATGTAATATGTTTTTATAACCATGTTATTGAGGAACAACCAAGAGTTGTAGGTGATATATATTGAGTTATAGTGCCATATGAAAAGGTTCCTATCATTAAATGGTATAGATAAACACCATGTATGGAAGTACTAGATAGAAAAGTTCAGTCAGGTCTTTAAATTCCTAAAATTCATGGATCCATCAAGGGTAAATGTGAAACATTCAAGCTCAAGGGTCCAATCAAGTGGTGGTGGTATTCCATAATTCAGGTAAAAAAACATGTTATATTAGAGTGCAAGGGATTCAAGACCCTTTAGTTTCAATATCTATTCCCATAATATTTGATTATAACAATGTCCTTGGGGTTATTATTATTTAATGTTGGAAGGCATTTGGTTTCAAAGAACACCTAAAATTTTACAAAGTTGGTTCATTTTTCTATAATGTCTTAAATTAATGGCCAATTGAAGGATCTAAAATACATAGAGGATTTTTCAACTAATATCATATTGTAGGTATATATGTAAAATAAAACCACCTATGTTGATATGGTTGACATGTTTATGGTAGAAGACATGGATATATTGAGAAATATTGTATTCTATGGCCCTTTTATTCCTCTTAGTGGCAGTTTCAACAACATATGAAAAAAGATGTAGAAGTGGAATGATAGTCATAATGGTCAAAATTTTGGTTCTCAGTATTATAACTCGTATACAACATATATAGTTTCCAATAGTGTTCCCTTGACTTATTATCAATGAGGAAAGGTAGGGAACACTCGAAATGATTTTCCCACATCTACAAAGATTTCTTGTGCATGTGAACCTGAATCCATATAAGGAGTTTCTTCTTGAAATTTTATATAATCATCAATAGTCATGGATATTTTTACATTAAAGGCCACTTAAAAATAGTCAAAATCTTAAAAATACTATAGCGCTATAGTCACAATCCCCAAGAATGAAGCACAATCATGAAATAGATGATTTTCTGATGGTGGTTGATGTCGGCCTGGCTATAGTGATTAGTATCATATTTGATGTCTATTTTATAGAATCAATTTTATATTTTATAAGGTCATCAAACTATATATATATATATATATATATTTCATTGTTTTGACGAAACTTATGAAATAGATCATGTCCTTTTTTATGGAGCTAGGGACAGCACTTGGAAAGGGGAAATAGTAGGGGTTTTAATGTCCTTCTTATTCTATGTCAATAGATGATCTAGATTTGGTCTAGGAATTCATGTTTATTGATCTAGATATTTTCAACGTATTAGTTGAGAGGTATTGTCTTATTTATCATTGATTTCATATTATATTTTTATTGTTAGTCTGTCGTATTATTTGATGCCGATTAGAGCTATCTGATATTCCCAGAAGTGTTGGATCTGAGACCAAGTCATGTGGGGCCTTATCACCTGATATGGGGATTATTGTATACCATTTAAATTGATCAAAATATAGTTTACTCTTTTTATGATATTCCCATGGTTATTTGGGAATTTCTTAAGGTTTTCCTAGACAATATCTCCATTAATACTCTATAGAGGGAGGTAGAGTTATTGATCAATTTGGTGTTGAATTCACAACCAATTTCAATAACCACTTATAATATAAAACATACTATGCTAAAATTTATCAAGATCCAATTGGATGTTCTATTTCAGAAGTGATTTATTCATCCTAGTGCTTTATTATGAGAGGCCTCCATGCAATTTTTCCAATAAGGATAATGGTTATTTACAAGTCATCATAGAATATTGAATAGTGAACTGGGTGACTGGTAAGAATAAATACAATTTTACCCATGATGATGATGAATTTTATTAGTTTATGGGGTTTTATTATCATTAAAAAATTTATATTTGGTTTAGATATCACTATCTTATAGTTTGTTGTTCATATATCTTGAAGACTGCCTTCATGACGAGATATAAATAATATGAATATCTTGAAATGCCTTATATCCTAAAAAATTCTCCTACCATTTTTTTTGGATTTAATTAACTAGATATTCCATTAGTATTTCAACACCTTTATCATTGTATACAAATATGATATCATAGTTTATTCAAGATCTGAATGTGAGAATGAAAACATTTTGACTTTAGTTTTTCAAATCATGAGAATCCAACAAATTTATGGGATTCCATCGAAATTAATTATATAAAACCAATAAGTGATGTTCTTGGGGAATGTGATTTCAGATAATTTCCTTTCAGTAGATCCTATTAAGGTTAAGGCTATATTTTCATGGGAGGAACAATATAATGTATTCAAGATATAATTATTACTAGGTTTTTCTATATTCTATTGGTTGTTTTTTAAGTATTTTAAAAAGATTGAATCATCATTGTCTTTTCATACCATGAAAGGGGTGAAATTTAAATTTTATGTTAAGTGTTACACTTCATTTAAGGGGATGAAATACATTTTTATATCGGATCATATTCTATATTTATCAAAACATGGTAACTGTTATACGGTATACTAAGATACTTATGGTGATGGTAGGGGTGTAAAATTATACAGGATGATCATGTTGTGGTATATAACTCTCATAAGCATGGACCACATGAAAATCATTACCCCACTCATGATTTAAATTCCCCCACTATTATTAATGTTTTTAAATATTGGTGACATAATCTATTTGGAGATAGGTTCACAATGTTTTATAATCCCTAGAGTCTATGTTATATCATTTCATAAAAATACTAGAATCTATGGTAATGTGGATGAGTTTAATAATCATTTGTGTTTAGAATCAACATCTGTTACACCCTATCGACGGGGAATATCATAATTGATGCTCTCAATATGAAATTCCCATCTCAGGATATTATGTAATCAAAAGAGGTGTGGAAATATATGGGTATTTTTTCCAGATTCATCTAGGAACATATGCGCATGATTCATGTATCGTTCCAACCAATGTACAATTGTCATTATATATTCTTGTGTACATTCTTTTAGACTGGTAGTAGTATGATGATTTTATATGGACAACGGAAACATTATATGCTGTGGAAAACATTTCATGATGGTATCTCCATTATGATGGGATTCTATGATTCTATAATTACTTTTTTCTCAAATAATCAATTAGGAATATAGTATTTCTAGATTTTAATAGTTCTTCATGGCCCATATATAATGGAACTATATAGAAGTATTATTGAATGAGGAATCATATCATATGGGCTAATTTGATGTGTGACAATGTGGAAATAATTTCACACTATTACACCATCCAGATGATAAAAGATTATAACCTAAAGACCTTACGTTCACTCTATCATCTTTTAGTGCTTGTATATAAATAGGAAAAGATTCCAATATAATTATTTTTGGATTAAAATATACCCACTAAAGAAATAATTCAATCTGCTTGGTGACTGATCAATTGATGAAAATGAAACATTCTACTATGATCGAGAACACCACCAATGTTGATGATCTGGGTAAGCTATACATACTAGATATTGTGAGGTTACATGGGGTCCCTTATACCAATATCTATAACTAATATCTTGGGTTTAACACTCAATTCTAGAAGATTATCTATGAGGTTATGGGGTCTCATTCCATATTGGCTAAAACTTATCATCTATTGACTAATGGATAGATACAGTGAGATATAGGGATTTTGGAGGATATGATCCATGACCACATCCTTGATTTTTTTGGATCATGGTATTACCATAAAAAATGATTTGAGGTCTTCTATAATAAAACATATAATTTTTTGGATCAGAATGGATTACTTCTAGAATTTATATGGTTGCATGTACATGACACCACTTCATTTTTCGAAGGAGGATGATGCCTCTGTTATGGGACTAAGCCTCATTTAGGAGAAGTTATTGAGGATCCAGGATACACATTGATTCTTGGTTACAAATAAATGTTCATATAAATAAAATAATGATCACCAATGTCATCCTTTTGTGTTTTCCATTGGTGACTGAGTATTCATGAATGTATCTCCCCATATAAGAAACATTCATCTTGGTAAATAGGTATGAGATATTTTGGAATTTTTTAGATTTCTAATTAGTTTTCACATGTTTATTATTATTTGGAATTATAGGATTATTTCAATGGTATTCATGATGTTTTCGACATATCCCGACTCATGAAATTCCATCATGTTCATTTCCATGTTCAAAGTTGTGAGGGGATTGTGTTGGAATAATATTTTTTTATTGTAGAGGAACCTATGGATATCATTAATGTTCATAGGAATGTATTTCATGAGAAGTGTATTCCATTGGTCAATGTGTTATAGTGACATTGATCATATTGTTAAATGACATGGTAGAGTGATTCTTTAGTGATGGAGTTTTGAAATTACATATTCCAATAGTATCCCTCTTCTAGATGAATTTACAGGGACCAAATTTACAGTAAAGGGCATAAAATTAAAATATTAGTTACAATATCTTCTCTTTTATAGGATTAAAATGTTTTTTTGGTTTTCTAGGTGTTGGTGGAGTTCCCAAAGATTATAAAAGGAGTTTCGAATGAACATGGGATACATGGAGCCAATGGATAGCCCATGGGAATCAATAATACAACCAATGGATGCAGATGTAACCAAAAAATATTTATAATAATACTGACCAGTATCCACTACATGGTTTATGTGAACACTAAGTAGCTGTTTTCAATAGGATGGTCCTGATAGGGAAGAGGATGCTTTTAATTTTATCCCACAAAGAATTAGTTAACACTACAATAGTCATTTTTCAAACATAAAATAATGAGATATCATTGAGTGTGTATTAAATGGGATCATAGGACATATTTCTACTCTCCACTTGTTGGTTATATCCTGGTTTGATTGGTTTTTTATGTTCAATCTATGTTTGATAATTTCTCTTTCGATCTCTTCTTGTTTCTCCATTTTTTCTAGATTATTTGATGTAGATCTATGTTTTCTTCATTGGATCTATTAAATTATGGATAATCTATTCTATGTCTCTTATATATTTATTTTGAACTTATCTTCTCTAGGTGAGATATCATACTAGTTGGTAAAATCATGTGCAAACCTTGAGGTATTCACTGATCTAACTACTGAATTGCCGCTTTTTATTATAAAATTCAATTCAAATATGTGACAATAGATTCTATGGAATCTAGTAATTTTTTTTCATTCCCCTTAGTCATGGTGTGATAGTAGATCCTATTATGGGTGGTGTAAAACCTGATTTTGTGCTTGGTGGTTTCATCTCTAGCCTATGTTCTCTGAATCATTGACACTATTTTTTTATAAAAAATTACATTAATGAATTGTAATATCATTTAATTGATTTTTTTGTGAGTAAAAATGGGTTTTGAGAAAAATATGTCCCCCTATTCTTGGTAAAAGAATGTAATATCTCAAAGAATTGTGAAATTGATTATAAATGTGTTTTCAAATCCAAATTTTTATGAAGAGTGATTGTTTGAAATTTTTTATGAAATCTAATAATACCTTTAAAAATGGTTTGATATATATCACACATAGGATCCTTGGGTACCATGGTGGAGGGTTTATTATTGGAAATTTTTCATTGAAATTTTTTGGGAGATCACTTTATTGTGTGTCCTTTGTTATTCCCAAATAGGATTGAGATCACTAATAAAGGGGCAGGGGTGAATCAGTGGTTTCTATTTCTTTTATAAGAAAGTTTATTATCTTTTTTAGTAAACATTCTTCAGATATGAAAATTGTTAAATTTATGATACATTTAATTATAATTTCAAAACCTAATCATTCGTATGAAATATATATAAAAAGAAAAAATCCTAATGTATTTAAAACGTACATTTCAATGACCTACTGTTTGGACATTGGATAGTCCCACCATCATGGATTATTTCAATATCGTATTTTTAGAATAAAAATTCCCAAGTAGTAAAAAATAATAAAATATTAATAGAAACATTTTTTATATAATTGTATATACCACCCAATATTACTTTTTAGTATCCACTTTTCTACAACTATTTATACACCCCAGTAAGCACACAAACATTTTCAAGAACTGGTATGTATCCACAGTTACAAGATTCAATTTCCTTATTCTTTTTTTATCAATTACATAATTTTACCACATACTATAGATGTAAGATGTATCAAAATTTTCCTTTATATTATCATAAACAACATCATCAATACTCGATTTAATATGTTGGAATAGAAACATTATCTATAAACAATGTTTTGAAAACAACCTCATCAATAGTATGTTCAATATGCTTTAGTTCGGTAATCACTTTATTATGGGCTCCATATGATTTGTCTTGGTATGATTCTCCTTATAAAATCCCTTTATCAATTGAGTAGAAACTAAAATGGTAGATCATAATTCTTTTTTCTTATATAGATTCATCTGAAGGGGATCAATTTGATGGATATTACTCTGGTGAAATCATTCTGATAGATCTTACTCGACTGGACTCATTCCAAGGGAACTTCATTCCTAGAATTGTTCCTATAGAACATAATATATTGGACCCATTCTGACGAAACTTCTCTAATGTACCTATTCCAATAGGCTTATTCAGATTAAACTGAAAAAACAGACATTTATTGAAAACTCAATACTTGTCCCAAAAATATTGGTTCTCTAACACAGAAGAATTGTTAAACTATAGGAATGTATGAATATACTATGCTATACATTTATAGGAACCCCACAATGGAAAAAGTGGGGAAAATTCCATTTCCCACTAAATGAATGTCACAATTACAAGATTTATCATTCATTTATGTATTCAGCATTGACTTCTTTAACACCTATCAATAATTTTAAGAGCATAGGAACTATTCCATAATAAAATGAAAATTATCCGAATCATTCATGTTTACAATCATTATTTCTGTCCAATTTTTCAGTCCAATTTTCCATTATGATTTACTCATATGAAAAACTAAAGGCTTCACATCTGATTATAATTTTTTTAAACAGAAATCATTCTCATACAGATGAATTTGATCAAATGTAAAACACTTGTAAAAACATTGAGAGAATTGTGTATCATTCAAAAGAATATATTTTAATAAATTAGTAGAAACGTCACATATGAAATATCATTGAAGTATTTCTCCTATTTCTCAACGCCTCAGAACGATGATCCTAGGTCTGAAGAATTTTTTAATCCAATAATTTTTCTATATCATCATGCATCTGATGGAGAAGTCTCTAATTCAATGAAATGGATTGTTTTCAGTTCCCATCTGAGGATTTGGCACCACTTCTTAAGAAAGAATAAATATTATTTCCCATTTATTTTGATCCAGTCTCTTAAAATTCAATGTAATGAAAATGGTAAATAACATTGCGGATTTTTATCTCGTTGATGGAGCTAAATTCTAGCCTATTTCATGGATCTCAACAACTTATTCACTCCATTTTTCCACAAATAGAACTATGTATCTGATATTGAAAGATATCAACAATTTATAAAATAAATCGGTGTTAGAATAAAATATGATGGATTAGTGTAATCAGTGACTTATTTACTCTAGTAAGATAAATCTTCCAAACCTATGATATTTGTAAAATCGATGATTATCCCACGAATGATCTACATCATTATTTTTTTTGTTGTTTTTACCACTGATTAGGATAATCTAGAATACTTTACATTTCATTATCCTCTCTTCTGCAAAATCCACATTTTTTCAAGACTTCCGTCATGATTTATCAGAACTCAATGATTAGGAAAGTATCATCATATTTAAAACTGGGTAGTTCTAGAATACTTTACATATTAAAACTAACATACAAAATATCGTACTTAAACCACAAACCATTAATGGTATAAATATTTCACGTCCACAGTCCAACATATCATAACTCATTCAATAAAATATGGAATATTTTATTATAATTAATCAACCTCAATCAAAAATAATATCTACTAAAGGATGTTGACATGGTTGAAAATGATATGAAAACACTTTGATAGAAATATTCCATTTTCATGAAATCATTTAAAAGTTACACAATACATAAAAGAATAAATTTCATAGATATTTTTGAATAAAAAATTCTCGTACCACTTTGAAACTTTTGAAAGTAATTATCATTTTAAAATATTAATGTCTATATAAATAAATCCTTAAAACCATTTTTAAAACATAGACATAAATGAAAAATATTTAGAATAATAAATATTTACAACATTTAAAATGATGTTTTATTTATAGAGTCTCATAAAAAAGATCAATTTTGAAAAAAAAATTATGAAACATGAACATGGATAATAAACATGTGTGAGTAAATACTTATACATGAACAATCTCGGATATTAATGAGATTGAATAATTAACCCTTATCTCATACTTTGCTTTGGTCGAGGATACGTTTAACCTCTATTATAATAACCATAGTATGTTATTAAATTATACTAGAACCATATTCATATGTATTATTTAATACATGAGTCATTTATAGATTTATACTACTTATTTAATAATAATTTCCATGTTAAAATAACATTTCAAGTAATAATCGCTTTCTTTATCGTATGTGTTTTAAATTTTTATTCTAGATCATATCACTAGTATCATGATTTAATTTATTCCAGAATATAAAAACCTATTTGTATATCATATATATTCAGAATAGAAATATGTATAATAGATAGATATATGAAATGGAAAACACCGTTTTTGGAGATGGTAGGCTGTAGGTAACCATAAATGTTGTTTCTGTTTTTATATTGTATTGAGAAGTTGTAAGTGAATGAGATATAATTAAATATATATATTTATTTATTTACAGTAGAATTATTATTTCATATATTACATACTTATTAATAATTTATTATTTTATAATAATCATTGAATGGTGAATGTGGAAATGAATCTCATTGCGTCGTGGAGACGGTAAGCCGTACGTACGTATGAGCGATGATGTCATTATATTTATGGTTAAATAATATATAATTAGATGGTATATTTTATATACAGAATAATTAACATTTTATAATCATTATTTTCATCAATTAAACTCATTATTATACCCATCCAAATAATAAAGCGTTGAATAAAAAACTTGACCACGATGTGGAGACAGTAAGTCTTACGTACACACGTATGGTGACTTTATAATTCATAGAATGCATTGAATAATGAATGTGGTTGTACCATATTTATGATAACATATCAATATTTATAAGGTAATGGAGTTATTATTTTGTTATGGAATCAACCAAGAATGTGAATGTGGAAGAAGAAGAGAACATCCACAGAGGTGATGAAGTAATTACCTCTTCTTCGGGTTCTTCCTTTTGATTTTAACAAAATGGCTTCTTAGGTAGTATTTATTATCAAATTAAAGAATATAGGTTTAATTTAGGGTATATTGGAGTATATTTTATCAGGTTTTGGCCGAGATAAATAGATTTTTAGTTGTAAATTTATAAGAAGGGGAAATACCCTATTATAAGGGAGGTGAGGGGAACTTTAGGAAATATAAGAAATATTAATATATTATAAAATAATTTTATGTTTTTAATATATCCAAATGGATTTAATTCCTTGATATTTTTTCAATGTATTTAAAAAATCTCAAACAATTGGTTTTAGACAAGTTTAGGTCACCATATTAACCGTATCTTTTATATTTGTCTCTTCGTTAAATAGTTTAACATTTACCGCGACATATTGAATTATTATATAACATGGTTAATACTCTTACAATAAAATTCCAATAGAACATGAAGTGGTTAATTAATGAAATTAATAACCTTATCTATGTACTTTGTCCTAATCTTAGATTTTTAGTAATATTATATCATTAAATAATATAATATTTGTTTTAAAAACACATTTATGTCAATTTTGACACGATTTATTATTTGGTTTTTGTGAAAGTCAGAAAATAATGATTACTTCACAAAAAATCCATTGAATCAACCCTACAATATTATATACACCATGAAAATTCTTGGATGTCATCAAAACATTAATTTTATATTTATTTAAATATTTATCGTCTCTTAAATTTTATTCTTTCATTAATAATGAAAATACAAAATCATTATTGTGTCATATAAATTTATTTTATGCCTAAAAATTATAAAAAAAATTCCATGATATATCAAATATTTTTTTCTTTATAATGAATATTTATATTTTAAAATATCACTTATATAACCCCATATAAAATATGTTTTACTAAAAGATATATGTTTATGTTACATTCTCATTAACATTAAATTCATTTTTATAAAGTGTCCTTTTCACTTAGAAGTGACATATTGGTGTCCAAAAATCGACCCCAGGATTCCCATGTTCAGATATTTATCATCCAATAGGGTTATGAAACGTTTTTGGGTAATTATATGCTATTATAATATTATTTTTAACCCTTATTTACCGGATTTATCGTTTAACAATCGTAAATAATATATTTACTAAAGTTATTATTCATATTGTCTAAAAATAAACAATACCTATTTATGCAATTTGGGACACTTGATTTCAAATATGTAATATAAATATCAAAATTCAAAACACATAAGTTGTAGAAATTAATTTAAAATTATTTCCTATTTTCAAAACCAAAAAGCGGGTTTTTAAGATGTAAAAACTATCAAAAGATTGACATTTGTTTATGTACAATTTAAATGTGAAATTACATCCAATGACCAATATTATATTTAATGAACAAAATATAATCTAACAATGATTTAAAAATACACAAATTTATAATTTATCACTATAAATTATTTTTATTAAAAACATTTTTTGTCTATTAAAATTTAGTTTTTTACTATTCGTCAAAATCTGAAAGTTATCAGAAAAGTACCAAAAAAAATCCAAAATAAATTTTTATGTCCTTATTCAAAAGAAGAATTTAATTTCCTCAAATTTAATATATAAAAGTGTCATATTTTGATTTTAAAAATGGATCTCCATTAAAAGGACAAATACTATATTTTTTTGAAAAATAATTCTTTTATTTGAAAAAATTAATTTTTCAATATATTATTTCAAAGAATCACAATAGATGAATGTTAAAATATTTTGGGATATATAAAATTTAATGTTTTCTTAATACAATTAAAAACATCTTTTCAATCGACTTTTTTGATATGTAATGGTGTGCTAGAACTCGAAGTTGTGTACAACACAAGATATTGTATTATTCAAAAAGAAACATAACTTATAAGCTTGAGGTGTTACATTATCCACTTCTTCAATAAATTGAGTCCTCATAATATATTATTTGGATTGAAAACATGTGTTTTGATATTTTAAAATATCTTATTTGATATCCCACATTGAAAAATGGAATAACGGGGCCTTTATTTTAAAATGATTGAAGGTAAGTATGATGGTTACCGAAAATAAAACAAACTAGGGTTCCATGTATTAAAACATGGATATGGAAAATAAAACAATCCGTCGTTTTCTGATGGAGAGTGATAGAGAATATTAACAGGGGAATGTTAATAATGAGAAGGCTATAAATCTATGATGATCTAAGGGACCATTTGATCCATCTCCAAAGAAGGTACTAGAAAATAATTTCTAGTTTTATGATCCCATTCATAGTCATGTAGAATTAATTTAATACATAAACTAAGAACACAGGGAAGCATTATTAATTTACATGTAGTGTTTCATCCTCTACCACAAAATTATCTTCCTCTTCAAAAGATAAAACTCATAAATATTCTATTTATCTCAATAGTATGAGGTTCCAAATATAAACATATCCCATTTTAATGAAGGAAAATATTTTATAATAACTAGGGACATCCTATAGGCTAGTTGTAGATGATAAATACTGGTTGCGATTTAGTTGTGGGTTCGATTATTATAGCTCTGTCTGACGTGACGAGTTATCACCCGACCTACAATTTTTCATTTTTATAAATATAATAGTAATAGTATATTCCAAAAATAATCTATAAGAATATGTTTATCCTTAAAAAATATTATCCAAAGTTCAACATAGTCCATTATAGCCTTTAGATTTATCCAAAATACTTCTCTCCAATGTCTATCTAAAAGGTCTCAAAATTACCAAAATCAATTGTAATATCAGATTCCTCAACCTACGTAATATTTCTATAACTACCACATAATGAATATGTGATTATCATCTTCATATTAAAACCATGATGGAAAAAAGTAAAGATATAAAATCCTTGTATATATCACATTCTTTTTATAACGAGGACATAATTATTGAATCCAAAAACACAAATTCAATATTTATTCCAATTCAACTATAGTAACATCATATGCTTTACCTTGATCCATTTTATTTTTCTGAGCTATACATCCTGGAAACTTTGGACAATTTTTTTTCATATTTTTCCATATCATTACAATTATAACATTGCATAACTTCTTTCTTTACATTACAATCAAGAGCCTAGATCTGTTTTTCTATACATTTGAAACAAACTCCCAATATCGTTTGGGAAAGTACAAGGCTGATTCTTCAAAAAAAATTAACATAAGGTAAAATACTACATTCCCTTTTCCCCATCGTTTTCTCCACTATTATATTCTTATATTTCTTTAATTTAATGTCATAAGACTTAGGGAATACCTTTTACTTCTTGGTAGCACATGGGACTGTATCTTCATATGATGAGAAGGATTATGAGACTAATGATCAATGGATAAATCATTTTAACCCATCAAGGAATTGATCAATCTTACTTCTTGGGTTACGTATGTAGTTTCTAGCATTCCTTGCTAGCATTGTGAAGTTATCCTCATACTTTGCAACATTCTTTTCCACCTTTTTCATCCGCCTCAGAAATTTTCATTCCATAATAGGTCACTTTTCATGATAAAAGTATATCCCCCGAAAGAGTTCTTTAAACTCCCATCCTTCAATATTTCCTAATTCATCATCCTCCTATGTGTTTTGAATTAATGACCACCATTGATCTACATTTCTTATAAGGTGATAAACTTCTAGGAAAACCTTTTACCTTTTGTTACTTCCCAATGAAATAAATATTTTCTCTACTGAACTAATCGACTACTCAGTTACAACAGGATATGTAGTCCCATTGAATGTTGTTGGGTGTTGCCTAATTAAGTGGTCTAACATTGATCCCCCACGAAGTGGATCAGGGTGCTCCATAATAATAAGGTTGTTATACATAACCTGGGTGAATTGACCCAGTATGGTTATTAGAGGATTAGAACTAGTTGTATCACTAGCTCCACTTTTATTTTCTTATGTAGTAGGGAAATACCAATATGTATTACGT
The DNA here is from genome assembly GCA_963277665.1 of Viscum album. Classification (NCBI taxonomy): domain Eukaryota; kingdom Viridiplantae; phylum Streptophyta; class Magnoliopsida; order Santalales; family Viscaceae; genus Viscum; species Viscum album. The sequence continues at coordinate 1,700,974,380 of OY728141.1, read as the reverse complement.
GCATTGATACAGTTTCTATTCCTTCCACTGAGCTCCATTTCTAAACAATGGCATACACTAGGTTAGTTTATGAATTGCAATGTAAAATTACAAACTTGTAAAATAATTAAAATACATTGAGTAGTCTATGCATATAAACCTTAATCATAAAAAAATTGGGGACATATTAACTCATAAATCCTTCATAATGGTGTGTAAGGGAAATGCGAATGATCCTAAGAATATCCCCCAAGAGTGTCAAAACACATGCACAGTAAGGCCCATTTTTATATACCAGGATGCCCCAGGTCAAGCCTGAAAATCAATGTAAGAGTTTTCACTCATAGTTACATGTGTTCTAGAACCACATCCACATGTAGTATCCAAACATGGATGTGTTTCTTTGAAAACCCACATAATCCCTACTTTCTTGAAATTCTACGGGGTTTTTCAATACTTACCCGAAAAGTATATTATAGGGTCATGATCCCTAATCTAAGTCTTCTAAATCTGTTTCCAAGGTTTTTACTAGACTTCCTCTAATACCAAATGTAATTCCCCGACCCTAGAATCCCGGAGCTGGTGGATTATTTTAATACATTGAAATGATTAGAATAAATCAAGTCCCAAAGGACCAATCAGTTAATCCGTATTGTAAAATAGGTTACATACATAAATTATACATTTAACATTCAAAAAAAAACCTAAATTATCTTTTGAGACCACGATTATTTACCTATTTTAACCCAATATATCAGTAACAATACACTTCATGGAATCATGAGAAAAGAAAACAAAAGAATGGGGTGAGCTCAGAGGCTCAGTAAGGGTACAAAATTTTACAGAAGTTATAAACTATTAATGAAAGATATGTCATAAAAAAACACCGTTTTGAATATAAACATGAAAGTGATATGAAAAATAATAAATCAAACATTACTTTACACACATTCACATGGATATTATACTAGTCAAATAATCATATTTAATAACTAATTTCATAACAGGGTAATGCATATTTCCAGATATCATAACCACATAGTCAAAGCCTCGGGCCAAGAATACAATTAAATTTTTTTTCAAGGACTTGTGACTAGACACTAATGATTCTCATTTATCCCACCAATGAATCGAGGGGCTATAGAAGGCCCCACCCATCACTTAGTACGTCCAAATTATTCCTCATATGAAAATGGTGAATCAAAACAAAAAAATAGAATTACAAATAGCATACGAAATGACAAAACATTAACCATAAACCATGAATTGTATTAAAATAGCACATCCACAGTAAAACATATCATTACTAATTCAACACAATATGGAATATTGTATTACAATTAATCAACCTCAATAAAGTGTAATATCTAGTAAAGGATGTTGACATAGTTGAAAATGATCGGTAAAACTCTTTAAGATTAATTAACCTTTTTCATGAAATCATTTAAAAGACACACAATTCAAAAAAGAATACATTTAAATTATAATTTTGAATCAAAGTGACCAATACAATTTTGAATATAAATAATTGATTTAACTTTTTAAAACATCCATTACCATAAAAATATTTCCTTAAAACTATTTTGAAAACATGGACATTAACGAGAATGATTTAGAAGAATAAATATTTAAAACATAAAATATCATCTATTAGTTTAAGATTCAATTAAAAAGCAGAATCCTTTTAAGACACTTTTATGAATCATGGACATGTATAATAAATATATCCCAGTAAATACATACACATGAAAAATCATGGATAATAATGATATTGAGGAATTAACCTTTACCTTGTCCCATCCTTTTGTCGAGGGTACGTTTAACCAATTGTATAATGACCATAGTATTTTATTAAATTGTAACAGAACCATATTCATATTTTTAATTTTATACATGATTCATTTATGACGTTATACTACTTATCTAATAATAAAATTCATGTTAATATAACATTTCAGATAATAATTGCTTTCTTTATCGTACGTGTCTTAGCTTATTATACTTGACCATATCACTTATACCATGATTTAATTTCTTCTAAAATATAAAAAATTATGTACTAATAATCTATATTAAGAATATATGAATGTATAATAGAAATATATATGAAACAAAAAACACTATTTATGGAGATGTTATGCTGTAGGTACGCATAAACATGGTTTCTATTTAAATATAGTATTAAACAGAATTAAGTGAATGAGATATATGTGTGTATATATATATTTCTAGTATCATTATTATGTAATATATTACATACTTATTAATAGTATATGTTTTTATAATCATTATTGAATAGTGAACATGGAAATGAATCTCATCGCGTCGTGGAGATGGTAAGCCGTACGTACATACAAGCGACGATATCAATATATTGATGGTGAAATAATATGTAATTGGATGATATATTATATATAAATAATAATTAAAATTTTATATTTATTGTTTACATCAATTATACTCATTATTATACTAATCCACACAATGAAGCATTGAATAGAAAACTACCCCACGATGTGGAGACGGTAAGCTGTGCGTACACATGTATGGTGACTTTGTCATTCCTATGATGGATAGAATAATAAATATAGTTGTACCATATTTATAAAATAAATAATTGTATGTGTAAGGAATTGGATTTATTATTTTGTTATAGAAACAACCAAGAAAGTTGAAGTGGAAGAAGAATGGCACGTTGGAAGAGTTGATGAAGTAATTACCTCTTCTAGAGGTTCTTCCTTTTGATTTAACAAAAGGGATCCATAGGTTGACTTTACGATCAAAATATGGCCAATTTTTTGAAATTATGGTATTTTATAAGGGAATTTTTCAGGGGGTTGCCTAGCTAAATGGAATTGGATGTTCATATTTAAGAGAAGTGGAACTACACTTTTATAAGGAAGGTGAGGGTGCACGTTACAAAAAGTTTGAAATATTAATTTATTATAAAATCATTATCAGTTTATAATATCTCAAAATAGATTTATTTGGAATATAATGAAAGGATGGATCGATATCCTCTTAAAAAATATGTTTTAGACAAGTTTAGGTCACTATATTAACCTTATCTTTTAGATTCCACTCTATGCAATATAGTTTAACATTTACCAAGAATTCTTTTATTTTAATATTACATTGTTAATAATCATAATATAATAGGACAAGAGAACCCCAAGTGGTTCATTAATGACATATATAACCTTATATATGTCCTTTGGACAAATATTATATTTTTAGGAATATTATATCATGTAATAATATTGTATTTGTTTTCAAAACTCAATTATATCATTTTTGAAACTATTTAGTATTTGGTTTTTGTGAACATCATAAAATCTTGATTACTTCATCAAAAATAATTTTAATAAACTCTATCATATCATATTACCCTAGAAAATAATTTAATGGCATGAAAACATTCAAAATATATTTATTTTAATATTTATAAAATCATTTATTAGATTATTTCATTAATAAAGAAATTAATGCATCATTACTATGTCATAAATATATATATTTATTAAAGAACGAAAATTTTAAATAAAATATAATGATGTAGTAAATATTTATAGATTTATAATTACCATTTATAGTCTAAAATATCACATATATAACCCCATATAATAGTTGTTTCAGAAAAATATATATGTTTATGTTACATTTTCCTTAACATTAAATTAATTTTGATAAAGTATCATTTTCAATTACAAGTCGCTCCATGGGATTTCAGAATCGAACCAAGGATTCACATGGTCCTACAAGTATCATAAAATAGTGTTAGGACACGTGTTATGGAAATTAAATATTGTTATAATATTACTTTTTACCCTTCTTTTCTGAAATTATACTTTAACCATGGTAAATATAATACTTACTTATGTTACTATTAATAATGTCTAAAAATAAAAGCTATCTATTATCCAATTTTGACCTCATAATTCGAAATGTGGAAGCAAATTTTTAAAATTAAAAATACAAATGTTTCATAAATTAATTTAAAATTAATTCCCATTGTAAAAACCAAAAAAGTTGGGTTTTAAGATGTAAAAACTATCGAAAGATTGACATGTGTTTATGTATTATTTAAACGTAAAATTACATCCAATTAACCAAATTATATTAAATAATAAAAATACAATCTATTGATAATTTAAAAGCAGTCAAATATATAATTTCTCACTATAAATTATTTCGTTTTAAAAAATAGTTTTTAATTAAAATTTAGTATTTTTTACGATTCATCAGAATATGAATGTAATCAGAAAAGTTCCAAAAATTTATAAAAACTAAATATTTTTGTCCTTATTATAAGTAAGAATTTAATTTTAACATATTTAATATATAAAGGTGTCGAATACTGGATTTATGAATTGTTATCCATTAAGGTGTGGAAAAATTTCATTTTTTGAAAAATATTTCTTTTATGCAAAAAATTTAATTGGATCTTATATTATGTCATAAAGACACAATAGATGTATGTTAAAATTATAATTTATATATAAAACAAAAAATTGGTTAATATAGTTCATTAACACTTTTTAAACGGCTTTTTGGAAAGGTCGTGGTGTGATAGAACTCGAAAATGCGTACAACACAAACTATTGTATTATTCAATGAGAAACATACCGTGCAAGTTTGGGGTGTTACAAAACAAGAGTGTATAATCAAGGTTATCCATGTTTTCCATAACACAATATTCATGTAATAAATTAACAATCCTCTTTCATCATTATCATTTCTATGGTAATTTTTGATAATATATGTTTTGAAATGTATAACCTTCCCCCATATAAAAAACAGATCAGAATGTTCATGTGCATAAACACAAATTAAATAAAATTATATTTTTTCCCCACGTTACATTATTTTGAAATAAAATTAAGATACTCATCAATACTAGATTCCATATTTCAACTCCTTAAATTCCCTTCAAGTTAATACAAATACAAAAATGTATTGTGAATAAGGATGAACCTAAGTAGTTCCTTAGAAACGTCATTTTCACTAAGGGTCCTCTCCCATTCAGTAATTTTTCTTCATTATATCATACTTATCATTTGATGTATTTTATTCTTTATGTTCATCCTTATCAAATATTGTTACAAGTTTCTTTTCATCTATATATTATTATGATAAGGACATAAAATTCATTTCTTCTTTATTGAGCTTTTTATTATAGTGTGTTTGTGAGAACTCATTCATTCATTCATTCCTCTTGTGGTGGTATGATAGTTAAACAAATTTTAGTAACATTACCTTCCTTCACAAACCTTTTTATCCTCTTTATAATTTGTATATAATCATCTATCAAAAATAGAATCAAATTTTTTATAAACATTGGAAACATTCTTCTTCCCCATTTCAAGAGTGGATATTTTACTTTTTATATGATTATAATTGTGGAATATCTCATTGTCTAGATAACTATTTATTTTTTCTATTCAATATCATCCATTATTAATTTTTAATGATTCATAACATAATTATATTTCATAATATTCTATGATTCCTTTTTATTTCCAAGTAATTTTTAAAAACATTTTATCTTCTCTTATCATTATAGCTCACCCACGAATCATAACCTATTCTTGTTAGAGATGTGATATAACTATAAAAATAAAATTTATGTCTGAATAATCAACAAAATTAATAGTGACCTATGAATAATGAATTTTTAGACTAACACTGAAAATATTTAGAACATTATTATTGTTTTTTCTTAACAAATAATAGATCAATTTACTTAGTATGATACATTTAAAAATAAATTCTATCATTCTTGTTGTAACATTTTTTCTAAAAAACATTCTTTTGGATAAATTTCATTTCACCTTATTTAGATGTTTCACCCTAATCATGAATTACCTTAGTGATTCATTCTACCGCCGTTGTTGTATCAAATTTTGTTGTAATAATTATTTATTTTGTTTTAAATAACTGTTCTCCATTCTCATCAATAATATCTTTTGAAAAATATATATCATTATTTTGAACTCAATTATGTTCAACATGTTCTAATTATTTTCTTTAATAATTTTATAATCTATCATGTTGAGGATATAATTAATAGTTGATCATTATTCATAGATATTTATTTTCCTTTCAATATCACCAACATTAATATACTAAAATCTAATAAAATTGATATTTTTATCCACTTTCTTCGTCTAATCATCATTATAAAAATATAAATCTTTTAAATATTTATTAGACATTCTTCTTTATTTCCTAATCTGAGTATTCTATGTAATATATTTTTCCATATTTTTTTAATAATCCACACTATTTATATAATATCATTACTATCATATTCAATATATGATGAATTACATATCTTTCTCAGTTGATAAATACAATTGAGTTGATTATAATCTTCATAATTAAATGAGAAATAATTTTTCATTTATCAACATAGATAAATTTTCTTATTGATGTCATAAGGAGAACATTCCTCTTGTTTTTCCACTTTTTTAGGAGGTTTCTAATCATCATTTATGGACTCATACTCTCCAACTTTCATCCTTGAATTTATTTATGAAAAAATCTATTTCCCATCATAATTATATCATTTCAGAGTTTTACTTTTCCATTTTTGATTATTTTATTTCATCAAAAGGAGAGTAATAATAGTGTTTAAATCATTAGCTTCTTCCTCTTCCTATGAATCACTTGATTATTATTCAAATTCTCTCTCCTTATTTCTCCCTTTTTACTACTTTTTTGAATGCCTTTTCTATATCATCCCTTATCTTGAAAGATTTATTTTTTACGATTTTTTATTCCATAACGATATTCTAATGTTCATATAAGGATAAATCCCCATGATCATCTAATTCTGAAACATTGACATCAAATCTATCTAGAATGTTTCTCATAAGTTTCTTAACAATTTTAGAATATTCCAACCCCTCAAAAAACTCATAATGTAATTTATAATCTCATTTTCCCTTGTAATGTAACTATCAATACTTTAATTATCAGCCATTTCGAAATCCTCAAAAATAATTATCAATATTTTTTACTTGGCTTCATTAAATTTCTCAATCCCTTCATAGCTATATCTCAACTTATCCCAGATTATCTAAGATATTAGAACCTATGATCATTACATTTTCATCATCAGTGGGATCCATATACAATGAATTATATGATTTCCATTTTCATCTACACTTCTGTTATCAATATTTATCATAAATGTTTCATTAAAGAGAGGCGATACCACTTTTGCAACAACTCTAACTTCAAGGAAATGTGAATGATGATATACTAACATTGTATTATTCAAAATGCCATAGTTTATTTTATAAAAAATAGGACCACTCCGATTATTAACTAAATTGAAAATATCCATTCCCATGGATGGATATTCCATAAGGAACATATATCTGATACCAATTGTTATTTCCAAATTAGATTAAGACCACTATGAAAGGTGGGGGCGAATCAGTGGGTCCTTTGTCTTTTATAATAATTTTTCATATCTTCACTAATTAATTCCATAACCTATAAATCTGTATAGTGTTATGATCCATTAAAATATATCTTCTTAACCTTTACATTCATATATAACATATATAATGATAAATAATAAATTAATATTTACATGGTTTAGTGAGAGACATACTCATTTCCATGTTTGGCAGATCCAACAATGTGGAATATTTCCTTATTTTTACTTTATGGATACCAATGTATAAGAAGTGATCAATTCTAAAATACTATTATAAATGTTCCTTCTATATTTTCTTATACACCAAACTATCCTTTTCATCATCCACTTTCCCACTGGTTGTTACATAGCCCAGAAAATACCAAATCCTTTTTAGTAACTAATACGTATCCATATTTACAAGATAATATTTTCCACTTCTTTTATTACTAGATTCAAAATACTATTCACTTCCTTTAGATGTAATATGAATCAAAATTAAATGATTATGATCTTTATAAACATTGAAAATTCTCTAAAAAACATGTTTGGAATGAAACATTCCACTAAAACACTATCTAGAAAACCTAGAGAAATTATGTCCAATATACCTCAGTTCAGTAAACTCTATATGATAGGATATGTCTGATTTTCCTTGTTACAATTCTCCATATTCACTCCCTTATTCAATTGAGTAGAAACTCAAATGGAATCACATAATTCCCCCTTCCTATAGATATTTTTCCAAAGGGACTCACATAGATGGATCTTACTCCAGTGGTCTTGTTCTAAAATAAGTTACAATTCTAGACTAATTCTAATAGTTATTATTAATTGGAATCATTGATATGGAACATACTCATCTGCAAATATTCCGATGGAACTTATCTTCTAGAATCATTATTCTGGAATTCCACATCATTATCCAGAAAAAAAAGATCTGTTGAAAACTCAAAACCTATCCCACCAATGTCGGAGAACAATCACTCATAAGTAGAACAATCATTGAAATGTATTAATGTACTATATTTTCATTTTATATGAACCCCATAATTGAAAAGGTGGGAAAATTTATTCATTTTCCCTCTCAATGAAATAAAAAATTCTCTTCTTTATCATTCATTTATTTTTTATATTTTACCTCTATAATTCATCTCAACATATCTAGGTTCTTATCCAATATTATATAATATGAAAAATCATTAGATATCCTTGATTTTACAAAGATTTCTTTAGTATTATTATTCAGAATGATTTTCATTATGATGATGTCATATGAAAAGCTAAATACTACTCATTGCAATAACAATTTGTAAAAATTGAACTCTTTATTATAAATATGTGTCATATCAACTAAAATAAACTAGTTAGAGCACTGAGATAATTCTAAAGCATTTGAAAACATCTTTCAACAATACATTGGTATCAAGATCACATAAAAAATATATTCAATGTATTTATTCGTTTATTTTATTCCTCAGAACGATGATCACATCTTCAATAAATTTCCATATCTTGTGAATTTATTGGTTTCTTCATTCATCTCATAGATCCATCTTTACTTCATTCTGATGGACCATTGTCAGTGCCAGTTCAATGAGTAAACACCACATCTTAAGAAACAATCAAAACTTTTATTCTTTTTATCTTAACACAATCAATACAAAATTCCACCTGATGAAAATTTCTATATAAATTGATGATTATCATCATGTTGATCTATTTATATTCTTATATATTTCATCGATATAAAAAAATTATTTACTCAATTCTGATTCCAGTTGAAATCTCTATCCAATTTATTAATGATATAAAAAATTTATAAAATATATCGGTCATAAAAATACGTAGGATAGGTCACTAAATATAATGAATTCTTTACATCATCATAATAAATCTTATATCCATATTATATATTCACACCAATTATTCTCATACCAATAATCTATATCATTATATGTCTGGTGATCTTCACATTAATAAGAAGTATTTAGAATAATTCATAGAATATTATAATATATCCCACAAACTCTATCATGTATTTTGAATTCATTCATGATTTATAAAAACATCATGATCAAAAAAAGTATCATCTGATATAATACTTGGATGTTCCATTACTTACCACACTTTTAGTCAAAATCAATATATTCTAAGATTGATTCCCAGTATTCTCTGACATCCCGTCAAATTATGAATCATATTTTTTAGATCTATTGACTCATACTACTGGTTTGATTCAAATTACTTATACCAAAATATTCGGTCAGTTTTTATGAGTTTTGTTCAACTTTAGTGTTAGTTTGATGCTCAGTCCGTTGGAGTCTGTCTGTAAATCAAAACTCCACCATTTCCTAACAGTAACCATATATGATAATTTTTTTTATAATTCCAAATTTTTTATGGGAAATTATTCATAGAAATTTATTTAACTAGGTATAATCTTTTAACCAAAAATATTGGAATCATTTACCTTGATTTCTTCAAAAAACATTTTAAATCCATATCATGACATGTTTTCCTAAAATTGAGCTTATTGGGTTTATTATACATAGGAATTTTATGAAAACCTAGGTGGGATCATATTGAGCCAATTTATCATACACCATGTACACTCCCTCATGCGTGTGTAGATCTTAATTTATCTAATTTAATAAAGGAAAAAGATTTATAGTGAGGTGGTGCAGTTTATGTGTTCTTGTTATGGGTAGTTGGTGGTGAGATGTGAGACATGACCTGGAAGTCTCATGGAGTAGAATTTGTTATATTTTGATTCCCTTTCATGTTTTTTATGGACATGCACTTGGATTTTTATTTTGCAACATTTGGTGGTATCTTTTCCATTCAAACCAGTTTGTTAAGGAATATTTTATTGTTTTTATTAATATATAAATATATATATTCCATATATCTTGTTTTAGGTTGATAAAAGTGGTATCTCTTGTATTTTCGGATGGATAAGTGCTAGTACTTAGCCTGTAATATTTAGAAATGACAATCATATTTTTCCGTGATCTGGTATAGAGCATGGTTGGATAAGTTATCAATGGTGTGACGTGATATCATAAAATTTTATGTGGTCATAAAATTTAATCAACATAAGTACACATACATTTTCATTAGTAATATAATGAACTCAATATCTGAGATTCTTGTTCCTCTATAAACATCATACAAACTCAATCAATCATAGGGGAAGCAACATACACATGTGATGGTAAATATTCATGAATCTCATTCTAGATTTCCACTAAATATATTTTCCTCCAACATGGGGATGGCCAAAAATTCTTTCAAAAATTAAAACCATGGACCAATGGTATTAATTAAAAATGTTACGTTAACCAATGAATTTCCAAAAATGGAAGTGAACACCCCTTATTTTGAAGGGTGTCCCAAAAGCCGGTCGTATAGGGATAATCTACTTTCATCATTTTTTTACTCCAACAACCTCTAAAAAAGTTTCATTCCATATCAAAAAGGTTATCCATCACTCTTCATTATTAGCTAACAACGATACACATCAATGTATTCTAGATCTGTTCGTAATGATAACATCAATTATTTCATTCCATATTTTCTAACAATATAGAAAACTATATTCCCAGACAAATAACGTTATCATGGTTCCCATCTAAAACATATTACTTGATCCATATACTCTTAAACCTAGGTCGGAATCCACATAAATCTCAAGATACAAAAAAAAATCTAGTATAATAATTTCCATTATTTCCCATATCATTGTTTTTTGATGCTCCTTTCCGTCACAATGTCTAACGACATAAAATGAGAAATACCTATGTCCAAAGTGATTCATCCTTTGAAGAAACATAAAAAATTGACAAAGGCATGAAGAAGTATTTCTTCCCACTTGGGCCGCACACGTTTCATCATTTTCATGCATGTATACTTGCGCGACGCATAGTGGTCACATAGGTGAATTGCATGCCAACCTGTATTTTTCAACCAGGGTCTTCATTAGCCTATAAATACCCCATGTGGTCCCCCCATTTCAGGGCAAAAAATAATTCAAAACTCATGTTTGAGCTCCTGGAACCCTAGTCTCTTCTCAAAGCCTACCGAGCACTTATAAGTTAATTTCTTACCAAGAATGGATGGTCTAAAGAGAGGGAATAAGGCCTAATGTTTTAGATTCTTCAACCATTGAGAACCTATGTGTCTGACCCTTCAGGAAATTGAAGACACTTGCATGCCACCTTATCCCTTAAATAAAACCTATGCGATACTCTTTTGGAAGCCTTTAGGGATAATATTATGTGATTGAGCTTGGTTTATCCCATGTATTACCCTAAGAGTTGACCGTCGCACATGTATCCACGTGTCTTGCAAGTATACTTGCACGACCAGGACTTGAGCGCCTCCCTCTGTTTGGGTGCCCCTCCTACCTATTCACTTGTTTTCTTCAAATTCACCTCTCCTCTTCAAGGTTTAGCCTTCAGAATCCAATTCAAAACCCATTTTTGGCATGATTCCTTGTTTGGCTTCCTTTTATGAATTTAATTCTATTGAAAATCTCTCAAAACAATGTGATTTACAAATCGTTATGTCACTACGGATAGATATTCCATTCATTCAACCTCATCCTTTAAAAATAGATGACTATTCTTGGGCATCCTTTTAAAGAGTACACCCCATGTCCCCTTATTTCTGGGCCTCCTTTTGAGGACTAATCCCCAGTCATAATTACCCTAATTTGGGAATCCTCCTGAGGAATAAGCCCCACTAATAAAATCTATTTAACATAGGCCTCCTTCTTAGCAATAAGTCCTACGTCTCAAGTCCCCTAACCTGGGCCTCCTTTTTAGTAGTAATCCCCAGTCATCGAATTATCGTAACCTAGTCTCCCTGTTTATGAGTAATCCCCAACCATAATTCTTTTAATATGTGCATCCTCCTTAGGATTAAGCCCCAAGTTCCAAAAATCCCAATTCCCTTAACCAAGGCTTCCTTTTCAGGAGTAATCCCCAGTCATATTTCACTTTAACCTGGGACTCTTCATTAAGAGTAATCCCCAGTCATAATTTCTCTTAACCAATATTAATTTACTTTTTATTTGGGCTTCTTTATCAGGAGTAAAACACAATCATAAGTCCTCACTAATTTGGAAATCCTTCTCAGGATTAAGTCCTAAGTTATGTATCCAAATCTCCATAAATCACATATACCATTATGGACCATTTTCCTGAGTTTCTTCCCAGAAGTAAATCCTAATCTTCATCTATCTGGGTATTCATACAAACCTAATCCCCACATCATTTCTTATCATTGTATTTTTCATGGCACAATTTTTGGGATTTACCAATACCTCTTGTTTCTCACACCGAGCATGACTCACGTGAGCTTAGAGTGTAAATGTAATTATGATATATTTCATTGAGCCATCAATCATGCATAATCCTCATACTTCTTTACTAGAACTACGTGGGTTCTGGTTCCTTTTATAAAACAAAAGATACATAGGTAGCCCAGCTTTGGGTATGATCCTAACTCTAAAATAATCTATGTCCTTCTGAATGACAATAAACTTCAAGTGCCCCACTAAGTGGCTTTACAACCAGTATGGTTATCATAATTCAAAGAGATTTCTATATAATGTGTCGAAGGATACCATTGACTAATAATCTCTATCAAATACAGATGATTACCTATCGATGAAAAACCTCGAATAAATATAAAATATTCTCTAAATCTCATACATATTAATCATTGGTTGTCTAATTTAAAGGAAATCTCATTTTCATACTTTGTAATGTAATAAGGATTCACGAACATAACTTAAATCAATGAAGATAGTCCCCAAGTAGACAATAATTCCCCCCAAAAGGGTGTGATGAATCCAACCTCCCATCCTCTCGACCAATAAAAATTCTTAAGTCTCATCAGTTCATAACTATTGAGCACCTACCTTTGGAACGTATTTCCAAATGGATATAGAATCATTGGATGTTTCCAGTTCTATGAAAAAACCTGTTAGAAACTGCTTGTAATGTTTGAACCTTAAATCAATGAGGTCATCCCCATTTCTAGAGGAGATAATGGTGTAACCGATGAGAATCCTTAACCACGTTAAAATGATGTTTTCCTTATTTTGTTAGGCCCCTATTTAAACTCAATGAGTGGGCCAACAGAACAATCAATAACATATGTGCTCATCCAAAAGATGTAGCAGCCGAACTTATCTTGATTATGTTTGTTTTATCAAACAAGAACTCTATTCCAAGATCTTCTGTGTTACAGAAATGGATTCTCTTAAGTTCACGCTTGTGAATGCCTCTGCTATGAAAACCTCTGCTGTGAATGCATCAGCTGCTACTCCAGCTGGATTGTCGTCTGCTCTGAGGACAACATCACCTAATCAGCGTCTTCAACGTTTGGTGTCAAATGCCCTGGTTAAGGAGTACCGTCAAAATGTTACTATTTTGACTCTGGAATCCACTAGACAAGCCCTCCAAGCCGATATTTCACCTTAGTTGTCCGGACAACAATGACCAGTGATCACGAAGTAGGCTGTGCAAACTACCGTCTCCAACTGTTTTGGGTTGATATCCCCAAAACGCAATCACCATTCCCTCCCATATTCTGAAGAGGATAATGATAAGGCAACTCAAGTCCTTAATTCAAGGAAACATGAGTCCTTCGCAAGGTCTCCCACAAACAATCGCCACCAAACTCATGCAAAAGTGTTCCCTCAACATGATGAGGGTTTCATCTCCAGGCATTTGGCTCAGCTTCCTCAATCCCAAGAAGGCTAGAAGAACCACCAGAGGCAACGACCGGTTAACAGTTAGTAGGTTCTTATCTCTAATTTTTCTAGAGAAATCCACCAACATAACTTTGTGGCATGCAACGTGCGGACACATACACCCATCCATATTAAGTATGTTGTCCACCAAAGACATCTAGAAGCCACACGCCAATATCGCCAGGCAATTCCGGTGGAGTACTATAGACAAGAACATACACCTGTTTATAAATCATCATCAAGTATGTAGGCTCGTATGACTACATATGATGAAGCCCGCCAACCCAATGTGTTGACAACTGGTAAACATTCACATACACCTGCTTACACTCATAAATCATTCCGCCAGCCTCATCTATCAGTATTGAAGGATAATTTTCAACCATGTTCAATGGATTGCAATCATCAGGAACAAAAAAGTGCTAGTTTTGATCATTCTTACCAACATTCTCATTTGGTAGCCCCCGGAGAAGTCATTCGTAAAGGTCTAGTAACAAACAAGAGGAAAACTCAACTCTCTGCCCCCACACATGAGTACTATCAGAATTCAATGACATGTAAAGGAGGATAGAAGCACAAACATACTCCTACTCCAAGAATTGAACGGACATATATTCCCATTTCGGCAGATGAAGTCACCAAAAACTTTTTGACGATGGCGAAAGAGCAGAATAAAATCCCTGCTCATATTCTGGATGCCTTCCAGGATATTATAACAGCTTCAACAGCATCACAGGGATAGAAATAAAAATTTATCCCTAATAGTGGAGTGATACATCAACAGTTCACACCGGAATAGACACACACCTTTTTTCTAGTCCAAGAGGGTTGTGGGGCATACTCCCCCATATCATACGGACATACAAGTGAGGCACATAAACATGATTTGAGTGGAGATAATCAGCCTAACCAAATCCTTTCTCCTGAGCAGGCACATAAACTGGCACATAATAACCGCTTTTGTAAACAAGTGGTTCCTAAAGTGAGTAAGAAGGAATCAAATAAAAACACCCATCCAGCACAGTCATGAAATCAAGGTCCAACCTGTAACAAGGACTTTCTCGATGATGGAGTTCATGATGCACTCAGACAGTTATCTGTTGCAACTCACGATTCTACTCTCTTAGTTCCCAATAGATGGGACATTAATTCTAAAGGTCTGTATCAGATACTTCCTCACCAAGTCCTTCTTCATGAAATTTCTGTCAATCTCGAAGTTTCATCTTCAGATTAGAGCCATAAGAACCCATTGTGTGACTAGAAGACCAAGGATAAAAATGTTTCATCATTTACTGTAACCCACCATGGTGTTCCTCCCCATGATGATGAATTTAGCTTTGAATGTCCTCTCTGCTATAGTAATTCACATTGCCTAGAGAATTCTCCATTGGAAAATGTAGTGACGAGAAATCCCTATTATCTTGAGGCACATGAAAATGTGAATCCATTCATGTCTTATTCTTTACCAATAGAAGGTGAAATTCTTTCTCAATCGGAAGATAGCCCGGGGTGTAGGTCATTCTATGAACCACCCCTGAATCATGCATCTTCTAGTTTGATGTGTGAATTCTCTACCGATCATGTTGAATCTGATGAAGCAACCAAGAACCACCAGCTTTGGTCTAAACATATAGAAGAATCTTCATAAAATGATAAGTATAAGGTACTTAATATGAGAAAACAATTGGCGAAAGGTGAAGTGACAGTTATGTTTTGGCCTTAAGCTGAGTCTCAGTATGAAATTCTAGAAATTCTGAAAGAATATGGAATTCATGATATTCATATCAATGTGTGGAAAACACTTTTTCAATTGAAAAAGAAAATATTATCTTATGATAAACATGAAAATCATGTCAAGATAATAGAAGGGTTACAATGCCAAATTGACGTGGAATCTCTCTCAGATTCTCGATATCTAAAGGTTGAAAAGCCGCAGAGAGACTTTCGGCGTTCATGCCTTTGTGCACTGAGAAGATTGCACCAGTTAATTGACAATTCCACATCTGGTATTTATATCAAGGGATGGGGTGTCCATAGAGAATGACATTTAACTATACTATCCAGTCAACAATGCCCGACGAAAATGGTCTCATGCCATGTTATTTCCCATGGCCGACAACAACCAATTTTCTTTGTTTGAAATCAAAGGCTCGCTCAAGAATATGCCTCAACTTGTTCTTCCCAGAATCATTAATATATAGAACAAGTTTTTGAATCACACATAAATCAAGCAAACGAGAATATTGAACATTCCTCTCATTTGGAACAAGAACATCATCAAGTGACAGAAGTGTCAAAAATTATCCAACGGTCTTTTGAGCCTAGTGATAATAGTGGATGTAGGATGATGGATCCAGCTAATTCCTAGACTAATGTCTGTACGATTAGGAGAGATTTTAAGAAGGTCTCAGACATAGAAACTCAATAACCACCCCATATTGTGAGACTATGGACTCTTTTAACCCAACCCTCAAAATCAAAAAATATGATTTGAGGAGTTGAGCACAAACAGCAGGAACAGCCCCAGTCCACAGGACTGGGGAATTTTTCAAATCCTCAACCTCTCACTCAGATAAAGTCAGTCTTCTCTCGAACAGGGAAGAATCAATAAGAAGAATGAAAGGACAAATTATGATGAGATTCCCTCCACATTATGGTTCATCAAGACGTTCCTGAGGGATCTAATCAATAAAAGGAAATGTCTCATCAAGGACCTGAAAAAAAACAATATCACAAAAATGCCAATAGAAGATATGCAATGCGTTATCCATAAATTAATGCCATCAATGTCATTGTTGCTAATTCCCCAGATGAGGCTCACTCCTAAGGATCAGATGATGAGGTTCTTTCTCAATAAGTTGTACGCATAGACACAAATGAAGAAGGTGTACATACACAAAATCAAAGGATTATCGTGAATCTGGGTATTCCTTAAAATAACCAACATCCAGCTCTTCGAAAGACATCAAATAAAGGAAAATAGAAAAATCGGGTTACATAACCATCCTCTAGAGAAGACCAATCACTCTCACTAGAGAAAAGATTTGCCCAACAAGAGGAAGAGATGAAGGAATTAAGGAGGTTGAATACAGAACTACTTCAAAGTAGTCTTCCTCCCAAGCCCACTGAAGGTAGTCAACCAAGAAAATTTGTTGCGGCTACTGAGATGGATCAAGAATATCCTTCTTTATCAGTACACCCTCACAGGTCTAACCCAATGGTTCTGGTGCAACAACAACTGGTGGTGTTATCATTAGTTGCAGTACCAACCAACACATCTATCCAAGCTCCAGTTATTTCACCTACTCAGGTCCATGATCCACCAGATGTTTCTCAATATTTAAGAACTACTATTGAGTCATTAACTGCTCGGTTGGAAGCTATGGAAGTAAAGTGTGCTCCGGTTCAATCGGATAAGAGAGGTCACCCTGAATGGGTAGACGCAATTCCTCCCCAATAAAATTTTTCATTTACCACATTCAAAATCATTAATGGTTCAGGAGACCCAGAGAAACACTTAACCCATTTTGTTTCTCGTTGTGATCCTGTGATGGGAACCACTCATCAACAAGAAGCAGTTTAGCTCAGGTGTTTTGTACAATCACTATAAGGGCCAGATTTTCTCTAGTATAAATGTGTCCAATCCCGGTCAATTTCCGGGTTGGAGGATCTTCGTCAACAATTCCTTCTTCAATTCAGCTCAAATTTTCCAAAGAAAACAGTTTTTGATCTTTCAAAATGTAAGAAAAGGGAGAATGAAATGGTTTCAGATTTCATTGCTCGCTGGAAGGAATTAACATATTCCCTGAGCATAGCACTCCCTCATGAAGAGTTGTTTCCAATTTGTGTGTAAAATTTGTGTGATGAGTTGTGCACACCATTGATCCCTATGAAATACACACCAAGGTCTTGAGACCTTCCTTCAATCGCTCAACAGATTGATGACTCTATTATAAAGACTAAGGGTAAAGTTCGTGTAATTCCATCATCTCCAGGAAGGAGAATGGGTAAAGCAGAAACTGCTACAGTTATGCATAAACAAGCACCTTTTCCTACTTCTACTTCATGGCCTTCATCTTCTTGAAGGTCTCTGCCTCATAAGCATCAACATCATAGGCCGTTTCATCAGGATGATGAAATAGATCAAATACATATACAATTTGAAGATTTGAAGAGAAAAATCTACAATTTCTAAAATGAACAAGTTCCTGGTTACTTCATTTTGGCTCTGTAAAATAATTTGGTTCAATTTCCAAGGCCCAAGTGGCCAAACATGAAAGGAGATGAAGGTCGTCCCTATAATTTCCCATTTCATCAGATATTGGGGCATCCCAATCAGGAGTGTTTTGTCTTCAAAGTCCTCCTACAAAAAATGGTGGATTCTGGACAAGTCAAATTGAAAGGTTCTTCAGCTCATGAAGCATGTGTTACTTCTACAAACCCAGAGGAGTAAGATGAGTGGCAAGAAGTCAAGAACAAAAATGCGCAAAAATATGGTGATTGGATGGTCGAAAAAATGATCAACCGAACTCATGAAATTTTGAAAAAGTAATTGATGAAACTAATTACGTCTTCTGTTATGAATGCCACAAAAAAACCCTCTTCATTAAAGGGAAAATACTCAAAGGGGTGACATAATTCAAAGAAAGGGGAACAATCAGAAGAAGATGAAGTCGTGCGAAAGCCTAAGATGTCTTTGACTCTGGAAGATTTTATGGCATCTAATTCAAAGCCACGAGCACCACTCCACCAAATGGCACAACCTAAATTGGATAATATGGAAGAGTCTTCATCAAAATCAGGGATGATATTTGGGTCTGTTAATTTGATTCATTTAACATATCCTTATGCTAGTCGTAGTTTTGATTTTGATAAACCAGAATTCCCTATATCAAACAGAGGAATTAGAGGGAGTTTTAAAGGTCTGGGATATAGAGGAAGACATGGATATCCGAGAAGCCACTATTCTAATTATACCCCTGCTAGAACTGTGTATGCAGAAGAAACTTGTGGCAGAGCCCTTCAACGGGCTCAACAAAAACAAGAAAATTCTCTCACCAATTGTAGTCTTAGTCCTAGCACAGTTATTCTGGAGGATCGTTAAGAGATTCCACTTTATCCCTCTTAGAATGTAAATAGACCTATTCGGTCTAACCTTACAATGTTAGAAGTATTTCCAACTCCTACCCCTATACGAGATGCATCTACTTCCAATGAATATACTTCTAAGTTACCTACGAAACCACATGTTCCTGTTTATAAATGAAAACCATTGTATCAAAAGTATGATGTATTGAAACACTTGTCTCAAATACTGACCAAGTTATCAATTATAGATTCTTTGAATTTATCAAAGGATCTTCGGGAGGCACACATCGAGGCTTTGTCAAGTCCACAGGAATTTGAAACTGAAATCGTTGTAGTTGAAGTCTACCAAGTAGAAAACAATCCTGCATAATTCAATGCAGTGAAATATTTCACAGATGAAGATGAAGATTATCTCGTGCATGGAAGAATTATACCCTTGTACATATCTGGGAAGGTCAATGGTGTAGACTTCCAAAGAGTTTTCATTGATAATGGGTCAGGAGTCAACCTCATCCCCATTCGTACACTTCGTTGATTAGGCCTCGCAGAATATGATTTATCTCCTTCTACTTAGATGTTACAAGGATATGATAAAAATAAACAAGAACCACTGGGAGAGATTTCACTCAGAACTCAGTTTGGAGATCTTGTATCCAATTCAGATTTCATGGTTTTTGATCAAGACTCAGCCTTCAACATCATCCTTGGAAGACCCTGGCTAAATCAACATGCGGCTATCTATTCATCATATAATCAATGTCTCAAATATTGTTTCAATGGTCAAATTGGGACATTGAATGGTGATAAGTCCCCATTCAAGAAATGTGAATCTCAATACACTGGGGACGAATTCTATCACATGAAGGGAAATGAGAAATTCACAAAAAGGGTGATTACCTAAGTTAATGCTCCATATGGTTTGGAAAAGATTCCAGTAAATCCATTTAAACATGTTAGTGTAGATTATGAGTTTCATATCAGTAAAATTGATAGGATAGACCCAAATAAAAATTATCTTTTGGAAACCTCCATAATGTCAATTACGACAATTAATCTAGACAACATGGGAGAAATTGGTGATTCACCAAGCAATGATGAAAGCATAAATGTAGATGCCTTCATTTCATATGCTGAAATCCAGAAAGTTTATACTTCACCAACCAGGCCAGAAGAAGTTATAGTAATGTCATAGGTGAACGATGATGTCAATTCTCAATCCATCATCTCCTCTTTATTACCCAAGGAATACCCATCATCATCAATTGGTTCAGAAATGGAAGCCTCATCTTTATGTTGTTCAAATTTTAACATCTCATCTAATCATGGAAATTATACTTAATCATCTACTATTCAAGTAGAAATAGAAGAAATAACACATGTTGAAGAAGAATAAGGAGATCTTAGGGATGCTCCTCTAGCATTTGAAGAGGGTATCTCTACCACCGTGGATGAACTCATAGAAAACAAGCTAGGTACAAAAGAAGATCCATGCCCCACTTTAATTAGTGTGGCCATGAATCATGAAGAGAAAGAGATGTATGTTTGATTTTTAAAGAAAAATCAAGATATATTTTCTTGGAACAATATAGAGATTCCAAGGCTTGATCCTAATGTTGCCACTCATCGTTTGGGTTTGCTAGAAGAACATTGAGGATTCAATCAAGCCGCAAGAAGAACACACACAAACTATGCTTCCAAAGTTGAAGCTAAAGTGGATAAGCTTATCAAAGATAACTTCGTTATAGAAGTTCAACACCTCATGTGATTGGAACATATTTTACTTGTGAAAAAGAAGAACATAAAAATTTGAGTTTGAATTGATTTTAGAGATCTTAATCGGCATTGTCCTAAGGATGATTTTCCAGTTCCGATTACAGAACTCATGATTGATGCAACAGCTAGATCTCAAGCACTTTCCTTCATGGATGGATATTCAGGATATAATCAAATCTGAATGGCTCCAGAATATGAGGAATATATAGCCTTCATATCCCCTTAGGGTGTGTTTTTCTATTGGGTAATGCCCTTTGGCCTAAAGAATGTAGGTGCAACATATCAGTGTGCCATGCATCGTATCTTCAAACCCATTCTAGGGATGTTTGTTAAATGTTATGTCGATGATTTTGTGGTTAAATATAAGCAATGTTCTAATAACTTGGCTGATTCATAAGTCATATTCCACAAACTTCGGCAACATAATTTGAAGATGAGCCCCTTAAAATGTGCTTTTGGGGTAACCTCAGCAAAATTTCTCGGCTTCGTTGTATTCCATCGTGGTATTGAAATTGATCTTGAGAATACAAAGTAAATCATTGGTATGTCACCTCCTCTAAATTTAAAGGTATTGAGATGAATTCAAGGACACTAGGCTTATATTATGCGTTTTATCGCCAATTTGGCAGGAAAAAGTTTATTTTTCACAAAATTGATGAAGAAGGGAGTCACTTACCAGTGGACTGAGGAATGTCAAGAAGCATTAGATATTATGAAGAAGGATCTATTAAGACCATCAGTGTTAATGACACCTGTTAAAGGAAGGACACCTATCCTCGATGTGACTGCTTCAGAGTGATCATTGGGTGCCTTTCTTACTCAGAAGAATTATGCTGGGAATCAAAACAACCTCTACTATCTCAGTCAGACTATGCTTGAATCAAAAACCCAATACTCAAATGTTGAGAAGTGCTACCTCGAATTAATCTTTGCTATTCAGAATTTGAGACCCTACATGAAACATCACGAGGTCCAATTGGTTTCTTGCAATAACCCTATCAAATTCATCCTTTGTCGTTCAATGCTTACATGACGTCTGGAAAGGTGGAAAGTTATTTTGAAGCAATTTGATATGTAGTGTATGTCTCAAAAGGCAATAAAAGGGCCAAGCTCTGGCTGATTTCCTTGCTGAACATCCTTCAGTAGAAGATTCATCTTGAGATACTGAACTTCCTGATGATGAAGTCTTCTCTATTCAAGATAATCTTCAAACATGGGAAATGTAATTTGATGGTGATTCTAGAAGTCCAATAGGGAAGAAAATGGAATATCATAAATTCAAATTTTTTTGTTAGAAATTGTTCTCATTTCCCTAGAAAAGGTAGTTCAACCTTATTACTTCTAATTGTTGGGAGGTGATACATATAATGAAGCAGAATACCAAGCTCTTATCGTAGGATTGGAGTTGGCTCATCAAGCACAAGTGAATCACTTAAATGTGAATGGTGATTTAGACCGAGTAATCAAACAAGTCAATGGGGATTATGCATTCAGAAAATAAGAACTAATCACTTTGTATGATTACGCCAGAGAGTTAATGGAGGAATTTCCTTCAGAACCCACTTTTTCTTATGGCTCGAGATCACAAAATTCCCAAGCCGATGCACTGGCTAATATAGCCACAGCTCTGGCAGATCCAAATCGGGATGAGACAACCATCAGTATTGCCCACCGTCGAACAATTTCACCTTATGTTCAAATCGGAACAGAGGAAATCAATGAAATTAGTCCCATATCTAAACCATATGATCATACTATAATATGGATGACACCTATCATAGAATACTATTAAAATGGAACACTTCCACCTAATAGAGCTGAGAAAGAACAAATCTGGCGACGTGTGCTCAATTTTACTCTTTATGATAGCCCGAATCACCTCGAGAAAATTCTCTACAAAAGGGGTTTTCATGGAGCTCTCTTTAGATACATTGATGGTGAAGAGACAATGGTTGTCATGAATGAAGTGCATGCATGAGTTAGTGGTTCCCATCAGTCTGGACAAAGACCATCTGGTCAAATTCTAAGGCTTGGATATTTTTGGCCTTCAATGTTACAAGATTGTGTTGATTTCACAAAGAATTTTCATTCTTTCCAAGTACATGCTAACTTCATTCATCAACCCCCAGAGTTGCTTCGTACAGATAAATAGTCATGGCCATTTTCCACATGGGGAATCGATGTAGAGGGACCTTATCCTTTGGCTACACCCATGAAGTTTAAGTACATTCTTACTACTACTAACTTCTTTTCCAAATCGGCAGAGGCAATACCCCTCAAAGAAGTTAGTTCAAAATGCATTGTTAGATTCATCAAGTATGAAATCATTACAAGATTTGGTGTCTCTCATACCATATTGATGGACAATGGCACCAACTCCTGTTCATCATAGGTGAGGAAGTTGTATCAAGATTACAACATCAAATCCAATCATTCATCTTGATATCATGCAGCAGCCAATGGCTAGATATAATCTTTAAAAAAGACTCTTTGAAATATACTGCAAAAGATGGTGGTTAATGATAAGAAATCATGGTCTAATAAACTCTTTCGTGCTTTATGGTCTTATCAGACCACCACCCGCACTACAATGCGGTCAACTGCATATTCATTGGAATATGGAACGAAAGCAGTCTTGCCCATTGAGGTTCAATTATCCTCATTTAAATTAGCCATTTGCAATCAGTCATCTACAGTTGAACAATATCAAAAGCGATTGGATGAAACAGAACGGTAAGATGAGAAAAGATTGTGCACCTTGGACAACTTAGAAGTCTATCAGAATCCAATAGCACAAGCATTCAACAAAAAAGATCATCATCATTCATTATTTCAGGGATAATTGGTATTAGTTCTTAGAATTAAAATGATAGCTGGAAAGAAACATCTGATACTAGAGCCAAAATGGGAAGGACCTTATTCAATACATAAGGTCTACTCCAAAAGATCTTATTCTTTAATCTCATTGGATGGAGATATCATTACCACTCCAACCAATGCTAGATTTTTAAAGAAGTATTTTGTGTAAGAAAAATACTTAATCGTCCTTTAAGACATTAAACTGCAACAGCCATGGTCCATGCATATGACCTTAAACTATTTGCATCCATATCATCCAACACGACGTTAAACTGTGATGTCCTAGCTATATGACGCTAAACTGTACAGAAGTCCCTTACATACAACAAGATATTAAATTTCATAATATATTGTCCATGCATATGACTTTAAACTATAAGCACTTACATCCAACATGACATTAAACTGTGACGTCCAACAAGACATTAAACTGTGACATCCTAACTACAAGATGTTAAACTATGACAAAGTCCCTAATTGTCAAACATGATGTTAAACTATGTCCCCATTTGTCCTTACATCATGAAATTAAATTACACAGTCCCCCTTTCATCCAACATGACGTTAAACTGTATTGTCCATATCGTCTTAGCTACAGGACGCTAAACTGTACAACACCCTTATTGTCCAACATGACATTAAACTGTGTCCCTTTATTTGTCCTACATGACGTTAAAATGTATTCCTCATTTGTCTTACATGACGTAAAACTGAAAAAAGTCCCTTAATATGTCTTACATGATTTTAAACTGTATTTTTGTCCCTGCAACATGACACTAAACTGTGCAGTATAAATAGTCCTCACTGCAAGAATTTAAACTGCATAGTCCCTTCATATCTCCTACATGACATTAAACTATGCATCGTTAAGGTTGTTGCTACCACTTGTTTCTCACACCAAGTATGAGTCACATGAGATTATAGAAAACTTCATCCATAACACCCTCTCTGGGACAGTAACCATGTAACGACCCAATCTTTTTGAGTAGTATATTAACTTACTCTTATTGATTTAATAAGATGTTAATGGTTAATGCAGAAAGAGGAGTTGATGGCTTCATCCAGTAGACTCAACCCTTACGAAGCCCACTTATCAGAGCTTGGGAAGGAGGTAGCATCTGTGGGCTTCGCTTTGGACCAAGCCCAAGCCGAGCTCCAGCATGTCAAGCATGAACGAAAATGCTTGCAGGAGAAGTTCAAGTTAGTGGAGATTGCTACTAGGGCAATGTTATCTGAGACTCCCTCAGATTCTCTCACCATAGCACACCTTACACTTAGGTCTTATGCCAGTGTCATAAGGGGATATGTGATGAGACCCTAGTTTCCTTGTGTAATCCTTTCGGGTGAATAAATTGAGATTTCTTCCTTTAGTGATGTTTGTGAAATTTCAAATGTCTAGATAATTTTAGAATGTATTTTATTGATGAATTTTGAAAAAGGGATATTTTGAAATATTTATGTAAACCCTAAATAACTAATGATGTGTAATGATTTTCAAAAAATGGTCTTCTACAAAAGTGTTCATTAAGGAATTTGGAGTCTAATAAGATCAACTTAATTTTTGATGAATAGTAAATTATGAATAGTGATTTTACACTTAGGATTAGTAATATGACCAAATGGATTAGTAATTTCACTCAAAGAATGTTTTAATATAATTTAGACACCTAGATTAAGTAATGTGATTCAATAAAATGGGTAAATAACGGTTTCATAAATTATTATTCAAGTATTAGTTTTTTCAGATGAATAGTGTTTTTTAATTAAAAATTTAATTAAAAATAATTAGAAAATTATTTTTATAAAAAGGACTTTATTTTTGAACTCAGAGCATCGATATTATATTAAGGTAATTTTTGGGGATTTTTCTGAAAAAAATGAATTTTCGATGAATAGTGTTTTTATTTAAAAATTAAATTAAAAATATTTAGAAAATTATTTTTATAAAATGGATTTCATTTTTGAAATCAGAGCATTGATATTTGGTTAAGGTGAAATTTTGTGGTTATTCTGAGAAAGTTGAATTTTCAGTGAATAGTAAAAATACAGTTTTAGGGTTTCAGTATGTTTAATGACATCATAATGGTGTCATGATGATGTCATGAGATCTTTTGAGGGTTGGCCGGCCAAGGGTGATGAATTATTGTTTTGGGGGCCCCATGTGGCCTAACTCCATGATAAATTCCAAGGGAGAGCACATGGGTTTGAGAAAAGCACATGTGTGGTGTCCCTTAGCCATTAATGCTTTGTCCCCTCACTTTCCCTATAAATACCCACCCTTTCCTCCCTTAGTTTTCACTCCCAACTCTCCCCCAACTAAGTTCGGGTCTTCTTACCTTCCAAAGAGTCCTCCCAAGGTGCCCCCAAGACCTCAAGGTCCAATCCTTTGAGTTTCAAGAGTCACGTTTTAAGGTAAGGGATCCGACCCCTCTCTTTCTTTTCATGTAATCTCTTTTATGTCATTCCTATTATGATCCATGTTTTTATGTGAGAGGATGTTCTTTTATATTCCTCTTACTTCCCTTTCATGTTTATATGATGAGAGATCCCCTATTACTCTCATCATTTCGTTTTATGAAAGTTTAAGTGACGCCGTTAGGCTGCCGAATTTTTAAGGGATTCTTTCACCCTCCTCATTTTTTTCAAGTTCGATTTTCATGTCAAGTATTTCAAGTTCCTTTTAATTATGTTGGGGTATGATCTCTATATCTATCATACTGATCTCTTATGATCATATGATGAGGGACCCTATTTGATCTTGTCAAATCATTTTCTTTTCAAGTTAAGTGACGCCGTAAGGCTGCCGAATTTTCATAAGAGAAATCTAATCTCTTTTTCCTTCCATGTTTTTCATTTCAAGTGGTACGTCCCTAAAATATCATTACCATGTCCATATGTCCTTCTTATTCTTTTGCCCTACTATTTTATGGATCATTTATGAGTGGGTGACCCATTTCCTCTCTCATTTCAATGTTTTCTAAAACCCCGAAACTTAGTCGTTATGCTGCAGAATTTTCCCCTCAAAATGCCTCTCTCTTTTCTCAAAAATTATTTTATTTTATAAAGTGAATACTCAAAGCTCTTATTGATTCAAGGGTATTCACATATATATCAAAATGTCCCATTTTAAATTCTGGGATTTACATACATGAGACCCTCTTTCCCTTTCCGTGGGTTTAAAGTGACGTAAAGATCATGTCTTTAAAGCAGTTTTTAAAACATTATGATTATGAAATGAAACCCATTTATTTTATGCTATGTGGGTTATTTATGAAATGTTTGATGATGATATATGTGGCTCACATGATAATAAAGGTAAATTTAAGGGTGCGCCCTGATAGAGCTCCAATGCATTGGGTAATGATGTAACCACTAGAGATTACAATTTTCACGATACCTTGGTGAATAACCTTGGTAATTTTCAAATGACACCTTGGGGATGGACCTTGGTGATATGTTCATGATTGTCTATGTTAAATGATGTAGCCACATCTTCAAGTTATGAAAAATGTTATTTTTATTATGAAATGCCTCATGATTTCTTTCTCATGCCTTAAAGTTCTTTTCATGTCCTTATTGAAGTATCTCAAGTTCACATGTAAAATGTTCCTCTTGTTTCCCTTACTGGGCCTTCTGCTCACCCTTTCTTTTGATGTATGTCACCAGGTTATGAGATGCAGTAATGAACCTAGAATGAACTTAAGGAGACGCCTTGCAAGTGTTTAAGAAGAATGTTTTATGTTTTTTTATGTATTATGATCCTTGTTTCCAAGACACTAAACCTTAACGATCCTCAGATTTGTGTAATGTAATGAAAGTTTTTGTTATAAAATGGCGGGATGCTATAGTTGGTATCAAAGGATGGTTTAGTTATTTGTGGAAATTAGGATATAAAAACTTTAGGAAGAACCCTATAGAAAAGTTTAAATATAGGAAAACTTCCTGGTATTTTGGTAAGTATTGAGTAAGTGGTCTATCAAACAAATACATCCCTGTCTGGATACGAGCAGGTAGAGGCGGCTCTGGCACAGATGTACATAGGGGTAAAACCCAAAAACACCGCTTTGAGCTAGACTCGAACGGGAACTGGTGCACGATAACGGGCCTTGCTGCACTCTTGGTTACGACACTCCCGGGGGATATGTTTGGTTAATCACATGATTTTTATGAATCATTATGAAGGAATTATAGAGAACTATAATTGTCTAAGAACGAAGTCTTAGTTAAAAGATTCATAAATGAAATAAGTTTCTCACTAAGGTTTTATTCTTTTAGAAAATGGCGGGCAATAGGAGAAACCGTGCCGATGGTGACCGCAATGCACCATGTGCTGACGGCCCTCCGATGGAAGCCGGAATGGAAACATTCATGCGAATGATGAACCAACTGACTCAAGTTATGAGTAATAACTTGAATCAAGCTGAGAGGCCGACCTCACCATGAAGGGAACAACTTTCTGTTGAGTCCTTCATGCATCAACGACTGCCAACATTCAGTGGATCTACTAACCCATTGGTTGCGGAACAATGGATAAGCTCCATTGAAAAGATCTTTTCTGTACTTCATTGTTCGGAACAAGAAAAAGTCACCCTTGATGTTTACCGCCTAGAGGGAGAAGCTGATCAGTGGTGGTCACTGATCAAAAACACGAAGCCACGAGGAGAGATGGAAGCTATGGAGTGGGAGGAATTTCGGGGGATTTTATTTAACAAGTATTTCCCTCGTTCCATGAGGACGAAAATGGAGAAAGAGTTTCTCGAGCTGAAGCAGAAGGAGAACGAATCTGTCGGAAGCTATGAGATGAACTTCACAAGGCTTTCCCGTTATACCTCAAGCTTTGTCATGGACCCTAATGGGAAGGTTGATAGATTCTTTGGCGGACTACGACCACATCTTCGGATGAATGTAGCCAACATGGACTACGATAGCTATGAATAAATAGTTCGAAGTGCTATGAAAGTTGAACTAGAGTTTGGGGAGACACAGTGGTCTCACAAATCTAATGAGAAGAAGAGAACTCTAGAACCGAGCCTGGGAAGAAGTTTTGATCAGGAAAGAGGTGGAAAGCATATGCAACATGCCACATGCAATAAATGTGGGAAGAAGCATCCGGGGAACTGCTTGATCGGAAGTGGCAAGTGCTATAGGTGTGGAAAAGAAGGCCATATTTCTCGGAATTGTCGTGGTGATGTGAAGCCTCAACTTACCAACACTAACGACAGAGGAAAGATGGTTCTGGCCCTACCCGAAGTCACATGCATCAAGTGTGGATAGCTTGGGCACTTTTCTAATCAATGTCCAAATCCGAGGGTGGTGGAGGGGAATCACCATCAACCTCAGCAGAGGCCAAGGGAGCAAGGTCGTGCTTTCTCTATCACAACAACTGAAGTTGAAGTTCCGAACGATGTGGTAGCAGGTACTCTTGTTGTCCTATCAAAACTAGCAAGTGCTTTATTTGATTCTGGTTCTACGCATTCCTTTATTTCTTCCAAGTTTGCAAAGAATATAGAATCAATCCCCGAATTGCTTGAGGTAGAGTTGTCAGTCAAGACTCCAAGTGGGATTATCCATGCATCAATAATGTTTAGAGACTCTAGTGTTTACTTTGGTGAGCACAATCTTATCGCAAATCTAGTAGTCATCCCCATGATGGAATTCGACGTTATACTAGGGATGGACTGGATCTCAAAGTATAATGCTAAGATCAAATGCAGAAGTAAGGAAATCTCAGTAGTCTTGAATGAATGACCTACATTTATCTTCCGAGGAGAGATATCCCGAACTGATCCCTATCTAGAAGAACCTCCCATAGCTTTTTTTATGGAGTTAATCGGTGATGATGAAGAAGGGAAAGGGAGCATACAAATTGAAGATGTTCCGATTGTTCAGGAATACATGGATGTATTTCTTGAGGAGTTACCTGGACCTCCCCTAGAAAGAGAGGTAGAGTTCTCCATTGAACTCGTACCTGGGTCTCAACCGATATCAAAGACTGCGTATAGAATGTCAAATGTGGAGCTAGAGGAGCTAAAGAAACAACTCCAAGACTTGTTGGAGAAGGGGTTTATCCGACCGAGTGTGTCTCCTTAGGGAGCACCAGTTCTCTTTGTGAAGAAGAAGGATGGATCAATGCGGCTGTGCATTGATTATAGAGAACTGAACGGGATCACAGTGAATAACAGATACCCTCTTCCAAGAATTGATGATTTATTTGACCAACTTCGTGGGGCTCAATTCTTCTCTAAGATTGACCTTCGATCTGGTTATCATCAACTGAGGGTGAAGAAGGAAGATATTCCAAAGACTGCCTTCCGATCAAGATATGGGCATTATGAGTTTACTGTTATGCCCTTCGGCTTGACTAATGCTCCTGCTATTTTCATGGATTTGATGAATAGAGTCTTTAAGGACTACCTTGATAACTTTGTGGTAGTTTTTATTGATGATATTTTGATATATTCAAAAAGTCGTGAGGAGCATGAAGATCATCTGAGGGTTATTTTGAAAACTCTACGGAAGGAGAGGCTCTTTGGGAAGTTCAGCAAGTGTGAGTTTTGGTTACAACAAGTGGCTTTCTTGTGGAACATCGTAACCAATGAAGGAATCTCGGTTGACCCTGCAAAGACAATGGTTGTGGAGGAGTGGCCTCAACCCACAACAGTAACTGAGATTCGTAGTTTCCTTGGTTCAGAGTGATATTATAGGAGGTTTGTGAAAAACTTTTCACGGATTTCTAATCCACTAACCAAGTTGACTCGAAAAGGGGTTAAGTTCATCTGGACAAAGGAATGCGAGGAAAGTTTCCAAGGGCTGAAGAAGAGATTGGTTACTGCACCTGTGTTAACACTACCCTCTATCGGAGAAGGATTCGTTATTTTTAGCGATGCATCTCTGAAAGGGCTTGGGTGCGTCCTCATGCAAAATGAAAAGGTAATTGCTTATGCATCTCGACAGTTGAAGATTCATGAGAAGAATTATCCTACTCATGATCTAGAGCTGGCGGTAGTTGTTTTTGCTCTAAAGATATGGAGGCACTATCTTTATGGGGAGAAATGTGATATATACACGGACCACCAAAGTCTAAAGTATATCTTCACTCAAAAAGAATTGAACATGAGACAAAGGAGATGGTTGTAGCTTATTAAAGACTATGATTGTTCAATTCATTATCACCCTGGAAGAGCAAACAAAGTCGCGGATGCGTTAAGCAGGAAAGATCCTGTTGTTCTGGCAACAATGAGGATCTTGGGAGATCCCTTGATTAAAGATCTAGTAAAACTGGAAATGGGAATTATAAGGAAAGGGACATCATCAACCCTATCCCAAATGATTTCTCAACATTCATTACTAGAGAACATCAAGAAGGCTCAAAAAGAAGATCCTTTGCTGCTGGAGAAGTTCGAGGCTGTAAAGGATGGGAAGTTTCCTGATTTCAATATTGATCAATAAGGTGTATTGAAATTTCGTACAAGACTATGTGTTCCATCTATTCCGGAGATAAAGAAAGAACTGATGGATGAAGCTCATAGATCTACTTTCTCTATACATCCGGGAAGCACTAAGATGTATAGAGACCTTCGTGATCATTATTGGTGGGATAACATGAAGAGGGAGATTGCCGATTACACTACAAGGTGCCTGGTGTGTCAGCAAGTAAAGGCAGAAATACAACTTCCTAAGGGGGTATTACAACCGCTACCCATAACAGTATAGAAGTGGGATAATATCACCATGGACTTTGTAACTGGTCTCCAAAAAACATCCAAAGGAAACAATGCGATATGGGTTATTGTGGACCGTCTCACCAAGACAGCGCATTTTATCTCTATTCGGGAAGATTTCTCTCTGGATCAGCTTGCCAAGATATACGTGAAGGAAGTGGTAAGGCTGCATGGGGTACCACTATCGATCGTATCTGATCGTGACCCAAGATTCACATCAAAATTATGGAGAAGTCTTCAGCATGCTCTGAATACTGAATTGAATTTTAGTACGGCCTATCATCCTCAAACTGATGGCCAATCTGAAAGAACTATTCAGACACTCGAAGACATGTTGAGATTATGCTCAATGGAATTTAATGGTGGATGGGATCAACACCTCCCATTAGTTGAGTTCTCCTATAACAACAGCTTCCATGCGAGTATTCAGATGGTACCCTATGAATCTCTGTATGGAAAGCGGTGTAGAACTCCTACTTGTTGGGATGAAACTGGTGAGAGGAAGCTTCTTGAGCCTGATCTCGTGCAAGAGATGAAAGAACAGGTTCATGCCATCCAACAACACATAAAGGCTGCTCAGAGTTGGCAGAAGAGCTATGCTGACAATCGTCGAAGGGACTTGGAGTTTGGTGTTGGTGACAAAGTCTTCCTTCGAATCTCTCCATGGAAGAGAGTCATGCGGTTTGGGAAGAAAGGGAAGCTCAGCCCTAGGTACATTGGCCCCTATGAAATCCTTGATCGCATAGGAGCAGTGGCCTATCGTCTAGCACTTCCACCGAACCTAGCTCAAGTTCATGCTGTCTTCCATGTATCTCTCTTGAGGAAGTACATACCCGACCCTTCGCATGTACTGAACCCAGAGGTGGTACAACTTGAACATGACCTCTCTTATGAGGAGCATCCAGTGGAGATCTTGGACCGTAGAGACAAGGTTCTAAGAAACAAGACTACCCACCTTGTGAAAGTGTTGTGGAGGAATCATAAGTATGAAGAAGCGACTTGGGAGCCCGAGGAAACGATGAAGCAAAAGTACCCTCACCTTTTCGGATAGGCCTCAAGTATAAATTTCGGGGACGAAATTTCTTAAGGGGGGAAGAATGTAACGACCCAATCTTTTTGAGTAGTATATTAACTTACTCTTATTGATTTAATAAGATGTTAATGGTTAATGCAGAATGAGGAGTTGATGGCTTCATCCAGTAGACTCAACCCTTACGAAGCCCACATATCAGAGCTTGGGAAGGAGGTAGCATCTGTGGGCTTCGCTTTGGACCAAGCACAAGCCGAGCTCCAGCGTGTCAAGCTTGAACGAAAACGCTTGCAGGAGAAGTTCAAGTTAGTGGAGATTGCTACTAGGGCAATGTTATCTGAGACTCCCTCATATTCTCTCACCATAGCACACCTTACACATAGGTCTTATGCCAGTGTTATAAGGGGCTATGTGATGAGACCCTAGTTTCCTTGTGTAATCCTTTCGGGTGAATAAATTGATATTTCTTCCTTTAGTGATGTTTGTGAAATTTCAAATGTCTAGATAATTTTAGAATGTATTTTATTGATGAATTTTGAAAAAGGGATATTTTGAAATATTTATGTAAACCCTAAATAACAAATGATGTGTAATGATTTTCAAAAAATGGTCTTCTACAAAAGTGTTAATTAAGGAATTTGGAGTCTAATAAGATCAACTTAATTTTTGATGAATAGTAAATTATGAATATTGATTTTATGCTTAGGATTAGTAATATGACCAAATGGATTAGTAATTTCACTCAAAGAAAGTTTAATATAATTTAGACACCTAGATTAAGTAATGTGATTCAATAAAATGGGTAAATAACGGTTTCATAAATTATTAGTCAAGTATTAGTTTTTTCAGATGAATAGTGTTTTTTAATTAAAAATTTAATTAAAAATAATTAGAAAATTATTTTTATAAAAAGGACTTTATTTTTGAACTCAGCGCATTGATATTATGTTAAGGTAATTTTTGGGGATTTTTCTGAAAAAAATGAATTTTCGATGAATAGTGTTTTTATTTAAAAATTAAATTAAAAATATTTAAAAAATTATTTTTATAAAATGGATTTCATTTTTGAAATCAGAGCATTGATATTTGGTTAAGGTGAAATTTTGGGGTTATTCTGAGAAAGTTGAATTTTCAGTGAATAGTAAAAATACAGTTTTAGGGTTTCAGTATGTTTAATGACATCATAACGGTGTCATGATGATGTCATGAGATCTTTTGAGGGTTGGCCGGCCAAGGGTGATGAATTATTGTTTTGGGGGCCCCATGTGGCCTAACTCCATGATAAATGCCAAGGGAGGGCACATGGGTTTGAGAAAAGCACATGTGAGGTGTCCCTTGGCCATTAATGCTTTGTCCCCTCACTTTCCCTATAAATACCCACCCTTTCCTCCCTTAGTTTTTACTCCCAACTCTCCCCCAACGAAGTTCTGGTCTTCATACCTTCCAAAGAGTCCTCCCAAGGTGCCCCCAAGCCCTCAAGGTCCAATCCTTTGTGTTTCAAGAGTCACGTTTTAAGGTAAGGGATCTGACCCCTCTCTTTCTTTCCATGTAATCTCTTTTATGTCATTCCTATTATGCTCCATGTTTTTATGTGAGAGGATGTTCTTTTATATTCCTCTTACTGCCCTTTCATGTTTATATGATGAGAGATCCCCTCTTACTCTCATCATTTCGTTTTATGAAAGTTTAAGTGACGCCGTTAGGCTGCCGAATTTTTAAGGGATTCTTTCACCCTTCTCATTTTTTTCAAGTTCGATTTTCATGTCAAGTATTTCAAGTTCCTTTTAATTATGTTGGGGTATGATCTCTATATCTATCATACTGATCTCTTATGATCATATGATGAGGGACCCTATTTAATTTTGTCAAATCATTTTCTTTTGAAGTTAAGTGACGCCGTAAGGCTGCCGAATTTTCATAAGAGAAATCTAATCTCTTTTTCCTTCCATGTTTTTCATTTCAAATGGTATGTCCCTAAAATTTCATTACCATGTCCATATGTCCTTCTTATTCTTTCACCCTACTGTTTTATGGATCATTTATGAGTGGGTGACCCATGTCCTCTCTCATTTCAATGTTTTCTAAAACCTCGAAACTTAGCCGTTATGCTGCAGAATTTTCCCCTCAAAATGCCTCTCTCTTTTCTCAAAAATTATTTTATGTTATAAAGTGAATACTCAAAGCTCTTATTTCTACAAGCTTATTCACATATATATCAAAATGTCCCATTTTAAATTCTGGGATTTACATACATGAGACCCTCTTTCCCTTTCCGTGGGTTTAAAGTGACGTAAAGATCATGTCTTTAAAGAAGTTTTTAAAACATTATGATTATGAAATGAAACCCATTTATTTTATGCTATGTGGGTTATTTATGAAATGTTTTATGATGATATATGTGGCTCACATGATAATAAATTCAAATTTAAGGGTGCGCCCTGATAGCGCTCCAATGCATTGGGTAATGATGTAACCACTAGAGATTACAATTTTCACGATACCTTGGTGAATAACCTTGGTAATTTTCAAATGACACCTTGGGGATGGACCTTGGTGATATGTTCATGATTGTCTATGTTAAATGATGTAGCCACATCTTCAAGTTATGAAAAATGTTATTTTTATTATGAAATTCCTCATGATTTCTTTCTCATGCCTTAAAGTTCTTTTCATGTCCTTATTGAAGTATCTCAAGTTCACATGTAAAATGTTCCTCTTGTTTCCCTTACTGGGCCTTCTGCTCACCCTTTCTTTTGATGTATGTCCCCAGGTTATGAGATGCAGTAATGAACCTAGAATGAACTTAAGGAGATGCCTTGCAAGTGTTTAAGAAGAATGTGTTTTGTTTTTTTTATGTATTATGATCCTTGTTTCCAAGACACTAAACCTTAACGATCCTCAGATTTGTGTAATGTAATGAAAGTTTTTGTTATAAAATGGCGGGATGCTATAAACCATGTGTATGTCCCAACATCATTTATTAGGTCATTGTACTCAAGAACATCTTGATCACCAATTCATTCTTTAATTGAACTACACGGACATTGATCCTTGCCTTCTAGGCAGGGTACGTAGGCAACCTCCTGAGGTTCAAGCCTAAAATTAATCTCTTCACATCGGTTCACCTCTATCTCATATGATGTGGATATGTGAAGCAGCCCCAGAACCAATACTTATTACATTGGTTCACCATCATCCTTACTATATGACATTAAACTATTCACACTTTTTTTCCTGTATGACAATAAACTACAACATTCTTTTGCACTCTCACCTGAGAGGGAATCATTATTTACATTGATCTCCGATCATGTTATCTTCTAAAGACTGTGTGAATACATGGTGATGCCCAAACCTTTTATCTTGGGTCAAACCATCATTTAACTGATTTCCCTTTTCACCCTTCATATGTATGAACCAAATATGCACAAAGGGTATTTCATGAACTACGTACGGCTTGATTCCCATCCTTATGGGATAAATAGGAACTTTCAAGCATCTTTCGAATCCAGCCCCAAGTCATTGGGCCTTACCCCAAATTCATCTTTCAGTCCCTTGGCTAAAAAGTCCCTATGAAAACACACACAATGTATTCATTATTATTGTTCAATCTCTATGATGCTAAACTAATATTTCTTATACTCTCATCCCACATGATGTTAAATTGTATTTCAAGAACTATGTATTACTTGATTTCTGTCCTTATGGGATACATACTGATGTCCAACATTTTACTTCAGGACCATGCAACAACATGATTATGGATTGCATTGGTCTGTGTATCTCTGCATGCATTGAACAAATGCCCATTTTTATGTGACATACTCCTATCCATAAATACATCCAGATCTCTATAACCCTTTTCTTGACTTCTGGTCACAAAATGGTTGATAGTTGAGAGTTATTTTCTTGACTATGTAGTATGTTCCCTTAGGTGGCCTTGCATAAACAGTCTACATAACATACTTGTCATCCAAAAGATACTATTATTTGACCATGCAGCCAATGCCCTTAGGTGGTCCTATATTATTCAACCCCCTAACGGGTTTTTCAAATAATGGTAACTCCATTTTTGGGAGAAAAAACTCTTTTGTCATTATTGGTCTTATCGACAATATGTAAGGATTTGGAGAAAATATCCATCCTTAACATATTTGTCCCATGTTCTTTTTCATGATAATAATGTATTCATGTCTATGGTTTACATTTCCCTTCCCTATGTCTGGGTCATACCTTCGTAGGAGTGACTTTCATCCAGTTCATAGAAAATCTAGTTTGGAAATATCGTCCCCATATTTAAGTACCTCTCTCTATATAGCAAACGTCATGCTTTGAAAATTTTGAATCCCAATAAACTTCCGCTATATTTTTATTAGTATAAATGTAAATTTCTGAGAGTTCTTTTTCCTGACTATGCAGCACATGCCCGTAGGCGGCCTTGCATAATTTGTCTACATAACGGACCTATCAGCCAAAAGATGCTATTATTTGACTATGCAGCCAATTACCTTAGGCGGACCTTCATAATTCAACCCCTTAACGGGATTTTTAAATAGTGGTAACTTCATTATTGTGAACTACTTCTTCTATTTCCTTTTAGCCAATTTTCATATAATTCCTCAGATTCAAAATCTATTAGGTCATTGTTTACATATTTTACCTCATACTTGAACATTGCAATATGTTTTCAGAGAAATTATAATGGAATTTATTCATTGATAATCCATTGGGTCAAAGATAATTCGACCATAAACATTAGCCTTTTTATGTCTGACATGCATGACATTAAAATGCCCACAAAAAACAATGGAAATCTGAATAAAATTCAAGTCCCAACTCACTAAACATGCATTTTGTATAAACGTAGGAAATATTGGGAAATTAAAATATTAAATGTTTGTAGGGTTATTTTTATAATCCTAGTAAAAATCAATCTATGCTTACTATGCCCATTGGATTAGGTGAAATTTAATGCCGGTAGAAAAAGAAGGCATGCCCAAATTACTAAAGATTAATGGATTCTTCATTGATGAACAAGAGTTTGAAGTACATCCAAATATTAGATTCTCATCTATTTTCCATGAATTACAATAGGATTTCAACATAACTCTTCATTTGATTTACGACATCCCACGATTCATTTGCAACAACCTGGAATTCTTTCATTCAACTGGATACAAAAAGGGATGCAGTGATACTAGCTCTTATTGGAACAATTGTAAAAGAATGTTATTGAGTGAGGTTTGAGAAAATTTTCTGATGCTCAAATAGTGACTCTGTTTCCATCCAAGTGACTTGTAAGATGGATACATGGATTTGAGAATGGAGCGTTGGAAGTAAAGATCCATTTAGAGAGAGTACAATTTTTAGATATTGTTTATAATTTCATGATAGTCTTCCCTCCATCAACCGGTAGTGGAAAACATATCAGCCCATGGTTTTCCATTTTCATATCTTCAAGGAAATGGCATGAAGGAAAAATTTGAATGTTCACACCATTGTTGCTACTCTTAATGCAAAACATAACTGAAATAGAGGAATAGTAGTGAGGTTGCATCTTGGGCATGTAGTTCTTCGCATTTGGAACGTTGACTTCTCGCAGATGACCATAGCCATACAAAGGTAAATATATACTTTTTGGGAATTTGAGATGATACTTCATCAGTAACTTGGCCAAATCTAGAAGAGTGCCGTCGCAGATAGTATAATAATCATGGCCAATGATGCTCATCATATCAACAATTCTCTTTCTATCCAGTTCATCAGCCCTTCCGATTCTCCTGGGATCCATTTAATCTGCACAATGGTCGAATAATTAACTTTTAAGTATGTTATTTTTTTGTAAAATTTGTGATGAAAAGTGAAAAAATGGCTATGGAACAACGGCGCACAAGTCCCAAAGTTGGAGCGCAAGTATATATGCATCCGCGCAAATTTTTGTGCATAGGTATCACTGCACTGGTTAAAATATCTCTACAGAAGCATGGAAAAAGTAAACAACAAAAAATTGAGCAACCTGCGCGATGAAGTAAACTTGCGCGGTGATAGCTCAAAAGTTTGAAATCTCATTACTTTTCGTGAGAATGACAACATATATATATATATATATATATATATGCAAGGCCACACCCCTGCGCGCCGAAGCCATCACACCGAAGCAAGCATGATTCCATCTACACGCTCAACACCTGTGCGACGTCAGTTGCGTGTTCAACACTTGCGCACCGCATGTTCCATGGTTTTCTTCTTTACCTCAGAGTCACATCTTCATTACGTTCGGATCAAACTCCGAGGGGGGACTTTTGTTGACATTCCTTTTCATCATAATGTCTAACAACTTAAAAAGTGAAATACTTGTGTCCAAATTGATTCATCCTTTGAAGAAACATAAAAAATCGACAAAGGCATGAAGATGAATTTCTTCCCAATTGGGTCGCGCATGTTTTATCATTATAATGCAAGTATACGTGTGTGTCGCATTGCAGTCGCACATGTGACTTGCATGCCTTCCTTGATTTTTTTCCCAAGATCATCACTAGCCTTAAAATACCCCCTGTGGGCCCCCCATTTCAGGATGAAAAAAATTCAAAACTCAGATTTTGGCTCCCGGCAACCTAGTCTCTTCTCAAAGAATTCCGAAGACTTATAAGGTAATTTCATACCTTGAATGGAAGGCCTAAAGAGAGGGAACAAGGTCTAAATGTTGAAATTCATCAACAACATTGTGCCTAAGTTTCAAACCCTTTAGGGAATTGAAGACACTTGTGCGCTGCCTTATCCCATCAATAAAACATGTGCGCCACTCTTTTGGAATCCTTTAGGGATAATATTGAGGGATTGAGCCAAGTCTTACCCAAGTATTACCCTAAGGGATGACCTTCATGCAAGTACCCATGTGTCGTGCAAGTATGCATGCGTGGCCAGAACATGGCACTGATATAGAACTAGCATGCCTCTCTCTTTTTGGATGCCCCTCCTACCTATTCACATGTTTTCATCAAATTCACCTCTCCTCTTCGAGGTTTAGCCTTCAGAATCCAATTCAAAGCCATTTTTAGCATGATTATTTGGTTGGATTCCTTGTTTGAAAGTAGTTCTATAGATCATCTATCAAAACCTAGTGATTTACATATCTTTATGTCCCTAAGGGTAGAGATTCCATTCATTCAACCTCAACCTTTAAAATGAGGACACTATTCTTAGGAATCTTTTTCATGAGTAAGCCCCAAGTCCCCTTAAATTTGGGCCTCCTTTTTAGGACTAATCCCCAGTAATAATTCCATTAATTTGGTAATCCTCGTCAGGAATAATCACCACTCATAAATTCCTTTTAACATAGGCCTCCTTCTCAGGAATAAGTCCTAAGTCTCAAGTCCCCTATTCTATGCCTTCTTTTTCAGGAGTAAGCCATAGTCATCAAATTCCCTTAACCTGGGCATCCATTTCAGGAGTAATCCCCAACCATAATTATTTTAATATGAAAATTTTCCTTAGAAGTATGCCACAAGTTCCCAAAAATCCTAATTCCCTTTAACCTGGGTTTCCTTTTCAGGAGTAATCCCTAGTCATAATTCCCTTTAACATGGGCCTCTTCTTTAAGAGTAATCCCCAGTCATAATTTCTATTAACCAGTTTTAATTTACATTTGACTTGGGCTTCCTTCTCAGTAGTAAAACCCAATCATAAGTCCTCTCTAATTTGGACATCCTTCTCAGGATTATGTCCTACGTTATGTATCAAAATCTCCATAATGCACATATACCTTTATGGACCTTGTTCCTAGGTTTCTTCCCTAAAGTAAATCCTAATCTTCATCTATATGGGAATTCTTACATACATAATCCCCACATCATTTCTTATAATTGCATCTTTCATGGGACAATTTCATTGTCTTAATAATACCTCTTGTTTCTCACACAAACATGACTCATGTGAGATTAAAATGTAATAGTAATTATGATATCTTTCATTGAGCTATCAATCATGCATAAAACTCATACTTCTTTACTCGAACTACATGGGTTCAGATTCTTTTTCTAAAACAAAGGATACGTAGGTAGCCCTCCTATGGGTATGATCCCAACTCTGAAATAATCTATGTCCTTCTGAATGAAAATAACCTTCAAGTGCCCCGCTGAGTGGGTTTAAAACCAATATGGTTATCATAATGACCAAAATATTTCTATATAATGTGTCGAAGGATACCATTGACTGAGAATCTCTAAGAAATATATATTATTGTCTATCGATGATGAAACTCGAATACATATAAAATATTCTCTAAATCTCATACATATTAATCATTGATTTTCATATTTAAAGGAAAGCTCATTTTCATACATGGTAATGTAATGAGGATTCACAAACATAACTTAAATCTATAAAGAGAGTCCTGGAGTAGACAATAATTCCCCCCAAAATGGTGTGATGAGTCTGACCTCCCATCCTCTCACCCAGTGCAAATTATTATGCCTAATCAGTTCATAACTAGTGAGCACCTACCTTTGGAAAGTAGGTCCAAATGGATATTAAATCAATGGATGATTCCGGTTCTACGAACAGACCTGTTAGAAACTACTTGTAATGTTTGAAGATTAAATCAATGAGGTCATCCCCATTTCCAGAGGAAACATTGTTCCATAAGGAATTTAGAACTGAAATTTCCATTATTATACCATGGAGGACATGTAGTTGAGATACCTATAATGACCCACATCAATACATGTTATAAAATTCAATTTTATTTTTATTTAAGGTTTTGGAGTTGAAAATTTTCTATATAAGTAACTCCATATCATAGAATGTTTGGGCCATATCATGACGAGGTGTTGGTAAAGATATCATTTGATTCATAGGGAGGCACCACAACATGGAGGAAGATGGTAATTCCATGAAAAATGGGTATCATTATGTGATGGATTTTCAATATTTTGGACTAAGGAAAACATCTTTTGTATAGTTACACCCAGGAAGAGGGAATCATGATTTACTGATGAAAATAATTATGTATTATTTCAAAAATACTATGCATTATGTTATTATTTTTCTAGGATAAATTCTATTTATACGATGAATCATATGTCAGATAATGAATCCATGTCATGTAATAACTAGAAATCAGGTCAGTGATTCATTAGATGATGCTTAAGGGTTCGTCGTGATATACGCATTTTTTATTTTTTTTAAGAATAGGAAAAACATTCATTTCCTAGACATTGGCCTCAAAATTTAGATCCATGAAGGGTTTAAGGAGATAAGTTGTAGTTGGATTTTACCCATATCCTCTCCCATTGAATCCTCTTTGGTGAAATGTGTTATAGGTAGTGTTTTTTTATTAATAAGAGGTTATTATTCAATCAATTTCCTTTGATATATTCTTATTCATCTTTAATAGCCATCAATTTTGATGTATTCAATATCTTTTTTGTGAATATTCTACCAAAGAATGGTGAAATTAGGATGAGATGATATGTCTCCCTATTGAGATCACATATGGGCATCAACAGATGGAATATCCAA
Source organism: Viscum album (assembly GCA_963277665.1). Lineage (NCBI taxonomy): Eukaryota > Viridiplantae > Streptophyta > Magnoliopsida > Santalales > Viscaceae > Viscum > Viscum album. The sequence continues at coordinate 1,700,932,216 of OY728141.1, read as the reverse complement.
TCAGATACTAACTGTTTCATTAGAGATGCATTGAGTGGTGTTTTTTAGTGTATCTAAAACTATCATAGGAATAAGATACTGATTGGAAACATAATTATTAGAATTTTTATCACCATGGGGTATTGAGACATTTCTATGAGACATTTCATTCCTTGGAATGAAATTTTGGTGAGTATATTTCTCTAAGTGATTATTTTTCTATTACGCCACATTGGATAAAATATATTAATTAATTATGAATTTTTAAAATTAATTATTTTGGATGTGATTTCTTGATATATGGGCATAGTAATTGGTATAGGATTAGATAAGGAATAGATGTGATTAGTAAGGATGTGTGGAGCGTGGAGAGAATGGTATGTCTTTAAGAGAGGTAGGTGGTCCCAATAATACAAAACCAAATGTTTGTTTATACATGGTCATGCATGCTTGTATTAATTCATGGGAATGATTAAAAGGATAATTGATCAATATTTCCCAAAGTAATGTGATAGAATGACATTGAACTTCCAAGAATTAAATTATGTAATCCTTTTCACTTTGGATATTGTGGATGACCTCTGAATATGTTTCAAATGGGGTGAGGATGTCAATTAAGGTTATGAATGGTTTATGATATATCAGTGGGATCAAGATAGGATATGGATGGCCATGTTGTGTTTTTATATCTATTTGGGAGGGCATGAGAGGATTATTCAATGTAGTGATTGATGAGATGGTGATGCTTCTCACACAAAATTTAAATAACCCTATTAATGGTGGATTAGAGTCTTAGTGAGTTAGATGTGGAGGGTATGTCCTAAGATACTATACATAGTGTAATAGAGAGGGTTTCCTTGAGTTAATTAGCTCAATGGGTCTCTTAATAAAGATCTAACATGGTACCCACACACAGGACAATAGAATTTTTCAGAGGATTTAGCATAGGGATACAAAGAATACTAATGTGAGTTAGCTTGGGATGGTCATTGATCAGTTATATTAGGTTCTAATGTAATAAATTGAATAGTATTGAAACATACTATAATTTTTGGGATCAAAAAGGGCCTTCAGGTTATGAGGCATTACTATGGTGGATGAGTTCATGTTAATATTGATGTGGAATGATCAATTTTTGTTTAAAGAAACTGGTATAATACCTTATGTGTGGGATAGAAAAGTTGATAGTATAGAAATGTTATGAATATGTTATAAATAAGCTATTTATGAGATTATCCTATGATGATGGGGGAATGATATGAAATTATTTGAAATGTGGGGATATGACTCATGTTACTATCACCCTAGTGATGAGTTTGTGATTTTTTTGGTATAGACTATGATTCGATTCTTTTTATTTCATGTGTGTGGCCTATTTTTTATGTTCAATGTTGATGTTGGATGGATTTCCACACCTTGAGTGTGAATGTGATGGTAGGAATCTCCCTTGAGTAAGAAGGTAGTGGTCTAGTTTTGATACATGATGTGGAATTATATTTGAGGTATGGACTATGCTTGAGTGAGAATGTGATGACAAGAAACTACCTTGATTGAGAAGGTAGTGGTTATAATGGGATATAAGATGTCATATTAGATCCCAATGTATGGACTCACCATCATTGAAAACTTTTTGGGAGGCCTCACCTTGAGTGAGAATGACTTGACAAGATCATGTTGGGTGAGAAGGTATAACCTATGTTGTGATGTGGTTTGTAAATAATCCTTAGCAATAGTGGATTTATCACTACGAAAGGGTAGAAACAACTTTAGGTTAACTAGGTTAAATACCGTTGGGGGGTGAATAAAAATATGATAGATTAAAACACATCAATATTTGGGTCATATTCCATTGATAAAAAATGTCTTCTCTATCCACCCTATTAAAATGTATAAAATGAAATCAAAACATGCCAAATAAATAATAATTTTACTTGTTTCTAGATTAAATAGTCTTCTACAATGAACAAACAAATGTGAGGAGAAAATATTCAAACTGCACTATATCATAAGGATTTTACAGTTTTCTAAGTAGTTCCACTGTCCCCACAATTACATCCAATAATTCCCAAGAATTAAATGATCTCTAAACTAAATTAAATGAACTAATCATCCAAAATATTCTACTGTTGATATGGTTCATAGATACATGAATGATATAGAAATATCTGTTTGTAACATTGATAGTAAATACACTATATCACTGAACATTTTCTTTAGAAAAATCCCATTTGAGAACTATTTTTTTTACTTTTAGAACTACTTAAATACCTTCATGAACTAATTATCTAGAATGCCACTTGTCTTTCACATGAAATTTTTTTTTTACATGGATTATGGCTTCTAAAAAATCCATCCTTATTGAACAAAAAATGATAAGTGAATTAATTTGATTTTCCTAACACCACATCTTTACGAACCAACATCCTTCACAAAGTCAACTTTTTTTAAACCACCTTTAGAGATAGATAAATTTAAAAAGTGATGATACTCTCTAATAACATCCACAATATAAAAATGGGGAAATTAGGGTACATTTATAATGGCAAAGAATCCCTAATAACTTTTATCATAATTTACATTTAATACCTATGTGAATACCCTCCATGGGGTTCGCATAGCATATAAATTTATTTTACTAAACTTCAAATCACAAAAATTTAATAAAAAATGGACATTACCCTATGTGAACCAGGTTTTAGATTCACAAACTTGTTATGTGATATCAATTCCTTTTCCCAATTTCCTCTCTCATGAACTTCGTATATGGTCTGAAATCTCCCTCAATGGTGAGAAAATACATTCTATAATGTTGTTTAATGACCCAAACATAATTTGGGGATTCAAATATATTTCATGAATCCTTTCAACATTTAATTTCAGAATCCCCCTCTTACAAAAAAACACTAAAATATAATACATTAAAATTTGGAAAACACTGGGGAATTTCATCTCATTTAAAAAACCTCATTTGGAAATAAACTTACTAACACTTTTCAAGCAATATTTTTTAAAAAAACACAAAAAAGAGGATATGTTTTTCTTAAGAATATTTGGATTAATGTTCTTACATTGGGTGATAAGGTACTTAGAGAAACCAATATTGAGTGGCAAGGTAGGGGTTTAATTATATTTAGACATTAAACTAAGAGAGTGAAATATAATAGAGGTTGATATTTGATATGATGAAAATTTGATTTACAATGATACCCAACCTTAAGAGAGAGTGTAACTACATTAATTTTTATGAAATTTTTTTTCCAAATAAATTTACATTCTTAAATTGGTTGGATTACTTTCAATACCGAGTTTTACCAAACTATAATATATTATTAAAATTAATATTTAAGAATGGTCATAATAACCTAGCCATTAAACATAAGTGTATGAATATTAATAATTTTTTAATATTAATTTTAGTGGTTTTATAAAAATATTATTTATTTATAAATAAGTAATTAGTCACTTCTAATGTCTTCTTATTCTTGAGAAATACATTTTTCCTTAAAAATGATATTTATTATTCTTGTGCGAAAAAATATTAAAATTAGTTTTTTTCAAATTTAAGAAAATATCATGTAAAATACTAATATTATTTTTGAAATCAACACATCAAAATTATCTTATATGTAATTTTTAAATTTTTTTGAACAGATTATTTTTTTGATGAATTGTAAAATTCAGATTTTTATTAGGAATTATCATTTTGTTTAAAAAATATAAATGTACCATTCTATTTTGAGGTGGTTTAAAAAATACAAATTGTTCAATAATTTTTTCATTAATCAATTTTTCTCATTTTAATAAATTTTATGTTCAATTTTGATCTAGAAAATTTTTATAGTCATGAAAAATATTTCATTGGAAAAAAAAATTTCATCACGTTTCTGGGATTAATATTTAAATAAAAATTCACTCTTATATGAATTTAATTATATTAAATAGATTCCATATATTTAGTCATAATTGTTAATATTATTTAATACGGTTAACATAATTTTTGGTAATAATGAATAATAATAACAAGAATAATTTATTATCATAGTTATGGTTAAAACATGTTTTCTAAGTGTTAAACTAAAAATATAATGGTTAGAATTATTTAAAAAACTCTATAATGTTTATTTTAGGGACATATTTAGTCCTTATATTTCATAATTTTATTTAATGATCCATTTTGGATCTATATTTTCGGTATAAAACATGGGTCTTTTCTTATCTTTTATAAAACTCCATGTGTGTCCTCTCCACCATGTATAAAAAGACACCACCTATCCTATCCCCTACACACCTAAAAAGGATTATTTATCCAATAACTACCAAAAAAATTCCTTAAATTCATTACCATAACTTAGATCCCCTATTTTTATCAAAAACCCATTCTAAATGTATTTGGGTATAAACATAGAGAGGTTTTCTGAAGAAGAGGCATTGTTCTTCACTGATAGTTTTTGTTTTATTTATTTTTTAACCTCCATAATATATTCTTAATTAAACTGAAATAATAAAATAATAATATTAAATATATATTATTATGTTAATGTAATAACTAATACCTATATCCTCTACCATCAAATGGGAAACTATACTGTTGATGTGTACAGAGGACTACCGCCTCAGGAATTGATGTAATTTGTTTTCCATCAATGCCTCTCATGATTGAATATAATGATGGATTTATTGTATATATAAGATAATAATTACATAATAATATTAATAATAATAATATCACATCTACCGTCATACCTTGAAATCCAATGGAATATTATAACATTGATAATGATTATGTGTGGACTATAACTTCCATGAAGAAATGTGATTCATTTTTTATTTAGTTTTGATATGTATGGTAATAAAGATAGATTTAATTAATATATATGATATATATGATATAGAAATAATTATTTAAATTTGAATTAATATTTTCCTTTCTTTCATTATAATAGTCGATAAAATTGTTCCAACGTTCATACATATGTACGACTTACAATCTCTATGAATGATGTAGTTAAATTTTCTATCAATAAAATTTATGAATGGCTATAAATATGTATATAATTAATAAATATGATATTTATATCATTAATAACATTCCAAATATTATGTAATCATAATTAAAGTAAAATTATAAAAAATATTGAAACCATATATAAATGAAAAAGAAAGCAGTTTATTTACCAAAACATTGATTTTAACAATGAATTGTTAATAAATGGGTGATAAAAGGGTACATTTAAATCATGTATCATATGATATATTGTGATTGTTATGGAATATATTTACTATAATCTAATATTTATTATAAATGTGGTTCTAATTTGTATAAATAATGTTGATTCATGATGTAAGGGATTGTTATCTAATTTTTATTTCTATAGAACACATGCAATATAAACAACTTTTTTATTTTCTATGGTTTATATACTATCCATGAATGTTTTCTGTGATTAATATATTTCAAATTATTGTATATATCTATCCATATAATGTTATTTATTTAATTAGGTTTTCAAATATGATGTTACCAAAGTAGTGAGAGTTTTATGTTACAGTATCATTATTGTTGTGGGATGTTAATGATTAGATTTTTTATTAATAAATATTATGATCTCTTAATAAATAAACTAATGAATTTTATTCTCCTATAATTATTTCTGTAAATTACATGTTTTCATTTGATCTTTCTATCAGTGTGTACTCAAGATACAATAAATTTTTTATAATAACAATAATTTTGTCTCTCATCGGTTAAAAACATTTTCTATCCAATGTTTATTTTTTCAAAATATGTTTTAAAAAAATTATTTTAATATTCAATAAATATTTTTAAAATTCATTTTCATCCATGATTTAACTGTAAAAAATGAATTAAAAATAATAATTATATTATCTTTTATACCATGAATGGTATTTAACACCATCTTTACCTCCAAATAGTTTTATGATTATTTTATAGGATTTGGAGGGTATTTTAAAAGATTTTTCAATTTATATTTTTGGATGTTTTTAGATTTTAAAAATATAATTTCAAATAATAAATGAAATTTTACTCATGAAATAGTCAAATTGATGTTTAGAAATAATTTTCCATCTACGATGATATACTTTTACATATCTGAATCTATATGGGTATATGATAAATTAATACCCTCGTTAATCAGTCCCTATATAGTGTATGAATATGATGATAGGATTTTAATGAAATCTAATTCATTTCCATAGGTATTATATGATGAATTATTTTTGAAATTTATTTACTTTATATTGGAAATGCATGATGAATATTTTTTTGTGGAATCCATGAAATTATTTTTATTTATTATTTTATTTAATTTTGGTCTGTTATTGATGGTAGTTTTTGGAATTCGTCGTTGTTGCTGAAAATTATAATAATTGTGTATTGATGATTTTTTCTTGTGGTTGTTTCTTTTAATACCAACATGACTCCCCAAAGACTCCATGTGCCACCACAAGAAGAGGGAGAAGAGAGTACTCCCACACTAAATGATTATACAATAGTGTATTCTATTGTTTAGGATATTTATGATTTGGTTAAGGGATAAGAATCTAGTATTTCTCATTTTGGGGAATTCCAACCAGGTAATGAAAAGGAAATGCCTTATGAGTTTCTCCAGAAAAGCCTCCTTTCTGTTTAGGGTTTCACAAACCCACATAAACTTAAGATTGTTTTGAGAAAATTGAGAGGATGTTCTGGTTTCATAACAATCATGTAACAATAAAATTGATTCATGCATCATTAATGTGGGAATGTCCAATTAGTATGGGTTGGGACTCAGTGGTTCAGGATATGAAGAATTTGAATATGGGTTTCAATGATCTAAAGGATTTATAAATGAGATGTATTTCACTGATACCATGGACTTCACCAAGACATGTGTGTAATTGGATATCCATTAATGTGATCTTACTGTGTTGGAATATTCAAAATACTTGGTTGAGTAAGTCAGGTTCATGCCTGATGTGGTTTCTAACGAGTAGCTAATGGATCAAAAATTTGAAATATAGTGGTATCCAGACATCCGATCTCATGTATTTTTATTCAAGATTAAGATGAATGATTTGGTTTTTATTCATGATATGATTTTAGAGACCAATCATAGTAGAATGTCAATTTTTTTCTAGAGTAGTGTTAGTAGTGTGATAGGGAAGTGTTACTTCATATGAGAATATGTGGAAGCAGAACTTGCAGGAAAAGAAAGAAGGTGTCAGTTTAGGATATCATTCAAAAAATTCTTCATCAATGGCTTCTAATGCTACATTAGTTATATTCCATCGTTTAGGAAAGGAAGAAAATGTGTGGTATACATGTTCATCACCAACAAGAATAGTCCATAATTGTGGACATATTTGTCACATGCAACAATTTTATAGATCTAGATTTACCTACTAGGTTTGTTCAGTTTTAACAGCCTTATAGGCATTTTAAGCATAGTGAGAGATAAACCAGATGAGGGGTTCTTAGTTTGGTGGTTATGGTAGATGGTATGGATCTTCTTATAGTAAGAGATATCTAATGGTAAAACTAGAGGTCAACAGACATTCTGAGGAATTGGCAGAGACGAGGAATCTTTATTCTCTAGATCAGTCACCAGTAGAATTAGATATCAGACCTACGAATGTCTAGGTTACCATCCTTATTTCACAATCTATATTATTTTCCTTATTTGATATTGGTTCCTCTATATGATTTGTTTATTCCAATATCATGGATGTGTTTACAATGTCAACTGATGTTATTTGTTATGAGATTGAGTGAAAAAATCCTCTTGGAAAGAAGCGAGATTATGGTTCTTGTACCATACATGTACACTAACTATATCAGGGATCAGGCTTGAATGGGATTTTATGTTTTTCACATGGAACAATCTTACATGATCCTCAGTAAATAATGAATTTTTAGTTTTTAGGGACACATCAATTTTTATAGGTGTTGAGTGAATTTTGATGAACTAGATGGGATCACCTCTATTTTTTAGGCTGTATGGGATCCTTAATCCGGACATGATAGACCTCCACTTTTAGGATTAGGAAATATCCTTTTTCATATCACGTCACTCACGATGGAGGAAGATTATGGGGTTATTGAGGGTGAAATACATCTTAGGGTGAATGAATTGTGATTGGTATTTTTGTATGTGTTTTTAGGTCTTCTAATAGAGATTTATGTGGAGTCCACAATTTATTTGGCACCAAGAAAAAAATCGATATCTTTTCCCTCATACCATACCCCCCCATGAGTTTAGGGTAATAAAGATAGATTTGGAATATTTTGAATCCAAAGTATTAATTCACCCATGGATCTCTCTTTGGGATTACCAAGTACTATTTTATTATGAAGATGATTGATCACTCTCGTAGTGTAATTATTACAAGATGCTGAGTATATTGATGATCAATAACTAATATATATTCATTGTAATTATGAAATTTATTATTATATTATGTGTGTGATATTGGTTTCCAAAATTGAATTAGATTTGATGTATCACCATATCAATGTAATATATGTATATGATCCAAAAAATGTCTTCCAAATAAATAATGATCATTTTTATTATTTGGAAATGCTTTTACGATTTAAAATTTCTCCCGTGATTTTAATAGTGGTTAGTTGCATTAGTATAATGATTCTTTCTATGTGGTATTCATGTAAATAATTCATAGTTCACATTAGAACCAAGGAGGAGAATCAATGTAATTTTATGATAGTGTTGCAAACTCTTTAGGACCTCCAAATATAAGTGAATTTTTTCAAGTGTGCCTTCTATATTAGGGATGTGATGTTTCATGGTCATGTGATACCAGAAAAAGGGATTTCAGTGGACCCTAAGAAGATTTGTATCATCATTTTATGGGAAGATCCAAATATTGTTTTTGATATGAGAAGCTTCTAGGACTGGAAGCATATTACAGGTGATTTGTTTGGGATTTATCTTGGATCACTTTTCCCTTGATATGGCTTACTCAAAAGGGGGATAATTTTTAGAGGATCATCGAATTCCATGCGTCCATTGGGTAAAATATTAATTGATTGACCATATACACTATTTTTATTTTTACAGAATATGAAAAAGTATAAATGGTCTATTGTAATGCCCCATATATGGGTCTTGGATTTGTGATGATATAGGATGAGCATGTTGTGGTGTATTAATCATTCCAACTCAAACTACATAACATAAATTTGGAAATTAACAGAATGGAGTTGGCTATAGTGAGTATGACTTAACAAAATGAAATCATTATATTTTTATAGAAAATTATTTGGTCTATTCTGATCATAATATCATTGGCATCATATTCTCCCAAAAGTATCTAAATCTAATGTATTGTGAATTTTTTTAGTACCTTTATGGTTTTATTTTGATATCCTCTACACCCCATGTAATAGTAATGTGGAAGGTGATTGTTTTAACATAAAAGTGTTATTGTTATAGATGAGGGTGTATAGTTATAAGAATGCTTTGATGGATCTTTTTTATCAGATAAATCTCTTGAATAAGATAATAGTGGAGATGAGTTCTTATCATGTTTTTGGTTGACACCATCCCTTGTGGAGTGGATTCAGCAATAGAAACCGAGTGAAGAGGTGAGACAACATTATATGATGTTCCTAAAATATGGGGATGATCTATATGACTAGGCATTGTCACTATAATGAGATATATGTTTTAAGTGTTACACTGTTGTGACTTTTTAATTTGGAAGTTGGTGATGCTAGATAACCATAGTCACAGTGGGTCATTCATCCTAGGATCACTAAGATGTCTTATGATGTGCATCATCAGATGCAATGGTCGGGGATGATAAAAGAAATACATGACTTTGTATCTCGATGTTATACTTGTATGAATATCAAATCAGAGAACCATAGCGCCATTAGTTAGCTTTAGAACATACCCGTATTATGTGGAAGTGGGATGAGTTCACCATGGACTTCCTTATTAGCATACCTTGTTCACCATGGACAATGAATTCCATATGGGTAGTAATTTAAAATCCGACAAAATTATTCCATTTAATTCTAATGAGGGATTCTAAAAATGTGGATGTATTGGGATGGTTATATGTTTCTAAAATTGTGAGGCTTTACAGTGAGTCATAGACTATCATTCTAGATGGGACCCTCATTTTACCTCACAGTTTTGGGAAGGAATTCAAGAAGGTGATGTTGTTGAAGATCATGTTGTGAATGAAATTACATCCTCCAATAGATGGTCAGATGTTGTGCGGGAATCATATATATGATGAGATTCCACATTCATGTGTTTTAGATTTTAAGGGATCATGGGATAACCATTTTGATTATTGAGTATTCATATAACAATGAGTAACAATCCTTGATATGAATAGCTCCCTATGATTCTCATTATGGTGGTTGTTCTAGTCTTCTATGTCTTAGGGAAAGGTTGGTGAGACCTCATTGTTGGGAATAAGTGTGGTGCATTAGACTTCCCCAAGGAAACTGTACAACATTGTTTCTATTGAATAGAGATGGACATATGGTTCAAAAACCATATGGTATATCTGTGTATCCAATCATGATAATTAAAATTCATAAAATTATCTTTCTACCATCCTCGAATTTATTCAAACTTCCAACCATTTCTTCCCCTATTCAAGATTTGTTTCTCTTAGCTCCTCTTTCAATCCCACTTTCTCCCTTGGACCACCAAATTTCTGGTGGTTTTTTCATTGGATAGTCCACAAAAAAATAGTAAGCCTATTTTCCCATTATTTTATCCTTATTTTGTAGTTTTCATTAATCTTTATTATATTTTCATTTATCTATTGTGTTGTTTGAAAAATAAGGGTTCAATCATGAGTTGTTGGGTATAATAATGATGTTTTTGGTTTTATATTTTCTTTATAGTGTCCATTCGTTGTGTATTTTTGGGTTTCCATCAGATTATTGTTTTTTTGAAGCTTGAGGATGTATGTCCTATTCATTATAATTATTATAAAATTTTGGATTTCATTCATTACTTATTATATGTTCTAAACGAATTATGTGTGTGGTGAGAAATGTGTTTTAAAAATGATTCACAGTGCATATGGGTTGAAAAATGGTTTTCTAAAATAATATTTTTTGATTTATGTGTTCTTACTTATTGTTCATCTTAATATGATATATAATGTTTTTAACTGGTGACAAGTGTTTTTATAAATGTATTTGGAGTGTGTATGAATTTAAAATAGTCTTTCCATATGAAAAATAGTGTTTTTCAGGTGTATCAATTTTTCTTGTTGTGTGTACGTGAACGTGGTTATCTATATGGCATTTTAAAATGAAATTGTGGAAAAAGGGAATCCTAGGGATCTTGGTGGGAGGACTAGGACTAGTATACTAGCTGGATTTTTCATAGAGGCCCAATTTCTTCTAGTAGTATTGATGTTACAACACTAACTAAACAATGATGATGATTGGTGATCACTAGAACATTGGATAGACTATTCTCTAGTGGGTTGTTCATGAGGAAACAATGGGTTATGGATTCTAAACCATTACCACTGATATATGAGTTTCATAATGTCCCACTAGTGTTAGAGAATTTAGGGATTCTCAGTAGTGCAATCTTGTGATGTGGTTCATACCATCAGCATATAGTGGACCTTACTTTCGTTTAAATGTAAAATTGACCTCCTTTTAATTTTTTTCCCAGAATGTGTTTTTATCAAAAAAAATGTTCCTAATCTTATTTTCATTAAAACATGCATATTGAATGGTCTTCTAATGTTATAAAATGGAATCACTTTTGGGTGTAATCCTACTGAGCCTCATCTCACACCATACATACACCCTTAGGTGTATATATACTGTGTTATTTTTGATCTCACAGTATGAAAGATGTTTCATGGAGGAGATGGTGGATCTAGTTGCTATTGTAACACTATTATAAGTGTTTTTATATTTGTTTTGAGGGTGGTGGTTCTCTAATTTGACGTAATTTTTGGGTTATGTTTTATTAGCCCCCCCTTCCATTTTGGTACTTTTGTTTTTTGGTAAATGTTTTAAAATGTTTAACTTATATTTTTGGCATCTCCTCAGTTGTTGATATTTTATTAATTAGTATTGTTTGTAATTTCATATATTGGATGAAATCATTCAAAAAAATTTATTGCTGATACCTAGGAACTATTTTCCTTCCCTTGGTGATTGGGAATGTTCTTTGGGACATACAATGGTCTGGGTAGTATGTGGGGTTGGATGACATACCAAATTGGTTTGTGACATTTTTGGATCATTTGGTACACATCAGTATGATTTGAGTTATGATAATGGAGGTCAAATATTTATAGATCCCTCCAATTCATTAGATAATGTTTTATATATATTGAGATTCTTATGGGAAACATGTTTATTTTCTTGACCTGATGAGGGAAAGAAGATAATGTGCATGATTCGTTAGGGGAAAAAAGTTGATGTTATTGATCCACCATGTGAAACATGTGTTGATTCTGGATCCATAATGATTTCATGGACTTTAAAGTTAACCTGTTACATTTTAACTGTTTTCTATACATATGATAGTTCCAAAATTATATTACAAGAACTAATGGTTTGAGATTGATTTGTCATGATTTTTCACACTAATGATTCTTGTATTTTGATATTATAAGGTTTTATTCCATGAATCATGGTTACAAACCTTGATAGATTAGTAATAAACTTTTATGTTATATTTTTGATCACATACTCATATGGTTACCTTAAGCTATTATATGATCATCAGCTGATATATACCATGTTTATCTATAATGAGTATCTAATCATACCCGTTCATATATTTTCTTTCCCCAAGTTATGAATATTATATCCCTGAACCGACACACCCATTTATTGGGATAAAATAAATAAATTTACATTTCTATCATTAATACTATTTAAGGTTACCCATTTTTAACCACCAATAAAACTTCAAAATGAAAAGGAAATATTGGATCACTTACATACCCAAGGACACTGTAGGATTAGAGCATTAGAGAATTAATACAAACTATGTCATATATAATACACATGACCATAAATGAAAATTTATCCCACATAACATAGTTTTTATTTTTTCAAATTAATTCATCATAATTATCCATATGAAATACTTTTAGATAAAATTCCTTCAACATTATTGTTGAAAATATGGGGGAAAAGAATCATAATAAGGGAGGTCTCAAATATAGAGTAACGGTAAAAATAAGGATTAATAATTAAATTTAATAAGTGATAATAAGATAGGAAAAAGTTTATGATTAAATAATAAATATTAATGAGAAATGACATAAGACAAACTATACCTATTATAACTAGAAAAATGAATAATTGGCAAGGAATAAAGATTTAACAAATGTATGATTGATGAAAATCAATAAATCATAAGCCATATGATGTAGATAATGATCAAATGAAATGTTTAAAACCTGTATAAAGCCTAATGAAAAAAATATTGGTATCTTGGTATGTTAACTTCATATTAAGTAGAAAAATAGAACAACCAGTATTATTTAATTCCATCTCTAGATTACTAATATCATTAGAGGGCTATCATGGAACCACCAATAATTGGATTATAATATAACCATACATCATTGTTTAATAACAAAATCATACATCTGTGGTTAATAATGTAACCACCAATCCTTGGTTTATAACATAACAATCCATAAAAATAAAATATTTCCAAGAATCAAATCACTAATAATAGACATAAATATTTTATTTCATCACAAAACCCATAGAAACAATATTTGTTTCTATAATAACTTAATTATCTTATGTAAAAATGGGTTATGGTATAATCTATTGAAGTAATCACAATCGATCTAGAGAAATAATAATGATTTTATCATTTAATCATATATCAACAATGAATAAGTAACTAAATGGTTAATTGATGTTTATGAATGGAAATAAAATAAAATTATCATAAAAAAATCCCAATTAAGGTAAAAATTTAAGTCTGATTAACTTCAAAGGATTCTATCTTAGATGTCAAATTATTTTGAAAGATCATTAGAACATTTATTTGGGAAAATAAACTTTCCATTTTTAAAAAACATATTTAAAATATAAAACATTATCAAAAATGAAATAAATTATTTTATTTGAATATTAACTTTGAAATTTAAAATTTAAACCATTTATTGGTAATTATGGGGGAGAATTAAAATTGTGTTGAGTGTTTGAAAACAAATATTCCTATTACAATTTCCATAAAAGTAAAAAATAAAATCATTCAAAAAATAAATGTTGGAATAATATTTTTTTGAAATAAAATTTTGTGTATAAATGAATTTAAGAAACCCTATTAACCATTGATTGAATAATTTTTTATAAAACCATGATTTAGAAAAATTGATTTTTGGATGATGTGATAAATGAAGTCAAATTTTCATAAAAAAATTTATGAAATATTTTTATGTTCCAAAGACTAGAAAATAAAAATATTACTTGATAAATTCATGAATAAACAATGTATAATAGAATTTCAGATGTTGATTTGTATAATTATAAAATAATTTACTTCAATGTAATGTCATGTGTAAATAATATTGATTAATAAGGTGATTTGAACTTAAAGCCTTTTCCACATTGAACTATTCAATCGTAAGTCCTAGGAAAATATAACATAAAATAATTCATTCAATGTCATTAAAATAAGTATTTCAAAGATTAAAAATGTCAATGTTTTGTTAGATAATCCTAATAAAAATTATATGTGTATGACACGAAATATGTCCCAAAGAATAATATTTGGGATGATAAACCCTTATAATGATAATAACATTGAAGTGGTAATTAATAAATGAGTAGATTATATGTATCATTTTAGAATACACATAAATTATGTGTAAATAGAACATAATATAATTAAAATTCATTAATAATTTGATATTTTAATATTAATGAAAATGATGAAGTAATATAACTGAGTGAAATGCAATAGAGTTACGAAATTGTCTACAACGTGGTAACTTTCATTTCAAATCCACATTTGTGAAATAGTTAAAATTAAAACCGAAAATACCATGAATTATAAAGTATTAATGATATTACTGGTAAAATGGGAAGTATAAACACCATATAAAACAAATTATGCGCATAGAATTACAGTATTCCTTAATGAAAGAAAATTGAGATTAAGTCCCTTACACCATTGGTAAACACAAGATCAAAACCTCATGAAAGGTAAAACCACATTTGAATATTTAAATGAAAATAATTTCAATTAAAATAATCATGAAATTAATTAATGGGAGCTATAAACATAAAAATAATAACATTTGGTGAATATTGTGTGTGTCAAGAAAGTAAAATCAATGTGAGAAACCCTTACCATGTGTCTAGACTTTACACATATGTCCATTAAATCCTGTATAATAAAAATATATAAATTATTTAATTTCATAAGTGAAATTTTAAAATATAATGAGTTATTTTTAAATCATTTATTTTATTTATTTTAGTGACATATTAATTACTTAATATATTAAGTTCACAACGTGTGTCTTGAGAATGTTTCATTCAATGTTTTATAAAAGCTTTAGTGTGTTAACCGAGATCAAAGAGGAAATTATTTCAACATCTCCAGAAAAATGATAATGAAAAAATAATAATATTTACACATAAATTATTCTATTAAAAAATTATTTTATATGGTTATTAAAATTTAATTATGTTACAATCTTGGAGATGGTAGGTCATACATACACATTAGTGATATTTCCATTTTTCAACGATCATTATGAGAAAAAGGTGAGTAATATTTTTTCATTATTGACTGATAATATTATTATAAATACTAAATTTTTCATAAAATATACATATATATATCGTCCATGTGATGTGTTGATGATAACAAATCACATTACTTTGTGGAGTTGGTAGTCCACACATACACACGAATAACATTATCATTTAATAGTGAGTGGGATGTTAAGAAATCAAAATATATATTATATTTTAAGAGTGATAAATATGTAATAAATATAATAATTTTATGTTATATATCATATATATTCATTAAATTTATACTTATTTCCTTCCAAGTAAAGTGTTATTGAAAAATGAATCTCATCACTTCATGAGGTGGTAATCCACCAAAACCATGCGAAATGTTATCGTACCCCCATCAGAATAGAAAGTAAGAAGGTATATATGACATAATAATTAAATTAATATAATTAAATGAAAAAATATCATATATATATATATATAATTTTAATCTATCATTAAAACTTTCCATGAGTGGCGATTCTGAATTAATAATGACATGGGTTTATGAGGTGATAGTCCTCCACACACATGAATAATGAATTCATTCCATATTTGATGGATGAGGTGATAAATATAGGTTATGAAATTAACATAATTAGTTATTATTATATATTATATACTGGAGATATTATATAAAAAAATTTAAGATTATTATAATGATGTGGAATAATAAATAAATTAAATACACTCAGTATATAATGATACCTCTTATTTGGACAACCCCCTTAGGTAATCATGAAAATATTTCCTATGAGGGGATTATGATCAAAATAAAAGCTCTATGTCATGGGTTTGGAACTAAAGATTATATTAGGGTTGGCATTAGAAAATTTAAATCGCATTTAATATTTGAAAATGTTAGTAAATTGGTGGTCTTTTATAAGTTAGGTGTGTCAAACACTTGTATTTTTTTTAAATAGAAAAGTTCTACCCATGTTTTTTATATTCCAAAAGTATATAAAATGGAACATTATTTAGACTTATATATAACAAGGTCTAAATATTTATATTTAGGAATATTTTTGGAAAGTAATTATGGTTATTTTAACCTTTGTTTTTTAATTTAACCAAAAGTAATATTTTTTACCATTAACTGTGATAAATGATTTCTTACTATTTTCACTATTAATTTGGAAAAAATTAATTTTAAATTTTTATAAAAAAATTATTATGATTAAAAATATGAAATCCAAATTTTCAAATTCAATTAACTAAATTGCAGGAATTTAATTTAAAATAAATCCAATAGAGGTGATGAAAAAACAGTTTTTTCATGAATAATATTTTTCAAGGAAAAGAAGATTTATTAATGATAGTACAACTAGTAGTATTCATTCTATGTATTTAAATTATTATAATTATTATTATTATCATTATTATATATATAATATATAAATTTCATTTATATTATTCATCCTTATAGGTTGTTTTAATAAATTAAAATGGATAAACATTATTCAATTTTTTAAAAAAAACACCCATTTTTTAATATCAAAAACAAACTAATACTAATGTCTATTAGAAAAGGGATTAAATTAAATTTATTGAATTAAATTTCCATAAACAATACTTATTTAAGTTCAATTCAAATTAAATTAACATGTTACATTAAAATTAATTAATTTTTTGAAAATAAATTACAGTTTTACAAAAATCGGTATTTATTTACTATCCACTAAGAAATAAACATTTTTTGAAAATTCAAATAAAAATCAACATACATTAATGTTTATATTATTTGTTAAAAAGTAAAGTTTATTTTATCAAATGAATTTTTTAAAATTTACAAAAAAAATAATTACAATATTATCTCATAAAAATAACTAATCATATTTTTTTTGAAGATAATGTGTTTTAATGAATAAAATGAAATTACAAAAAATTGATTGATTAATTTATAAGAATTTAACAGAAAAAATTATTAAAAACATTATAGGTATTTTAAAATTTATTTAATACTATTCATTCCCCCAAAATTAATGGCTTGTTTATAATTTTCATATATTTTGAGGTCCATTTAATCTTAATGTTTCATGTAGAATACATTATCAAATAAAATAATCATGTTTTAAAATCTAGAGGTGTTACATGATCCAACATTTAATAAATCGTATCCTCTAAATTTTTTAATTTATCTTGATAATAAAGGTTTGGAAATTTAAAATTAAATTTGTTTGAAAGCCACATCATTAAATTGGTTAATAAAACATTCTTATAGTAAGAGGGAAATGGAATTACGTTGTTCATTTGGAATGACACATAACTATGTTTCCATGTCACAGCCCATCCTAGTGAGGCCCATGCCCTAACTACCCCAATACCACCTCGAACAGGCTCGGGGTTGGTGACTATCGCTGAGTAGGAATATCTATCAAATGGGATGCATTTTCCAAAGTACCTGTGCACATGAACACGACAAGAAAAGTAACCACCGACAATCATGCAAGAAAACACTAAAACAAACCACATCGTATAGAACGATGCAAAATATAAAAGGTAGGCCCTTAATGTATATAATCCCACTAAAAAGGGAGACTAAACACAAGAAGAGACTCATGTGGATGGAAGCTCATCGGCAGAAAACCCAACCTGAAGGGTATGTGCATGTCATCTTTCAGAATCTGTAGGAGGTCCCCTCTCCAACTGATCAATCTATGTACCACATGGTCTTGTCCTAACTAAGTCTCTATCCAAACTTCAGTCATATATAGAATTCATGACATGTGTGGGAAAGACCCATGTAGGGGTGAATAAAAAAATACTAACTATGACACCTGGAAACCATAAATAAATGACCAAATGGAATGTACACATGATGTATTTATAAATCACACAGTTATAATCGATGACACAGAAAGTAGGATTATCATAAATAGTCCACAAAACACCCAGTATCGAGGAGACTCATAGTCAAAATCAGACACTTAGTCCCAATGAGACACATAGTCCAAATGAGATAGTTAGTCCTGATAAGAATCTCAGTCCAAATAAGACACTTATTCTCAGTATTCCATGTATACTCAAAGTCATGTAGGCTTCAAGTCACATAGTCCTTGCGTCATAGCCAGCCAAAATATTTCTTTTTCATCTCACATTCTCAGGGAGAAAATAATCCTCATCCCTAAGGTCATATGTTAAATTCAGCATAAACTTACTCAGAGTATCTCAAAAGCACTACCTCGTCGTGAGGGTCCCAATGCTCTAAATGGCTCGTGAAATGGACATATGGTCTGAATGTTATGGGAATTTTAGTAAAAAGGGGATGTTTGGGACTGGGTCTTGTCGGAAATGATCAGAATTATCTTACCATACATGATACATGTCGAATAGACCAACAGGGTCGACCAGGTCCGTTGTGAGCCTACCTCACCAGCTCCGTCCGGACCCTCTTTAGAGGGTCGATTTGATCCAACCAGTTGTAGTGGATGATGCATCCCCACCTAGTTAATGTGGTCGAACATGAGGTTAGCCTCTCCGAACACATGTGGTCCATGGGAATTCATTCTAGCCAACTGACACGGCGCTTTTCTGTGTCGGTAGTTCACACTAACGTGGTACTCCTGGGTTGTGGCTCCCATCACCACCCATAGTCGTGCCACTTTGGGCTCCTCCACCGCTGACTGTGGCCTTCTTCAAGGTGTCCATTCCACCACATGCCACTGCTACTATAGGCTTCCCTTACGTGGCCTTCAATCATCACCCTAATTCTCTATTATTTGATACATAATCACCATTTTGATCATCCAGTTGCAACTTTCACTGCTCTAGCCGTCGACCGTTCTCATCACAAATCAAGGACTCTGACCATGTTCAAAAACTCCTGAAAAAATTCCCCAACATCACAAAGGTTTGTCGATGATGATCACAATAATGGTAATAGTATAGATCACCACAGACACCCTATTAATGAAAATCTTTCTTGATTGTTCAGCCACCATTCATCACGTTAGAAAAAAGGGAATGAAAAAATGCATTCACATAGAATAATGAACCTTTAAAACCATAAGTAAAAACACCCCATCCCTTATGAATGATTAATCCATGGATCAAAATATTTGTGGGTTTATCTGGAATTATAGTTTGAAATAATTAACGATAAAAAAAATCACACAAAAATAAACCCCCTACATGGTGTTTGGATTAGTTGGAATCGAGGTTCTATTGTCATTAGTGACCTATTTAGAGTCATCTTGATCTGTCGTTTCATCAATCCTCAATCATCATATTATTTTCTGAATTGTTCTCCAATGAGATGAAATAACCAAGGCCTTCCTCTAATTCTCACATGGAAGGATCAATAATTCTCATTATAAATTCCTACTAATTGCTAATGGAGGGAGACATGTTTTAGCATTAACATATTTCAACATTACACATGTTTCAGTATTTATGCATCACTATGTTGCAGTGTCACTGAGTCATTGTGTTGCAGCACTACTGTGTCATATCATAATGAAAAATAATGGTTATATTGAAAATATTTTTGTTAATTTTTTTTAAAGATGGTTGTGTCTAAAAAAATCTTTTAGCATCGACCTCCACCAATTGAGGTTAGGCCCAACATAAGGTAATGTCTCTATTCTAATCACAATGGTTTCCTCAAATTGTTTTTTGGGAAAACCGTTTAGATGATATTATTGTTATTATATAGATACCCAAGAACATATAATTGAAAACTAGACATTATTCAAATATTTATTCTATGCACACCAGTCATCAAAATATAATTTCATCTTAACATAACTTCTCAGGATTTTTTCAATTATTTTATGAAAATAATTAGGAGAAAAATCCAAGTCATTACATTCTCCCCACCATAGGTATTTATATACTTGAAAGATAAAACAAGGGAAACTCGACAAGAATTTTGAGGGTATTGGGCACAAATCTGAGCCTCCTTCTCCTAAGTACTCTCCTTGAGATTCCCATTCTGCCAGCGAACATAGACTAGAGGAATCATCTTCACATAAATTATCTGCTCATATCAATCCTCTATCTCTATCGAGATGTCTAAAAATGTCTCCCAATCATCAATGTACCACTCTCCCATGACGATGATGTGTGATTGATAATGCATGTACCTCCTATGTTGTGACACATGAAAGAAATCATGCACCAGATACAGATATAGATGTATTGGTAGGTGGTACACAACCTCACCAACTATAATCAGAAAAAGTAAGGGCCAATGAATCTTGGAGATAACTTTTCACCTCATACAAATATCTGCAATATCCACCGATGTGAGACACTAAGGTACACATGGTCTCCCTCCTAGAACTCCAAGGGACCATGTCTCCTATCTACAAAATATTTATGACTTCTTTATATAGTTTTCATCAACTCATGGATAATATGCTCCTTATTGATGGTATCTTGTACCAACTCTAGAGCCATGATTCTTGACTCCCTGAGGTATGTCCAACATAACAGTGACATGTATTGTCGCCCATATATGGCCTCGAATGGTACAATACCAATGCTATAGGGGTATCTGTTATTGTACGCAAACTCCACAAGAGGTAGGTGATCCTCCCAACAATGAAAAATGCCGATGATGCAAGAACATTACATGTCCTATAAGACTAGAATGTTCTAATCTGTCAGGTTGTCTATCTGTAGGTGGAATGTGGTGCTCAGTCACAACTAATCCCCTAACCCTTCCAACAATCCAATCCACAACTGTGATGTGAAACGAGCATCATAAAATGAAACTAGTTTTTATGGGACTCGATGGGTTCAAACTATCTCTTTTATATAGTGGCATGCCAATATATATACTGAACCCAGTTCCCAAATCTCAAGGAAGTGGGGAGACTTGGTGAGTCTTTCAGTGGTCATTAAAATGGTATTATGACCCCTGAACGTACATTGAAAAACCATCACAAAGTCCATAAATATTCATTCCCACACCCACTCTGTCACTTCAAGTGGATGATTGAAGCTTGGTGGAACATAGTTTACATTATTAAAATGATGAAAAGTGAGGAACTGAGAATCAAATTACATCATTTACTTCTTTATCCCAGACCAATTGTACTAATGTCGGAGATATAGAACATATTTTCCACACCCAGATGTACGATATCTGAGAATTTCCCTTAGAACCTCCTCTCTCAATGACACAGGTACAACAATGCACCCTCTGAAAAGGAAGATGTTCTCCCCACCTAACGAATATGAATCATGGGGTTTCCTTGTGGATAAATGATATTGTCAGGTCTCATAATCGATAGTCCAATGTCATGCCTCCATTTCTCATTCCATGAGTGGAGGAGTGACAACCATTGACTGAAGGTAATAAAATCCATCACCATCCTTGAAGGATATCTACATCGTGGCTAACATCTTTGACTCTTTACCTAGAAACTGCACGCCGAATCTCATAATGAGCACATCTTCCACCACATTCCCCATCCCATGAGTAAAGAAAATCTCAAATTCATAATCCTAGAGGAACTCTAGCCACCCCCACTATCCCATGTTCAAATATTTTTGGGAGAGGAAATAATTGATACATTTGTTGTTGTAGTAGATGGAAAAGGATTGACCAATAAAGTAGTGCATCCCCATCATCAAGTATATGACTGCTACTTCTAGATCAAGATCATGGGTCTAATAGTTCTTCTCATGTTGTATCAACATTCATGAACTGTAGGAAATCAATACTTTCCCATCGATCAGGACACAACCCAGTTTAGTCCAGGATGCACTGTAGAACACCAAATATTCGATGGCCACCTCTGGTAGAATCATGATTGGGGCTCTTTTCATCCTCTTAGTCACCTCATAAAATCACCACTAGAACTCCTTCTCCCATACAAAGTGTTGTCCTTACCACATAAAATATGTTAGGGGTGATTCTACACTATAAAATCCAGGTACAAAAAACTGATAGTACGCAGAAAAACCCAAGAAACTCCTCACCTCAGTAACATTCTTGGGTGGAACCCAATAAATCACTACCTCTATCATCGTCATAACCACTACAACTACAGCCTCCAAAATGGTGTTTCCTCGAAAGGGTAATTAATGAATAAAAAAATAACACTTCGAGAGCTTCTCATAAATATAGTTCTCTTAGAGTGTGTCTAAGACCTTCCCAAAGTGTGTAACATGATCCTACTTGGATGCCGAGTACACCCGAATGTCATCAATGAAGACCATAGTGAACCGGTTATGGTAAGGATATAAGATAATATTCATAGGTCTCATGAATACTATCAGATCATTGGTTATGTTGACAGACATCACCATGTAGTTGAAATGGAGATATCGACATCTGTAGGATGTCTTCTGTACATCCTCCTCTCACACACGATGAAAATGATAGAAAAAACATTAAGATGATCTAAGTGGTCTTAAACTCTGATTAGTTGACACTTATCATTAATTTTTACCTGATTTAGGTGTTGTTAGTCCACACACATCCTCAATATCTCATTTTCCTTCTTGTAAAACATCGTTTGGTCCACCTAGGATGAAACACTTGGACTCACAATAAACATCCCTTATAGGTCCTGTAGTTGTACCCTAAACTCATGAAGCTCTTCGAGAGATATCTGATATGCCGGTGTGGATATCAATACCATCATAGGGTAAAAATAAATGCAAAAGATAACCTCCATGTGAGAAGGTAATACAAAAGCATATTCATGGAGGTCATCCTAATACTCAACCACCACTCTAGAAAATTGAGATATCCTCTAATCTATCACACTGAGTGTAAAACAATCCAACATATGAGTAATAAATTTCAAACACTTCTAATAAATCCCATCATAGTCTTTATGATCTTACTTTTTGATGGTAATGGAAAACCTCATCCATTCCCTACACATACACTGAACTATATGCCTAAAACATTGAATCTGAGAATTTACTATGGATAACTAGTACACAAAAAAATTTGTCCTAAGGCCCCAATGACATTACTAAGAGATCCCAGTTGAAGATCTCTCTTACAAGAAGAAGCTCACACAAACAACATCAGTTTGTGATCATCGAATCCTCTACTGTTGGAATCTATTAATGTAAGTATTGAGCAATCAACTCCATCAAAATCTATGAGCTCTGAATAAGATCAATGGAAAGGAAAGAGTTACTATATCCTATGTCTATAAGAATTATATCTAGGTTGGATAAGACATGTATCATTCCACAAATAATATATTATAAATGTCACATCATATAAAATTTGGTAATCAAATAGGGTTCCCTTCCTTTCACCTATTTGGGAGTTCCCATATTTTGGGGTAGGCCTAAATCCATTTATATAAATGATATTTTCGATTTGTTGATTAATCAGTATTCTTCCTAGAAAGGGAAATCTCTATCTATGGCTTGGAGGATATGCCTCATTAAATCGACTATTATCCCCCAAATGGTTTACTCCCTATGAGTCTACAAATGGACCCATGGTCTTCTCAAGAAAGTAAATACCTATACTAAAAACTTTTTTTTGTCCAGAAGTATTATTGAACAGAAATTGGTTACCATTCCCTAGACGACCTTCTGCAATCCTCATTAAAGGGGTGGATTAAGAATCAAAATTTTTAAACATTTCAATGAGGCACTCCAAGACAGACTCACATGGAGACAGATCAATAGTAAATTTGACTCCATAGCCTTCCTTAAAAATATGTTCCTAGAAAGACTCAAAAATGGTAACTTGAACTATATCAATTCCTCTCTTTATAATTCCATTAAAAATTTGTTTTCCCACATAATGCATAACTCTAGATGGATGGTTTGTCTCGACTCCACTATTTTCTTTTGGCATGACAACTGGACTGGAAATCCTCTTGTTTCCATGTAACCTCATTATACATCTCCGAACAATAACAATTTCTCTATAAATGAGGTTATGCAATATATTAATTTGGATCTCCCTGAATCTATCCTGAAAATTTTTGATGGTTACCCTTTCTCTAATGATGAAGATTTTATTATTTGGGAACCTGCTAATAATGGTATTTAGGAATAAAAAAAATTCAATCATTGTTTCTCGAACTGAGTGTCTAATTTTTCCTGGTTGAAGTGATTTGATAAAAATTGGATTATACCATCACAAATTAATCTCATTTGTTGTATTGTGCATAACTGTATTCCTACTGATACTTTCCCCCATAATATTGGTATGCAGCTGAAAATGTCACATCTATCATCAACATAGAGTGGATATCAATAACTAATTTATTTTATGTGGTATGTCCTCTACTCTTTCGAATTTTATCACTGACATGTTTGAGTACATATGGTTATTTTCTGACACTCTTTTCTCATAGCTAAAATGGTGTGAAAAGCTTTATTCTTTGCGACAAATCAAGAATCTCTTCCGGTATGTTGTTTCGTAGATCCTACATGTTATCTCGTATGATAGAAATGTTTTAATTCATAAAATTTACTCCTCCAACCTTATTACAGGATGGACGAGGATTCTGATTTCCATTAGGGATAGAGGAACGATCTAGAAAGTTCATTATGAAAACTCGATTGGTGACATTGTAATCCTCAAACGTCTTTGGATTGATGGAATATTCCCTCTGCAGAAACACTTATTTGATGTGTTCTAGAAATACCCTGTTCTTGGATAGATAAAGATCAATGTGGATGGTTCTTCTAAAGTAATTATGGGACCTGCATGTTGAGAAACCAATTTCAGAGAATTTAGAGGTCATTTCCATGGCTATTTCTATAGCAGATGTGGTGTCACCTCTTCTATTGAAGCAGAGATGTTGTCACAAATTCATTCCAACAAATTTGTTAAGAAAAAGTCTAGAACAACATCTTGATTGAATGTGAATCCACTACCATTGTTCATGAAATTTTGAATGGTGTGGTTAATCTTTCTTGGCCTGTTACTATGGGTAGGAAGAACTGCATTGACTCGCTTATAGAGCTCAAATACATTGCCACCCATACCTACCAAGAAGCTAATATAGTGGAAGATGGTCTTACAAACAAATGAATCGACCAAGACATTATGATGATTGATAATTTTATGGTTGACCTTCTCCCTCTCTATGAAAAATATTGTAATAAAATTTCCTCTTTCAGACTCATGTAATTTCCTTTCATTATTTTAATAAATTGTGTCTTGGTCTTTGACCAGGACATTGCCTCTTTAAAAAAATTATCTAGAGCATCGAGATCATAATCCTCTATCTCCTAAAGCTGGGTCTTCCCCAATCCACTAGCTCCCGGAGCCCGTATTGTACCACCAGAGGATGGTGGTTGTAGCACCTCAAAACTGTTCCCACCTCCTATTTCTTTACATGCTCCCCCGCCACATTCTCCACTGGGTAGACCACCCTACTTGAAACTCTTTCTTTTCCTCACCGGTCCTTCGATCGTCTGTTGATCGATTGTATGGCATTTTAGGAAATCACAAGCCATGTGTCCCCAACAGAACCACATATAACACACCATATCCTTCCTCTTACTCAATATTCCCTAGGATTCTCATACCAATGACCATGTGTCATGAGGTTTTCCTCTAGAGTTCTTGACCCTACTAGGTCCCCAAATCTATTGTCAACTATCTACTGCTAAATATTCACCTTCTTTGTGTTTTTTGGTAGATCACATTGCTGGTGCTTACTCTTCCAGAAAGATATCCATCAATAAATCTCCCTTAATAACTCCAACATAAGTTGGTATGCTAAGGTATATCATCGATACCCTGATTTCCTAACGTATCCCAAGCTCAATGGTCTAAGCCCTGAGGATGTCTTGTGGCTATAAATACCATCTGGTCATGTAGTGTCCTCGCAAGGCGAATGAGACACATGAGTACCTCAAGAAAATACTCAACTACATGGGGGGTCAATCTCACCCATGAACATGATAGTTCACTACCTTTTGAACTCATGTAACACACTAAGTATGTGTGAATCCTATATTGGTAGTGCTGGTAGTAACAATTAATCAAGGTGTGGTGGTATCCCTGGTACACCACCGAATGGGACTATCTCAAACACTGGTCCCCATACCAATACGTAATTTCTAGGTATACCATCCTCTTTTACACGTAATAGAATCCAAGCTATCATTCTGCGTGGAGGCATCTTGAAACATATCAAGATAAACCACAGTCAATAGAGTATACATAGTGAGAAGACTCAAAAAGGACTTGAGGACACACTAAAAAATTATATGTGAAGGATGTACCATATATTTATCTATAACATGTTTTTTCAAGTAACTATATAGAAAGAAGGTGTATAGATTCCTGGTATGGCAATACATCTGTCCCAACATCAACACTAGAGCACCTTTCCGGAATGTCCAACTTGAAACACTTAACACTGTTCTCCCAATCCAATCTCACTGACTCCTAGTCCCAATGTGGTACCAAACCTCCCTTTCAGACCACACTATCACTATCCTTCCCAGTGGGGCCCATTTCATGACTACCCCAAGCCCACCTCCAATCACCCAGGGGTTGGAGACTAGCACATAGTTGGAATATATCACGAATGGGAGGGATTTTAATAAGTACCTATACACACATACATCTTGAAAAAAAAACCACCAACAACTATGAATGCAAATTCCAAAACCAACAACAAGTTATTGCTTGAAGTAATGTACAAAAGGTAAACTGATCCAATATAGAATCCCACTAAAATGGATATTGAACAAAAGCAGGTACTCATTTCATTGGAAGCTCACTAGAAGGAAACACTACCTAAAGGGTAGGTTACGGTCCCCTATTAGAAGTTGCAGGACCTCGCCTCATCCTCCTAATCACTCTATGCACCACCTAGTCCATGCCCACCTAGGTCTCCATCAATACGTCAGTCATTTATGCATGAACCAAAATGTTTGATAAATTCTAGTGTATTAGTGAGTAAAATATTACTTAGTAGGAAAAAATGAATCCATAAATGAATGAACGCAAAGAAAGTACACATGGATTATTTTTAGCTCACAAAGGTATAATTCTATGACACCAAAAGAAATATTATAGGATGTAGTCTATAAAACAACATGCATCAATGCGACACATAGTTTGGATGCGACACATAATCCCAATGAGACACTTTTTCCTGATGACACACTCGGTCCCTATAATAACCTTATACTCGTTAAGTCACCTAACCTCAAATTCAGATATTCTTCAAGTCACGAAATCTCCCATATAAACCAACCACAAGATTTTGTTCATAGAAAGCTTATTCACGTAGAAACTACTCCTCATGGATAAGGCTATAAGACAGCTTCAACAAAAAAATACATAGAATATCTCAAATGGAATTCCTTTTTTCAAGGGTCCCAACACATCAAACAGCTCATCAAATAGAAATAAGGCTGGGAAGTTATGGAAATTTTTGTAAAAAGGAGTTGGTTTGCTCTAGGTTTGGTCCGAACTGTGGGGTTTTACCTGAATGGCTGGGTCGACCCATCCTGGCTTGACTCATTGGAAGCGTGGATCACCACCTCCAGCCCTATCTACTTAAGGGGGTCGATTATGTCCACCTAGATGGCGTGGATTATGTGTCCCCACCTACTCAATGAAGATGACCGTCGTGCCGGAAGCTCTTACTAGATACGGTTTGCGGGACCACGTGGCAGCTAGACTATGTGGTTCTCTACTGCTTCATTGGATTCCAAAGATGCACCCCAACCTAGTAGCAGATCTCACCACAACCCACGGTTGCACCACTATGGGATTTCCACCACTGTTTGTTGAGGTGACAACTGCCTACTTCCAGGTGGTTGTGCTGCCACGTGTTTCCACTAGTGACTCACCTTTTGTAGGCCACCATCATCTCCATGAAACTCTCTTTTCTAAGATAAATGCACTGTTATGATACTAGTGTCACAAACTTAAATTCATTATCTTTCGATCCTTATTTCTGCCACTCCGATGGCCCGACTACATTTATTACCTCTCCAAAAAATGTACCACGAAAAGAGAGGTTCTTAGGAAAAGAACACAACAATATAGATAAATGAAATTACCATGAATATATGAAGAATGAATTTTGTCCTTGTTTATTCATCCTTAAATAATTCCATTAGAAAAAGGGGAAAAAAAGTATTCCCATATATTCTTCTACCATTAAATTCCTATTAAAAGAGACACCATCTTACATGAGGGATTAACCCACAGATCAACCTATTCATGTGTTGATCTAATTTTGTTTTTTGAATGAATGAAGAAGAAAGAAAATCACCTAGAAGTAAACCCAGTACTTGTAGTCGGGATCATTTTGCATCAGGGTTCAATTTTTTTAAGAGATCCATTGATATTAATCATGATCTTTTGTTTCACTGATCATCAGTCCTCAACTCTTCGTCATCCACCATTCGATAATCAGAGGAAATTGCAAAGGCTATCCTCCAATGCTCATAGGGAAGGATATATAATTCTCAACCTAAATCATTTTTAATGGTTAAATATGGGATACACATTTTATCATTAATGTGTTTCAGCATTACTCACGTTTTTGTATTACCGTGTTGCTGTGTTGCAATGTCCCTAAGTCATTGCATCATAGTGCTATTATGTGATTTCATAATACTAAAGACTGATTATATTGATAATATTTCAATTAATAAATTTTTAAGGACGTTTGTGTCCAAAAACTAAATTTTACCCTCAACCCACTTTGGTCGATGTTAGGCCCCAGTAATGTCACTTATCTAAACTCAAAATTTCCCTAAACATTTTGATACGATAACCCTTTAGAATATATTAATGTTCAATGTTCTCTTCCCAATATGTTTAAATTAAAAACTAAACATTATTAATGGTTTTATTCAGGGAAAAATGAACCTCAAAATTTCATTCTATCTCAAAGCTAGGTCTAAAAATTTTCTCGGTTATTTTATAAAAAAAATTTGGAAAAAAATCAACAGCATTACATTCCAAGTAAGAAAACATTGGAAGGAAGTGAAAAATTTGAGATGGAAGGAAAAAATAATTCCCAAATATTGATAATGAGTTATAGAGATCATTGATAAAAAGTATACGAATAATCATGAGATTGTGAAAACCCATAAAACTATAATCTAAAGACTGTGAAAAAGACTATAGTTTCATCCATATTGAATATAATTGGGTAACATTATAATTTTCATGATATTATTACCATAATCTGGAATTAATTGAAAATATTTACTAATAACATCATGAAATATTCTTACACAATATTTTTAATATAATACTTTAATCAATTTCCAACACAGTTTTTTTTACTCCAAATGATGAGTATTCATAGTGAATTTTTAGTACCTAAAGCACTAAAAAACTATAAAAGGATCCCATGACAATAAAATAGATATAAATATATTCATCCTATCATTATTAATTAACCAAAACTAAAACGTTATAAAAATATATGGTAATTTAAAAAATGAATAAACCTCCATTTTATGAAATAATACATTAATAACTTAAATTCAAAATTAATACACAATGTTCATGAAAAATAATTCTATTTATAAATGACCATATATCCAAAATAACCTCCATTACCTCAACATTATTGTGTATTTAAACCTCAAATTGTATATCACACCTTAATATAACTTTTTCCAAAATATATATTTCATCATCTGAAATAACATTAATCACTTAGTCACCAAATCACATTTCCATCCCGTGGTCTTTTATATAATAAAACATGTGTCCCAATAATTTCATTAATACCCAATATCATATAAAATCTAAATATTATAAATAACGTAAAAATTATATCCAAAAAATCAAATGGAATAATTAACATTAAATAGAATATTTATATATACTTTAACCGAATACAATATATATTAAATTTTCATTAACCACATTAATATCAAAACACATAAAACATAAAAAGGGATTTCTATGAAAATAAATTTTTTATCAACCATAATATTATAGATCAATGATTGTATCTATATCTATTAATACAAACACTCATGAAAACATTATAATATCCAAATTTATATATCCCCTACATTGATACTACTATAACATCCCTAAACCCTCAATCTGGAAATGGAGCGAAAATTAAAAACATTAAATTTTTGAATTTGATACTGCTGAATGTGACCCAATTTTTAGTATCGAAACATACAACATAAAAAGGAAATATTATATTACTTATATTCCCTGGTTCCATTTAGGTTTTTATTTTTAGATAATTAGAACAAAATCAAACACAAACTATAGCCATGTCTTTAATTGAGAATTTAAACCACTTAAACCATATTTATTATTTCATAAAGATTTATCATAACATCTATATGTAAACCACCATGACATAATTAACTTGGCATAATTATTGAAAACCTTGGGAAAAAGATATATTAGAACGTTGAATGAAAATTCTAAAAAGGGTTAATATAAGTATTAACAATTCAATGAAATCAATGAGAATATGATGTGCATTTTCATATAATGAATAATTGTTGTTCTTTTTCATAACATATGAAAACTCATACCCATTAAACCTAGATAAAAAAATTTGTGTCAAAGAAAAAAATCCTTAACATAGGTAGGATTCATAAATATAAATAAATCATGATTCATATGATGACAATGTAGATCAAATGAAAAATTTAGAACCCATAAAATGAATAAAGAAAACATATTCTTATCTTGAAATATTATCATTATATCTATATTAAAATTGAAATAACCAATTTGTATGAATTATTTCTCTTGAATTCCCAATGAATTGGTGTGATATCATGGATCCACCCATCCTTGGTTATATAAATAACCACACATTCGTGGTTTATAATGTAACCACCCTTCCTTGGTTAAAAACATGACCACCCATCCCTATTTTATAGTGGAAACACCGATTAGAATAAATAAATTCCATGATCCATATCATAAATAAACTATATAATTATCTCATTTCATCACAAAAACTCAAAGAGACAATATTTATTCCTTTCATAACATTTTTAACCTATGAAAATGAAATGGCTTCCATGATAATCCCTTGAAACAAGCAAAAAATATACAATTTTAGAATAAATGTGGAAGAATTTCAACATATCCCAGTGGAGCATAAGTAAGATTAAATGTTTCTGAAATTGAGGAATGGAAATACCATTAAAATATCATTAGAAAAATATTTCCAAAAAATAACCCTTTCATTTTGATTAACTTCAAAGGATGTCGTATTAGAAAGAAACTGATTTTGAAAGATCACATTGAACATTTATTTTGGAATGTAACCTTTAGATTATGAAAACTGTTATTTAAAACCAAAAAATTTACCCAACATTAATGAATTAATTTTATTTGAATAAAAACATAGAACCATAAAATGCTGACATTAAGACATTGAGTGGTAATTATGGTGACATGTTCCATTCGTTCATAATATGTTAAAATAATGATTCATTTCATGTTTTAAGTAAATGTATAAAAGTTTCTCATTTATAAAATACAAATGAAGATCCGTTTGAATTTTCTTCCTATAAAATTACTCTTATGGGTAAAAATGAAATTGATAAGTCGTTGAAAAAATTTTCTATAATTTTTTTAGAAAACACGGACTTGGATAAGAAATTATTTTTGATCAATGGGATAAATTAATTGATATTTTCCTAGAAATATTTTCTTAAATAAATTTAATTACCAAAGAGATACAAAAATATCCTATTATAGGAAAATTTCACAATTAAAAATAGGATAAGAAAATGGAAGGGGTTTATTTGGTAATGATTAGATAATTTCATTGAAGGGAAATTCTATAATAAATGGAACTAATTGAAAAAGAGAATATATCATAAAGCCTTTACCACTTTGGTAGTCTTCAAATGTAAGCTATATGAAATAATAATTTCAAATGATACATTAATTACAATCAAAATAATGATTTTCATGATATACCATGTCCATGTATTGGTATGTATGCATCGTAATATAATATAAGTTTATAACATAACATATGTCCCATAGAAGACAATTTAAGAGGGTAACCCCTTAAAATGATCATAACATTGATGTAATAATTAATAAATTAGTCTATTATGGGTATAAAATGTAAATCAACATAAAATAATTAAGAATATTACACACAAAAATAAAAATTCACTATACAAATAATTTTTGTATATCAATGAAAATGAATATGTAAGATGGAAAAATGAAAATAAATTGGGTTATTAAATTATTTAACAATTGGTAACATTCAAGTAATATCCCCATGGATGAATTAATACAATATAAATGATAAAATTCATTTAATTATTAAGTATTAATGATATTAAATGTAAAATTGGAAGTATATACTCTATATAAAATAAATTTTGTTCGTAAGTTTATAATATTCAATAATGAATGGAAATTGAGATAAAGTACCTTACTACTTTGGAAATAAATAGATTAAAACCTTGGGAAAGTGATTTCATTATATGGATCAGTAAATACCACTACTTTTAATAAAAAAAATCATAAAATAAATTCATTTTATTTAAAAAAATAATGGTTAATATTGTATATGTCTCAAGGATGTAAAAGTGTAAAGTGAAACCCTTTCCTCGGGTCTATAGATTCTATTATGTCCTTTAACTACTACATAATAAAATTATATCAATAATATTTTTTCATAAAAAACATTTACTGGGTTGATAAATTATAAGTAAATAGTTTTTTTATATATCTTATGGAAATATTTAAATACTCAATCAGTGAACACCATGTCATGTATTTTGAGTACATTTCGTCCAATATTTCAAAATAGATTCGGTGTGTTGACTGAGGTCAAATATGTCATTATCTCAACATAAAAAAATTAATCATCATAAAATTATCATATTTATACAATAATTATACTTTTATAATCAATTTTATAATAAAATAATAAAAAATGAACTATGTTATAATCATGCATAGATTACGTCATACATACGAATGAGTAATGATTCTATTTTTCTATGACAATTATATAAATAAGTTAAGTAATATTTTATCATTATATTATTATTATAATATCATTAATATCATATTTTTTCATTAAATATACTTTTATTTATCATTCATCGGTTGTGATTATGTAGAGAGATGACTTTTTTATACAAATCTATTATATAATTTTTAGGGTAAATAACATAATAGAGATATAAATCCATGATCAAAAGTGTTAGTCTCTTAAAAAAATAGTCTGATACATAATATGAAAATAATAAAATAGGACTTTATTTATATCTTTCTTATTAATCATAATAAAGTCTCATTTTATCCAAATAGATGAATTCAGCTGAGGATATTCATAAAAAGGGGTGAATTAAATGTCATGTAAGAGGATGAATAGGAGAAATGAATAAATATATCATGGATGAGCATAATAAAATTCATTACATTAAAAGAATAATATCATCATAAAAATAATTATTTAATCATTTTATAAAGGAATGTTACTTTAAAATAAATAAAAACAAAACATCATGCCATAGTGGTCAAATACCACACATTTTTGTAAAACAATCTATCTTCGTGTTCACACATAACATATGTGATAATCATCACATCATATTTGTGAACAAATATAGAACCATTTTGATAAAAATTAAAAATTATCTATTTATATACATCACAATAACCAATTCATTGTTGGTAAATATAATTTTAGTTTCACCCGTCACACAATAATATTTTCGTAATCATGAATACCACATAGAACACATAACAACAATAGTCCTGAAATAACCCATGGAAAGGAATGGGTTCAACATTATTTAATCAATAATTATTTAAATAATAAACATAAGGATCCCAAATTAAAATGTAAAAACATATTTTTATAATATTAATCATTCGTGAGTGAATAAGAAACAACACAAGTGGAGTCAAAGATTTGTTTGGGAAATAAGAGTTCTTTTCAAAAAACATTGTATTTATCAAAAAATAAAGTAGGAAAAATATACATCTCCCAAAAATGGTATGAAAAATGAAATTATATTTATATAACATTATATTATTATTATTACTAAATATGTAATGAAATATGGATAACCCCATGAAAAGGAGTTGGGTTCGATAACTCTAGTACCATTATTCCTTCTTTATTTCATCAATTTTAAGCCTCACGAATAATAAAAGTATATTTTTCAAAAAAAAATGATCTAGATGTGAATTATGTTAATTTTTAATTAAATTTATCAAATATATTAATTTTATTATATTTATTAATATCCTTGGTTATTTGGTAATAATTTTGATATCATGTTTCACATAAAAATGTCATATTTCCCCTCAAATTAACGATTTTGTTATATGTAAATTATAAAATTGTATAATTTATTTTAGAAGATAATATTAAATATAATTACATATTTTATATGTTATATATAGTTCATAATATCCAACCTTTATTATGATTATATGTGTTGACTTGGAAATATCAATGTATTCAGTTAACCTTCCTTTGATGGGACACTATCAAGTGAGTAGGAAAGAGAATAATGAAAATTTTATGTATAGTATATAAAATAATTATAATAGGTTAAAATCATTATAATAATTATAAATTAATTAATAATTAATCATATATAACTTTATTATGAATGGGGTTATAAAAAAAATAGAATGATATGCTGAGTAAGAAATAAAGAAGAATAGTGGATAAAAGCATACTTAATACTCAGTGCAAACTCTATTATATGCCACTAAAAATACCTTTTTTATTGGTGTTAGTTTACTCTAGAAAGTCCCTAGGAATTATAAGTGTCTTTGGAGGTAACATTTTGGTTTATTTTATGTTTTTTAAAGTGATTAAGGATTGGTTTTCCATGGGGACGGAGATAGGTTATATATATTTAAAAATAGGGTATTTCTAGAATAAAATATGGAATAAAATGTTATATCAAACGTAAAAAAGTTATAATTAATTTTTGAAATTATAAATCATATATTAATATTATATAGTGTTTTTATTACTTAAAATAAACTTTATAATTATAATTTATATTGTATTAAAATGGAATGTAGAAAAAATGAAATTCTGGTTCTAAGGAATCACTTTTGGCATTATGTTTTGGAAATTTATGTGAATGTTTGTAAATAATGTTTATTTCATTTTAATGAATCATTTATGAAATAAAATATATAATATTCAGAGAAATTTAATAAAAGGATTAATTAATTATTAAATCATTAATGATGTAATTTTAGATACCCGATTACTTGAAAATTTGTAATTTCTTAAATCACTAAAAAATTGTTGTATTTCAAAAAATTACGAAAAAATAACCCATTCAAATAATTATTAATATGATTAAAATAATGATATTAATTTTTCCTAAGTAATAAAGTAAAATAGTTAATTTTATTTTTTAATATAAAAATTTTGATCCTTAATATGTACTTTATAATACAGTTTATTAAAATATATTCTTGTAAACTATTTTAGTTTATAATCATGATATAAATTTTCTGGTGTTATAATATTTATGTTTACATCAATTATTCTTGATAAATATACTTCATATGATAATTTATTTTTTAGAAAAATTACTATTCAAATGGGAAGGTTAGACTTCCTAATGGTTGGGTTACTATTCCCAATAGTTTTACAGCTATTGAAATAGTGACAATACTATTCCAACGGTTACATTACCTATTATAAATATCTTTACATTCATTCATTAATTACTCAAATAAATAATTATCAATGTTCTGTATTTCTATTTATTATAATATTTCTTGATTAATAATATTTTGTTTCCTCTCTATACTATTGGTAGTTGGAGCGATGATTCCAGTAAAATTGGGAGATCCATGTTTTCCCATTTTACATTTCAAATTTTCTTGTAGTTTTAATGTATTGAATTTTAATTGGTCTCATTATTGATTAATGTAGTAGTATTTATGTATAAAATAATGGTTTTATGGTTTCTTTATTTTTTCTATGTGTATAATGTTATATAATATAACAGAACACATATTTATTCTGTAGAAAATATTACAAATAAGAATTTGTTTATTAAATTATACCACCTTTATAAATTTATTATCCGAAATTTCAAATCATATTCTCGGTTGAGAATGGATGCAGATAATTTTTTTCAATATTTCCTTTAGTCCCAATGTCGCCTCTTTATATTTCTGTTTATTTCAAAACACTTTTACAGGATGAGTTGTATTTTTGTGTAGAACATTTTATCTATGGTCTACTATATTCACTAAGTAATATTAATATGAGAGTTAATTATCTAGTTGTATGACCTATAGATTCAGTACATATGAGGGATCGAGTATGGACTTCCACATGGTTAATAAATGGAACATGACATGCACTTGAGCCATACATTGTTGAAGTGATAGTTGATAAGCCACAGATCCCATGAGATCAAGGATATCAAAGGGTCCAATTCTCCATAGGCTAATCCTATATTTCTTTTCAAACTGAATGACTCTCTACCATAGAGATATTAGATGGATTTTTTTTCTCCCACAATAATATCTAGGTCCCTTCAAAGGCTGTCAGTGTAACAATTTTTCGACTCTATGTGGATTTTATGTATCGTGGATGGCTTTAACATTCTCTATAATCTCATACACAATATTAGGCCCATGTATCTTTTATTCTCCACATTCATCTAAAAAAATTTGAGTTCTACATCACTTCCTATATAGTGATTTATATAGAGCTGTTAGAATACTCATGTGGATGTAATTTTTATATGAATACTCAACCAATGGGTGATATTGATCCCATCCACCATTAAATTACATTAAGAATGATAATATAATTTCTTCGATCATATGAATAGCCCTTTTAGATTGGCCCTCAGTTTAGGGGTGATAGGCATTTCTAAAATTCAATTCAGTCCTCATATAATATAAATTATTTCTCAAAAATTTAAATTTGAACATTAGATCCTGATCTGAGATTATCTAAATTATATGCAATTGAAGCTTCAACAAATCCTTAACACATATTTTTGGAAATTTGTTCAAGTGATAAATATTCTTAGATATAAATAAAGTGGGATTTACTGGTGAGTTGATACACACCAACCTATATAGTATTATTTTCTTTAGATGGCATTAGGAGAGTAGTGACTAAGTCCTTAGTGACATTAACCCATTTCGACATTGGTAAAGGAGACAGATGTATCATCCATTTGAATTTTTTTCTCAACATTAGCTTGCTAACATAGTAAACACTGTGAGAAAAACATTTCTATCTTCTTCTCCAAGATGACCTAGTCTAAGTGTTCTCGATGATATTCATACATATTGGATCTTATAGGATGGATGGGGAAATATAATATATGTGAATTATCTAATAGTTTTTTAATTATATCTAGTGATTTAGGCACATAATGACTAATTACAATTAGAGTCACACCATTATCATCAATGTTCATCTCATACAGATTCTATTCTATTACTTCTTTTACCTTCTCTTGGAGCTCCAGGTCATCCATTTGAGTCTCTTTGTGATTCACATCGATAAGTGGTTGGTAAATTAGTTGAAAAGGATCGATGTATTCCTTATCAATATGATTTTAAGTTCCATCCATTTCATATACATGAATACAGGGAATTTATTAATCCATGTCATGGATAAAGTATCAGGTTCTTTTTTGTAAGTGCATCACATTACTTTGTTTCATTTCTTTGAAGGTAATGTGTAGATAAATTATTTTCCTCAAATATCCCTAACCATATTCTTAGACACATGTTGATCCCTTTTTGTATAAATTTATAATTTTGGCTCTTATGTTCAGTGGATATGTCACACATCTCACTATAGAGATAGTGCCACAAAATCATCAAGGAGAATATCACAACAGATAAAATTTGACTGTGAATATGTTCATTCTCTTCAAAGATATTAAACTGTTCTGAGAGACATTTTATCACTTAATCATTATTCATGAGTACACAACCCAATACATTATTTTAATCATCCTTGTATATCACAAAACCATATCCACTTGTTGGTAGTGTGAGTACTGGTGAAATCACTAGCATATTTTTGAGATCCTTAAAACGCTCGTCAAATTCATCTATTGAGACATAATTTACCCCTTTCCATGTTAACTTAGTTATATGTCTAGAAAATAATGATAAAATCCACAAAAAACATCAATATTACCCAGAAATGTTAAGAAAAATAAAATTTTCCATGACAGTAGTAGGTCTATTATATTTCAAAATTGCCGTGGTTTTTCAAGGGTCTATATAAATTCCCATAGTTTTGATTATGTTCCCTAGGAATGTTTCTTGGTACATCCAAAACTCATATTTTATGAACATATCATATATTTTCTGTTCCCATAATGTTGCAAGAAAAATCCTTGGATTCACATCATCTTCATCCGTTATCTTAGAGTAAATTACAATATAGTCTATTTGGACTACCCAAAATTAGCAGATATAGTATCTAAAGACATTATTCATCAAATAAATGATGATTTCATGGGAATTAGTAAATCTAAAGGGAACCACTATGAACCAATAGTGCATATTCCTTGTACATAAGGTAGTCTTCTAAATATATTCCATCATCACAATAAATCTAGGATATCAAGAATGAAGATACACTTTTGATAAGTTTTTATGTCATTAAAGTTTATCAAAATAGTTATAAATCCTTGGAAGAGGATACATTTCATTTATAGTGATTTGGATGAGATATTTGTGACAAATACACAACCGTATTCATCCAAAATTTCTCATTAAAATGAGTACTAGAACACCCCAAGGAGATGCACAATGTCATATGAACCCTTGGTCAAAATTATATTTCAGCTCATTCATTAACTCTTCTAGTCTGATTTAGGCCATCCTATAGGATTATTTAGAGATATGATTGGAACTTTGTATATATTATATTCAGAACTCTAAAAAATAAATGGTGGAATTCCAAGAAACAATTCCGAAGATAAATTAGTGAATTCCATAACAAAATTATTTTCTTATATTTAGATATCATCTTTTGACGCAACGATTTGCGATGGTAATGATTATTCACAGGGTATCCCCACCCACACCATTAATAGATTTTCCAAAGTAGATTCAATATCTTATTATCATTTGTAGAGAAGCATTTGATTGGTCAAAATATCGAATGATATTTCCTTTTAATGGTATTTGACATTTTCTCCATACAATGAGAAGCAATCCATGCCCGGTATTTCATAAAATTCATCCAAGTGATGTATTATGGGATTCTCTAGAAGAATATTCCCATAGATGATTATAAGTGAAGATTCCAATATTTAGATTGAAATTAGTACACAACTATGTGATTTTAATGATATATCTACTTTATGTTGTTATG
This sequence comes from Viscum album, assembly GCA_963277665.1. Lineage (NCBI taxonomy): Eukaryota > Viridiplantae > Streptophyta > Magnoliopsida > Santalales > Viscaceae > Viscum > Viscum album. The sequence continues at coordinate 1,700,892,196 of OY728141.1, read as the reverse complement.
GATTACATTTGGAATCTCTAGAAAACATTCTGGATATAATGAAATGAAAAAAACCATTATCAAATAAAACATTTTCAATTCTTGAGTGAATAGGTATTATACCTTATAAAACATCATTTTTCCAATCCACCATTAAATTAGTGATGGAATAAGCTTTCCCTTGATCCTTAAGCATTGGTGGTTTCTAATGGTGATTACCTTTAAGGACCCATAGTTGGTTTCACTCTCTTTCATAATAACCTTGCTACCTATATATAAATCATTGAACCAGGGGTGGTGCATTAGGAGGTTCCTACAATTACTCCATTATATTTTATGGATTATTCATATCTCTTATATATTCATGAACTTAATGACCCTATCTTTTTCACTTCATGAATTTTATTATACCTTTGAAGAAATTCCTATAATGTTTCTTTCCCAATTATTTACATATGGGTAGTTGGATCCACTTTACTCATTTTTCATTTGATACAGAAGAAAAAAAACTTATTATTCTCTTCTTATCACTGTAACTATAATAAAATCTCTAAATTACATATATAAATTCATTATTCATCGATCTAATTATTCATAATTCCAAAAAGATAAAAAAATATAGATCCTTTTGAAGGCATGGTATTAAAAAAAATATAATATATCTATATTTCTATCATTACGGATAAAAAAACTAAAAAACATCATTCAACAGTAGTGATATTTATTCATAAACTATGACCAATTCACCTTAAATTTTCTTCATATCTATGAATTCTCTCTATGTGTTTTTTCAACGGGTTTGAGGAAAATACTTTTTAATAAATATTTTCATTAAAGTATTTCTACTCCATTGCTTCCCTATTATCCATTAGATTAGTATTCTTTATCAAAAACCTCAATTAATCATCTTTTAAAAATAAATGAAAGATTGACAGAGTAACCATTTCCATATCAAAACAATGTATTAAAAAAATATATTCTCCTTTGAGTTAATCCCCTTTTCCATGATAATTTGATCAAAAAATCCAATAAATGTAGGTGGTCATTATCGTATAAAATACTCAACTAATAATTGATCCAATTTGGGCAGTGTGGTCATTTGATATGGTTCTTGTTATTATTTATATCATTAGAAAACCGGGTATGCATTCACATGAAATTTTGAACTCCACCTTATATGTAAATGTGGATGTTATTTCAGTAATTTATTTATTGTCCCTCATACAAGTTGTTGGCCTAGTTACTCATAGTTCCAACTATTTTCTAAAATAGAAATGTTATTAAAATAATTAAACAATGGATGAATAATTTATTATTTTATGAAATTAATAGTAAAATAATATCTTAGATGATCTCTATGTTTAACTATTTTCTAAAACAAATATTTGTGAATATTCACATATAAATAGACATATACTATGGGTTTACAATATTGTTCTATAATATTAATTCCAAAATTAAATAAAACATAATTTAATACCAACTATAGTGATCCATATTTTTGATACAAAACGATTCGATGATTTTCAGGAAACAAAACATAATAGAGATACAAATCTAAGATCAAAAGGTTTAGTGTCTTTGGAATATTAGGTTCATATATAATTTTATCATAATAAAACAAAAAAATATATTTAAATAATTCTTTTTTATCCTTTTAAAATCTCATTTTCTCTTTAGTTCATATGCTTCACTTAGGAAATAAATCAAAATAATTAGTTATCTAAAATCCCTATAAGAGGATGAATAAGGGACATGAATCAACATTACATGGGTGAAAATAACAATCATCAATACATCATCATCAACACCATAATGGAAATATCTACTGATGGCTTGGAATACAGAAAAGTAAAAAATTGAATCACCTTGTCATAGTGGTCAAATACCATATCTAGTTGTGAAAAAACCTAGCATCATGTTCATGCATATCATATGTGTATAATCATAGAATAATATTTTTGACCAAATATTCCATCATGATATTGAATAATACACATTATCTCATGATATAAATCACATTACAAAATTAATTGTATTTATATATAAATATGGGACAACCATCACATCATAATATTTACATAATACTACATGCCACATAGAACATATGACAATCATATTCATGAAATAACCCATGTTAATGAATTGGTTTCATAATTGTTTCATTAATCATGATTTCATGAATAATAATGGTGTTCAAAAATGAAAAAGTAATATCATATTTAGAATAATAACCATCAATAATGAGTGAAAAAGAAGCAACTCAATACGAATAATATGATTTTTTTACAAACAATAGTTCTTTCGAAAAATATTTGTATTTTTCATAAACTAAAAAAAAAGAATGTGTATTCTTGCAATGAAAATTGAGGAATAATAAAATTATATTTAAGGAGCATTATTAAAATATTCATACGAATGAATTAATGAAATAAGGATAACCCAAATAAAATTAGTTAGGATCGTAAATCTCATTACTTTCATTCACTCATTATTTCGTCAATTTTTCATGTTCTAAATAGTAGACATAGATTTATTAAAACATTGATCCAGAACTTAATATTTTTTATTTTTACCAATATTTATAAAATATATTCATTTTATTATATTACTAAATACCGTTGGTTAAAAATTAATCAATATGATATCATGTTTTGTTAAGAGTATCTCATTTTTACTTGATTTATCTATTTTGGTAAAGGTAAACTATAAATTATATATTTAAATATAGAAAATCATAATACATATTATTAAAAAAATTTATGTAATATAAATTTAATAATATATATACATGATTATGTTTATATTTGTTGACATAGGAATTTATCTAAAGGTGTTTAATTGACCTTTTATGCGATATTGTAAGGAGATCGAAAAAAAATAATTTTTTAATTTATATATATATTAAATATTTTAATTATAGTAGGTTAATATCATCAATATAATGAAAAATTATTAAATAATTAATATTATTAATATTTTTTGGAAAAATGGTGGTGAAAAAAAGGAGTAGAATATGAATAATTAAAAAGAAGATGAGTTAATCGAAACTTACATAATACTCAATGTAGCTTCACTTATATCCCGGTGAAAATCCCTTGATGTTTGTAGTTGGTTTACTCCTGAACGATTCTAAGAATTATATAGGGATAGAGAAGGTGGATTTATTAATTGTATATCATTTTTAATGTGTTTAATTAGTGTTTTAAAAGTGGAGGGAGTAGTGTTATTTATACTAGAGTAGAGGGGTCTTTTTATAATAAAATACTGAATAAAATATTATTACAAAGGTAATACATGGAATAATGAATAGTTGTCATTATAAATAATATATTTATATAATATAATGGGTTTAAGTATCTAAATACCATTTATAATTATAATTTAGTAGTTTATTAAAAAGTAATGTATATAAAAAGTGATGTTTTTATTTTAAGGGATAACTTTTGACTTTAGGTTTTGGAAAGTATATTTTATGAATGGAAATTAAGTTTAATGTATTTTAAAGAATCATTTACGATATAATATATATCATGGTATTAACACTTGTTATACCATTTATTTTATCATTATTATATCTAGAATGAAATAATATAAGATACGCCAATTATATGAAAGCCTGATTTTTATTATTCACATGATAATTGAAGTATTTAATAAAATCATTATTTTCTGAACAAATTTTAAAAAATTTATCCAATTTTTATTTTAAAATTATAATAAAAAAAATTAATTTCATTTTATCAAATAATTTTAAATTAATTTTAAAATTAATTAAAATGTATTCAAAAAAACCAAATAGAAATAATTTTTTAAGAAAACGTATCTTGATGAATCAAATGACATTACAATAAAATTAATTAATTAATTACTATGAAGCTTATCAATAAATGTGAGTAGTAAATGTATATATATTTTATAAATTATTTTTTATTATTCATACCATTTAATTTAATGCTCATGATATAAAATATGTATATTCTGATGGTCATTTAATTTTGGGTTTTGCATGTCGAATACACTATAAAATTTAAAGTAATAGTTTTTAAATATCAGCGTGTTATAATGAAAAAGAAATTATTTATGATATTTCAAATAAGGGTGATATTTTTTAATATTAAATAGGGATAATATTATTTTCAATTATGAACTTGTTGAATATGTATCCATGTTTTCAAATATGTTAAACCTTTATGCTCCACATGTGAGTTTTATGTAAAAATTGAATACTCTTATATTAAGATGTAGTATTTATGTATTAAAAGTGAGGGTCACTATATATTTTTTCATAGGAACATTTTAGTAATGCTTTCAAATTTAGAAAATTTTTTTTTGATACCCATAGGAATATGTCTAAAGATAACATAGGCTCTATGAAAATGTCATTGAATTTTGGTGAAGAATAAAGAGGGTTATTTCCATGAAATTTAATCCATATAATGATACTAAAACTACATTTTGTATATCATAGTTTTAACTAGGGGTAATAACTATGAAGAGTGAACAACAGTATTGGACACAATCATCACTCATTGCATAAAAATGAAATTTTCTTCACACATGATTTGACTCTATGTAGGGATATGTTTTATAAATTATTAAACTCTATATATTCCATTACATATGATTTCAATAGAAGATTACCATGAATGAACTAGTTTAAATTTAAGGTGTCATTGATTTAAAACAAGGTTTCATGATTTTTATATATTGTGAATGTTATTTTCCGATCAAAGATATCAGACAATGAAGCTAATTATTTTAGTATTATTAAGGGAATGAAGAGAGAATGATGATATTGACATTTTGTTATCAATGATCAAATATTGAATTATCATTTTTCTATTAGTTATGTTAATTATATTTTATCATTATATTTTTCTTATAATATTAATTTATATCCTCATAGATTATATTTTGAATTAGTGGTTAAAACATGTAATGGTTCGATGATTGCACCTCAAGTATATGATTCTCCTACATTAAATGTTTTTGAATATCTTCTTCATTAATATCATATTATTATCCATTTGGGAGAGTGTAATGTTATTTTAGACTTTGATTGGATTTCTCTACATTATCCCATAGCAATTTCCAATTATGAGAAGTCATACTTGATATTCCAAACCAAACTGTTATCATCTACCAGTGCGATGATAAATATGAAATTATGATGGAAATCAATTCCTTTATAAGGGTATTAATTCTTATTAATAAGGGGTTTTAATCACTAATGGTTTGGTAGATACTCAAAATCAAATATAGGACTATTTTTCAGGAATTTTTTGATGTCTTTATAGAATAGATTCCTAGTCTCCCACCAAATCATGAAGTTAAATTCTCAATATGACTCATACATGGTGGTACAACTATTTCAATGACTCTATATTGAATGACCTCAATTGAGATATAGGAATTTAATAAGAAATTCTAGTATAATCATGGTAATGGATTCATTTAGTCGATTTTGGACCAATGGGGTACACTTTTTTTTGTATTAATATGAATCAAAATGACCCAACATTGATTATCATGAAATAATCAAAATCACAATCAATAATAATTATCTTCTACCCCGTAATGATGAATTTTTTTAACATCTTTGTGGAACAATATTCTTTTACATTATTGATTTTCATTATGGACATCATCAATTGAGGATCATTAAGGGGGATGTACCCAATAAAAAATTTCATAAAAGATATGGACACTATGAATATATATTGATGCCATTTTGTCTTACTAATATCCACACTATCACCATGGATTTAATTAATATATTATTTAGAAACTAACTTGATAAGATTATTTTAGTCTTTATAGATGATATTATTATATATTCTAAGGGAAAATAAATGTGTAGATATCACATAATGATTAAAATTATGCCCCAATGGAATGATAATATGTATGAAAATTTTACTAATTGTGACCTTAGGATAAAAAAGAAATAATTTTTGGGTCATATTATTAATGAATTATGGATTATTTCTTATTAATATATAATCAACTCACCCCGATAAATCAAATGGGGTCCAAGTTCCTTTGGAAATATGAATGTGGGGAAATTTCAAAGAACTGAAGTGATGGTTAGTTAGTGAAACATTTCTTACATTACCATACTATAGAGAAGATATTGTAACCTGTAGTGATGCATAAAATAATGCATTTGGATTCATTTTCATGTTGAATTATAGAGTTTTAACTTTTCCCACATGAAAATTAAAGGTCCATTAAAAAAATACCCTACCAATTATTTAGAGATAGGGTATGTATTTTTTACATTAATTATATGTTGGAATTATCATTATGGACTCATGTGTGATATATATACTAATAATATATCATTAATTTATATTTTCACATATAAAGAGTTGAATATGTTCCAAAAAATAAATTTACATCTGATTAGATATTTTGACCAGTCAATACATTACCACAATTTGAATAAAACAATGTATTTGATGATTTGAGTCAAAAGTGTCATGATAGATTATCAATTATTTGGATTAGAAAAGATCGAGTTTTATAGGATTTGTAAATGATGGATTTATAAATAATAAATAAAGGGTAGAAATCTTACCTGTCTCAAATGAGTTCTCAACTATCTATCTATTTAATGATTAAAGTGGATATGTATAAGATCATTGAAATGTAATTATTTTGACCATTATAATGATTGAATGGTAAGGTTTAGTAACCTTGTATGTGTTCTATCCAAACATGATTTAAAGAAGGAGATTTTAATAGAAGATCATTGTTCTTCATTATCTATTTATCCTAGAAGTAAAAAAGATGAATTGAGATTTGACGGAGTGTTTATTGTGGGATGGAATGTAGAGGGATATTGTAGAGTTTGTACCTTAGTGCTTTGGATGTGATAAAGTTACGGTTTCGATACAATATTCCACAATATTTTGTAACCATTACCCACACCAAAATAGAAATAGGAAAGAATCACCATGTATTTTATATTTTAAATCTCCAAAATATCAAAATTGAATAATGTTATTTAGGTTTTAGTCGAACAACTTATGAATTCAGAAATCTTAATTACTATAAAAATTAATTTCTATCCCAATAAACATTAAAAAATATATATTAAGGAATTTCTAAGGTTGTGTGTAGTACTATATTCTATTGTCTCGAACTGGGATTCAATATTTTTTACATTAATGTTTTGGTGAAGTCTTCAGCAATCCCTAGATATAGAGTTGATTTTCAAAACTTTGTATCACCCTTAGATGGATGTTCAGTCTAAGAGGACCATTGAAACCATAAAAGATATGTTAAGATATTTTATATGTATATCGAAGGAGGTTGGGATCCACACATTCACATAATTGTTTTTTTCATCAAACAATATCTTTCACTTGAGCATTCAGATGTCCCCTTAAGAAGCCTTATACTAAAAGAAGTGTAGCACTGGAATGCGGTGAGATCAATTTAAATAAATAGTGATATTAGGACTTTATATTGATGATTAAATGGTATAGAATGTTATATCACTTCCACTAAAAATCAAGGAATATTGGAGTCGATAGAAAAGGCATGATGAAAATCCTCAATGTGATTTAATGTTTGAAGTTGATGAGAATGTTTTTATTTAAATTTTTCCATGTAATGTGGCTATGAGATTTTAGAATAAAAAAATGATGACCAATAGGATGCGATGAGGATGTAAAATCCTCATTTATTTGATTCAATGTGATATAATTTTGAGGGTGATATTAATTTTATGGGTGTAATAATGAAACAACTCTTGTTTTTATGAATTATTTTTTTATTCAAATAAATTTAATTTCTTTGGTAGCTTGTGTTAGAAGCATAATCGAGTTTTAATGAACCAAAATATAATATGAATATTAATATTTATACACAACTGTTATAACCGATCCATTAAACTTGGAATCATGAAAAGGAATACAAATATTTTAAAAATAATGTTTAGATATTTCAATTAAATAAAATATATTGATAAAAAACAAACACATTTTTTAGAAAAGTCATTATATATTTCAAAAATATATTTTCCCTCAAAAAGGATTTGTATTGATTTTTGTGAAAAAATAATAAAATAATTTTTATTTAATTTTAGAGACATTATTTTAAAATGTATTCATAATTTAAAAAATCAAAATTTCAGTGTTATCTTATATTAATATTTTTGTGATTTTTCGGAAATGATTTAATTTTCGATGAATAGTGTAAAATAATAATTTTTTTGAAAACATTTTTTATGACTATAAAAGTATAAATTTATTTTAATATGGTTTTAAATATATAATTCGTTCAATAATATTATTATTAGTCATATTTTTCTCATTGGAATCAATGTTATGTGAAATTTTGATATACAAACATCATATACTTTTAAACACTTTTTATTTGGAAAACCACTATTTCCTCACATCTATAAGATTAATTTTAAATTAATATTCTTATAATTATATTAATTTAATATGGTAAAATGTATCCATATTTGGAATCATCATAATCAGTGTTTTTTAATAAGCTAAACATAAATTTTTATAACTATTATTAGTGAAAATAGTAAAAATTAATTACCTTAGTTATAGTTAAAATGAGTTTATTAGAGGGTTGAACTAAAAAGATAAGGATTAAAATGGCCTAAATAAGTATAAATTATATTTTATTCCCATATATCATCCATATATCATCGATGTTTCATTAATGGTCTACTTTTGATCCATTTTTTTGTCTTAAATGTGGGGATATTTTGATCTTTTCAAAAATTCCAATTGAATGCGCTCCCCCAAATATAAAATGTCACAAACTATCATCTCTAATCAACACATGAATATATATTTTTATTGGAAAATGTCATTAATTTTTTTTCTTACACCCATCCCCATGAATTATATTCTCATTTTTATCAGAAAGTCATTCTATATAGGCATTATGTATAAACATAAAGAGGTTTTCTAAAGAAGATGCATTGTTCCTAAAAGTGATTTTTCATTTTGATTCAGCATAAAAATCAATAAAATCCTATTATATTATTATTAAATTATTAAAAAATATACATTATATAAACTTATATGTTATTTTATTAATGGAATTATATATATACGTCTTCTCTTCCATCTAATGGGATACAAAACTGCCGATCATGTGTACAGAGGAATACAGCCTCATAGATCTTTTTAATTAATTTTACATAACAACCTATGATGGATTAATATAATGTTATAAATAATTTTTAAATATTATTAATTGAAATAATTATGATTCTATAATAATAATATAACCCCAACCATATTACCATTCAATCTACTGAAAAATGATAACGTCGCATGTGTGTACTTATAGAGTACCACCTCCAAAAAGTGATGGCATTCATTTTTCATTTAATATTGAAATATATTAAAATATGGATAGATTTAATGAATATATATTATAACTATGATATATAAATTAATCTTTAAATTTGAATCAATATATACCTTTTCTTCTACCATCTCTTGAAAAAATAGAAATAATGTTTATGCGTATGTACGACTTACCATCTGCATGAATGGTGTAATTAATTTTCAATATATAAAATTAAGAAATTAATTTAAATGTGTATAATATATATATATATATATATATTCTAATATTTAATATATTATGTAATCCTAATCAATGTACAAATACCAAAACTACCAAACCCAAAAAACCATAAAAAACAAATCAGCTATTACTCAAAACAATGATTTAAATATAGAATTGATAATAAAAATGCAATTAAAGGGTAAATTAAGTCATATATGGAATTAAATATCTGATTATGGGGTTTCAATGCATGTATAATAACCATATAAAAATTATATGTGGGGATTGAAATTGTATGCATAAAGTTGATACTTTTGGTAAGATATTTTCATCTCATATTTATTTATCTAAGAAACATCGCATATAGACCGCTTTTTCCCTTTATGTTGTGTATATAATTTACATGAATTTATATTAATATTATTTTCCTAATGACCATATCATATAAATATCTATGTAATTTTCACTCATTCACGGGTCTTATGAATCAATAGATACCAAAGTGGTATGGGTTTTATGTTACAATATCATTATCTATCATTATTATTTATTATTAGGTTTAAAAAAACAATATTTTTATATATACCTCCCTAAACATTTGGATTTTATTATCTTATTATTGTTTATATAAATTAAATTTTTCCCTTCATTTTTTTATATTAATTTACTCGAGATACAAAAATAATGTTTTTATGGAAAATCAAATTTACCTTTATTTAGTGAAAAATCCATTCTCTTCCATGTTCATGTTTTATAAAAACATTTAAGAATGTTTTTACTATTATCAAATTTAATTTGAATTAATTTTACTCTATCGGAATTTTTGAAAAATTGTTTAAAAGGGATCGTAGTTTTAGGGTGTATGGCTTAAATGTTATTTCCCACCGACATGGACGCTCAATTATATAAAGCATAGTTCGCATGTCTATATGGGTATTTTATTAAAAATATTTACTATTTAGGATGTTTTTATACTTGGAATATGTGATTTCAATGTGGAAATAAAATTTTCCCCAAGAAATGTTCTATATGATGTTTTAAAATAATTTATTATATAAGATTTCATCCTTTGAAATTTACTAATCTTTAATAGGGAAATGATCTAATGATTCCATCATTATTATTTATCTAAATTGTTTTTTGTTATGATTAAGTTGCGTGTATGAAACCTATTTATTTTCCACTAGTTATGCTATGATGAAATAGTTATTAATCCCACTTATTTTATATGGGTTATGCTATGGAGAATGTTTTATGATAATGTGGCACAAATCTATATGATTTTCATAATGATAGGTTGGTACATGAATTATATAGCTCTCCAATTTATTGGGTAATGTTTCTTATTTCATGAGACAATTATAGGAAACAAGTCAATGTTCTTTATCCACTATGGGAAACAAGCCGATGTTCTTGATTGGTAATGAGAAACAATTTTATGTGCTTCATCCTCAATAAGAAACATGTATTGATTCTAGATCTAATATTATTTTAAGGTCTTAATTATAACACCCCAAGCTTTCACGGTACACATCTCTATGAATAATACAGTAGTGTGTATTGTACGCAGCTTTGAGTTCTAACACACACCACAACCAATCAAAATAGCTGTTATGAATAGTAATACCCACTTTTTAAAATTATAGAAATTTTATATTTCAAAATGGACTTCATTTTTTTTATTCATAATACCGAAATTATCCAAAGTTGATTTTTTTTGTAATTTTCTTAGAACTTCCAATTTTTTATGAATAGTGAAAAATATTTAAAACAACATTTTTGATAAAAATAATTTATAGTGATAAGTTATACTACATAGTGGTTTTAAAGTATAATTAGAATATATTTTTACTATTTTATCCAATGGTGTTCATTAGAATTAATTTCAATTTTTAATTGGACATAAACAATTGTTAATCTTTTGATATATATTGTTTCTTAAAAACACGATATTTGTTGTGACAGTGGGAATTAATTATAAAATTAATTAATTCAACTTATATGTTTGTAATTTTGTAAAATAGACATCATTTTTTAATTAAGAATATCAATTATAGCTTAGGGTGATATTTTGGCATTGTTCTGAAAAACTACAATTTTTGATTAATAGTGAAACCACTAAGTGGTAGTTAAATAACTAATTTTTCAAAATATTACATCTTATGTGTTTTTATTTTCAAAAATCCAACATACATGGTTGTCATTAAGAATTAAAATCTGGTTCAATGAGATTAAAATAATTTTTGGTGAATAGTAACATTTAATTTCTTAATCGCGATTAGAGTTAATTAGTGTAGTTTAAGGTAAAAATAATGTTTTAATAATATTAGATGAGCTTGACATATGTTCTACCCTTATTGGATGTTCCATGGCCTACCAAGATAATCCATGGGTCAACTTGGGGACCCCATGGAGCCACTTTAGTTGGAAAATGACATAAATACCTTTTATTTAATGTTAAAGTAAAAAATGACACAAACATGAAATGTTTTACTAAAACAATTTTACATGGGGTTATACAAGTAATATTTTTGACTATAAATAGTCATTGGAAAGCTAAAACGATTTCCTACATCATAGTATTTTTGTTTATAATTTTTAGACATTATATAAATTAAATTATTTATGATATCATTATGATGCAGTGATGACCTCATTATTTAACGATTTTAATAAAATGAAAAGATAATGTAAAATCCAAGGCTTACACTTGTCAAAAGACTATTGGATGGGTAGATTTCGAACCCTTATCACCTTATCCACGAATTATATAAGTTTGGGTCCTTTAGAATCCGAAAAGCATTGTATAATAATGTAAAATTTCCATAATTTCCAAGAGTGCCCCTCATATCCTCTTATAAAAGGCCCCCACCTCTACCACCTCATTCACAATTTCAAATCATTTGGATCGGCCAAACTCTGCCCAAATACTCCCCCAACATCCCCATATTACTCCTATAAGACTCACATTGGGCATAACTCTTCCCAAGGAAGCCTTTGGCTCAAATCAAAAGAGTTACCCAATTTTAAGGTAATGTCTTCTATTATGTTATTTTGTTTTATTTTGCTTCTCCAACCACATAAAATCTTTTTATTCATTTATTTTGTAACAAAACCAGTATCCTCAATATACTAGTATGTTGTTATAATAAGTATTCGAGCTACACTTACACACACATACATCTAATGGTTAAAGAACATATGGTTTCTGTGGATGTCGAATTTCTGCCTCACGAAACGATGATTGTTCAACACTCATAAAACACCTTCAAATGTGGCCATTAAGATGCCACTATATTTATAAATCATATATAATATGTTTATATTTTCTTTACGGATCTGTATTTTTCATTTATTTCATACCTTTGTTATTTCCATTATGGGTAAATGTGATATTTTCATTTTAGGAAGTGCGGACTACCGCCCCCTCAAAGTGATTTGAATCGTTAATACCATATGTGGGATGTATAAAGGACGGAGTAAATGATATTATATATGATGTTATACTGGAATTATAATATTCCTTTATATCATTATGATTTCATTAAATACGAAATAGAAATGAAAGTAGTGTTCATGCATACGTATGGCTTACCGTCTCCATGAATGGTGCATTTCATTTCTTGCCTCTAAACGTTATGGAATATTATAAATGCATGTATATACTGGATATATATGAGATATATGATATCTGTATCATGAATATAATTCTGGATATAATGGATATATGACCACATGAACAACTTGTAATTATAAGAATTTTATTTTTGACTCAAGTACCTAAGATCGACAAAATGACCGTTATAAACATTAATAATTACATAATGTTAATAAAATGGTAATAAGGGATATAAAAAGAATAATTAACACTAAAAAGGTTCTTAAGTAAATAGAAATTAACTCTAGTTTATTATTCAGGAGGTTAAAGAACGGTCGAGTCAGGACAAGACGCAAGGTAAGGGAACTTCTTAACCCAATTTCCATTCTTTGGGTTAATCTCCTACTTTCAAATTACGTCATGATATTATTATGGCCTATTATGTAGTTTTACTTTCTTTATGTATAATTATAGTGAATACACATAATATATCTATTTTATTTAAAAAATTATCTTTTTAAAGGACTTCGTCTCAATCTCCTTTCACTGAGGCATATTTGGTTTTATACACAACTTTCTTTTATACGGTGTATAAACCCCATTGACTTTTACGTTTATTCAAAAGGAATCTTTTTATACGAAGCATTTAATAAATGACAAAAGGGAATGTTTTTGTCGTACATATGCGGCGACAACGACTTCTCCGCCGTCGTGACCATTATTTGAGTTTCGACTTCCTTTACAATCCATACCTTTTTTAAAAGAAAAATAAATACCATGTTTTACCATTTTTTTATTTTGGTATTGAAAATGGTTTTGAAAGTTTTTTTATTATATCAATGTGTTGTATTGATATCTTGTGATTGAAATGTGGAAATTTAATGTTTCCTTTATGCACGTTTTATGTGATACGATTATGTTTTGGTTTATGATATGTTTAAACCTATTCATATGAGGAATGCATTAGACTTAATAAGTGACGGGCGGAGCCTGCTATAGCTCCTCGATGCATCTGTAGGTCTCATGAGACAAACCAGTGTCTTGGCACGAGGCCTTTACAAAATCTTATTTGTGGTCTTGGCACGAGGCCTTGGCTACGCGGTTATGATAGTCTGGAATTATGCATTCCATCATTATGAAAATGGTTAATGATATTTCATGTGATTATTCGACTAGTAGAATATCCATGTGAGTAAGTAAATGGCATTATTTCATTTTAATTTTTCCATATTATGTTAATGTTCATGTTTGAAAGGCTTTTGTTTTAGTTATACATCGCCTTAAATGTTAATGTTTATTTATGAAAGCTTCCGCTATGTTGTTATCCTTACTGAGCATCTGAGCTCAGCCATTTCAATGTTTTAATATTTTCCAGGATGTGATGAAGTATTTTATGAATGACCTGCAGAGATAGTCAGAATAGGATATGAGTGTGGACTATGAAGACTTTGTTATTTGTTTTTCACTTTATGATGTAATTTAACTTTTATGAATGTATCTAGTGTTTCCAAGGCTACTAAACTAATCGGTCTTTCGAGACTTGATCTTTTGTGATCATGCCGATGTTACGAAGTAATGCACCGACTCTGGGTAGCTGGGGTCGGGGTGTTATAGTTGGTATCAGAGGCAGTTTAGTACTAACCTTGGAAGCTAGATTTAGATAAACTCTGATTAGAGCACATAGCCCGAAGATAGACTTTGAGGATTAGAATAGAAGAACTTCCAAGAATTTTGGTATTGTAGAGATTTTGTGAGTTTTCCAAGCAATACATCCCTATCTGGATACGAGAAGGTAGAGGCGGCTCTGGCACAGATGTACCTAGGGGTAAAACCCGAAAACAACGCTTTGAGCTAGACTCGAATGGGAACTGGTGCATGACAACGGGCCTTGTTGCACTCTTGGTTACGACACTCCCGGGGGATATGCTTTGGATAATTCTCATTTTCTTTATGAACCACTATAAAGGGTTATGAGTATATACATCCTCAAAGAAAACATTTTTATGTATTATATCCATAAATAGTTCAATTTATCTTAAGTATCTTACAAGTCTGGGATTATGTATTTGGATTCATAAACTAATATAGTTTATGCCATTATTTAGAAATGGCACCTAGTGGAAGTAATGGAAACCGTATCAATGCATGCACTCCGTGTAGGGATTTCCCTCCTGCTCAAGATAATTATTGTGGAGATGGAGATACAACTGGTGCTGATCAACTTATTACCATACTGGGACAACTCACTCAGGTTATGAATAATAACCTTACTCGTATAGAGTACCCTGATCCGCAACGTGGAGGATCAATGTTAGACCGCTTCATGAGGCAAAAACCACCAACATTTAATGGGGGTACAAATCCATTAGTATATGAGCAATGGATAAACACCTTAGAGAAAATATTCCATGCCTTGGGGAGTAGCAAAAGGGAGAAGGTTATCATGGCAGTTTACCGCCTCACTAGAGATGCTGATCAATAGTGGTCATTGATTCAAAATACAAAGGAAGATGAAGAAGTATAAAGTATGGAATAGAGAGAGTTCAAAGATCTTTTCATAGAAAAATAATTTCCACATGACCATCGAGCAGATATGGAAAATCAATTTCTGAGTCTGAGGCAGAAGGAGGATGAGAATGTCGTAAAGGATGAGGCATACTTTACAAGGTTAGAGAGGCATGCTGTAGATTATATACGTAACCCGAGAAGTAATATTGATCATTTCTTTGATGGGTTAAAACCATTTCTCCGTTGAGCTTTAGTATCACAATCTTTCTCAACATACGAAGATATAGTCTCGTGTGCTATCAAGACAGAAAAGGAATTCTCTAAGTCTTATGACTTTAAAGCAAAGCAAGAAAAGAAGATATCTTCTGATCAATCTGGAAATGGAAATAAGGGGAAGAAGGGAAGAGTTGAATATTATTCTTGCAGTAAATGTGGAAAGAAACACCCCGGTACTTTCTTGAAGGGAATGGGAGTCTGTTACAAGTGTGGTGAAAAAGGCCACCAAGCTCATGATTGCAAGGGAAAGAAAGTAGCTGTCAATGTGGAATGCTATAATTGTAGAGAGATGGGACATTATGAAAATGAATGTCCTAAGTGTAAGTGGAACTTACCTCAGAAGAGGCCAAGGGATCAAGGCCAAGCTTATGCTATCACTACTACTGAGGTTGAAGCTCCGAAAGACATGGTGGCAGGTAATTTAATGGTTTCCTCAAGTTTAGAAAATGCATTATTTGATTCTGGATCATCCCATTGTTTCATATCTTCCGAGTTTTCTAAGAAAATTAGATATTTCAAATTATATTTAACAAGCGAATTGTTAGTCAAAACTCCTTAGGGAAGTATTATTGCAACAAAGTTTTGTGAATCAGTCCCCATTAGAGCACATAACTGTTCATTATCTGCTGATCTCATTGTCATACCTATGACTGAGTTTGATATAATCCTCGGTATGGATTGGATTTCGGACTATGATGCAATGATTTATTGTAAGAAGAAGGATGTTACAATTTTTGATGTTGATGATAAGGAACACCTTCTTTTTAGAGCAGAATCGTCACCACCTAATTCTAATTTAGATCCACCACCAGTAGCTCACCTAAATTCAATTATTGTAGTGGAAGAGAATGAAATAACTGAGGGCGAGGGATGTAATGATCAAATAAAGGATGTACCTATTGTGAAAGAATATGAAGATGTGTTTTCGGAAGATTTACCTGGACATCCTCCAGAACGAGAAGTTGAGTTTTCCATTGATTTAATTCCTAGATCAAGGCCTATATCAAAGACCCATTATAGGATGGCCACCGCGGAATTAGTTGAACTAAAGAAACAACTAGAGGAATTAAGTAATAAGGGATTTATTCGCCCTAGTGTTTCTCCATGGGGAGCCCCTGTCCTTTTTGTTAAGAAGAAAGATGGATCTATGAGGTTGTGCATTGACTACAGGGAGATCAATGCTATAACAATAAAGAACAAGTATCCTCTACCTCGCATTGATGATTTATTTGAACAATTTCATGGAGATCAATACTTTTCAAAGATTGACCTTCGATTTGGATACCATTAGTTGTGTGTTAAGAAGGAAGACATTCCGAAGACAGCATTTCGAACAAGGTACGGGCATTACGTGTTTGCGGTAATGGCTTTTGGATTGACTAATGCACCTTCTGTATTCATGGATCTAATGAATAGAGTTTACATGGAATATCTAGATGATTTTGTGGTGGTATTTATTGATGACATCATGGTGTACTCCCAAAGCTATGAAGATCATGAAAATCACTTGCGCATTATCTTGAAGACTCTTAGATGGCATGATTATATGGGAAGTTTAGCAAGTGTGAATTCTGGCTTCAGGAGATTTCTTTTCATGGCCACATTGTCTCTAAGGATTGAATTTACGTTGACCCTTCTAGAACCAAGGCAATCCAAGAATGGCCAGCACCGACGAGTATAACTGAGGTACGCAGCTTTATTGGTTTGGAAGGTTATTATTGATGTTTTGTCCAGAATTTTGCCAGATTGGCTAACCCATTGACGAAGCTCACACGTAAAGGGGTTAAGTTTGTCTAGATGAAAGAGTGTGAGGAATGTTTTGAAGAACTGAAGAGAAGATTATTAAATGCTTCTATATTGACTCTACCATCAGGGAATGATGGGTTCATTATTTATAGTGATGCATCTATGAAAGGACTTGGTTGTGTCCTTATGCAGAATGATAGGGTTATTGCTTATGTATCACGACAACTGAAAATTCATGAGCAAAACTATCCTACTCATGATCTCGAGTTAGCTGCTGTAATCTTTGCCCTGAAGATATGGAGACATTATCTCTATGGTGAAAAATGTGAGATATATAACGATCACAAGAGTTTGAAATATATTTTCTCACAAAAATAACTCAACATGAGGCAAAGATGATGGCTTGAACTACTCATGGATTATGATTTCGCGATACACTACCACCCAGGGAAGGCAAATAAGGTTGCAGATGCTTTGAGTAGAAAAGATCATGGAGTTTTGAACATGATGAGAGTTGAAAGGGATCCTATTTTCATGGATCTAGTAAAGATGGATATGGGAATCACCATGGAGGGTGAAACATCAAAACTTTTTCAGATGGTTGCCAAACAATTTTACTAGAAAAGGATAAAGAGTTCTCATTCCGATGATAAAGTGTTGAAAAAGAAGATTAATGATGTGAATGATGGGCGGTTGAGTGACTTTGTTTATGAAGATGGAATTTTGAAATTTGGGAGGAGGCTTTGTGTTCCCGATATACATGATTTAAAGAGGGAATTGATGGATGATGCTCATAGTTCCAATTTCTCTATACTCCCTGGGAGCACTAAAATGTATAGAGACTTAAAGGGAAAATTTTGTTGGGACAACATGAAAAGGGAGATTGCCGATTTTGTGTGAAGATGTATGGTTTGCCAACAAGTGGAAGCTGGAAGGCAACATCCTGGTGGAGTATTGCAAACTCTTCCCATACCTGAGTGGAAATGGGATAATATTACGATGTACTTTGTCATGGGACTACCAAATACCCCTAGAAGGAATGATGCAATATGGGTCATTGTTGATCGTCTCACTAAGTCAGCACATTTTCTTGTATAAGGGAAGATCCACCACTTGAACAAATTGCAAGACTATATATTAATGAAGTTGTAAGACTTCATGGAGTACCCCTGTCGATTGTCTCGGATCATGATCCCCGCTTTACATTAAGATTCTGGAAAAGTCTTCAGAAGGCCTTGGATACTGAACTTCGTTTGAGCACTTCTTACCACCCTCAAACAGACGGACAATCAGAAATAACTATTCAAACCTTAGAAGACATGTTGAGATCATGCTCACTTGACTTTCAAGGAATGTGGGATCAATATTTACCTCTGGTAGAATTTTCCTATAAAAATAGCTTCCATTCAAGTATTCGGATGGAATCATATGAAGCATTATACGGAAAGAGATGTCACACACCAACCTGTTGGGATGACGTTGGTGAAAGAAAACTTGTAGGCCCATAACTGGTGGAGGAAATGATGGAAAAGGTGAAGGTAATCCAAAACCACATCAAAGCAGCTCAAAGTAGGCAGAAGAGCTATGCTGACAATCGAAGGAAGGATTTGTAGTTTCAGGTAGGAGATCGTGTTTTATTGAAGGTATCACCATGGAAGGGAGTTATACGTTTCGATAAGACGGGTAAATTGAGTCCCAGGTACATCGTACCCTTCGAAATTCTAGAAGGAATTGGTGTTGTAGCTTACTGTTTGGAAATGCCGCCAAGTCTCTCCAAAGTTCATGATGTATTCCACGTATCACTGTTGAGAAAATACATGCCCGACCCAACGCATGTACTCACCTATGAGGAATTAGAACTAGAACCTGATCTGTCTTATTGTGAAGAACCCGTCAGGATTCTTGATACAAGAGAACAAGTGCTGAGAAACCGGACGACACGTCTGGTAAAAGTTCTATGGAGAAACCATAAGATGGAGGAGGAAACTTGGGAACCCGAGGAACTTATGATGAAGAATCACCCGATTCTTTTTATACAGTGATATTATATGAAATTTTGAGGACGAAATTATTTGAAGGAGGGGAGAATGTAACACCCCAAGCTTTCACGGTACACATCTCTTTGAATAATACAGTAGTGTGTATTGTACGCAGCTTCGAGTTCTAACGCACGCCACAACCAATCAAAATAGCCATTATGAATAGTAATACCCACTTTTTAAAATTATAGAAATTTTATATTTCAAATTGGACTTCATTTTTTGTATTCATAATACCGAAATTTCCCAAGTTGAATTTTTTGTAATTTTCTGAGAACATCCAATTTTTTCTTAATAGTGAAAAATACATAAAACAAATTTTTTGATCAAAATAATTTATAGTGATAAGTTATACTACTGATTGGTTTTAAAGTATAATTATAATATATTTTTACCATTTTATCCAATGGTGTTCATTAGAATTAATTTCACATTGAAATTGGACATTAACAATTGTTAATCTTTTGATATATATTGTTTCATAAAAACACGCTATTTGTTGTGACGGCGGGAATTAATTATAAAATTAATTAATGAAACTTATATTTTTGGAATTTTTTAAAATAGACATCATTTTTGAATTCGGAATATCAATTATAGCTTAGGGTGAAATTTTGGCATTGTTCTGAAAAACTTCAATTTTTTATGAATAGTGAAACCACTAAGTGGTAGTTAAATAACTGATTTTTCGAAATATTACCACTTCTGTGTTTTGATTTTCAAAAATCCGACATACATGGTTGTAATTAAGAAGTAAAATCTGGTTCAATGAGATTAAAATAATTTTTGGTGAATAGTAACATTTAAGTTCTTAATCGCGATTAGAGTTAATTAGTGTAGTTTATGGTAAAAATAATGTTTTAATAATATTAGATGAGCTTAACACATGTTCTACCCTCATTGGATGTGCCATGTCCGACCAAGACAATCCATGGGTCAACTTGGGGACCCCATGGAGCCACTTTAGTTGGAAAATGACATAAATACCTTTTATTTAATGTTAAAGTAAAAAATGACACAAACATGAAATGTTTTACTAAAACAATGTTTACATGGGGTTATACAAGTAATATTTTTGACAATAAATAGTCATTGGAAATTTAAAAAGATTCTCTACATCATAGTATTTTTTTTATAATTTTTAGACATTATATAAATTAAATTATTTATGATATCATTATGATGCAGCGATGACCTCATTATTTAACGATTTTAATAAAATGAAAAGATAATGTAAAATCCAAGGATTACACTTGTCCAAAGACTATTGGATCGGTAGATTTCGAACCCTTATCACCTTATCCACGAATTATATAAGTGTGGGACCTTTATAATCCGAAAAGAATTGTATAATAATGTAAACTTTCCTTACTTTCCAAGAGTTCCCCTCCTATCCTCTCATAAAAGGCCCCCACCTCTACCACCTCATTCACACTTTCAAAACATTTGGATCGGCCAACCTCTGCCCAAATACTCTCCCAACATCCCCATATTACTCTTATAAGCCTCACATTGGGCAAAACACTTCCCAATGAAGCCTTTGGCTCAAATCAAAAGAGTTACCCAATTTTAAGGTAATGTCTTCTCTTATGTTCTTTTGTTTTATTTTGCTTCTCCAACCACATTAACTCTTTTTATTCATTTATTTTGTAACAAAAACAGTATCCTAAATATTCTAGGATGTTTTTATAATAAGGATCCGAGCTTCACTTACACACACATACATCTAATGGTTAATGAACTTACAGTTTCTGTGGATGGCGAATTTCTGCCTCACGAAACGATGATTGTTCAACACTCATAAAACACCTTCAAAGGTGGCCATTAAGATGTCACTATATTTATAAATGATATATAATATGTTTATGTTTTACTTAAGGATCTGTATTTTTCATTTATTGCATACCTTTATTATTTCCATTATGGGTAAATGTGATATTTTCATTTTAGGAAGTGCGGACTACCGCCCCCTCAAAGTGATTTGAATCGTTAATACCATATGTGGGATGTATAAAGGACGGAGTAAATGATATTATATATTATGTTATACTGGAATTATAATATACCTTTATATCATTATGATTTCATTAAATACTAAATAGAAATGAAAGTAGCGTTCATGCATACGTACGGCTTACCGTCTCCATGAATGGTGCATTTCATTTCTTACCTCTGAACGTTATGGAATATTATAAATGCATGTATATACTGGATATATATGAGATATATGATATCTATATCATGAATATAATTCTGGATATAATGGCTATATGGCCACATGAACAACTTGTAATTATAAGAATTTTATTTTTGACTCAAGTACCTAAGATCGACAAAATGACCGTTATAAACTTTAATAATTACATAATGTTCATAACATGGTAATAAGGGATATAAAAAGAATAATGAACATGAAAAAGGTTCTTATGTAAATATAAATTAACTCTAGTTTATTATTCTCGGGGTTAAAGAACGGTCGAGTCAGGAAAAGATACAAGGTAAGGGAACTTCTTAACCCAATTTCCATTCTTTGGGTTAATCTCCTACTTTCAAATTACGTCATGATATTATTATGGCCTATTATGTAGTTGTACTTTCTTTATGTGTAATTATAGTGAATACACAAAATAGATCTATTTTATTTAAAAAATTATCCTTGTAAAGGACTTCGTCTTAATCTCCGTTCATTGAGGCATATTTGGTTTTATACACAACTTTCTTTTATACGGTGTATAAACCCCTTTAACTTTTACGTTTATTCAAAAGGATTCTTTTTATACAAAGAATTTACTAAACGAAAAAAGGGAATGTTTTTTTCGTACGTATGCGGCGACAACGACTTCTCCACCGCCGTGACCATTATTTGAGTTTCGGCTTCCTTTACAAGCCATACCTTTTTTTAAAAGAAAAATAAATACCATGTTTTACCTTTCATTTATTTTGGTATTGAAAATGGTTTTGAAAGTTTTTTTATTATATCAATGTGTTGTATTGATATCTTGTGATTGAAATGTGGAAATGTTATGTTTCCTTTATGCACGTTTTATGTGATACGATTATGTTATGGTTTATTATATGTTTAAACCTATTCATATGAGGAATTCATTGGACTTAATATGTGACGGGTGGAGCCCGCTATAGCTCCTCGATGCATCGGTAGGTCTCATGAGGCAAACTAGTGTCTTGGCACGAGGCCTTGACAAAATCTTATTTGTGGTCCTGGCACGAGGCCTTGGCTACGCGGTTATGATAGTCTGGAATTATGCATTCCATCATTATGAAAGTGTTTAATGATATTTCATGTGATTATTCGACTAGTAGAATATCCATGTGAGTAAGTAAATGACATTATTTCATTTTAATTTTTCCATATTATGCTAAAGTTCACGTTTGAAAGGCTTTTGTTTTAGTTATACATCGCCTTAAATGTTAATGTTTATTTATAAAATCTTCTGATATGTTGTTATCCTTACTGAGCATCTGAGCTCACCCATTTCAATGTTTTAATATTTTCCAGGATGTGAAGAAGTATTTTATGAATGACCTACAGGGATAGTCAGAAGAGGATATGAGTGTGGACTATGAAGACTTTGTTATTAGTTTTTCACTTTATGATGTAATGTAACATTTATGAATGTATCTAGTGTTTCCAAGGCTACTAAACTAATCGGTCTTTCGAGACTAGATCTTTTGTGATCATGCCAATGTTACTAAGTAATGCACCGACTCTGGGTAGCTAGGGTCGGGGCGTTACATTAATAGTTATTGTTGACAATTAAAATGTTTTCTCTACTTATGATTGTTCCACATGCATATTACATGAAGTTATGGATCATGATTTATTTATGATTATTTAAAACTCTTATGATTCAATTATTTTGAAATTATAAATTTTATGCCATGAATCATGATTTGTCACCACCTAACCCAATGGGGCTCCAGACCCAAATATGATAATACTAACTCTATAGGATAGGGGAATGCAATAAGAACCAAAACACATAAATAATATGGGAGCCCTTTTCCTGAAGTAATAGTATATAACAAACTTTCGCTTTATTACACAGTTAAACATGATTTATTACATAAAACCGAACTTAAGAAAACTCTGACGATTATGGGGTCTAGTGTATTTGAAAATTAAGAAAATTATAAGAAAACATAAATAATAAAATAAAACATCTTTATTGAAAACTTATTTTACATGACCACAACATTACTTCGTACTTAATATTGCATTGGATAACCTAAGGATATACATAAGAAAAGGGTGATCTATAATTCATAGTATGTGAGTGAACAAGGCATAAAATGAAGAATAATATAAATGATAAGAAATAGTAATATCATGGGAGAATAAGAGAAACATGAACATTAATTCGTGATATAACATGATTATCATCACATGGAAATCTGCCAACATGATATTAGAATGATCCAAGGCTCATTGCAAATGGATCACGAGTAAACCCTAATTTCAAATGAATTAGCAAGAGTAGATCCTAATTTCAAATGAAATATTATGAATCAACACTCACATCACATTACATATCATGATATTATTCTTTACCTAATTCATTAGAGCATTATCATGGTGCACCCTTCTTAATCATCTCATTTCATGCATTACTGTTCCACATAGAACATAAAACATGGAATCATTAAAAATCATAATTTATTCCACAAATAGGAAATGGTAAATACATAAATTTAATTCCTCAATAAAAAATTATGTGGTCATAAATTGGAATAACCTTGATAAAGAAATTTTTATGATATTCTCTTACATGATGATTTTTTTGCATGGAAATGTTGGTGTAACTTCGATAGATTAATGAGGTCAAATAGAAATCATAAAATGGAATAATGAGATATAAAGGGATCTCTCATCATTTATATATGAAATAGACAATAAGGGGGTCATGGAACTGAATATACCAACATACCTAATGGAATGTTGATGCATAATATAAAATAAATTGTTAAATGTAAATGAGGTGAGGGAAATCCATTATGGAATTTGGGCGTGGTAATAGGTGTATATGGGAGGATTTAATGAGGGAGAGGGGGTCTCTCATCAATAAAAAATACGGAGGAATTTATATTTTTGGAGTAAAATCATACCCCAAAATTTTTATTTTAAAATAAAAGGGTATAAAAATATAAGTGAACTAGTACATAAATAAGGACGAGAGAAAAGTGAGAATCTCATACTTGGAAGTGTGATCCCAAGGGCCTTCGAGAGGATTGAGAGAGGATTCTTGGGAGATTGGGGAACTTTGGGAGGATTCTATATAGAGTTGGGTAGAGGTCTTTTGTGAACCATATGGTTTGAGTGAATAGGAATGGGATATTTATTTGGTTTATTTAGGAATGGAGAGAGAATTCATTATTTTTTAGGTCTTGGAGACTACACATTAAAATAATCCAAACCAAAAACAATCCCATGGTTTTTCCCATTGATTTTGAAAAATTGGAGTAGAAAACATTATTTTATAATTCCAATGGCCTAAATTATTAGAATAATAGTCTTTATTAGGTGGAGGTGAGTCACACTCTCGAGAAAATAATTTTAAAAAGTAAAAATGTTTTATAAGACTTGGAGGGTCCATTATGGAACAATAAAATTAATCAAAAAAAATCTAAAATCACATTATCATAGAGGTAAAATATATATTAGATGAATAACCAATTTATTTAATTTTATTATATCACTATTGGGTTGTTATGATTCCATACAACACATTTTATATTTAAATGGTATTTAATTTTTACCCAAACTTTTGACTATCTCAGAAAATTATGAAAAATTTACCATTATATAATTTTGACATCCAAAACACAAAAATGATATTAATTTTTCAAAAATAATTTCCTAAATATGTGATTTTTTTTACTTTTAAAACAAAAAAAAGATATTTATCGAAACATCATGGGTTTTCAAAAAAAACTGCTTTCAAACCTTAATAAAATTTACAATTGTAATAATAAAAACTAATAAGATCACATATATTTAATTAAAAATAATGTTGTAATAATATTTTAATAAAATATTATTTAATTAAAAAATCTATTAATTAATCAAAATAGATTTATTAATTGAATATTAACTAAATATGCTATTTGTTCTTTAGAAAACTTTTATAAAGTAAAAATAATAAAATAAATGTATATTATTCATTCATTACAAAAATAATTCACATAATTATAGTTTTAGGGTCTGGTTACATAACCCCTTATAACACACACATAAGACCTAAGAGTAAGGTGAGTAATGGTGACATAATCTTGGGGAGGCTCAGATAATATCGCTCGGGTGTTAATCTATATTAACAACCACTAATCCAATAAATAGTGTTGTTCAAGATTAACGTGTTGAATCTTGGCTTGGGTTTGGTCAATAGTGATGCCCAGTAATGCTACCTCCTTTATGAGCTCCGATTTTTTTTATTTTTTTGGATTGATTCTACTGGATGAGGCCATAACATCCTTTTTCGTAGTAATTTGGATTTTTTAAAGCCCTATATTTATACTAATAATCTGATCAATGTTTAATAGCTATGCTATAATTGGTGACAATTCATAATGTTAATTTAAAATAAAAAAACATAAAACCATGGATATCCATATATTTTATATAATCAATTTAAACATTAAGACATTTAATTAGATTAAGAGGAATTTTCTCTAATAAAATTTTGGGTGGTTACAATATTCCTCCCATAAGAAATTTCTCCCCTGAAATTTCCATTTCCCACACTAAGATAGATGTGGGTGACTCTGCTTCATCACTTCCACCAATTCCCACATTTCATATTAAAACATGTGGTTTTACCACACCACATTGAGTATATGTATTGTCTTATTTCATAGAAGTATTTCCCTATGATATAATATCTTCACTAGCTTATCTTCAAAGGAGAGGCCATTCTCCATGGTACAACCACTAGATTGAGTACATGTGATGTGTTATGTATGTACTTCCTCAATATTGATACCTAGAATACATCACGTTATTTAGATTGTTTCGGTGGGAGTGCTAGTTGATAGGCCACTAATCCAATGCGACCATGTAACTCAAAAGGGAAGATGTATGTTGGACTAATATTTCCTTTCTTCCTAAATATCATAACTCCATTCCATTGTGATATTTTGTGGAATACCATCTCTCCATCATCAAACTCTACCCTCATAAATGATTGAGAGCATAGTTTTTTTTCACTCTGAACTACTTTAATATAATGTTGGACGATCTTAACATTATCCACCATTTATTCAACCATTTTAGGACCTAGGATTTTTTTCTCGCAAACAACACCCCATTATGTTGGTGTTCTGCACATCTTCCAATAAATGGCATCATAAGGATCTATTTGGATTCTTGAGTGAAAACTATTTTTGAAAGAGAACTCACTAGAGGAAGATGTTGTTCCATTCCTCCTTGGAGGTCCAGTGAGTATTCTCTCAACATGTCCTCATGTGTATGGATAGTCCACATAGATTGGACATCAGATTGATGATGATAAGGTGTATTGATGTTTATCTCAGTATTCATATTGTGTTAGAGACTCATCAAAAACATTTAGTTGAATGTTGGATCTTGATTAGATAAAATATAATGTGGTACTCCATGAAATTTTAAAACTTCTCTGATTTATATCTATGATAGTTGATCCAGTTAGAAATCCTCCTAAATTACAATGATGTGTGATGTCTTATTAAGATGATCTATAACAACCCAGATAGCATTGTTTCCATTGGATGTCTTGGAGAGTCAGGTGAAAAAGTCCATGGGGATGTTCTCCCATTTAATTAATGGTATGATTAATGGTTTCATCATCCCCTAAGACTAGTTCCTCTCAGCCATCACCATCTGACATACCAATCACTTTGGTGTGTACTCAGTGATCTCCTACTTCATGTTATCCCACAAACAATGCTATCAGATATCTCAATAAATCATTGTGTTTCCTAGATGTATGGATTATTTTTTAATATGTGCATCATCCAAAAGATAATTCATTAACTATGGGTTTGATGGAACAAATATTCTTCTCTAAAATCTCTCAATTCTTTCTTCATTAACATCAAAATCATAGGATTTCCATTTTTTGATGGTTTCCACTTTCTTCTGAATTCTCACATCATCCTATAGAGCATCCATCAAGCACTCCAAAAGTGACAGTAGAGCAATCATTTTTGAATTGATTGATTATGTTACATGTTTTATGATTCCCATTTCCATAATAATCAAATATTAGATGATTGAATCCATTTCAATTATCATCAATGATAGAATCATATGGTCCCTTCTACATTGAGCATCTGCCACTTTATTCACTTTCCCATATAATAGTGAATTGAGATGTCATAGTCTTTGATCATATCTAACCATATTAATTTGAGAATATTCATATTATTTTATGTGAATATAAACTTGAGGATTATGTGATCCGTATATGTTTCTCACATCTCCCCCAAGAGATAATTTCACCAAAATTTTCAAAGTGAAGATTATTACATCCAACTAGAGATCATGTGTTGGATAGTTTTTCTCATGAAATTTCAACTTCATTGAGATGTATGAAATGAGTTTTAAATTTATTCTCAAATTCAACTAATGTTATAGTTATAATATTTTCAATAACCAAATTCCAAAAATCATAAACATGTGACACATAACTTATATAAGTTATCCCCTAATGTTTTAATATCCTTTCTAGTGGGGACACAAGTTTTATAGAAAACATAAAATATATAATAATAGAGAATGAATTGAAATACATTATAATGTACACTATGTTGAAGTAGTGGTTTCATGTAATTCATTCATCATTATCAGTATTAGAATGGGACTAGCCATGATCCCATGATAGAGGATATTGTTGATGCATATCATGCTTATTAAGACATGAAATAGATAATTGACTTCGGTAATTCCTGAATTCACCACATTAATAGAATAAAACTATATTTTATTCCATAGATGGAACTATGTTTCTAATCATCACAACATCCATTTTGGCGTGGAAATTATATAATTTGTGACCTTCCTTTCTGCACAAAAAATCTTCTATGATTCCCTTTGTGACATTTTCCTTGGTTTCTTTTTTCACACTTTCTACACAAAGGATATTAGGACCTCTTTCCCTTATCACCTTTAATAGATGAACTTTCGTGATATGTTTTCTTTTCTCTTCATTTTTTTCCCTATGTATTCAACAAAGTTACAACTTGTAATCATGATTTTTGATAGTTGGGTTGGCATAATCAACATGTCATACTTGGGATCCCATTTGATTGGGAATATTGTTGGGACATTCATCACATTGCCCATCACATCAGTTGTTATCCATATTATTCATATTACTAGCCATCAGATAGAATAAAAGGAAAATGAGGGATGGGTTTCTTAAAATTTTAAACACACATAGGGGAATCCAATGAAAATATATGGATAACATATAAATTACATATTTCTACTTAACATATGAATTTATATGCATTAATCTATGTTATGCTGATCTACTTACCAATATATATTCTTAGGGGAATTTTCTTATTCCCTTAATAATGATTCATTCTAAGCATATGAATTTAACAATGAATATACCCTGGGAGTGTCAAACCAAGTGTTCCGAAAGGCCCATTGTCATGACCTAGTTTAGGTTTGAGTCTAGATCAAGGTGGTATTTTCAGGTTTTACCCCTGGATTATTTTGTTCCAGATCCACCTATACCTGTTTGTATCTGGATGGAGATGTATTTTCATGATACACCTTTTACCATATAGTCACCGAAAATTAGGGATGTTTCTATTATACATAGTCTTATCCCTAAATATTTCACCAGGGGTTTCTAATCCTAATTTAAAAAAATAAACCTATCATCTAATACCAACTATAAAAACATTTCTCTTTATTACACACATAAACAAGATTTATTACATAAAAATTCACTTAAGAGAACTATGAGGATCCAGATCTCTAGTGTCATGGAAAATTATTAAAAATATTGGAAAACATAAGACATAAAGTACAACATATATATTGAAAACATATTTTAATTGAAAACAATATTCCTTCATGTAAATCATTTAATGGGATAACCATAGTACATACATTAGATTAGGATGAGCTATAAAGACAAGTAAGGGATTGAAAATGGCATAACATGAAGAATACAATACATTCTAGGAAATATTCATTTCAATGGAGCATAATAGAGACATCAAAATCAAGTCATGAAAAGTAATTATTATCAAAACATGGAAATTTGGAAACAACATTTAACATGATATTATCTTAAACAAGGCTCATTACACATGGAGCATGAGTAAACCCTCATTGCACATGAATTATCATGAGTAAACCCTCATTGCACATGAATTTTCATGAATAAACCCACATTTCACATGTATTAGTAGATTCAACACACATTTCACATGTGGTGTCATGAAACTATTCTTTAAATAATGCGTTGGAGTGCTATCAGGGCACACAATTCTTAATCATTTCATTTCATGCATAAGTGTGCCACATAGATCATAAAACATGGATTCATTAAAAATTATAATTTATTCCATATATAAGATTTGTGGAATACATAAATGAAAGTCCTAAATCAAAAAGTACAAGCTCAAAATGTTGAATAACCTTGGTAGAGAAATGGGTATGTTATTCACATACACAATGAATTTGGCACGAAAATTTTGGTGTAACTTCTGCAGCATAACGACGTCAAATAAAAATCTCAAAATGGGCATATGAGAGATAAAGTAGTATATAATAATTTAGAAATGCAATGGAATGTAAGGGGGTACTTTAACATAATATACCAACACATGTAATGTATGTTTTATGCATAATTTAAATGAATTTGTAGAATTTAAATGAGGGGAGAGAAATCCCTTACCAAACTTCAGCATTGTAACATGCGTACATGGGAGAAATTAATGAGAGATAAAGGGGAATATCATCATAAAAAAATAGTGAGGGAAGTATATATGTGGTTATAAATCATAAAACATAATTTATAATTGAAAATTAAAAGGCCTAAAAATATAAGGTAACACGGAAATAAATAATGAAAGATGAAAATTGAGGATCTCTTACTTGGATGTGTGATCCCAAAGGATTGGGAGAGGATTGAGAGAGGATTAATGGGATATTAAGGAACCTTTTGAGGATTATAGATAGAGTATTAAAGGGATTTGGAGTTCTACAAATGGTTTTAGTGAAGAGGAATGGGAGATTTAGTGTTATTATATAAGAAAGGAGAGGGAATTCATTATTATTTACGTTTTCGACACAACACTTTAAACTAATCAATACCACAAACCATATAATTTTTTCTCCATGGATTTTTCCAAAGTGGAGTGTATACAATTATTTTATAAGGACAATCTTTGAACTTCATATAATATAATTCTTGAATATGTGGAGGTGAGTCATACATTCAAATAAATCAATTTAAAAAGATAAAATATTTTATTAGTCCAAGAGTGCCCACTAAAGTACTATAAAATTATTCCAACAAATCTAAAATCACATTACATTGATGGTAAAATATATATTTCACGAATATACCTTTCATATTTTTCAATTATATAACTATCGGTTCATAATTATGTCATTAAACAAATTATATATTTAAACAGTCTTTAATTTTTACCCAAAAATCCGACTGACTCAGAATTTTTTTAAAAAATTCACCATTAGATAATTTAGACACCATAAATCCAAAAATGATATTAATTTTATCTGATTAATTTTCTAAATAATTTATTTTGTACTTTTAAAACAAACAAAATTAATAAAAAATCATGTGTTTTAACAAAAATAGCTTTCAAATATTAATAAAAATTACAATTTTATTTATAAAAAAGTGTAAGATAATTTATATTTAATAAAATGAAATTATGTAAAAAAAATTAAATAAAAATTATTTAATTAGAATATCCAATAATTCATCAATATAGATTTCTTAATTAAATAATAACTAATTATATTAAATGTTCTTTAAAAACATATAAAAAGTAAAAAA
This sequence comes from Viscum album, assembly GCA_963277665.1. Classification (NCBI taxonomy): domain Eukaryota; kingdom Viridiplantae; phylum Streptophyta; class Magnoliopsida; order Santalales; family Viscaceae; genus Viscum; species Viscum album. Next base: position 1,700,860,448 of record OY728141.1, on the reverse strand, counting down.
AATAAAATGAATGTATATTTGTTATTCTATAAAAAAATAATACACATAAATATAGTGTTATGGTCTTGTTAGATAACCCCTTACAACACCCATTGAAGACCTAAGAGTATGGTGTGTGATGGTGACCAACTCGTGGGGCAAGATAGATAACATATCTCGGGTGGTAATTTCTATTGACATCTACTTCTCCCATAGGTGGTTCCATTCAAGCTTAATAAGTTGAATATCGGCTTGGGCTTGTCAGAGGCAAATTCTAGTGATGAAAAATCCTTTACGAGCTCTAAAAAATGGGCTTTGTATGGAGAAATTCTACTGGATGAGGCAACCACTTCCTTTTTCAGAGTAAATTGAATTTGTTAATGCCTTATATTTATACTAGTCATGTGATCCATGTTCAATAGCTATATTAGTAAAAAAATTCCTAATGGTTATTTAAAATCCAAAAACATAAAACCATGGATGTTCATTTGTTTTATATAATTATTTTACACAATAAGACATTTAATTATATCAGAATAAATTTTCATTAATAAAAGTTTGGGTCGTTGAAAAATATGCACACACCCAAACATCACAATGAAAAAGTATAGTTAAATATAGAAAAATATTAAATATATAGTGTAATAACCATACATTAAAAACAAATAGGGTATAAAAGGGTTAAAAGTTTAAAACATAAAATTAAATGGACTAATTTGAATCCAAACTAGAAAGAAGTATGAACCAGAGAATACTAGAAGTGTAATTTTGAGAGAGCCTAACTTTGAATCTCCAAGCTCCAACAACTGTATGAATTCAAATACACTGGGAATCCCTATGTTTATCTATACTCACCTCCAACATGTCCCTACACTACATAAGACACGTCATGTGTGGGAAAATCCCTTGAAGAGTGAATTATAAAGATACCTAGTAGGATGTCCTAAAAGCTGAATGGGGAGTTGTAAGATACATGATAGGAAATAGATTTATAACTCATCCTAAAGAAACTGAGTAACATAATCCAATGAAATGGTTATAGGTATATATTTACAAAAATAAAAGAATCAAAAAAAATAGAAAAATGGGATACCGATATCATAGTCTAGTCCCAGAAAGAGTTCTACCAGTTCAAAGATTCCATCAACGATTCCCCACATCTAGCACTTCTATCAAGCATAAACATCCATGAAACCCCACACCATGCCATTGTGCCACACATTCAATGTGCCATAATCTCTAGGTAGATGACCCATTCCCTAATAAATTAGGTATGTTCCACTAAGTAGATCTCTAGAATACCATATCACTATTGTGGAAGGGCGATCCCACTAATGTAGTTGATAGAGGACCCATTACTAGCATAGCTAGAGGGTGCCACTCTATTGTTTTGTAAAGGACCCATTCCAAACCATTCTGGATGGTTCCACTCTAATATTCAATGACTCATAACATAATACTATAGAAGGGTGCCACTCATATTGATGATAGAGGAACCATTCCACCATGCCCAGTAGGAAGATCTACTTTAGTATTCAGTGACCCATGCCCTAAATTTGTAGGCGAGAGACACTAGGGGGATAGGTTGAGTACTCAATCCATATCCAAATTGGAGGGTTTCACTATAATAGTATGTATCGTAACCATGAGCTTCCATGCTAGAGGGTTTCACTCAAATAATTGAGGACTCATACACTGATACCAAAGGATGGTTCCACTCATATAATAATTATAGGACACATGCCTGACCTCGAACGAGGGTTCCACTCTACTAATTGATGACCGATACCCTGACTCCTCAAGAGGTTTATTCTCAGTGGATAGTTAGAGGACTCATGTCTTATCCCCGTAGGAGTGTTCCACTCTAACAGTTGATAGAGGACCCAAACCCAATCTGTATGGTGGGTGCCACTCTAATAGTATACCGAGGATCAATTCCATTCATATAAATAGGGTTTAACTTTGATATCATTGGTGATCCTTTATGATCACTACTCAAATTGAGCATCACCTAAAAAAGCATCCCAACTAGAAAATCTCACAAAAAATATCAAAAGGCACTATAAAATACACGTTAATGTTTTCTAAAAATACTCAGGATAAGAAATTGGCTAGTTTAAATCATTTTTCAAATGAAGGTTATATGAGAGGTCGTCATTTCCTATAAAATAATGAATGGAGTATGTGGCATGTAAGGCGACCAACACTATGTTTGGTCCCACTCCATTACCTGGTACAGTCCACGATGGCACACAACTCTCTGATTTTGTAAAACTACATGGAATGTAGGTAGACAACACGACATTCCCCAGCCACCTGCCGTCTTACCTATGCTCTCTATCCATGTCCATGTATTGGTTCATGTGACCTTGTAAACTGGTACAAGGTGTTTAAGGGATATGTTGTCACTTTTAGTGTGTCATCTACTCAAGATCATATAATCATCAAAGTACACAGTCTGCCTCCCTCTACAAATGGAATGTAGGGACTTAAGGGATCCTAGGAATGTACCCTCTATAAACACTGAGATGGTTTGCTTGGGTAATTGGTCATGTGATTCTTATATACATTTTTTTCAAATTTAACTCCATGTGAAGCCCTAGATAAAAAAACCCGCTACATGGCATATGTTCATCATAGTACACACCATGGAGTTGAGATTCTCCCAATAAATAAGTTCTATATAATGGATCCAAAATCTGCCTTCACCTCTTTATAACTCACCTCCATGATTATTTTTTGGGATGGTATTTATCTCTATCAAGTGATTTCATCCCTCTGATAATTGGAATTTGGTTTTTTGATTATCCTGCACATAACTTGTTTACTCCCAATCGTGTGTGGTGCCTCCCGCATCCTAACATCTAGATCAAAAATCAAAAAACCCTGTGTATCATCTCCTGAATCCAAAAAATCATCCCAAATTCAATCCAAAATCGTATTTTTTTTCCTTCACACATGAATCCACTAAACATTTTGTGGTTAGATCATTCTTAGTCCTGCCCTCCAATGTTGAATCATGAACCCATGGTCAATGAAGACTAATGTGATTAAAATAGGTAGAAAGACATAAAAAACAAATTTGAAATGATCATTGGCCATGATTTCTTGTCCAACTAATACATATTGGTATTTATATAGTGAGAAAATAAAATAATCATGTTAATATTCCAACATAGGTGCATGAAAAGGATTGAAATTAATGAAAAATAAAGAAACAATATGAAATTTTTCAATGTTGTAATAAATTAGGTAAATCCAAATAATGATGTGTCCTACAAGAAAATTGGATCATTATTCATAAAATAAGACACTCATTAAGTAATGAGAGAAGTCATTGTGTTCGCTGCGCCTCCATATTCCTTGATCTAGAGTTCCATCATTGTGGGATTCCAAATTTCCTATGAGAGGGTGCAAGAACACCTCCCAAAAATACTACGGTTATATGGATAACCCTAGGGATCCTTCCATAATGGATTATTTAAAAGGGGAATTAGGATTCAATAAGTTAATTAAATAACAAATTAAAATCAATTAATTATTTATGTAAATGAACACTCAAATGGTTGGTTTTATCCAAACACATGATGCGGATCTATTTTAGTTCATTCAAAAGTTAATCCTCACACTGTTGATTCAACCATGGTGTGATATTTTTTTATCCAAAATTACATTTAAGTGTTATCCCATTTTCTCCATGAAATCATGCTTTCATAATAAGTATATATTAAAAAAAATTATAAAATTAATTTTGGGCACATTGGGTTTTGGAATCTCATGCTGTCTTAGTCCCTAAATAAAAAAATATGTCTAAAAATATTTCAATGTCTATCATGGAAAAAAGGTCACTAAATCATTAGCACTATAAATATTTTGTTCAAAAAAATGTAATACTAAACAAAATACATGGTATTCTATGCTTGTATCTTGATCTACCACTCTAAGGACGCCTCCTGCATGTTATCAAGAAAACATAAAACACAAAACAAGGGTATGGTCCATACATTCAAAGTCATATCTAGTCAATCCCCATTTTCACCAGTGTGCTTCAAAAAAAAGACTATATCCTCGATGTCCATCTTTCCCATATCAATAACATATGAAGGTTCTTGTATGTATCCAGTAATCTTCCACACGTAGAAGAAATTGTTCACCTACTCCAACTATGAGGTTTGGGTGAGGTGATAAAAACCTATCTTAACCTCATATATATCTCAAACGATCGGATGAACCTCGAGGATATCTTTTCTCCTCAAATGAATCTCCACAATCCTAATATTTTGGAGACTCTAATGAAAATATTTTTTTCTTCGAAACACCATCGATTAAAATGTTGATATACATAATACCTCCCCCTATGATATGTCAACATCTACTCATGAAATACTAAGACCTTCTCTTTCATCACCTACACCATCTTTGTCTCAACAAGATATGCATTTCTGATCTCTATCCAGCAAAAGGGTGACCTACAGAGTCTCTTGTGCATGGCCTAAGAAGGATCCATACTAATAATAGAGTGGTTTATACTATTCCTTATGAACTATTCCAATGTCAAGTGATCCTACCATCTGTGTAAAAATTCTATCATGTAATCCCTCGAAATATTCACTAACACATGGATAACGAGATTGGTCTTCCCTTCAGTCTAGGGGTGGAAGGCTATAATCAACCACTTATCAGTCCTAAATTCTGGTAGAAGGCCTCTCCACATCCATGATGTGAACATTACATCATGGCCAGAGATAAATATTTAGGGAACTCGATGATGGAACATAATATCTCAAATGTACAATTGGCCGAAAATCTCCATTGACGTTCGCTACCTTACAGCAACGTTGTGTGATGACATCATGAGTCTGTCAACTATCACCAAGATGGTGTTGTGAGATCCTGATATCAATGGATGAACTGTCACAAATATTATAGATATGATATCCCATTTCCACTCCACGCCCTCAAGTGTTTGTATCAAAACTCTTGGAAACTGCTTATCAATCTTGAGATATTGTTAGTTAAGGCACTGTTAGAGGAACTCAAAGAAGTTACAACTCTTTTAAGCTCCTAAAAATCTTTATTAAAGCTCATTCTACATCTTCAAAAAACTTGAATTTATAGTGGTAAGGGAGGTGTAGAACTATCTCATCAACACATCCCACATCATGACTGGGTCCACCATCCATCCATGGTAAAGGATGATGTGATTTCCCCCTTCAAAAAATCCATCCATTGAACCTAATATGGATATATGTTGATGTAGAAAATCATAGTTGGTGTATCCCAGTCAGGGATCTCTCACATGATTGAGGATCAAAGGATTCAGAACCATGAGAGATGAAAAACGACACCCTAAAACTCAATATGGGTTAGAAATAAGGAATCCGATGACTCGTACACCTTCTTCACCGAACAAGATCAATACATACTACTATGGTAATCTGCTACTATGTTTCCCTTCTTGGGTTTATAGACTATGAAAATTTCATAATCATACATGAACTATAACCATCACATCTATATTTGATTCAAGGGTATTTGTGGCATGATTTAATCGAGAATCTAATGGCCTGTGTGAACAAAAAAGCACTCTCCCAAAATATAGTGTCTACACATCTTTAGATAAAAGACTACCACTACCTTCTCTAGATCATGAGTGATGTAGTTCTTCATGTGGGACCTAAAATACCTCAACAAATACATGATCACTACCAATATCTACATCAACATGCAACTGAATACATCTCTTGAAGAATCAGAAAAACTATGTACTCCACACCCTCCTCTGATTTTCTCAAAATAGGATATCTCATCATCCTTAGCTTATACTCCTTGAAGGCCCTTTCGTACAACCCAGTTCAGGTAAAACACTTCCCATTCAACATCAAGGTGTTCAAGGGGGTGAAATACTAGAGAAGGCTTCCAGAAACATCTGGCAGTTCCCCACCATGCTAGAAAATCACTACACTTATGAAACACTCTTCGGGGATCTGAATAATGCATTGCATTGTTAATTTTTAGGGACAAAAAACAATCCATGGTCAGAAATGAAATTCCCTAGAAAGTGAACCTCATGGATCTACATATAGATATTTGAGGGCTTACCAAATATCTAGTGGTTGCGAAGAAAATATATAACCATACTGACGTTCTCTGCATTCTCATCCTATACTGATGATTATAATAGTTTTTTATCAATGAATATATCCAAAAACTGATAAATGCGTGGATGAAAATTCTTGATCATGAAATCCATAAACATGGTGGGAAAAATTTCACACTGAAGGGTATTACTAGGAACACATTGTGTCTGTAGGAACATTAGAATTATTACAGTGTAATATTAGCCTTGTGAACACTAATGTGGATGTATATGGATCTAGGATTGATCTTTGATAACCTACTAACACATTGAAACTGGTCAAATAAGTCACAAATCAATAGTAATGGGTGCATGTTCTTTATCTTATTTTGGTTTAAGAAATGATATTACACAAAAATACACTAGCTCCCATAAATAGTTCTAATGAGAAACATTGTTGCTTTATTGGGGGACACAATGGGTCTGATAAAACCATTATCTAAAAGGTTATACAAATAAAACCACATCTCTCGAAGATGAGTTGGGTCCATCAAATATTCTACAAAAAATATCGATGTGGTCCCATGATGCATGTTAATACAAAATTCCATCATCGCCTCATAGGAATTCCATGATATTCTTCAGAAATAGACCCATAAAATCCTCTACAAATAATGCAATCAAGATTATTGAAGAGTCTACTACACAAAGGGATACACTCTCTACCTGATGGGTGAGAGGTTGTATCCTCCTGCTCACTAAGTTAACTTGTCCCTCCATGAGTTCTCTCACACACATCAATGAGAATATCTTCCAATCAGCGTGATGGAGTTTAATTCATCTATAATAATGGTTGATCTTGTCTAGGACTATGGATAACAAATACATAACCAATATGAAATAATAGGGTTCCATTGTGATGGACCAAAGGAGTCTCAGGATCCTTTATCCACCAAGAGATAACTTGAACTACCATTAAAGAAAAGATATAGAAGAAGAGTTCCTTGTATGAAACTCAAGACAAAGCTACTAGGATAACACCTCAACTATGATATCTAGCTCTCATTATAGGTGTATGTAGATAATGGATTTACTTTAACATATTTCTACTAATATTGAAGAAACATTAAATTCAACATATAGCATACCTTCAATAATCTTGTTTTCCTCTAGGTTATATACCACCATAGTATGCAGTTATCCTTGAACATGAATATCAGCTCTCTATGCTGAAATGGGTGGCCTAGTGGTGCTGGTGGACGGATCCTGTAGTTTCTTCCACCACCAACATCCCCTACTAATGGAGATCTACTGCCACATATTCTTGCTCTAGTTTTCTAGGGGATACCCTTCTCTCACCTGAGAGATCCCTGATCCAGGTACTAACCCTGAAATAGTAGTATTCCCAATATCATCCTATGCTCCATAGTATATCAGGTTGTTAAATCATACACCATGTGACCTATCTCACTACAAGCAAAACACCAACCCTATATGGGATTTTTAGACATCTATGATTCCCCATACCACATTCCCGAGCATCTTCTGAGGAAGATATCCTATGCTACGATCCTTTCGGATGGAGTCTGCTAGATTCATTAGAAAACTCAACTCTATAATAGCCACTACCAGCTCTAGCTTACTGGAGTCCCAACAAAAGAAACATATCCTTCACTAGAACCCACTCAAACTCCCCCGTCATAATTCGTAATTCACAAGGGAAACACATTGGAACACATATCTCTATGGATACCCTACTCATACTTCTATTCTCTGAATTATCCATCCAAGATCATATAAGTGGATTACTACAGATGCTCAGTGAGTCTCATATAATACAATTAAAAATCCATCCCTCCCTAATGCATCACCCGTATCACCTAAATCTGAACTAATATCATGTATGAGGGGAATTACTCCACACAGAATAGATACTAGACGTCTAGACATGAGAGTCTTGAATCATCATGAATCTATGTAATAAGAATTTTCCATTATACAACTAATCTATAGAAGAGTCTAGATGCCAGTGAAACCACCTGATTAGTCTATATATTTATAATCTTGAAGACATATATCACAAACTCTAGAAAATATTCCACTACAATGGAAATTTTTTCACCTGAAAATCTTATCATCATCTATTGTTGGAACTCATGTAATTCACTATGAATGATATCAAATTCAAAAATATAATGCTAGTACAATCAACTATGAAATGGGTGGTGGTGTTGATTCATATACAACTAGAGGATGAATCTCATGGGATTTCACCTAAAATGGGTCTTAATCGCTCATTGGATCATCTCTACGATCTATAACTGCTAACCATGTTGTCTGTCATCTTAAAGGTATCATGAATGCTTAATCAAGACATTCCATTGTCAGATAATAATATATAAATATATATAATAGGTATTATAATCAAGAAGTACATTCAAAATAATCAATTATATATGATTCATGTACTATTGATATCTACAAAAAATATCCGGGTATAGTGAGTTGAAGAGTAGTTACTCATGTTCATGGTTAATAGATACGTTGGTAACTACACCAACACTAAATTACCTAGAATTAAAGACCCCCAAGGAACACTTTAATACTCTTTCCATAAGTCCCAACCAAATCCATAAAATGGGACTACTACATACATAATACCATGGAATAATCTAATATGATACAAATCTATCATTAACTGTCCCAAAGGGGAACGAACTAAAACTACCCCAAGATAACCTTCATAGGGTAGGATCTAGTGATAGGAAGAAAAAGTAATGACTAATATGGGTGAATTTTGGAATTTAAAAACACACACAAACACTTGTCCATGTAAAAGTAGAGGTTCATAGGAATATAGAAAATGATGCAACATATAAAGTAATAACCATATATGAAAAACATCTAGGTTGTTCAAGGGAATAATAGTGAAAACAAAAAATCAATGGTGAGAAGTAAATTGAAAACTGTAAATATGTCCCAACCTAAAAAAACTATAAATGTAAATTCTGTGAGATCACATCTTAGAATCCCAATTGTCTTACCACCCTACACAGTCAAATGTACCAGGTATCCCTATGCTCAAAGGAAGTCACCACATGCCTGTATTTCATTTTCATAAGAAAAAATAAATGTGTAAAAATCATATATAGGGAAGACTATAATCATACCCAGTAGGACACCATGAAAGATGAAGGGGGATAAGAAAGAGATGCGATAGTAACTAGATAGACCGCTCAACCTAGAACAATAGATTAAAATATATACTTACATGAATAGAAGTTTATATATTCTAGAAAAGTGAATCGAAAATGAAAGGGAAAGGGGATATCCATATCACAACCCAAAATGTGAATTAGTGCCATCAATTCTATGAGTTTATAAATGATTCCTACCATCTCACACATTTTTTCAATAGAAGCATCGAAGACAAGACATATATTTCCATTATTTTATAAAGTCGGGGGGTCAAAATCTCTAGGTTAGGGACCCAATACCTAACACCACATTATGATTCCACTTAGTAGATACCTATAGGACCGATGTATTTTCCTATTTATAGTGTTTCACTCAAGTAATTTGTAGAACAATCATTCCTAGACTAAATGGATGGTGCCACTCTAGTGGTTGGTAGAGGACCAAAACATATCCTAGATGAAGTGTTCTACTCTAATTGTGGAGGACCCATACCTTGATACTATTGGAGAGTTATACTTATATTACAGATATATTACCCATTCCCTAAAAATAATGAGGTTTTCATTCTAGTAATCGATGACCCATGCCCTGACTCCATAGGAGGGTTCCACACATGGGATAGGTAGAGGATATAATTCATATCTTGATATGGGGTGCCAATATAATAATTGGTAGAGCATGCATACATAGCCTAAATGGAGGGTTAGACTCTAATAGTGAAGAAACCATAACATAATACCACATGCAAGAGTCACTCTGATAATAGATTGAGGAACCATTCCCTACACAATAGGCTGGTTAAAATCTTTTAATAGAGGTCATATTCCCTAACTCTGCAGGAGGGTAACATGTAGTGGATATCTAAAGGATCCATGCCTTATCCTAGTAAGAGTGTACACCTATAATAGTTCACAGAGGACCTATACTGATATGATAAGGAGGTTTCTACTTTAATTGTCGATCACAAACCCCTGACATGCACAACATGAGTGTGCCACTCTTATCCATCTTGTGATCCTTCCTGATCACTTCTACCTTTGAATGTCACATAAATAATCGCATGGCTATGAAATAATTCATTATATCTAAAATTAAACTATGATAGCTTCCATCTCATTCTATGTGAAAATAAATTAGGTTTGGTACCCTATTATCCTAAAATCCAACTTGAAATAAAGGAGATATGAAAGGTTGATGTTTCTTATGATGAAATGAAGGGAGTATGTAGCCTGTAAGGGGAACCACATGGTGTGTGGTATGATTTTTCGTCATGGACATGTCCCTTATATTACATGGATATCTAACCATGTATAAATACCCAAAATTAATGTTGTCTATAAAACATTCCTCAACTTCATAGGGTCCTACCCATATTCTTTTTCCATGTTCGTGTTATGTTTCCTATACTCGTGTACTTTGGTACATGGATTATAAGGGGCTGGCTGGAAATCGATATATTCCAGCTACCTAGGCATGTGTACTCTTCCATTTTAATGGAGTGCCTCCTACCACACACATCATTCGTAGAAACATGATGTTCTAGGAGTGTACCATCTACAAAAACTTAGTTAGTCAACTAGGGTTACATTATGTGTAGTCCCCCCACTAGGTGTGTTGTAATATCTCATGAAATGCTAGCCGCTATAGATACCAAACTACATGGAATGTGTTCATCATAGTACATGTTGTGTAGTATGGATTTTCACAAAAAGACATTTCTATTCAATATATCCAAGATCTACCTTCACTACATCAAACCATGCCCCCATGCTACCCAATTCTAAAGGTACTCAGGTTCAAAAAGTGATTTTATCCCATTGATGGTTTGAAATCATTGTATCGATTCCCTTTCATGGAACCAACTTACCACCGATCATATATGATGCCTTCTACATTTTTCCATCTCGATCCTTGATCCTAGATCCACAAGGATCATATTTCAAATCTACAAAATCATCCAAAACATTTCCTTGATTGATTTTTCATATATTGAACATGAAACTGCTACTAATCATGGGGTTGGATCACACTTAGACCTTCTTGGCAATGTTAAATTTTGACTTCATGGTCAAAAAATGAGTAACACAAAGAAAATAGGGAGAAATATACAATAAATTGATGTTAAAAAATAATTTCCCAAGTATTATTGGACAATATATATATATATTGGGATGGATGGGGTTTTGAAACTAGATAATAAAATTAATATTGACACACAGGTGAATGAAAAGGCTTGTTATTAATGTCGATCAATGAAACAATATTATTATTCTCAATGTATTAATCAATTTTGGGGGAATCCAAAAAATTGGGATGTTATAAATAGAAACTTAATTGTTCATTGTTGAATAACATTGTTTCCAGGAAATGAGAAATTTTTTTTATTCATAGTGTCTTGATATTTTTATATTTAGAGTTTTATCATCATGAGGTTCTGATTTGCTAATGAAGGGTTAGAAGAACACCTATTAATGATCTTAGTGTTATGTGGATAACCCTATAGATCTCTTAATATCATATTATTTAATGTGTAATCTAGCATTATATTATTTAATTAAATAAATAAAAGTAATAATTTATTTAAATAAACACACCAAAAAATTGATTCTTTTTCCTAATAATCCTATAATGAATTATTTTAGGTCACACCAACAGAAAAAATAATGTTCCTAATTCAAATTGGGCTTACATTTTCCTTCAAATATTCCATTTATAAGTTATTATATTTTTTATTATATAAATCAGGTGTAATATAAAAAATTATTAATATATTTATAGAATTAATTGAGGGAATACTTGCCCGAAAAATCATATTTCATCTTAGCACTTGGTTCTAAATGTATATCTAGAAATATTTTAATATCTTAACAAGTAAAAAGATGCTCTCTTCATGTTTGATGTACATGATAGATTGGGTATTGACCACTTAATTTATATCCATGATATCACATACTTATGCATACCTTATGCTTTTATATGTTCATTAATTAATATCTCTCATGTTTACCCTTTTTTTCATATGAGAACACTATTTATTTTATTTCCTTTTATTGGGTTATGTAGAAATGTATTTTCCATGATATGTATAACTGGGGTCCTAGTTATGAATAATAGTGTGGTAAATATGGTAGTTCACTTATTACATAGTTTTTTATGTATTAACATTTTCAAAGACACTAAACCTTTACCATACTCAAGCATGTTTTTTTAAATATAATTTAATATTCATCTATTATGATGTAATATCTATGTATGAATTGTCTGGGTCGTTATAGAGTTGGAAATAGTCTATAATTTTTGATATGAACCACATTGAATCTGCATGTATAGGTTGGGAAATATGACCATGACCCCAACCCTCCAACATCATATATGGGTTTAATCATTGTATAACACCATACCTAGAGTCTTGTATTATAGGTCATGATTTATGGAATGAGGTGGAAATTATCTGGTATAAGTCAGAGAAACCATGGTTAGGTATCATGGTGAATTGGTTAGCACATGATGAATCAACTTATATAATTTTATGTTATGTTTTTGTCATTTATTTTACTCATACATACATATGTATCTAATGGAAAATATTAGGGTTACATAGAGATACCCTAATGGTATGTATTTTATAAAATATTTTACGGAAATATATTGTGTGTGTCATCCCTATTTCTATTTTATAGGTCCGATCATCAGAATTTTAGTGGACTAGGTCGGATCATCTTAGTGGAATAAAGATGAGGTTCAGTATAGGCTTAGTTATAGTGGTAAAGTCTTTATATAATTTTTATGTATTTGTTTATCTTTAATATTTTCTAATCTTTGTGGGTGATCTTTTTGGATTTATGATCATATGGTTAAATTGTTCATCTGATATATCTTTGGAAGATTTTATTGATTTTTAACACACTGGTTTTATATTTTAAAAAATTATTAGTTATTTATTTGTTATTAATGATTATTATATAGAGGTAATAGTCACCTTAATGCATTATTTTGTTTCTTTTCCACTAATTTAAAGCCTTTGGTGTACAAGGAGGAATAAATGAGGTTCTACGAAACATTAGAAAAGAAAAATTTGTGTGGTTTTTGGACAAGGAATAACAATAACTAAATAATATCCATTTAGATACTCATAATAGATCAACTCAAACAGTTTATCTGATATCATCATTTGTATATAGATAGGTCCATCTATATAGAAATTACAATGAACCACACACATGGATTTATCCTCTACAAAACATAGATTTAGAGAATAGAATAAACATTTCATTAGATCCTTGGGACCCCCTAGAATAGTCCACAAGAAATCCCTAAGAGACCACAATACCCATCCCTGATTCTAGAGAATATTACACCAATGAAAAACACCATCAATTAGTCCAAGAAGAAGAGGATGATTAATAAAAGTATTCAATACTCCAACCAGATTTACTAGGTAAACATAAGGTTTCTAGAGACACCCAATCACCTCTTAGGATGTCAAAACTGAATCCAAAAAAGGATAAACACACTAATAAATAATGAATCATTTTCCCAAAGGATTTACTAACAACACCCATATCCAAAAGATCAATCAATATATCCATCAAACTAGAAAGGGATAGGTTCATCGTTGTAACACAAACTGATACAAAGGTCCAACTATTCATGGGGGATACCATATAGAATATAATATAGAAATGGATATCAATTACCTTACAGCGATAGTTATGATCCTCCACAACAAGCATGTTCCACAAACCAATTCTTGGTAACTAGACTATTAATTAGTTATAACATATTAGGGTATAAAATTACCTATCTTTTGGGTGGAATTTGCTGATGATAGTATACCACAATTCATCAACTAAATTTTAAAACACCCAACCAATATATCCATCATCTTGACCATGGAATATAGTTCATCATAAATCAAAAGTAATATATTGTCCATGCATCACTCTTCCATGGAGGTATCCGATAAAAAATTATTTTCAAAATTTAACACACAGTAATGGAATAAATGGGTGTAGATGGTCACCTCTACTGCACTTGATATGTTCTATTAATGTTAAAAAGATCTAATTATTTAATATTTATTATTAATAAATGTTGGAATGTCATACCCTTGTGATAAAACATATATGTTTCAAAGAAAAATTCCATAAGTAAAATTTCATGCCACATTTTTAATGCATGATCATGATCGTCCATAGCTCACTCCCATCATTGGTCCAAGTCGCCAACCACTTGAGTCATGATAGTAATACCTATAATTAATGAGGGGTGTAGTGAATTGATATGTCAATATACTCATATACGGAGAAACCTACCACAACTGTTTTTATCTAAATATATAATAATCACGGGACATGATCTACACATCAAGTATGAAAAAAAAACACATGAGAAAAAACATCTGATAAATCACATACAACTATGAATCCTTAGCATAAAATATGACTTACCATATCCATTTTCATTTGAATGATATATACAAATATGATACAATATTATCACTAAATGGATCATCCTAGTATGTACACTTGAACACGATATTATAGATAAAATACATACATTGTAAAAACTCATACAAAAAATGTAACTATGTAAAGGGACTGATAACTCATTGAGATTCCATGAAATGAGTGAGAAAGTATATGGAATCACAGTTGGGGGACTCCATACCAGAAACTGTGGGTATGTAATAAAACCCAATGTAAAATAAACATACCAATAACATGTTGATCATAAACCTCTAATAATATAGGACCTATGATCTCTTACATTGTAGAGTACTGATGGTTCTTTATTATTGGGGACTCACACCTTACGGTGATAAAATCTCTACAACCCCATGTATAAATGAAAACCTTGTGTTCTAATGAATGGATGTATGATTTATTGTGTCCATAAATGATCACTAAACTCTACAACATATATGGATGATCATAAATCGATGATAAAATCATGTTAGCTGAGGGAGTACATAACCATCCATTAATAAAACCACACCCAAAATATAAGGGTCAGTAGCAACATTCATGGAAAATAAACCATATTCAATATTTTTAAAATCATCAAAAACTACCTATGGAGGACCAAATATCTATCTAATATGGGAATACCAAATCCACTCTAGTATGGGAGATCTATAAAATGCTAGGAAAACTGTATTACTGATCTTAAACCTGAATGCTGTACTCATGCACCCACATATGGTATTATATACCCCTATATTTTTTGGGGATCCAAACGCTATAAAATAATATAAGGGACTAACACCCTAGTATAAACATGTCCCAATGTGAGTTAACAAACCTAATAACAGAGGAAATGTGCCACATCACATGGGGGAGTACCTGAAATCTACATTTTTTTAGTAGAGTATGCATGGTACCCTCATCATGGTATCTGAACTATTAAGTTGTTTGCCTAATACATATAAACTATGAACCATAGGATCCTTGGATCCCTATACATATTCTACAGTTATATTGCAGAAATTCTCTAGGAATCAAATGAATATAATCATAGGAGTTCATTAATAGGAAATATCATATGACCAAGAGTAGTCTTATTTCTCTCATCATTTGTATACAGACTATTTCACACCCCTGGAGGAATCATTTTCAAAAGGTAATTAATATCCTCATCACCCAATAACATATCCAAATGCAGGATTTCATACTAGGAATCCATCAATGCACTAACCTACAAATGATACACTGACCAACATATCTATACCTAGAAAATTATATGCTATGTAAACAAGTCATCTAACATATCATCAACGTCCTAGAATTGGAATTAATGAGTTAAAAAATCATAGATAGGTTCTCTAGTTTCAAAAATGGTCCTATTAAAATGTATCAAAAGAAAACTCATAGTACTATTATATCCAAACTCCATCACTAGTGCGAACTCAATTTGATTCCAATATATCAGGATCCTACCCACGAAGACCCCACCTAGGAGAGTGATATGTTGAGTGTGCCACTTAAATCCTGCACATAATATGTTATAATAATGTTAGTAAAACAAAGAAGTCAAAATACATATGTATTATGACATATCCAATACAAAATATATACAAAATGCGTCCCAATTTTACTACAATAACCATAACCATGGTGGATATAGAAGACTAAATAAAATGTAAAATTTATACAATACATGTGATTTCACATAATGAGAAAAAATTACATGGGCATACAACCCAAATAATCTAACCTTGAGTGATTGGGATGAGGGATCACCATGTCACTCCCATATTTACATAGGTACTTCCATCAATGAATCCCACTAGGCTCCCTTAAGCTTTGGTTCCATTAATACCACACCCTCCTCAGTCAACATTGACACATGTACTATATTTATAAAAACTGTACACATGGAATGAACACTATATAGGAGTGGGTACAAAAAACATACTTGGATTCCCTATAAAATAAGTACAAATTTTTTTGGGTTGCCTCAAAACAAAGGATTGAACCGTATATCCACCTAACTGAAAACAATGTGAAAAAAAACAATAAGTGGGAATGAATTTATGGGATCACATCCTAATAAGAATTTAAACCAATAAAATAGGGTAATAATGGATAAAATAAATATATACTCATTATGAGTAATGAGGAATCAATGAAAAAATACCACCCCCTCAATGCAAGACACCTCACCACTCATCCATGACCATGAAAATTAATAAAATACAATGAACAAAAGGGAAACTATAACCGAAATAACCACATCATACCAAGGAGGATCTGATTAGGAACACCCCATTCTGACTTGGGTCTCAAAAAACTACAAGATAGACTATATGAAATAATAACACCACATATCCATGAAGCAGGGTGTTGATATGGACTATCCGATGAATCATTATTCCAAAAACAAAACATTAATCCCTGAAAATAACTTCTAAACACCACACACTCAGATCGTATAACTAAGTGTCAGATCAAACTAAGAGAACCACTCTCATTATATGATTCACATACTATCAAATGTGATTTATAACCCCATTGATGGTTTACAAACCCATTATTCCACAGGGGAGTTCCCTTTCTAAATACAAAAGAGGAAAAAACCACCTCAAGGGTACAATTACCTAAAAGAATGTATTTTGAATATATATGGTCTAAGAGGGATATACAAAAATATTAAGGTGTA
This sequence comes from Viscum album, assembly GCA_963277665.1. Classification (NCBI taxonomy): domain Eukaryota; kingdom Viridiplantae; phylum Streptophyta; class Magnoliopsida; order Santalales; family Viscaceae; genus Viscum; species Viscum album. The sequence continues at coordinate 1,700,843,032 of OY728141.1, read as the reverse complement.
TCGTTACTACCAATACTTAACAATGCATATTAAATAACCTAAATGGAATCATGGAGCACCATATGAACCAAAAAAATGAAACACATAAACTATCCACTTCACTAAAACACTAAAATAATAATTCCACCATCCCATAGTAATAAAAGGGGACCCACACCTAAACTGGTCATGGAAAACAATAAAAAGTGTAATTGACCCTAATTTAGTTCCCAAAACGTTTCAATAATTGATGATTAATTTAGAAGGGTGTTTTTACCATCCACATTAATGTTACTCTACAACATTAATAGAGATTTAATAGGATATTCATCATAGAGGACCCACACCACACATCTATTAGGGAATAAAATTCATGTTTATTTAAGGGACTACCATTTGATAAATAAAATGGGAAAATATAGTATAGTATATTAATAATAAAAATTACGTGGTTCAGAACAATTCATACTCCATGGGAAACAACTACCACATTTGAAGTGAAAATAAAGTATCACATTATAACAATCACTCTAAAGCACAGGATAATATAATATTAGGTGTAACTAAGACAAATATACAATAAATTAAACCACTACATATATTTATATATTATCAACAAAATAATCTTCTAGAAAATTTTGTTTCACATCCATAAAATCATTGTGTATGTACCTTTACCCGATTATGGAAACCTCCAAATAACCACCAACTCAATTAATTAATTTATTTAATTGTGTAAGTATATACAAGTAAATTCAAATTAGTTTTTCATATCCTTATGAGAAACCTAATATAACCTTTAATAAAAATCATGTAAAAATTTCATAGCACCAGTACATCCACACTTATGTATAATATTACTTTCTCACATTATCATCCATAATTAGTCATCACTATTTCTATATCTAGTTTTAGACATCAAGAACTACTATTCCTTCTATAGAATTTAAAAATTAACTAAAAAAGTATTCTCAATGATATAATACTAAGAATATCTTACCTAAGAATCATTTTTGGGGTAACATCACTATCTCCTTGGGGTCAGAAGTTACTTTTATTCCAAAAAAACCTTTCTTCAACTCCTCTATTCCATTATATTAGAGTTTCATAAATCTAAAAATATATATGTTATTAATGTACCCCCAAATAGTATAATATCTATATATTTGATGATTTATAACTTTATTTATCATATCAAATGAATTCTTATTCGCTTTAACCTTCTATAGATTCAGTACAGAATCTTCTATGATGTTCTGGATGAAGTGGTACCCTAGTTTGTGTTTAATTGGAGAATAAAATGTGGATACATGAATAACAATTTGGTTTTCATAGAAAATATTTATACTCCATTACTCCTTCAAATTTCTTAAAAAAATACCTTTCAAACACTCTAAATCCTTTCATTAATTCTTAATTAATACATAATTATCTTCAATGTGTGATAGTTTGTAACCCATACATCCTACCCATGATTGTGACTATGATTGTAAGGAAAAATATAGTGTCACTCACTCTTGAATTTATATCTATAATAATGTTATAATATATAAATACCTATAATGAACCATATATTTTAAAACAACATTCCAAATCAAAAATGCTATTGAGATACTAAAAAAATCACTATACAGTTTCCCAGTTCTCCTTTCCAAGATTTTCATTAAAATGGCTAACCAATCCAACACTTTTATTGGGTTCATGATTTATAAAAACACCGCATTTTATGATATATTTCTATTTAGATATATTATATTTATTTTTAATCATTAATTACATGAATCATTGAATTTATGAAGAGCATGATATAATACTAAAATTATTTTTTTCAATGTGAATGTTATTACATTTCCAATAAAATTGGTTATATAAATATGGATGAAAAAATATAAAATATATTCATAATGGCTTTTCATAATGAAAATTAATTGATTAATTTATATTAAATGAGTACTCAAATTTTCTTATAAAGTCAAATTTTATGCCTCAAAATCAATTTTCTTCAAAAATTAATTTTCTTACATTGTGTGCATGGATTTTATAATATATTTTTTTCATTTTAAAAAATTTTATTTTGAAAAATGTATATTATTTTTTCAATATATCATATAAAATTAATCATAGGGTTAAGTATTAGTATTATTCAAAAATAGTTTATTTTTAGGTGAAAAATGAATATAAATATTTTCCAAATACAGTTACTTTTATAAAATTATTAATATTTAATCATGAAATTATAAATTTTTAATCCTCTTATCATGTATTTATATTTTAAAAGAGTTTAATAATACATTTTAAGACTTTATTTTGAATATGGGAACCGAAAATATTCTTTTTTGAAAATTTTTTATATTTTAATCAATTTTAAACTCATTTTTATTCATTGTATTTAATGGTATTGGTGAAATATTCCAATCTGTTTCTTATTGAAAAGAAGTTTTGAAAACTACAATTTTTTATTAAATAACCCAAAATGTTTGTGTAGATTATATTATTTACTTGATTTCAATGTGAAATTGTTTTCACAATTAATTCAATCATTTTCTTAAAAACTGTTTTACATGTACTTTGTCTTATAAGATTAAATATAATTTATGAGACCATTAAAAATTGAATCTAAAAAAATGGATTCGCAATTTGAAATTATAATTTCAAAATTTAAATATGTATTCCCTGTTATTTTATTTATAAAATCATGTTATCAAGGTGAAAAGTTATGTTAGTGTTGTTAAGGATAAAATGGTTTTCATTTGGTTTATCTACTAGATAATGATTATATAATATCCAAAAAATATCTATATGTTATTATTTGAGTTTATGTTTACCATATAACACATTTGTTCCTATTTATATGATAATATGGTATAATATAATGAAATATTTTATATAATTCCAAATTTATAATTCCCAACACTTATAAAAGGAAACCTTTTATAATCCATTGTTAAAAATGTTTGTACCTTAAAAAGGGTAAAATATCACACATAATACCATCATATATTACATACCCACGTTCAATATTTTTTTATTTCCAAAATACCTTCCTTTCAAGGAAGCTGGATAAGCCCATAGAGATTTCTTAATGAGGGGGTATAAATCTTAACCAACTACTTTCAATTCTATTTATTATTCTACTTTATATAATCATATGGTATTGATTATAAAATATTTAATTATTATATTAAATATAAATAATTTTTATATCAATAAATTAATAACCATTATCCTCCATCTTTCCATCCTAGAGGAAAATAAAATATCACTTGCGCGTACGTCTAGATTACCACATCCTCGAAGAAATATGTTTCATTTTTCATTAGTGCATCACATTGATGGATATAATGATGAACTTATTTAATATATATTATATTTATGATTTTATTATAATTATATATTGTTTAATTATTTTTAATTTCTCATTCCTTTCATTCATTGAATGTTGCGAACATAACTCTTATGTATGTACAGACTACCATCTCTAAGAAGTGATGTAATTAACATTCCATCAATAATTTATATAAATATTTATTAATGTTTGTATAATGATTAAAAATTATACTCATGAAACTATTAATATTTTTTAGATTGTGGATCCATGATCAATGTTCTAGAACCGCGACTGTTGAATCGAAATATGCATGAAAAATGAAGCAGTTATAACATTAAATACAGATTTTAGTAAATAATTATTAATAAATATGTGATAATATGTTAAAAGTAAATAAAATATGATATGAAATATATGATAAATTTTTTATATATATTTATAATAAATATATATTTATTATTATGCTAGTTATAACATTTACTGAGAAATATTTGACTTCGCATTAGGGATTTATGTTGTAATCTCTTTTCTTTTTGAGGGTTTCTATGATAAATTATTGTTGAAGGATATTATTTGATTATTATTAATTAAAAAAATTATATATTTTATTTTACTATGGTTATTCATCAAATTTTCTGTTAATATTAATATTTAATTCTCTTTGGTACTTTAAATTACTTTGAAAATGTTATTAGTAAAAACATACATTATACCACTTTGGATTAGAATATATTTCTTCTATGTCCACATTATATTTAATCTTTTTTAAATAATTTATTTAATATTATTTTATAATTTTTTAAATTAATTTTAACATATGTTATTCATTCTTGAAAATGTTTTAGAAGTAATATTTTTGTTATCAATCAAGTTTTTTCTTTTTATTGAAGCCACAAACAAAATATTATTATTATTGTATACCACATGAATGAATTTGACCACAATCATGACTAATATTTTTTTTGAATATTACTTTAAAATATTCCATATGAATTTTCATACAAATTATTTTTCATAACATTCTTCTATTTTTTAGATTTTTAATAATTGACTTCAAAATTAATGCGATATTTTCATAAATAATTATTCCAATAATCTTTTAAAGGTATGTATATCTATGATAACATCATTTGATACTACTTATGCATAACTAGGGAAATGATCAAATGATATCATCCATATTATTTATTTGGATTTTGGTTTATTATGATGATAAAATATTGATGAAACCCATTTTTTTCACAGACTATTATACGATTAAATGCAAAAGGATTTCCTGACAGTTTGGAATAAATACGAATATATTATGATTATTAGTCATTTTAGTCTGTAATAGCAACCAACTAATCGGTTACTGTAGTGTTGAAATTTCATGGGATGAAAATGATATGTAGGGACATGATTAAAAATATTATTATTAACATTTTTCTACATGATTATAATTTCTTCGAACTATTATCACAAGATTATCTATGTACATGATTGTGAATATATAGGTTCATGTTTTGATGAGTGGGCATAATTTACTGTATATATTCTCCCAAGATTATACATGGACATGATTGAAATGTTTTTACATAATTATTATTTCCTATTATTATTTTTCCACATGAAAATTGTATGACTCTTGAATGATGATTATTTCTTTGGCCCCTTATTGATCCTGATTCTAGAAATAAATTGATTTTGGAGTTTATGATATTATATTTTTTTCGTATGAATATTTTAAATAGGGATCATGAAATAAATTATGTTATCATATACTTGTTATCTTGTTATTGCCTCTTATGACTGATATCTCCCATGTTAACCCTTACTTAGCATTTGATATCACACTTTCTTATTCTTCCCTTCCCACGTTTTTTATGGATGGATTTAAGTGTAAGATTTCTAGAAGGATACTCATATAGATATATTATATCGATATTTTGAATATATTTTATGAAATATATAGATTATGTATCTAGTATCCATGTACAAAAATTTTTTATAGTCCTCAATCATATATATTTGGGATATGTATAGAAAATATGTGGATGGATATTTAGTTAATTTGGGTTAATGGGATAAATTACATTGAAAATCATGAAATAAATAATGTAAGGATATACTTGGTGAGACTCAAACTCGAGACCTCTCTGAGACACATAGGGGTAGATACCACTGAGCTATACCATGATAGATTATATATATATACAAAATATTCATCTAAAATGATTTAATATTTATGTTTGTTTTTATCATTTATTTATAGTTTATATCTGAGAAGAGTTTCGTTATTTTTTTAGATAAGGATTATAAAACATTAGTGAAATACCTATGAATAATTATAAATCTAGAATAACATCCAATTGTTTTGGAAATGTAGTTATTTTGTAATTAATGTAGAGAATATATCTCAATCTATATACTGGAAAGTATACCTGGTTGTGGTAGCTGATGAACCAACCCAAAATACCATCTTAACCAATATCTGATCCAATTATCTAGATACACGAAGAGCGTTATTGATCTCTAATGTCTGGTGACAAGCACATGGGCATAAAAATTAACCATTGGAAATTATTTCACCCTCAATGTATTTCTAATAATAGAGTAAAATTTAGAAACATCCTCGGATATATAAATAAATACATATGTATCAATGTAAAAAGTAGAAACTAAAGAAATCAAAAGTGGAACATAATAACCAAAATCCACCTCTTGGAGGTCCACAACCACCCAACATGTCCCAAGTCAACCTCACATAGTCAGCCATACTTGAGACTACAGAGGAATGTGAGAAGACAAACACCTTGTATAGGAAACTCAATTGATGAAATAGAAAAATGTACAATCAGGCTGTGAGGTAAAGAACCCAGAATCCTTCAACCAAATATTCATTGTTGTTAATTAATCAAGTAATAAAATTATGCTAAAATACGATTAATAATAAGGGAGTAATAGGATTAGTTTAAAAGTATAGTTTTCTATATTAAAAATCATATACCAAATGAAACTTGTAAAACATGCCATTTTAGAATTTAAAAAATAAATATTTTCTTGAAAATAATTGAAAACAATTTCAAATTTTGATGATATATAATCGTGAAAAGGTGATAATAGACACCTATGGTTGAAGGAAAAACAAGATTATGTACAATATAATCACAGTTTATAATTATAATAAATGAATCATGATAGGAAAATCAATTTCAAAATAGTGACAATGAATGTTGTCATGTATCAAGATAATATATACGGATTCCATGGGTATATAGTAGGTAAAATATTGATTCCACCTTTCAGTATCTTATGAAATGACTAATTACTAACCTTACATCTAGCCTCATGGATTGAAAGCAAACTAGTTCTATTGACACCTGTATTCTGGGCCATAAAATCATATCCAGAGCCATTAACTATCTCTATAGAAACATTATAAATGTATGAGTATTCTAGTGATTGAAATATGTAGGTCATCCAATCTGACTACCAGTTTCCATTGACTAGTCAAAATAAGGTGTGAGATATACACGTTATAATTTCCAAGTGGTGATCCTTATCGACAAAATCTTACTCTCACCCTCAAACACTCACAAGTTAAATAATACCTTATTGGACCCCATTGAACAATGGAAAGTATAAGAATCAAGAAACTCTCAATAAAGGGATTATCAATATGATGATATATCACAATGTTATAGTTTTGCAGTCAGGCATCATCAATTTCAATTCAAAACCTTTTATATAATTCTATATTCAAAATCTTAATAATACGCTCTTCCATTCACAATCCATCATATGAATTTGGAAAATGCCTTTTAAAAATATATTTTATTTATAATAATCCATAAATAATTAAAAATAAGTATTATAATTTCTAAAAGGTTTTAATACATTTAAAAAAAATTCAGTTTTCACCCTCTTCCATGATGATAAATAATTTATACCAAATAACCAAAGAATACTAATTCAAAAAATGAGGATAAAATCACTCAAAGTGGTTCATTGTGAATTTAAAAAATTCAATCATTTTTAACTATTTATAAAATATCGAATAGTTTAATTAATTTAATTAAAATCATGGGAGGACGTTTAATAAATCAAAACCCAAGACAAATCCCTAAATTTTACAAAAAACCCCTTAAAAAGTTATTTAATAAAACCGTACAATAATAGAATTTATATAATCATAAATTTTTTATAAATATTATGATTATAGCTATTTAAATAATTTAGTATTCAATATAAAGAGAATGGGTTTAAATAATCTATTATAAGGAATTTAATTGAAAAGTTTCCAAAAACATGTGTTAAAAAATAAGAAACATGTATCTATTAATTATCATGAAATGATGAATCAAAAAACTAAGGAAAACCATTGAAACACCTACATAGGGAATAACTAATTCAAAATCAATGAATCTGAGATGTTTCACATTAGAAGTTGATAATTGGATATGAAGAGATAGATAATGAATGAAGAGAGAGGTGATCCTAGATCTACAATTACAAATAAATCAATCACGATTCAAAAAAAACAGCGGCCTTCATGATCTTTAAGAAGATTGAATCAAAAGGAAAATATAGAACTATTTTTATGAATAAAATAACTCTCCACAAGACGATCCCCACTTTGATTGGAGCATTGATATGCCAAGGAATTAGGTTTTTAGTGGCAAAATGCCTCTACAGTGATCCCAACATCCAAATAATCGATTTAGGTTTGAGTGGGAGGAATTTGGGTTAATTAGTTAGAATTGGGGAATATGGGTACAATTTTTTGTAATATTAATTGCCTTTATCAAGGTTTCCTTGGAAAACAATAATGTTTAATACTAACCATTAAAAACCGTAAAACCCTTTTTCCCTAATTTCACATATTGTTTAATGAATTTGAACACCAAGTGTAAAATGTGCCAATGATTGGGAAATTTATTTGACCATTAAAAAACCATTTGTAAACAATGAAATTGGTTTCACACTTTGTTTTACCATGCACAAACCATGCACAAACCATGAGGCCCAAGTTGGACATATTTTATAACCATTCAAAAACCATCCCATCCATGGAAAGGATTAGAACCATTTATAAATGGTCTAGTAAAATACAAAAAACAACTAAAATAGGATCCAAATGTTTTTGAATCAAATAAATGGGTCAAAACATATATAAAATTTAATGACATGTTACATCCTATTCACTATATTAATTTTTATTCGTACAAGTATTCAAGTCTGAAAGATATGACAATACAATAGAAGATGAACTCCATCCCTCACTTTATAGGGTGAACAGTCCATGTTATAGAAGTGTGACTCACCCAATGGTTAAAAAAACACATAATTACAATATAAACAGTCAGATATCAGTAGAAATCTCGAAACATGACAATGAACAGAGACTTAAAATAGGACTCCCCACAATTTTAATACCATGCAAAATGGTTTATCATAAGAAAAAAATGTCCCTTATACCCAATGTAGATTCTTCGAATAATCACTAAGGATACACATATAAGATCAGTAATCCAAAAGGAAGGTAAATAACTAATAAGTATTTCTACCATGGGTATGCACTCAATGGTAACATGGGGATTTTAAAACTGACCCTGATACCACTTTGAAATCATCGAATCAAATTCCATCACTACCGAGTATATGATCTATAAAGAATACCCATCACCCTAGTTACCTAAGTACAATCCCAAGGACAATCCCCAATGAAATGGAAATGGATTAATATAAAGGTCAGTTCACAAAAGGGAACTACATTCTCAAAATAGAGATTATCCAATACATTAAAATTTTGCTCTAACCATCAAGTCAAAATACGAGAAACACCATGGAACAATAATCATGATCCCAAGAAGAGGAAACCATTATCATATCCCCAATACAAAAATTAATGAAACTGAGGTACATAACACAACATAGAAAAAGATACCAAAACAATAGGATTCCAGAAATAGATAAACCTCAAGAAGGGAAAACTCAATAGACTCAACTTCAACACTAATAACAAAAATATGGATCAAGATTAACTGCATCCAACAACTAACAACGAACATTAGGAAGCATATTCACTACATGGATATATTCTCTCTAATTCTTATTTATGAAGATATATTATCATTATTCTTTTGTTTCCCTAAATCCAAGGGATAATATTCTTTATAAATACATTCCTTTTTCGTCAAAAAACATAAAAATCCCTAAATAGTGGTCTCAAAGGTCACACCATCGACTTACCATTATAGATTATGAACATTCCCTAATAGATGAATATATCCTCCACACTAGAACACGTTATAGGAATATTATTTTCCCAACAATGATTTTATTTATCATCCATGATATATTCACTCTTCCCTTCATATTGTTTCACAAGCTCTATCTAATTGGATTAATAATTTTCAATTATCTTTTATGAATAAATTACCCAAACTGTAGGCCTATTAATTAAATGATCTGAGTCAATAAATTTTCTAAAATAAATATCCTTCATGAAATTATCATCAACAATAAGTTGTATGAAACATACTAAATTCGATAATTTGTTGGAATACATCGGAATATATAATAAAATCACTAACCAAACCCAAGAACTCAATAACCTTCCACTTCATCACATCCTCATGATAGTCGCATTAAATAAAGACTGGCTTGAAGCATTCCCACGAAATCCATTATTTGAGAATGATGGGACCACAACTTCACACCAATATTTTTCAAGGACCATTAATAATTATTTGATATAATTGACCATTAGAGAATTTGGAGTCTTTAGAGAATCAAAAAACACTTCATCTTCATCAAGACACTGGAGTTCTTTAAGAGAACCTTTTTTATATTACATTAAGGTTGATAAAAATAAAATAATTCAAGGTTGGGGTTCAATTTATGGAATGTAATAGGCTCCACCACTTTATATAGAGTGTGGGTAGAGTAATTGAAAAGGGGTTAAACATCTGGAAAATGTGAAGAACCACCTCAAGGACCACACTATTGGGCCACCATTCTATCTGTCATGAATTACATTCTAGGAGAAATTTACAGGCACTAAAAACATAGCCATTTCAACTCAAGGCTCAATTATAACTAAAACATAGAAAAATGTTTTTAATCAAATTCAAAACCCTCTTTAATAAAAACAACATTGATTTAATAAAAAAAATACTTCACCATTTATAAAACATTAATATTTCATTTCAAAATTCTAAATCATAATATAAATCAATCTCTATTTCCAGAACCCATTACCAACACATGTAAATTATTCCATGGATTTAGAAGAATTAATCCAAATTTCCAATTTTCAAAATAAATATTATTTTAAGTCAATTATAAAGAAAAATTCCTTCTTAACACATTGTTTTATTACACCACATAATTGGCTTTGGTAATTATTTTTTCAACCCAATCATTGCATACGACTCAATTATTTGGGTCATTGAAATTATTTCTCATAAAACATTAAAAAAAAGTTTTTAGATACAATTTAGTTTTTGAGATGGATATGAAATTATGACTAAGGGATTAAATTTGAAACAACTAAATAAAAGAATCAATGAACCCACATCCATAACCCACATAACTAATCTCACATAAGGGAAGACACTTGTTTGAAAATTGATAAGGTTTCATGTTTAAAATCAAGTACAAATTCTAAAATTCCCGCTTGTATTGGATGTTAAACTACACACCATCCTCCAAACTATTCATGGTTGGATTTCCAAGTCATCCTCAATGATTCCTCAATGTTTACCAGTTCATGATAGCATGGTGAAATTGTGGCCATCCTTCCATTCTAGTTCAAAAAAAATCATATGATACACCCCAAATCAAATATAGTTTCATTGGGAATATAAATATAATTTATCATCAAAAAAACTATAACTCAAAAAACAAAATCAATTAATGAAATCTATGGAAACACAAGTCTCACCATGAATGGGTGGTGGTCAATCACCTGATCAAAAACTACCTGTTGAATCCCAAAACATTATTAATATTATTTTCAACCATAAATCACCCCAAATAACATAAAATATTTCTATGTAAAGTACTAATATTTATGTAAAAATATCAATTTTAAATTATTTGTGATGAACCACCCCAAAATACCATCTAAAACGATATCTGATCTGATTATCTACTAACCCGAACAACAATCTCGATCTCTACAGGCAAGTGACAAGAACCTAGGAATCAATAAATAAACATTGGGAATTATTTATCACTTAATGATTTACATTAAAAATGTAAAATATAGAAACATTCTCTGATATTTAAATCAATCCGTATATATCAATTTACAATGAGACAACTAGGATGATGAAATAAGAACATAACAACCACAACCCACCTCATGCTGGTTCAATACTACCATAGATGTTTCAATTCACTTTCCCGTCATCATTGAAACGTGAAACCATCAGGTAAGGTGATAGAATGAAAAAAAATTTAACATAATAAAGGGATGAAAACACCAAAAAGTATATGTAGGTTGTGAAATAAAAAGGATAATAAGATCAGATCAAATATTCTGTGTATTTACATTATAATTTTATTCAAATATGCTAAAATATGTGTACAAATAAGAGAGTAAAATGATTATTTGATAAATAGTGATTTAAAAATTTAAAAATCATTTATCAAACAAAATCTGTAAAACATACATTTTCACCATTTAAAAACTAATAGATTTCATGAAATGTTTTAAAACCCATTTCAAAAGATAAATTCATATATCGAATAAAATATGAGAATATGTACATGATATGTAAATATTAACTAGATTTATTACAATAGAGTCCCGGTCCATAATAACAATATATGAAGTAAGCAAGGAATCATTGGTGTGAAATAGTGGAAATAAAGCCTATCATGTATTGAGGAGTGGTATATGTATGCCATTGGTATGAACTAGGTATGATAGTGAGTCCACCTCATAATTGCTAATAATATTATCTATTTTAAATCTTACATCTAGTCTCATGGGTCTAAAGAAAACATGTTCTATGCAAAATCTCTTCCCTTGCCACATGTCCATAGCCTGAACCTTTCACCTTCACAATGGATCCACTAGAATTGTAAAACTCTTCTAGTGAAGCATATATCTCGGACATCCTATCTAACTACCATGTTCCCATTACTAGTTAAAATAATGGGTGGGATAAACATGTTACGATGATCACATGATGAACTTTATAAACAAAACATCACTCTCATCCGCCCAACTCATTCAATGTAAATAACCATTTTTTCAACCCCCAAATCAATTTGAAGAATAATAATAATAAAAATTTACAATTAAGTGATTATCACATGGGATAATTATGATAATGTTCAAACCGGGTCGTTAGACATCACTAATTTTATTTCAAAACATTTTATTAAATTACATATTTAAAAGTTTAACAATACCCATTTCCTTTTACAACACATCATAAAAATCCCAAATAGGCCCTTAAAACAATAATTTATTTTAAAAAATCTATGATTCATTAAAAAAAGTATTACAATTCTCAAAATAATTTAATTCATTTCAAAACATGGTTTTACAACATCTTTCCATGAAAATAAACCATTTATTATAAATAAATAATTGAAACCAATTCTAAAACAATGTTAAACTCATTCAATGGGGGTTCATATTCATTTAATAAATCCATGAATTTAAAACTATTTGGAAACCATCAAATAGTCCTGGGAGTTGTTTTAATAAATCAAAACATGTGCTAAAGCCCTGAATTTCACCAAAACTCCATTTAAATTTTCATTGATAATAAATCCAAACAAACAAAGAATTAAAAAATTCATAAAAAAAATTATATAATTAAATATTAAAATCCTTCAATTAATTCCATAGTAAATTTAAATAGAATATGGTAAAATAAACAACTGTAAGGAATATAATGGAAAAGTTTCATTGATCATTTGTTAGAAATTATGAAACATGTATCTTTGAATTATCAAACCAATGTGAATAAAAAATTATGTAAACCCACAAAAACACCAACATGGAAAAAGAATCCCATTATAAGGCATCTGAGATGTGTCAGCTTCAATGGAGATCACTAGATCAATGAATATTATTACTAAAAGAAGAGAGAGGAGATCCCAGATCTATATTTCCACATCAATCAATCAAGAACCAAAAAAATGAGAGGGTATAATGACCTTTATGAAGAATTAATAAAGACTATAAGGGAGATACAAGATTAAAAAAAGTCATTTAAAGTGGATATCCACGTCGATTGGAGGTTCAATATATCAAAGAATGAGGTTTGGAGAAAGAAATTGCCTCCCGATGGCCTCCAAGTCCCAAATCATCGATCTAAGATCAAGTGTGAGGAATTTTGAGTTAATTAGGAAATTTTTTGTAGTTAAATTATAGTTTTAGTAACTTTAATTACCATTCAAATGGTTTCATGGGCCAAGTTTCACTGTAAGTACTGACAATGCCCAAACTGTGCAACCCTTTCTTACCATGTGTCACACTTTTCATAAACCATGAAAAAAACTATTGAAAACAATTTTAACTGGTTTCAGACATCTTTTAACGATGAAAAATGTTACAAAAATTGGTTAACCATGCACAAACAATCCATAAACCATGAAATCTAGGTTGATTAATTTTTTAACCAGGCATAAACCATGTAAAAACCATAAAAATCCCATAATCCTTCAAAATAGTTCTAGTAAAATAATGATAAGAACTATAAAGATATATAAAAATTGTGTACTCAAATTAATGGGTAAAAACACACAAAAATATGTAACAGGATGTTACATGGATGAAACTCACCTAGTGTGAGGACTATGTAAGTGGAACATTTAGTATTATCTTTATCATCATTAGTGCATGAAGAGTGAAACAACTATTGAATACCTAGATTTGAATGTATTTAGGAATATTCTTGGGTTAATTGAAATATTATCTATAAACCATTATGGTGAATTTTAATAGATAATGGTAATAGATGGCCTGAGTCAAACCAAATATTTCATAAGAATTTGTTATGATTTAAGCAATCTCTGAATGATTTTTCATAATTATATTATTTCTCAGTGTAATTTGTGATTCCAAATCTGACCATTTTCATTTTAGTTACGAATAATGATAGAACAACTAAGATTATGTGGTGCTATAAATTCTCAAATATTGATGTATCTTATTTCATGTTCATCACAGTAGTTGTTTTATATATTGAAAATAATTTTGGGATCTTCATTCATATCAAAAATGATGATATGTTGGTTGGTAATACAAACACATAATGGCATGATAAACCCATCTCATGAATTTATCTCCACTCCAATAGAATCTTATAGTAATATTCTTCTTGAAAATCATGCCATTCTCCCACTAGATAAAAGTTGAGTATTTTTTGGAATGGATTGGAATTATTTATATAAATCCCATGTCAACATCCAAGTAAGGGAAGTCACATTTGATATTACGAATAAACATATGATTATCTATTAATGAAATAATGGACATGAAAGTCCAATGAGAATTATTTCCCTTAAATGAGATTTCCTTCTTATTCATGAGGAATCATTATATCAAATATATAAGGAAAAATAATCATTGAATATATTATAATAGTTTGTAAATAAGTGGATATATTTCCAAAAGCATTTCCTAAAATTACCATGAATCATGAAGATTAGTTTTCAAAATAATTCTTACTTAGTTATATACCTATTTCAAAAATCCATATAGAATTAACCTCATTTGAATTGTTTTTATTAAAGAAGAAACTCAAGGAGAATATTGAAAAGGTATTCAAATTTCTGAGTGCATCACCACGAGGTTTATTCATTAACTTTTTTAAAAATATATATTGTTCAATGGATATTATCCTCAATTATTTAGAACATAACAAGGTCACTACGAGGAAAACAAATTCTTTACTATGAATTGATAATTTTTCTGATCAGTTATATAGATATCAATATTCTTAATGTATTTTCTATTAATCAAAATAGTATCAATTGGCGGTAATGAAGGATGATATACCAAATAAAACTTACCCAACGAGGCAAAATAATTATGAATTTATATTAATACCATTGGTTCTGATAAATACACCATTATCTTTATGAATATAATGAATAAATTGTTCAGATATTAACTTGATATGTTTTTGGTTATATCTATATATAAAACACTTATTATTTAAAGTGAAAGGAATATAATGGATATCATTTGAATTTTTTTTAGAAATATTATGTTTAAGGAGAAGTTATGCAGTAAATTTACCATGGGTGAATTTGATTTTCAGAAATTTTCATTTTTGGGTCATATAATTTCAAGTGAGTGTATATTAGTGGATACATTAAAGATGAAAGTTATTGAGAAATATCTTAGAAAAAACCATGTTAAATAAGATAAATAGTGTTCTTTTTTTAGTATTTAAACTGCTTCTCATTAATTATATAGTTTTCAAGATTATAAAATCTAGCAATCAAGATTACTTTAATGGGATTATGTTCTTTTGGGTAGATTAATGTGAAGATAATTTCAAGGAAATAAATAGAATGTTTTTCTACATTCATTTTCTTACTCTAACCTATAGAAGATAAGGGTTTTAATATATACTGATGAATTTAAGGAGGATATTGGTTTAGTACTCATTCATAATGGTATGGTGGTATCTTATCCCTATATATAACTAAAAATTAATGATAAAAATTCCCTTACACAAGATTTGGAGCTGTTATTTGAAAAAAAATTAGTGAAGATATATAGTCATCACATTTATAATGAAAGGTGTGATATATATATGAACCACAAAATATTACAGAATATATTCACATAGAAAGAGTTGTATATGTTCCAAAAGAATATGTCTTTGGATTAATTAGGGATTATTAATGCTCAATACACTACCTCCCTAGGAAGGAGAACAAGGCATATGATTCTATATATTAAGAGTACCATGCTAGTTTACCACAAATGGGGATTGAAATGGATCTAATATTTTCTTATTTTTTTAAATATATACATTGATATCTTGTAAAATGGTATGGATAATATCTTCCTTATATGAATTATCAACTATCTATCAATGCGATGTTTAAATAGGTGAAAAATAAGGATATGGAATTGTATAAGAAGTTGAGAAATGTTCCAGAGTATAACCTTGATTATGGTGGAATGATATATTTTAGGAAATAATTATAGGTCTTATTAATATCAGACTTGAATAAGGAGTTGTTGGATGAATCTCACAGTTCATTATTCTTAATCAATTATAGAAGTAGAAAGATATATTGATATTTGAATGATTATTCTAGTGGTATAACATGAAAACGGATAGTACCGATTATGTATCTTGATTCACAGTATTTTAAAATCTTAAGGATTATAGATATAAGTCTCCGAGGATGTTAAAACTATTACATTTTATTAATTAAAAATAATAAATCATTATAATGGATTTCATCTTTGGACTCCCAAAAACATCAAAAGGGAATAATTATAATTTGTTTTTATTCAATATTCTTCTGATGTCTGCACATTTCATTATAATAATAGTATATTACTTTCTTAATCATATTTCTTGTATATAAATTAATTATTTGATTATGTTTCATGGATAAACACATTATATTTGATGTGATTGATATATAAATTTTACCATTATGTTTTAGAGAAGTCATTAGTAGTCTATGGATATAGAGTTGAGTTGTAGTACTTAATGTCATCCCTAGAATGATGACAAGTCTAAGTGGACCATTCATAATTTTTAATACATGTTGAGGTCATTGTTTTTATAATTTAATGGTGGTTAGTATCAAAAAATTACTTTGGTGTAATTTTATTACAATTAAATCCTTCACTCAATCATTCATATAGCTCCTTATGAAAAGGTATCTCAAATACACCTTAAAAGATATGTTGTCAATAATTAGTGATATATAGTGAATAAATTTTTCCAACTAGGTATTCCAAATAACATATCATGCTAATAAGATTATGATATTTTGAAAACATCATTAAAATATTGTGTTTTTAATAAATAGTGAAAAAAATTAATTTGTTAGGAAAATATTATTTTCCTTTTGATTATATACAATGTAAAATAAAATTATGGATTATTTTTAAAATTTAATTATTATATTTTGATTTAAAATAATCCAATTATTTTTTTAAAATTTATTTTATAGTAAAAGTTTTTACAAGAAAAATTACATTTAAAATGTCATTTTTCTGAGAAATTATTTTTCATCATTATTTTCCTTTTTAATTTTAAATTAAATTCTGAACCCTAAGGGTATAAAATCCTAGAAAATTTATTACCTATTTATAATCAAGGGTCTAATTTTTTTTAAATATTTCCCTTTACTTTTTGGATATTTTGAATAGTAAATTGAATAATTTTTCTTCCACGATAAAGGGTAAATTGAGTAATTAAAGGTTAGAAATAATATAATAAGGTATAAAAATTACCCAATCACGTTAATTTATATAATTTGATGACTGGTTTTTGGTCTTTTCTATAAAAATATTGAAAATATGGATACATGGTGTCATATTTCCTTTATTTTTAACTTTATAATATTAAATTTAATTTAATGCCGATGATGTCAAACTATTTCTCATAATAACATTAATATTTTAAAAAGTGGGATACAAAAAAAAATTTAAGATATAATTTTTTTATAAAAATAAATTGTATTTTATAATTGTATTTTATTTATAATATTTAATAAAAAAATAATTATGTTAAAATCATACAGAACACTAATGTAACAATTATTCAATTAATAGAATAATAAAATAATTGATTTAAAATTTTTAAAATTTACAAAAATTGATGGATTTATTGTATTAAAAATTTTTCTCATATAAATATAACACATTATGACAAATTTAAATTATTATATTGGAATTACATCATTTTTATTGGAGTCTTTCACGTGAAATTAATGGAATAGTACATAAAGTTAAATTATTGTTATTTTATAATAAAAAAAATTTATTCAATGATTTAAATTATATTAAAAACGATTTTTAGCCAAGTGATAATAACATAGTTGAAAATATAAACCATTCTCCACATTATTGGACAATATTCCTTTTATAGGAACTATATTTACCACTAAATAGTAATAAACATTGTCATCCCAGTAAACATAAAAAAGTGATAACACAGGATGAAAAAAAAATTGAGGGTAAAAAACCAATCTAAATATGCAAAAAAAATTATATATCATATGATTATAAATCATCTTTATCATATATTTTAATCTTATAAATATAAATACCATTAAATATGAAAAATAAATCATATAAATTTAATATTTAATGAAATTCCAAGAGTCCCCCCTCTCTTAGAAAGGAAACCTAATATCCTCTTTTATTAACACAATAAAATACCTATTGATCACAAAATACCAACCTAAACACCTGGAATACATCCTTACCAATGAAATATGGGACTTGGATTGATCACAAAACATTCAGTGGAAATCATTTTGTTTAAATATTTAGTCGGTTTCTGAAGAAAATGTATAGTTATTAACCGAGCATTTTGATTTATTTATTCTTATACCACCTTCAATTCTTCTCTAATAATGATTAAATAACCCAAAAATTATCTAACATATACTAATATATTATATTATAGTTTAATAACCTCCATCATTCTCCTCTTCAATCAAATGGGAAACAAAACTATCATTTGTATGTATGGAGGACAACCACCTCGAAAACATATGTAATTCATTTTAAACCACCGATTATGAAAGATGTTTTGGTTGATAGATTTATTATAAGTATATATAATATTTTTGAATGGTTTTTCAATATATATAAGATATATATCATCTATTTTATTAAATTATCATTCATTGTAAAATGATACCATTGTTCATGCGTACGTATGGACAACCTCCTCCACATAGTGATATAATAAGTTTCTCATACCCACTCCACATAGAAGATATATATAACTATATTTAAATAAATTATAGGATATTTATTATATGATTATAATTTTATAAGGATAAAATAAAACATTCTTTATTTCTATAATTATCATTGAAAATGAAAATGTTACTCATGAGTACAAATGAGCTACTGTATCCATGATTATAATATAGTTCATTTTGAATAAAATTTTTTTACTATAGGTTCTGATTATAATTGATATATAAATATTATAATAATGTATGATTATCTTTCTATATATAGTGGAATAATGGACCCTTTTACCATTTTCAACGAACTAAATTCATTTTGAATGTATGAGATGAATATCATCATATCATCTGATATGAACTTAATTGATTGTCTTATTGATTTTAACACAATATAATGTTTAATAAAATTGAAAATTGTTCCTAAGAAAGTAGATAATTTTTCTAATTCTAAAATTTAGGATGACTAAGAATATATGTGATAATTTTGATTCAATGTAAGGGACACTATAACATTATTCATTGTTTTGACAATTTTAATGAGTTATTTACTACATCATTTTATTCCATGTATATATTTTAAAAAATATTTTATGGATGTATTTATAATGATATAAATTAATTATAAAAGTAATTTCATGTTGCTATTTACTTTATTTTAAATGTTTTCAAATTTTATCTTTATATGTATTTTATATGGAACAATTTCACATTATTTACAAAATTTAAAAAGAATGTTTAATTTTAGCATATATAGAGACAATGATTTATCAGAAAATCATAACTGTTATTTTATATTTGAATTCATTTATATGTGTCTATGTATTCATTTAATTAAAACCCTCCATCATTATTTTTTATTTATTTTCTAATAGTATTTTAAAATAGAATGGATATTTTTATATATAGAAATTCATTATTATGGGTGAAAAGAATATTTTTATAGGTGTATTGTTGAAAATTTAAAAATATAATGTGATATATTTATGTTATTGTTTTTGTGGATTTATAACGGTGAAGGTTGGTTTTTCTATAGATAATGTATGGGTGGGTCTCTTATAAACCATGGAATGTTGGTTACATTGTTAACCAATGTTGTTTGTTTCCATTGTAATGCAATGATGGGTGGCTCTATCATAACCATCCAAGGAACTAGGCATGGAAGTCAACCATATTGGGCATCCCATTTTTTTGAGTGATATAAAGGTTTCCCACATGTTTAATACATGTTTTATCCAATATTTTTATTCATTTTTATTGATATATTATATCTGCTCAATGTATGATATTAATCATATATTTAATGTCAATTATATGATAAAGTAAAAGGGTGAAAAGTATTACCTTGTAAAAAAGTTTTCATAAACTGTTAATGGCTTCAAATAAAACATAATGTATCTTATTTTTCATTTAATATTTAGTATTTATTGTTTTATAAAATTATTTAGATAAATATTTATATTTATTGGGTAATAAATTTTTTTTTAAACCCCAAATTTTTATTTTGAAAGGGAAACTCTTTATAAGTATTCATGGAATAACATCATTCTTTATTTTTTTTCTTTTTTATGTCCCATACTAATATTTTTAGGTTCATACCATATTTAAAAAAATTCCCAGGATTTAAGGATGGGTTAGAGAAAATAATAATTTATGTTTAAGGTCATGAATATTTTTTACGAAAAAAAATAATTTTTTATTTTTATTTTTTTATTTTTTTTAAATGGATTCTGAGTATAAGTTTCCACATTATAATAAATGGGTTTGTTAAATAATATTTATGACCTAATCCAATTAAACACTAAAATATAATGATCATTATAAATTCATGAAAGATAATAATTGACTAAAAGAACAAGATTATGTAATTTTTAAGACCAGGTCCCTAGAGGAATTTCCATGAATAAATGATTCCTATTTAATTGGAATATTTTTTTTTTATTTTTTTCAAAAATAATTTATTTGTTTTGATTTTTTTGAATCAAAATTATTCCTAATACTATTTGTAATACTATATGTGCATTACCTCTATATCACATCCCACAACTGTTTGTATCTGAACTATATTTTGATAAATTATTATTATTTAAATTCTCTTATTTCATTGAAATTATTTGTTGTTGATTTTATATTATATAATAATTTTATTATTTACATAACTATCTTATTTTATCTTGATTTATATAATTTTACACAATTCTATTTATTAATATTTCCTTACTATTTAACTTTTGAATTTTCCTATATGAGCATTTGAGCTAACATTGGTCGATCCTTAATGTTGGTGTCTCAGGTCCTATGGATGAAACATGTTCTGTTTCAGGTAGGCTGTTTTAGGAAATCAGGTTATTATTGAGGTTTCTTTTTATGGTTGTGCATATCTAGTGTCTACAATATTCCTATGAGTTAATATTATATTAACTCTAGTTTATCCTATGTATTGTATATGGTTTTTAGATCTTGTAATAGAACTATAATGAGTTCATCGTTTGGTATTGGGTAGGTTTTTAGTATTGTGTCTATTTTTGGCACTACTGTTTGATCATTTTAGTGGCTTGGTTTTGGTTTCCTAGTGTTAAAAATAGCATTTTGTAAGAAATATATGAAATTGTATATTATTTCTCATGGTATGTAGATGACTACCCCCCTTTAATCTCCATTTATTCTTAGGTACGTACGGTTCACGTACACTAAGGGGACTTTCAAATTCAAGGTTATATTTGTAATTACATATTTATCTAAATGGGTTCCAAAACATTCAGAATAATTATATGAAGTAATATAAGTAGGCAATTCGTGGTTCTAATATACTTTCTAAAAATTATTGAATATCTTTTATTGGGGTTTTATAAAGTAACATATGATATATTTCTTCCATAAATGTGTGAATTTTATAATATATAAGTATTTATATATTTATCAGTATAGTTTTCTGTAATCTCTAAAAATTATATTAGTAATGTGGGTAGATATTTCCATGGACATAATCATATGAATGCTAAAATGTATGGGATATGAAGTGATTGTAGTGGCAGTTTATTGACTCTAAAAGTATAACAATTCATTTTATAACGTATATGTAATCTATAAAAGTCTTAGTTGAGGTGTTCATGTGAGATCTTGTGCATTTATATGGGATTCTAACCTATTTTTTTAGTGATAAGGATCAAAAAATTTTCATCAAAATTTTAATATATTTACCAAACTCCTTGGAATGAAATTGAATTTCTATTATATATAGCATCCATAAATTGATGGCCAAAAAGTATTGGTAAACTATTGTCTAGAGACTTAACTATGGTGTTTTTCATGGGAAATCCCCTATGGGGGTTCATATGGGATACCATGGGTAGAGATTATCTAGAAGACTAATTGTAACGTGTCCATCAATGGAACTCCATTAGAGGTCATTTGTTATTGGAGACCACATAATATTAGAAACATTCTACCATAATGAATTGGGGGGATGCAATATCCTTTGCTTTATGGGAGCGTCATGGAGCATTAAAAGAAATAATAAATATCCTAGAATAGTCTGAATGTTATATGAGAAAACATTATGGTTATTATTGGTGCTATTTTTTTAAGTGGGAGAGCATGTGTACATAAGGATTCACCCACACAAGCTGAAATCCCTCACCCAACGAATTAATGATAAATTTTACCTCTATTTTTATGAGCTTTTATGTACTATGAAACCTTTAGAAACAATATCATATTCACATAATTTGATATAATCCACCTATATTCATTCTTTCTTTAAGGCATCACTACTTAAATAATTGTTTGTTCCCAAATTATACAACCTACCTTTACCACTAACATAGAAGGGGACACATGGATTATCCGCCATTATGGGAATTACTATGTTGATGATTAAATAAAATGAAATGGATGGAAACCCATAAATTTTTAATCTAATGTAATGAGATATGGGTGTATTAAGAAGTATGGGAATATCAATTCGACCTTTGGAATAGGTTCCCATATTTTAATTATGATGACAATCTAATTTTTCAATGACTGCCAATAGACAAACTTGAGACATACCTGGATTATCAAATGTATATTCTAAAAGGGGTAAAAGTGTCATTATTGAGGAATTATGTTATATTGTTTATCTTGTCCCACATGGTTGTGGGAGCGAAATTTGTAAAAATGAGGATATTGAAATAGATAGGGATTATGGGGATAAAAAAAATTCTATTTTTTTTTTCATCTAACTCGGGAGGGAGATAGAGGGAGTCCTACCAAAAATATTTTGATTCCCTAGTTCTTATTCTTCTAGCTATAATGTATTTTTCTACATAACCATTATATTAATATACTTTATTGATAGAATATTATTGGGTGAGGGGGAATCATAATAGTTTATGCTATATTTTTATGGTTTATGAAACTACTCCCTCAGTAACGACATGATCTATTATAAAAAAAATTCCCCTTTTATTTTAATTAAAAATTATTATTATGAATTATTGTTATAGAAATTTCATGAACTTACTTGGATTTATTACTTCCATTTTAAAATACATTAAATAATAATTACCATTGACAATATATCTATTGAATAGTGGTCACCTGATTAGTATAAATATAAGGTTTTAACAAATCCAATAGACATACAAAAAGAAAGTGTTGGCCTCAACCAGTAGGATCCTTCCATATAAACACACTTTATGGAAAATTATGAGGGATAAATAATAACATTTATTTTAGCTTGGTCAATCCCAGTCACAGATCCCACAACTTAAGCATGATCGAACCCGTTTATGGGATAATTTCAAGCACATCGAGATCACAACCCACACCATGTTCGCAAGAACTCCTAATGAAAGAATCACCATTACACACATCACCCTAGGGAAATTTCCCAGTGTATTATATATATATATATATATACATATCAAGACCCTATAAATATTAGTATGTACATTATTTATTATATATTAAATAATATATATTTATCCTACTATTGTTAATTTATAAATATTTTTTTGATACAATAAAACAAATATTGAATTTTATGGAAATATAAAAACTCAATTAAGTTATTTATTCTTATAAATTAATGGGTTTTCAAAATAAATAATATTTAAATAAAAATATTATTATTAAATATTTCTTAGTAAATATATATAACCATTTAATTTTTTGAAGTCATATATAATTTTTATTAGGCTTCGAAAACTATTATTGTCAAAAAAACTAAAAAATTTTCAACTAAAATAGATATTAATTTCAAAGATAATATTAAAATATATATCGTATTATTTTAATTAAATGAATATTATTTTTGGAATCATAATGTTTAAATTATCCAATGGTAAATTTTACATAATTTTCTAAGATAGTTAATTTTTCGGCTAAAAACTAAATATCATCTAAATATATTGTGTGTATTATGATATCATAATTACGAAAATTGATGAAAGAAATACTATAAAAATAATTCACAAAAAAATATAATTTCCATTTAATTTAATTAGATTTTATTATTATTTTATTAATTTTATAAAAGTCTTATGAATCCTCCAAAAACATATATATATTTTAATGTTTAAAAATCCTTTCTTTAAGAGTATGACTCACTTCCATATAATAAAGGATGTATTAATTTATTATTTTAGTACCTTTTATTATAAAAAAAAACTAAATAAACTCCCATTTGTAATAAATCATGGTCAAATATTATGGAATTATTTATAGTTTTTGTTGTTTTATTATATATAGTCCAAAACCAAATATTGAATAATGATAAATAATTCCACACTCATTTCCTTTATAAACCGACCCATGATCCTATTTAAATTCAAAACAAATTCATGGACTACATCCTAACACTTCCCCCACTTTGGTGTAGTCTTTCCATGGCTCCACCAGACTCCCAAGAAACCCCTCACAAGTATTTGGTGTCACATTCTCAAGTAAGGTTCTGTCCACTCCTCTTTTCAATTCAAGCCCCTTATTGAAATTTGTCTATTTAATATAAATTGAAATTATTTTAATTAATTTATAAACATTGTTTTTATGATAAATTAAGGTTAGTTGAATAATATGTTATTTATCCTCTCTCATTTTCACCATTTCCTAATCCATTTATAGGCTGATATTTAGTAGGGGGTTTTATATTCTCATATCAATTCAATCGCCACATTTACATTATGTCACTAAAATTCACTTTTTCCAGACTAGGATATTCTCTTACATAATCCCATTTTGATAGATTTTATTTCAATTTTTTTATATACTTATTTCACACTCATGAAACCCTCCCATGAACCTTTATTTAAAACTGTTACCATGATGAGTTTTTGTAAGGGATCATATCATTCCACTCTTTATTAGAGTTTATTTATTATCACATTCCTTCTATTTTAAAATTAATAATTATTGGATATGTATTTCTATGAACCTATTATTTCCCACTTTTTCAAAATTTATTAGATACCTTTTTCTATCTCATCTTCCCATTGGATGAGTTTTTATGTTACGTCACTTTGCTGTCATGATTTAACATCAATTTTCCATGTTAAAACAATTATGTAGTTAATACAATACGAATTTCATATCATGTATTCTCACCATTATTCACTAATACATCATATTAATGGGAATTAAAACTATATATTCCACACTCCTTTATAGTGGAATGAAAATGATGATTTATGAATCCATGTTGTATGAACTATATTGAACACTTAAGAATGAGAATACAATGAAAGTGACTTGTGTGCCTGGAATTAAACAATACTCTGAATTTTTCACCTCATGAGAGATAATTTTGTTATAATAAGGGAACCTTATGCCATTACTAGATGTTTTAGATCATGATTTCATATTATATAGGGTCGAACTATGTTTTTGAGGAAATGTTTTAATTTGTTTTCACATTTCCCATATTTCCATTATTCTATCTTGCAATATCATGCATTATTTTTCATGTTTACAATTCTCACTCCCACCATTTATAAGATTGTTTTATATAATTTATTACCTTATTTTTGTTATTTTGATTTTATTCTCTTACTCAGCATTATATGCCACCCTTTTCTAATGTTTGTCCCTAGTTTATAATGTGAAATTTATAGTGTGATCTTGTTAATAATGTTTTCAATAATGACATTTTGCCAATTTAATGATTTAGTTAATGCACCTACATCCCAAAGAAACTATAATTATTTATATTTTGAGTTTTATAAAGTGTAATACTATGTATAAAATCATGTATTAATGTGTAATAATGAGAAATATTTTTATAGTTGGTATGAAAGTAAAATTTATGTATTATTTGGGATTAAGATTAAAAAAATATAGAGAAATATTTAGTGAAATGAATAAGTATAAAAAAACATCCCTATGTTTTTGTAAGTATAGGGTATGAATTTTATCAATTAAATACATACCTATATAGATACTACAAGATTGTGGTGTATATGGCCCAAATTTACATAGTGGTAAAACATTAAAACATTGCATTAAGCTAGACCTCATTGCGAACTGGTGCACAGAAATAAGCCATTCTAAACAACTGGTTTGATCCTCCTAGGGGATATGATTAAGTAAAAACATAATTTTGTAATGAAAAATTAATAATTTTACAAATAATACCCATAATAACATATGCTCTGAAATAGATCATGGATAACATAGATTGAATCCAAGAAATAAATAGGTTAAGAAATTAATTTAATTTTTAATTTATCCATTTAATGTCATTGTATGTTCCCTTTATGTGTATAATAGTTTAAAAATATTTATCCAAAATTTTCATTTTATTCTATATAATGTCTTGAAATTTTTAGTAATCTTGTAAAAAGTCAATGTGAGATGAAATATGATGGCTTCCCAAATGAGATTCCCAACCAAATTAGAATAAGTGTCATGAATTTACTATGATACACTCTAAACTATGTCAGTTTGTAGAAATAATCGTTGAACAAATAAAGAATCTAAATCCCCCTAAGAGAGAAAAGGCATCAATTGAGAACTTTTTACGACAAAGGCCTCTAACTTCATATGGATCATCCGATCCCTTAATATTGGAAGAATGGAACAAATCCATTAAAATGATGTTGTCTATCATTCAGTGTTCTAAGAAATAGAATAATTTACTAGATGTTTATCATATAGAGGGAGAAGTTGATCAATGATGGATACTAGTCAAGAATAGAAATCTGGAAGAAGAGATCAATGTGATGGGGTGGAATGAAATATAGAACATGATTTTTTGAAAAATATTTTACATGAACTCTCCATCATAAAATGATGAGGGATTTCGTTTCTTTCTTAAAAAAATGGTAAATCTATCAGGGCATAAGAGGAAAACATCATAGTACACAGGAGACACAACTTAAGCTATGTGGTTACCCCCAAATTAATGGTTGAGCACTTATTTTGTAGGATAAAAACTAGTCTGTCGAAATTTTTTACAATCTCAGTTATTGATAGCTCTTTGAGAATTATCTGATGCTACATACATGTTGAAATGTAGATATTAAAATCATAGGGGTATCACGGGGATAATAAGGGGAAACTAGATTTTAGTTATAGTATTCTATTTGTTAAATCTGACATTGCTAATAAATTTCAACATCCCACATGTCAATGGTGAAAAAAGAAGCACTAAATAAATTTCATACATGGAATAAATAATTTCTTTTGGTGTAGGAAGGAATTACAGCTAGTTAACAACTTCCAATTGGGGAAAATTACTAATGCGTTATAGTAATGGAATTATTTGTTGAACCATCAATACATTTTATATTTATTTTACATTAAATAACCATGGATCTTTTTAATCAAATGCACTAATCTATGGGTTTTTGTAAATAATAAAAAAAAACTCCAATATAGAAATGGTGAGATTTTTTCCATCACAGTTGATGAGGTGGATCCTGAAATGGACATGGTGAGAGGTACAATAGTTAATCATTCATTTATATATAATATACTATTTTATTGTATTTCAATTAATTTAATTATATCATAAATTTTTTGAATATATTTTAGAAGACCCCAATAATGAATGGAAGTAGAGATGTCCGTGAAAATGAAATATGGGGAGATTATTTCATCCCAATTATATAACTCCTCCAATTTCATAAATTGTGGGATAAAATTCCCATAAAATGGTTTCATACTCCATTTGGTATATTTTTTGGAAATTATGGGTTTGTATTGGATTTTCCTATATAGAGAAAACATTAATTTCTATGAGAAGTAAATAACTATCCATATTTCAAATCATCACCCAATTCAATACAAGTTAAAGGAGGAGGGTGGGACTTCTTTGACACCATCATCAGAAAAATGTATATTATTTCTCCTTGATAAAATATATATATATCTAAATTGGGAGAGTCTAAGGAATTATCTATCCTTGATGATATTCCCATTATAAGGGAATATGATTATGTGTTTCTCAAATAATTTCATGACCTTTCTCTTACTCGAGAGGTTGAATTTTTAATTGAGCGTAGACCTTGTAAATTAAAATTATCAAAAACACTATATATAATGGTTGTTGTGGATCATGAGGATTTTATGAAACTATTATAGGATAACCATGATAAATGGTTTATATGACCATGTGCATCACTATGTTGTGCATTAGACCTCTTCATCCAAAAGAGGGATGGTGAATATGCCTCTGCATTAATTATCATGATCTAAACTAGATCATGACAAAGAAAAACTACCCTATTCCATGGATTGATGTCACATCCAATCAACTATGAAGAGAAAATAATTCTCCAAGGTGGATCTATGGTCGAGATATTACCACATTATGGTGAAGAAGAAGGATACCCATAAGACTACTTTTTTGTACGATGTATGAGCACAATGAGGCCATATTAATTCCTTTAGACTCATTTATTCTTTTAAAATATTCATAGAAATGATTAGTATATAATATAGATAATACCTTGAAATAAATTGGTATCCTTTATGGATGATATTATAATATAAAACAAAATCAAAGGGGTGAATGAAGAACATTTGGGCACTGTGCTAAAGAACTTGAAAAAGAAGAAGCGTTATGGAATGTACTAAAAATGAGAGTTCTAGTTGAAGGAAGTCTCATTTATGGATAATATCATCAGTATAAAAGACATATATATGGAACCGTAAAATTTAGAAGATATTAATTGATGGTATATTCCATCAATTGTGTCATGTATCAGCAGTTTCCTTCTATTAGTTGGGTGTTATCATGGATTTTTTTAGAAATTTCTCACGATTATATAATCATATAACCAAGCATACAAGGAAGGGAGTCATGTTTTCATAGAATGATGATTGTGAAGAGATCATCATGGAGTTAAAATAGAGGATTATAACTACATATTTACACACACTACCCATAAGTGGTCAAAATTTCTTTATATATAACAATTCTTCATAGAAGCGATGGGGTTGTGTGTTAGTGAAAAATGGAAAAGGGGGAGAATATGCATCAAGGCAGTTGAATGTTCTTGAATAGAACTACCTAAAACATGATATATAGTTGGTTGTAGTGATCTTCACTTTGAATATATGGAGAAATTATCTCTATAAGTAGAATTTTAAAATATATACATGTCAAAATATTATAAAATATATTTTAACATTGAAATAGATAAATATGTGAAAATTAAGAAGGCTAGAACTGATTCCGGACATTGACTGGTCAATTCACTTCCATTCAGAAAAATAGAATAATGTATAAGGCACAATAAGTATAATGGATCCAACAATTCAATAATTAATGAGAATATAATGAAATTCAATCCTCTTAGATTTGGAAAGGATGGACATGATATTGATAAAGGAATTAACATTATCATTCCATTAAAATATTAATTTTCAACCATGTCTTTTGGGAAACATATTGGATGATTAAATAAACGGTTTGGGGGTTAAAAATAAAGTGGAAACAATAATAAAAGGAAAATACAAAGAGTTTTATGTTATTGAAGAAGGAGATTTATGATTGGGGTCACAGTTATGTACCCCATCAAATCCAAAGTTAAAGAAGGAGTTAATGGTTGATGCACATAGTTCTAACTTATCTATACATCATGGAAGCACAAAGATGTATCAATATCTCAAATAGAACTATTTGTGGGGAAATATCAATTATGATATCACACAGTATACATCATGATGTCTTGTATGGAAGGATGAGAAAGAGGAATTGAAAAAATATAATGGGATGATGAAACCATTATCCATACATACATAGAAATGAGAAAACATCACCATATACATTATCACTATTATTTTGAATACATCATTATGAAATAATTATATATGTGTTCTGGTGGATCATCTTATATAAGCTGGGCAATTTATTTCCATTAGAGGACTTATCAGTTGATCAATGTGTATAGTTAAACATCAAGGAAGTAGTAGGGAATCTTAGATTACCACTACAAATTTTATCTCATAGATATCCAAGATTCCATAAAATTTCAAAAAATGTACATACCATGCTCTAAACAATATGTCTAAATTTTTCATGACTTAACACCCTCAAAAATATGGATAATTTTAGTAGACTACACTTATATTTGAGGACCTATTGAGAAAATTGTCAATTGACATAAAAGGTGGATGGCACCAACATATTCCTTGGGTTATATTACCATAAAATAAATGTTTCCAATAGAGATTCCAAATGGGTCCCAATGAATCCCTTTATTTGAAGAGTTTAAGAAACAATTCATGCTAGGGTGATTTGGGGGGAAAACATATAGGTCTTAAAATGGTAGACAAACTGGTGGAAAAGGTTAAAACCATTCAACAGTACAAAAAGGATGCTCAGACATGACAGATGGTCTATGATGATAATCATTAGAATTACCTAGACTTTGAGGTTAAAGAACATTTTTTCTATTGTATATATCTATGGAAAAAAGTGATGAGATTTTGGAGGTAGAGGAAGCTTAGTCAAAGATACATTGGTCCCTTTTGGATCCTTGACCACATCAAAGTAGTGGCCAATTG
Organism: Viscum album; assembly: GCA_963277665.1. Classification (NCBI taxonomy): domain Eukaryota; kingdom Viridiplantae; phylum Streptophyta; class Magnoliopsida; order Santalales; family Viscaceae; genus Viscum; species Viscum album. Next base: position 1,700,811,813 of record OY728141.1, on the reverse strand, counting down.
ACTAGAAATCCCACATAACCAATCAGATTTACATGATATATTCCATGTATACCTATTGAGGAAGTAAATTTCAGATCCCTAAGATTAACTCAATACAGAGGTAGTACAATTAGGTAATGAACTTTTTAAAAATAGAAGCTAGAAAAAATCATAGATCATAGAGAGAAATTTCCATGAAATAGGGAAATGCACCATGTCAAAGTTCTATGGAGAAACCAAAAGTTTGAAGAAGTGATTTGGGAATTAAAGGATGTCAAAAAACAACCTAACCAATTTTTTTTAGTGTTTGAAATGCAAATGTCAATGCATAATTTTTTTTTAGGGGGGATGATTTTAATGATCAAAACAATTACAAATAGAATTCACATTTTTTATCTAAATTGTCTTATTGTGTATTTTGGTTTAGGAAATTAATATACTTACATGGTTTTATTATATACAATTTTAAATAACATTAACAATAATTTCCATTGATAATATAGTTCTTGAATAGTTATCAATGATTAGTATAAATATAGGGTTTTAAAAAATCCATTTAGCATAGATAATGGAAGTGATGACCTCAGCAGTAAGATCGTACCCTAAAAATCCCTTTTATTAGAGATTATGAGGGATATTTCATCACATGGATTTTTCCATGACCAATACCAAGACGATATCCAATAAAAAAGGCATGATAGGAACCATTTATGATATAATTTCAAGCTCATCGAGATCAAAACTAAAACCCTTTTCACCGAACCACCACAAGATTGTATCATCATTGTGTACTTTCCCATTATGGATTTCACTTGTGCACTAAACATATATGTATCATGATCCTTGAAATATGAGTAATTAAATTTTTTGGTATATAATAATGAACATATCTTAATCCTATTAATGTTAGATTGTAATTTTTTTTAATTTTGAAAGAATAAAACAAAACTAGTATTTTTTAGGAAATATTCAAATATAATCAAGGAATTTATTTTTAGGAATTAACTGATTATTGAAATAAATAATAATTTAAAATTATTATTTCTAAATATTTTTTATTAAACATAAATGATCATATAAATTTGATGGTGTAAAATGTAATTTTTATTGGGGTTCGAAAACAGTTATTGTCAAAATAACATATAAATTGTCAATAAATGTATATTTTGTTTTTAATGTGAAAATAAAGATATTTAAAAAAATATTTTGATAAAATGAATATTATTTTTTAATCATAATATATAAATTATATAATGGTTTTTTCCTAATTTTTTGAGATAATAAAAATTTCGAGTAAAAATTAAATACCATACAAATATATAGTGTATATTATTACATCATAAAAACCCAAAAATTATGCAATAAATACTATAAAATGAATAAAATATAAAATATATGTTTTTTAGTAAAAATATTCTAATTTAATATTATTTTATTATTTTAAAAAATAATTTTTTAATTTTATAAAAGCCTTATTATATTTTAAGGTTTTAAAATCCTTTCATTAAGAGTGTGACTCCCACCCATATAATAAAGGGATTTGTATTATTAATCTAGGCCATTTAGCATAGAAAATAGTGGAATCAACTCCCACCTGAAATAATCCATTTTATAAAACCATGGTATGGTTAGTGGTTTTATTTATTTTATTATATAGATTCCAGAACCTATTTTTGAGAAACGATCAAGAAATTCTTCATCCATTTCTTATATTAACCCACCTATCCTCTCATTTCACATTAATAAAAATATTTTTATCACATAATTACTCTTGAATAAATACCATATATTCCTCTAAAGTCACCCTCATGTTCTTAAGGAGTCCCTCCCGTGAATTTTGAGTCACACAATCTTGTATGTAACCTTCAACTCAACCTTTCCATTCAACCACTTTATTTGAAATTTATCTAATTATTTTCAATTTTTTATATTTTTACTCATTTATAAACATTATCTTAATGTAAAATTGTTCTTATTTTAATGATATCTCATTTAACCTCTCTCATTTTCACATTTCCTAATCAATTTCTATGGCCAGATATAGTAATTTATTTCTTTCTTCTTATCTCAATTTGTGAAAAAAATTTATTTTATATCACTAAATTTAACTTTAATAATAGAGGGATATGTTCTTCCATATTTACCTTACTATAAATTTTATTTATATATTATGATATTCCGCTTTTACTCTTGTTAAAACCTCCCATAAACTGTTATGTACACCTATTATGATGATAAAAGTCAGTAAGGGATCCTCTCATTGTCATATTTATTAATGTTTCCTTATTATCTTATTCCACCTATTTTATCCAATTCCAAATATTGATATATGTATTCCCAATTTTCTCTTTATTCCGACATTATGTTAAAATTATTAGATACAATTTCTCTCCCATCAACCCATTTTATGAATTTTTAAGTGATGCCATTATGCTCACTTAATTTCACCATAATTTTCCATGCCAAAACAATTGTGTAGTGAATACTATACCCATTTCCTATCATGGTTGTAAAAATTTATAAACTTATAATTCTTTGAATTGGGAATTAAATGAATTTATTTTATTCTCATTGGTTATCGAATAACATATATTGATGAATTAATCCATGTTGTATGATCTATGTGGCACTCTTAATCAAGAGAATGAAATAAAAGTGATCTATAAACCGACAATTATATAGCAGTTGAATGAATTTCTTAATGTTTAGTCTCATTAGTAATCATGTTTGTATAGAGATTTAACCTAAATCCTTTATAGGAATTTTCATATCATGATGTCATTGTAGTTTTCCATGATTTTTGTTTATGATGAATTGTTATAAGATGTTCCACATTTCCCATGTTGTCTTTATTTTACCGTTCTATATCATACAACATTATTCATGTTTATGATTCTGAATCCTTTTATACCATATTGATATTCCTATTATCTTACATGTATTTCCTTATTCATGTTATTTGATTTTTATTCCCTTATTGGGATTTATATCTCACCCATTTCTTATTTATATCCCAAGGATATCCCATATAGTTCTATGGGAGACCATGTTAAGGAATTTTTAAATAATTATCTTATTTTTCCTTTTTAAATTTTTATTTGATATTACTAATTACCTAAGACATTATAATTAATGATCTTAAAGTTTTTATTATTTGTATTCCTATGTAATAAATCATGTATTAATGTGTAATAAATTCATTAGTTTTCATGCCTTATATAATTCTTTTTTGGTTCTTGAATGTCTTTATATGTATGAATACAATTGTATTGGTGTTACAAAAATCGTTCACCTGAAAAGAGTCTATATTCCAAAAAATACTATTAATATTTTTCGGTAGTTTAAAAAGATTAAATATGTTTCCCCACTAATGATGTTGTTATTTTTTTATAGAAATAGTTTATTTGGTGAATTTTACTACTTATACATTAGAGGGGGTAAATGCCGTCATGATTCTATTAGTAAAATACAATGGTCATCTAAGGAGGCAAAATATATTTACATGATTTTTGACTTCATTAGTGACTGTGAAAATCTCCACCCCTTTAGAGAGAAAGATTTCATTGTGTTCTTTAATATGAATTCAATATAATGAATTTATATATCTAATGGGTATAGTTTTATTTTATTTTTGATATGATCTTCCAAGAAAACGTTCCAAACCATGAAAATTGGTTTTTTTAATTTAACTCTTGCCGAAATTATTTATCATTATATTTATGTTAAGTTCCCACTTTTTCTATATCAAAAACTAGCAATCATCATGGAGATATATCGTTTGAAAATTGATTTCAAAATGAACACACATGATTCCCTAGTGAGGTGCAAAATGAGCTTGAAGATGATGGTTGTAAATATTTTTCATATGAGGTACAATTGTATTATGATGAATGTTTTCTTTTAAGCGATTTTCATTTTCAACTACATGAACCAACTTATTTTGAGGACAGATTGAATATTATTAATCCAATTATTTCTATTTTATGCTAATTATGTCAATTATGATAATGATTGTATGATTATTTATCTTTAAAATGACATTTGAGAATACAAATTCAATAAATTAACGAATAGAAAATTAATTATGGTAACATGAAATATTACGTCTAAAATTAATATTTATAAAAAAAACATTATATTCTTTTGAATAAACATGGTTCAAATCCCATGATCTGTTACTTATTTTGGAAGAATTATTTTATGTAATATAACAATAAATATAATATTGTAATGAATATTTCTGGTGACATATAAAAAATAATAAAACATATATTTTAATCAATTTTCCAATATTTTTATGAATTTTACATAATAAATAGATAATCAAATATTCCATACATCCATGTGAGATGAATATACGTAACATCCATTAGTCACAAGAAAATAAAATCTAAAAAATAATGAAATTATAATGATATTATTACCAAATTATTATATATTCTTACACATCACAAAATTAAAAGACCAAAAAGCAACTTTCCATTTTTATAGTGTTTCAGAAATATATATAACATATAATTGACATTAAAATATATCACAATGAATGAAATGTATTCTCGATCCATAAAACAATAAACATTAGTAATTAATTTTTAATTTAATGTGTTTGGAGATACCATAGTATAGCAGTAACAAATAAATTCCATTCAATAAAATATATTTACAGAAAGGGAAAATAAAAATATAATTTTATTCCATAAAAAATAGATAAAACACTTTTACAGTATACGAATAAAAAATAACAATATCTGTAATATATATTTTTGGATATTTTCAATTTATTGTATCTTCCACATATATGAAATTCCACAAAAAAAACCATACAAAGACTCCATTAATAATAATATGGTTAATCATTTTATCCTATAAAAAATATTAGAAGTATCCAATTGTTTTGGTTTATGAACATTTTTTTGTTTTGTACTAATTCTTTTTATTTTAAAAACTAGTATAAAACATTAATATAATAAAAAATGTAATTAAAACTACTAATAGTTAATTAATATGTAAAAATAGTGCACCACTAATATGATAAGAGACAAGGAATGATAGACAACCAATGTAAAAAATAACCCATAGAATCATCATCTATGGTACCTCCTCTATACACAATGGCACAAGAGAATTTATATCAATAATATCATGTAATTTTACTCTTCCCTAAACTAACCACATAGGATGTTGATGTAAAAATACCCAAAAATATGTATAGTACATCATACACTATAATATATGCATGTACAACCTTTGAATGAAAATAATACAATAGGTTCATTCCCATGTTAGGAGGTGGAGGATGTTATTATTTATATTGAATAGTCTTTGAATATATTTTGATTATTTCAAGAATACCCTTCACATTTGATTTAATTCAACTTATCCTTAAATGATTTTAGGCATTCCACCTCATTGTTTATGAAATAAAATTATACATACCTTTACTTAATACATTGGAAACCAAAAAATTCATACTACTGACACCTTAATCCAATAATCATACACCTTTTGGATTATTTGGATTTCATAAAATTCTATTTAGACCTTCCATCCTACCATCAAGGAAAAAAGTTCCATACATATATTTCTATAATGGATTTCCTTAGATTATAAAATAAAATTATAAATTAGTTCTACTAATTTACATAAATTCATTTAAAATAAAATTTTATTTTACATAATTTTGTTATCTTATTTCTTATAGTGATCTGTAATGTAATTTTAAAATTTTATCATTCACACCAATTACAGTTTTATAGAGAGTGGGAAGAAATAGTGTACCAAATTGGATATGTTCTTATCCATAAATTCATTTATATTTTAATAAATCAATCATTTTAGAAGTCATTTTCTTCTATAATAATTGATACAAGACATGCGATTAAATATGACAGTGTACATTCTATAACTAGATCTCACTGAATGATATCCTAGAGGATGGTTATATATAAATAAAAAAATAAGTAATAAGGCAATATATAAAAATTTCAATATAATTTATCAATAATAATATATCTTCATTACCATTTATGTAGGTAAATAATTTAGACAAGGTGTCTATATCTAAAAATATAGACATGACACATGTGTTTCCATTCTTTATATTATTAAAAACATAACTACTAGAAATTTTTATTTTAAAATCCTCCATCTGATCACTAATAAATATAGATAACTTTTTGTAGTTGATTTCATTATTTTCAATGGTTAATGTCATCTATAATTGAATATATAAAATATATTCATATAGAAAAACATCTGTTCTGAGTGGAATAAAAATAAATCAATTGATATATTATACCATTAAGGACTTCCACGGTTTATAATTATTTATATTATCGATGGATATCAAATATTGATGTAAAATGTTAATCCTAAAATGTCTTGGAATGACTATATAGCTCCAAAATTGTATTTCATGTAGTATAGTTGGTTTATTATTACAATAAGATTTAATAAGTATCATTTTCTCTCCATGATCTACTGAATATTTAATTAAATGATTAATTCCATACAATCCAACTCTAGGAATTATCTTCTTTAAAGAATAATAATAATACTTCATTGTAACAGGATTACTAGAAATCCATAAAATACATTTATAAAAATTAAAATTTCACTATTAATAATTTATTTAATTATTAAATATTTTATCACATGAAAATATACATAAAACAAATTAAATATTTAACATATAATAATAAATATCAATATTTTTAAAAAAATGATATATATAACGAGAATTAAATAAATTAATTGTCACGTTGAGAAAAGTGTTTTATTTGAATAATTTCATCAAAAACATAATCAAGTACAATGAGGTTTTCAATAAAAAAAATGTTTAACATGAAGTATTGATTATTAAATTTAACAAAAATAATTCTCATAAATAATCAATATATATACCTCCAAATTAAAAAATTTATATATTTAAATTTAAGAAAATAAATTAAATAAATATATGTACCTAAATAATTAGGAGAATAATTTACTGTTTTCCCATATTTGTTCAATATAATCACTTCATACAATGTAGACTATGTTTAAATTATAGTAATTCTATTAATTTTGAAAAAATATAATAGATTATGAAACCTCACATAAACCCATAACATCAACATCATCTTCCTCACCCAAATGAATTATTTTCCAAAGCTAAATAACCGACCAATGATCGCTCAAAGGCATAATAACATAAAATATATGCATTACGTGTTTCTTCATGGTTATTGGTTACACATTATAACTAAATCTTTTTCAATAAAAGAGTATAAATCTATATTCATCATGTTTCACACCATTTTATGATCACCTAAGTTACACTTAAATACTATATCTATAAATGTGTTATAATTAATTTCACATATATCCTAATAACTGAAAATAGGATAGTGATCCCAAAATTGGGTTTCAATCTTTTTTACATAAAAATTATGTTCTTTAGAGATGAACATTACCCAAATAATATGAATGGTACTCTTATCATCCTTATTTTTTTGGTAAAATGATAATCTATTAATAACAAAACTAGACCATGTGATAATATTAAAATTATTATTACCCATCTAATTATTTCAATCTTACTGATGTAGATAATTTAATATTGAATTTCTCCTTAATCCATGAAATTAGTGACTTTTTATGTTCAAAAATAAATAAATTTTATTTATATTTATGATATTTCACCATCAACCTAGCAATCTGTTTAACTCCTCAGAATTCCAGGTAATTTGTTTTAAAATTAAATTGGATAATTTTGAGACTAGGCTTTGAGACGACATGTAATTCCAAGGTTCAATATGGCCAGAATGTAATTTTGAAATATTTTTTAGGTTTCTTTAATATTAATGAGAGAGTGTATTTATAACCTTTAAACAAGTTCAAAGATCAGAATTCCAATGGTAACATTGAACTCAGAGTATTGGGATTCTCCTAGAAAGGGCCTAACATTGTTAGATGTGAGCCAACATTAGAATTTAGTCTTTGGCCATTAGTAAAATATTTATGTAAAAATTATATTAATTTCAAATTCTTACATCTCTTAAATGGTAACTATGATTGGAAATCTGAGAGTACCATTGAGCCTGTGAGTACGTGTTTCCCTTAGGTGAAGCATAACCTCAACTAGCACAAGTCAAGGGTGAAATATAGTTTTTAGACATTTTAAGAAAAATTAAATCAAATTAAACTTGATTTATTTTTATTTTTATCATTATAAGTCGTTTTAGTGAAATGTAGCAATAATGCAATGAAAATGAAACACTGTTTCACAAATGAAATATTGCAAAGACCCTATAATAAATCAATATCAAATTTTTTTTCCTTCTTTAATGATTTAACTGGGGGGTCCATCATTGGCACGTTGCGAGAAACACACTAACTCTCTAAAGGATTTACATTGATGAACAAGGAATGGTGACGGGCAATGAAATGAGCACCCTCCCTCCTCATTGAGATATTTTCCCTCAATAATGGATTGAGGACATTCACACATGGATCACCTTCAGTGATTGATTCTTACTTATATCAAACTTCAATTGGGTAGGGGATTGAATTATTATAGATTTGGTTATCTAGATTCCCCATATAAACAAAGAAAACTAATAATGTCAACAACAAGTTGATCCACATATGGATTTTCCTTGTGGGGTTGGGGAAAATAATATCATGTTTATATCAATATCAAATATTAGTGATTTATAATTTATATGTTCTGATCCCACAAATATAAACAATTCCAGACCAAAACGAACAAAGGTCAGTTGTCCATAAGGGTGTTATTTGTGATCCCATTTATATCTTTACCTCATTATTCACGAGGTAATGGATGGTGACACATCAACAATTGAATCACCAGGATAAACAGATGCAGCCAGGTGGACCATGACACCAGTGCGAGAATACGACATAAGGCCGTAGCTGCGACACTAGGCTATGGTAGTGAAAGGAACCACCGACTAAAAGATAGGACCATCTGGATGCATTGGAGGTGCACATAGTGTAGCGTCAGAGTGCACAGATCATGGCGGTGAGATGGACCTGTGACAAAGGTTTGTTCCTTGTAAGGGGGGAACTGATCGCTGTGAGTCGACTAACACTGACTAGCAGTGCCACATGGGTGCCGTATTGGAGGAGCATACCACTGTGGAGGTCTACTATAGGATTTTTTACATGGTCCTGAACCATGTGTAGAGGAGGAAGAGAGCCTCTACAAGTTTTTTGTAGTGCCAACCAGACACGATGCAGGTGTTCGAGTAGGTGGAATCCAACCCGGAATGTGGGCGAAGCCGGTGGCCTGAACTGTGGCGCTCAGGGACCCAAGATATAAGTAAGCCTACCTACCTTCGAATGACATGGAAATATGGTTGATGAGGTGCTGGGCAGTTTGGGATGCCTGTTGAACCGGCCATCAAATGCAGGAGGGGCTTGATGAAACTGGGTCATTGGGAGAACCAATAGGATGAGCCCACGGTAGATGCAATTCCGGCCCTGGAAGGCCTAATGGGCCTGGCCCAATGGCCATGTTAGACCGGGAAATCCCATTCCTATCTGAATTAGGTCGATATGGACTAACCAGGTCTAGTCGTGCAAGATACCAAAGATGGGATGGACGAGTCACTCTGACTACGTCGGATCGGCCCCAGACACAACCAGCCCATGTTTACTGAAACACCAATATCATTCAGACCATGCATCTAGATGATTTGTTTTCTGTGGAATTGGGACACATGTTATGAGAAGATCATTTTGGAATAATCTATGTGGGGTTTTATGGTAGTTGATATGTCACTGAGGGCTTGAGTATTAGATTCTATTATAATCAAGAGCACTATGAGTTGGAATCCTATGACTGGTTCTGATGTGAAGAATATGAAGAGAGGTCATTAGTTTTCCAAATAGCCAAGATAAGATCATGTCATACTCATCCAGTTGGCGATGAGAAGATTTTGTCCTTTTGATCAAGGTGGCCTAGAGAAGAGCAGGTCTTATTGATCTAACTGGTCTATAAATTAGTGGGTGTTAGAGATCCATCTAGACCAGGGACGAGTGGGTCTATGTGATCCAGTTGGCCCTAGAGATTAATGGGTCTCATTGATCTGGTTGGGCGATGTGATGAGAAGTCCTAGATGATGACTCCCTAAAGACTATGAATTCCCATCATTACGACTGATAATTATACTTCCAATACTTTATGTTATACCTATTGTGAGCAGTTTTTCTTTGTAATCATGAATTGTGGGTTTCCTTTGTGTTTATTCGTTGTGGTATTTTTTTGGATTGGGTTCCATGTTGACTATTGTGTTACTCACCCCAACAAGGGCATCACCCGCACGCGTCATGTCTTGTTTATATGAGCCATGGTTTTATAGATACCTTGGTGTTCTATGAATAGGTTGTGCATATTGAGACGAGATGGATGGGACATTCTTATATGGATACTGACAGCTATCCTCCACATAACATCTCAGTAGGGCTTGAGAAGATGGACCTCAGAAGCTGTAATTTTTTTTTAATTTGAGCATGTATTCTATCCCCTTGTACGTTTCAGTTATACTCTACTTTCAATAGTTTTCTTATGATCATTTTGGTTTACATAGTGTTTACCATTCTGCGGTTTGTTGTGTGTGTGTTTATACATGATTAAATGAAAATGCCTTGTATTTTTGGGATATGCCTATTTTGTAGTAGTTACTAGCCATGGACTATGGAAGGTTGGCTTGGGGTAGTCATGGAATGTCCCTGGAGGATAGGTTGTGAAAAAGTGGTATGAATGGCTGGTACGTTATATAAGAAGAACTAACAATTTGTTAATTTTAATGGGGAAATAGTCTTAAGTGTTTCGTGATAGGATTCCATGCAAGGTAGTCTAGTGTTGGTGTGGATGCTTACATATCCATACACAAGGACCACAAAATCTATTTTAAAACGTAGTACATGATAAAATAGGTTTCATGCATCTTTTAGTTTTTTCCCGTGACTTTTTAAGTTAGAGTCAGCTCACTCGGCATAATCTATTGACTGTGGTAAATCTTGATTCTATTATAGGATTCCCCCATGTAGCCATCTATCCAGGATTCTAGTGCGCCACCATGAGGATGGTCCATTGAGTGATCATGAATCATTACAATGACTATTTCCCAAGATGGAAACTTCAGGCAATGTCCCAGGGATACCACCCCCTGTTGGTTACCAGAAACAACTCACGCTACTAGTAGAGAATGCATATAGTCTCAATGCCTTACAACAATTCTAGTGATAGAGACCTCCTAGGTTCAGGGGATAGATAGATCCTCAGGTCCCTAAGGATTGGATAGAGGTAGTGATACATGTCTCTGGCTTAGTGAGAATGCCACTTGACCATATAAAGGTTTTATAAGTGAGCCTTCAAGAGGTATCAACAAATAGATGGTAATGTTTGACGATCTAGAATCATGAGGAGGGGACCCTCACCTAGTCTAACATCAATCAACTTTTTAGGGAGGAGTTATTCCTTGTGACATTCCACAAGGTGTGCATACTAGAGCTGCTTCCCTTACAACATGGTATCCTATCAGGTGCCGAGTAATTTTTGAAGTTCACAACCCACTCCCGTTACTATTGAGATAATGTGCGAGAACCATTATTTCAAGATCGAACCTATGATACAGGACTCTGATGGTAGATCAGGGCATCTATGATTTCCTTTAGCATCACTATGTAGGATAAAGTGAAGGAGCGATCATACTAGTGGATATGTTCCTTGCAAAGTAGACGCTGATGGTGTGAGCCACCATCGAGCAAAAGGTGGCCTCGATATCCATAGTGGGAAGAAAACATATTACATAGATGTCCATGTGGACTAGACCATCCAGAGGACTACCTCGGGACTCAGGGTCAATGGTACAAGGCCACTAGAGATGTAGTAGTCATCAGAGGAACAAGGCATGCTCCTCATGTTGTGGGCAGAGACACATGGATCTTGACATCCTGACTCATGGGACAGTCTCTCCGAGGATAGTAAAATAGAAACCAAGGTAGAGGTATGGCTTTAAACAATGTGGATCGCATGGAAGAGGATGTGGAAAGTGAGTGAGGAGAGTGGATGGTGGTGGTGGAGGTTTGAGGTACATCAACCAGCACCACTCTGTGTTCTACCACAGGATCTGGGAGCCAGTGGACATTCGGGAGGCTAAAATCAGTGGATGGAGGCCTAAGTCCATGAATCTATATAGATTGTTAGAGGTACAATCAATTTCTTCTCCACATTAGTTGTAGTTCATATAGATACAAGTTCAAGTCACTCCTTCCTAACTATAGATCTTGTTTAGAGCTCAGAAATTACTATCTAAAAATTGGTTCAGTCCTTCTAATAAGATACTCTTACAAGAAGGACTCGATGATTACACATTGGTGCCAATTGTGTTTGATTTATCTTGTAGGTGATAGATTCAATTGGGATTTCATATTATCGGCATTGAGGCCTTATTACACCATCATTGGTATGGTCTTGTTATCAATTTTCCATGATCTGATTGACTGTTTTATGTTCACTGGGTGGTGTGCTTGTCGATATTGGAATAGTTTTCCCTTTGTCGGTGAGAAGGAAAATTATGTAGCACAAGATGGACTCACATATAGGTGGGTGAAACTGATCCCTCATCAGTTTTCCAACATGACCCTCGGTGTAGTGGATGAGATGAGTCCATAGTCTCTTACCTTGGTGGATGAGTATGAGGACTCCTTTCCCAAGTATGTTCCATGACTATCTTCTCATAGGTAAGGTTACATAAGCATTGATGTTTTCACTGAGATGACAACTATAACTACCCCAACATATCAGATGGATCTCATGGAGCTCCAGAAGATGAGGGTACTATTGGAGGACTTGCAGATAAAGGCTTCTATAGGGCCCGACATTTCACCAGGCTTTGCTGTAGCGTTGATTTCAAAGAAGTCAGACATAAGCTTAATGTTATGCATGGACATTCTGTAGGTGAACCAGTTAATTTGATGAAAAAGTTTCTTATTCCACGTATTTATGATCTCTTCAATTAGAATAATGGAGATAGATGGTTTTCAAAGACATACCTCTGATTAGGCTATTATTAGCTTCGACTGAGAGATTAGGACATCTCAGAGATAGATTTCAGTGGTCGCTTTGGCCACTACGAGTATATAGTTATGTAATTTTTCATGATGAACTCCCTAAATGTATTAATGGGACTCATTTTTAGGATCATCAAGTCATACTTATTCTAGTTTGTAGTGGCCTTCATTTATGATATATTAGTGTATTCTGCGTCATAGGTGGAGCAAGAGATATGCCATAGGATGGTTCTAGACTCACTCCAAGTGCAAAAACATTATATTAATCACTTGAAGGGTGAGTTATGTATATGAAAATATTACATTATGGGACATATCATCTCAGAAGAAGCAATTGTGGTGGATCCTGCGAAGACAGATGAGGTTCTTCCTTGGGAACCACCAATGAGCATTACCAAGATTCGTAGTCTCCTTTGGTTTGGCTAGTTACAATCAGAGGTTTGTACCTAGCTTATCCAAAGTAGGAGCACCCATTAAGGAATTGATGAAGAAGATAAAACCCTACATGTGGTTAGAAAGATGCTAGCTACAAGACTACACATGCCCAAATGTCCACATGGCATTCCCCTGTTGTATATTAAAAAGGTATGGATCATATCATCCTTTTCAAAGGATGTACAGTATTAATATAGGAATTACATGAGGAGGTGTTGAGAGACTTCCAAACATCCCCTTTTGTATTACATCCAAGTGTGGTAAAGATGAACTGGGACCTCCAACATTTGTAATAGTGGCAGAAGATGAAGAATAAAGTAGTAGAGTTTGCCTCAAGATGACTCATTTGTATGTAAGTGAAAGATGGACATGAGGTACTGGAATGTTTTACACAGCCCCTTGAGGTACCAGAGTGGATGTGGGATGGAATATAAATTGACTTCTTGATGGGATTACCACGTACATCCATGGGGAATGATACCATTTTGGTGATAATAGACTGACTCACAATGTTATCCCACTTACTACCAATTCAAGAGTTGGATTCAGTATAGCGTATCGGATGACTCTATGTGTAGTAGATAGTTAAACTCCATGGAGTCTAATTTAAAATATTCTCATATCGATATTTTTGTTTTACATCTAGTTTGTGGAAGGGATTTCCAGAGGTTAATTGGACTCACATGTGCTTGAGCATATCCTTTCACCCACAGACTAATGTTTAGAAGGAGTAGAAAGTATAGATCTTATAGGACATTATTTGTTCTTGCATCCTTCATTTTTTTCATAGTTTGTAGGACCACCTAACACTGGTGGGTTTTGTGTACAATAAAAGATACCACTCCACCATCAGTATGGCACTATTTGAGGCATTGTATGGATGGCCATTGCAGGTCGCCGTTATGATGGAAAAACCCAAGGGAGTCTTCAATCATGGGTACATATATTTTATAGGCTACCACTATGAAGGTGTAGGTCATTTAAGAGTATATGAAGACTACACAGATCTAATAGACGTCATATACTGATAGGTGATGTAGACTTATGTAGTTCGAGGAGGGGGTCCACATATTATAACAAGTCTCTCCTCAACGATAGAATACTGATATTTTTTTGGGGAAACAAGTTATATATACGGTTCATCGAACCATTCCTGATACTACATAGATTGGATGAGGTGGCATACTTATTTGATCTAACACCATAGTTATAGAGGCTGAAAAAAGTCTTCCAGGTATCCCAGTTGAGGAGATATGTTCACGAACCTTCTCACGTAATCAACCATGGAGAGTTGAAGATTGATGATTGGGAAACATTAATAGAGTACCCTGTAGAGATAAAGGTTTGATAGAAGATGATTCTTCCTCGATGGCTAATTAACTTGGTGCATTTTACATGGAAGCATGGGAATTTCCATGAGAGAAGGAGGTATAGGGTGTCATAGAATCGTGCTCAATGTCCCTAGTTTCATGGTTATCCTTCATTTTGTCTTATGAAGACGTAATGCCCGAACATGGGGGGTAATGTAATAACCTGGATTTCAATGTTAGTGTTTTGAAAATTAAATGGTATTATTTCAAGACTTGGCTCTATGATGACATGCAATTCTGTGGCCCGTAGTAGCTGAAATGTAATTTTGAAATATTTTTGAAGTTCATTAAATAATTGTACAAGTGTTTTTATAGCAATTGAACATGTTAGCAGTTCAAAAATTTTAGTGCACTACTAAACTCAGAGCATTGGGATTCTCCATGAAAGGGCCTAAAATTGTCCAGTTTGGGCCAATAGTGGAAGTTTGTTTTTTTTCAAAAATAAAATAATAGAGTAAAATTTATTTTAAATTTAAATCCGTATAACTCTGACAAGATTTCTCAGATAGGATATTTTATAATACCATTTAGCTTGTGTGGGAGTGTTTATCTGATGAGGAGCTTAACCTTGATTGCTGTATCTCGATGGTGAATGATAGTTTACAAAATTTTTAAGAAAAATTGAAATAAAATAAACTTGATTATTTAATATTTATTTTGAACTTTTGAAATTGTTTGAGCAAAATAGTGTTGCATCACAATGAATCCAAAATGAGGTTTCATAAATGAAACAATATAATGTAAATGAAACTGAATAGTAATAGAAAAGTGTTTCCTCCATTGTTTTTTTAATTGGTGGGGACGTCATATACAAATTGGGGGAAACTCTCTGAATCTCTGATGGATCGCCATTGACGAAAAATGAACAATTATTACCAAGGACATGAAAACTCTCCCTCCACTTCAAGAGATCCCTCTATTTATGATCGATCGATGACATTCAGTGATGGATTCCCATCAGTGACAGATTCTTCCTGTGACCAAACTCCAACTAGGTAGAGGATTAAATTCTTAGTGAATTTGGTTTCCTTGTTCTCCCCCTTTAAACAAAGAATGCAGATCAACTCTCAAAAAGGTTAATCCATTGATGTATATTACTTATAGGGTTGCAGAATATAATTTCAGGTTGATTTCATGATTAAATCTTAGTAATTTATAATTTATACGTCGTGATCCCACTAACATGAAAAATTCCAAACCACCACGAAAAAGGGTGGTGGTTCAAAGAGGTTTTCTTTGTGATATGCAGAATCTCTCTCTCCCTCCCCATTCTTAGTGTCATAACAGATGGAGACACATCGGTTGAAAAAGAACTTGGAAGAATGGATGCGACTAGGCAGGCCACGACACTGGTGAGAGATCATGGTTGTAGTATGATCCACTGACACAAAGGTCGATGGATAGTGGAAGGAAGACACGGCCACCTAGCTGCATCGGAAGGTTATGCCATCCAGATTTGCAGTCTAAAGACAGTAGTAGTGAGATGGACCTGTGGTCCGCAGTCCATAGTAGTGAGATGGACCCAGAGTCTGCATACCTTATTAGTGAGCTGGTCCCGCGACAAAGAGGTGGTCCACTGGGGGAAATAGGTCCACATGAGAGGACTGGTCCAGACATGTGGCACTGCTCATGAGCCACGTTAGAGGAGTGGCCCATGCTAACAGGTTATGGTAAGTGCTATCACGTGGCTCATGACTACATGTGGCATGAAATAGACACCACATAGGTGTTCTAGCATGTGGGAAATAATCCCTCAATGCATGATGGGCCAGTGGCGCTAATAGGGTAACTGAGCAACCCAGGATGTGTGAAATCTAGAAACAAATTGTAGACTGGGCAGATGGGGTGGACTGGGCCACTGGACGGCCAGAGGTGTGGGTAGAAACAGCCCGCTACTGCATACCGGTCCAGATGAAATCAGGTTACTAGGTGACCCTGATGGGTAGGACCAATGACCGATTCAAGATGGGTCTAGAAAGGCTCAGTGGATTTGGACAAGTGGCTTGGACGGATAGTGTCGTCCCATACTGAACCATATTTTGTCAGGTTGGCGAACTGGGTTGGGTCATGTGGGACCCTTTGTTCGGGTTGGTCGGGTCGGTCTAGCCTTGACACAACCGACCACTATTTACTAAAATGCCAATATCATTCACACTGGTCGTCTGATTGACAAACCATCTATGGCATTGGGACCCTTGAAATGATATAATCTTTTTTGCATACTCTAAGTGCAGTTTCATAGTAGATGAGCTGTGACCAATGAAATTATAATTAGATTATCTCAGAATAAAGTGTGCTATGGTAAGGAATCCTATGACTGGTAGTGAATCAAAGTATATGATGAGTGGGAATTAATGATCCATATTTAAAATATAAGAGAGGATATTAGTGATCTAGGTGGACAAGAGAATAAGGGCTCCTAGTTATCTAGCTGTCAAATAGATGAGCAGGTCATATTTATCCAACTGGCCTAGTGATGAGAGGTTCTTAGTGATCCAGTTGTCCTAGAAACAACCTTGTCTATGTGATCCAGATAGCCCCAGAAATGAGTAGGTCTTAATGACCCAGCTATCCTAGGTGATGAGAGAGCCCAAATACTGCATCCTTCAATAGTATAAATGTTCATCATTATGACTGATAATTTTAACTCCAATAATTTGAATTATACCTCTTGTGATATGTTTTTTATTTTTAATCATGTGTTGTGGTATTTATTTTGGTTATGAATTGTGATCATTACATTTTGGATTGGGGTCCCTACTGATAATTTTGTTACTCACCCCTGCACGAGCCTTGCTAGTGTGCGTAGTGTCTCGTGCAGGTTATCGTTGCTTCGACAGAATCCTTAGTTGTCCAGGAACAGGTAGTGTGCAGGGAGGTGGGACATAGGTGACATAATTATACAACTACTGATAACTATCCTCCATGTACCCTCTAGGTAGGTCTTGACCAGATGGTCCTTGGAAGAAATACATTCCTTGTGTATTTGGGTTTGTATTCTAACCCATTGAACTTTTCTATTTTACTAAACTTATTAGTTGTCTTATGACAGTTGTTCATTACTTAGTGTTTACCTTTATGCAGTTTGTCTTGTGTGTGTGCATGTTTAAAGTAAAATACCTTCCTTTCTTTGGGATATTCCTATTCGATTTTAGTTTCCATCCCTTGGCCTATGGAAGATGGGCTTTGGGTAGTCACAGAACGAGACCTGGGGGATGTGTTGTAACAATATGTGATGATATATATTGTTGAAAATGAAATTTTTTGTTCAAAATTTATAAATTCCCTAGTATTACTTCGTCACATGTGACTAACATTCCCTTTGTTCTATGAACCCCACTACATAATCTATTTATCATAAAATTTTGATATATTGATATAGAAATGTCGAAAAAATATTTCAAATAATCATAATAAAACCAAATTACCTATTCATATATATATATTGGAAGAATTGAGGTCTTAGGATGATGGGGATTTTTAACATATCCCTTCAAAAAATATATATATCTTTATAAAGTATAAGTATGATGAAAATAAAATGGCCCATATATTCTTGTGTCTAACACCATATAAATCACTAGATGATCCATTATTTCTAATAAATGGATGAAAAGAACATTTTTAGTTGAAAATTTATGTGGGATGCTTCATTCTTCAACACATAAAACAAATATGAATCATTAGGTTTTTAATAAAGATATTTGAAAAAGTAAGATTAAAAAATTATATACTTCCTAATTCTTATTGGAAATGTACATCAAATTGTGACTAGTAACACTAGTATCCTCAATATGAGACAGTAACACGATTTCAAACCAATTAATTTCAAATCCATCAATAACACAAAATTATTTAGAATTTAATAATTTCAAATGAGTAATTTAATACCGTTAGACATTGAAAAAATTTCTTCCTTTCATTCTCTCAAATGTTTTGATAGTTATAAGGTAAATATGTCTAGCTTCCTTTCATATTGTGAGATACCAAAAAACCAATTCATGTAGATATTAAATCTAATATTTCATTCATTCCACATTTTTATATACTTTTATGTCTCCCAAAGGTCCAATAAAACAATCACATATGTTTTTATAAAACTACATAACATCAATTGCATATTTTATCTCTGAATATCACTAATTAGTTATCTCGAATATGATAGAGAATTTAATATTGGTTTTTTTATTATCCAAACGTAATTTCATTCCAAATGGAAAATTTTTATATTTCACCATAGCATAATATACTTTAGAAAAAAATGGTACTAAAGATGTCATGATTTGTATATATGTCAAACTTCTCCCTGTACAGATAATGTATCCATTTATTCAATTAAAATATCACTATATAAATTATATATTAGGCGTTTGGTAGTTCTTTTTGTGGATATTTGATTTAAGAAAGTCATAATCCACAAATTTTTCATTTTTGAAGAGTAGAAAAACCATGTCTTTTTTGGAAACATCATTATAGATCATAGATCCTCTCCCACTATCGGGTAAAGTGGTAATGGTTTTATTGGATATCCTCTTTGTTGACTCCATAAATCTCACCTCACATCGATTATTATGGAAAAACATTACTCCCTTAAGATTCATTTTAGCTAGTATGTTTGTTAATCATGATAATTCTTCAAAAATAAATTGTTTTACCTTTATAATCCAAGGAATATTTGGATTTTTATTACAAATGATGGTATTAGTGGTCCATTAATTGCCTCTAACATCAGAGGATTTATCGATATCATGTTTCTATTAATAACATTCCCCATGAATGTTACATTCTCCAAATAAACCATTAATTTACTATACTTTACATATAAATTTTACATTCCTGGGTCCTTTTGTATAACAATAAATTGTTCCTCAATGTCCATAAATGTAATGTAAACAAAGAAAATAATCTATAATAAATACCAAAAAATTTGTTAAGGTAAACCCTGAAGACTCTACTCATAAGACAATGATGATAGATTTAGAATTAGTGAGTCCAAAAGGAATCATTATGGACCCATAGAACATGTATCCTGTATTAAATGTATTATTGGGGACATACACATTATTTATCATTACAGGATAATATCCCATATAAGGATCCATCATAGAGATTCCCTTCGATCTATGTAGATGATCTAAAAATTCAGAATTAAGTGGATGTGGGTACTTCTTATTTTTTATGAACTTGTTGAGCTCATTATAATACATGTAGAAGTGAATTAAACCATCCATATACGAAATTAAAAGACCAAAACATCCATTGATGAATCACATTATCATATATGACCCTAATTTACAATCTCTTGTATGTTCGTATTCATATCTCTATGTTCAACATTGGACATTATATATGGATTAATGGATATTAAAATATTCTTGGTATAATTATGACATAGAACTCAACCTATCGATTAGGATGAAGAACAAAATGTTCTTCATCAAACACACCCACATATTTTCTTATAATGGGAATGTCATTAGGATGATTTTAACCTTATTATAAACCATTTATAGAAGATATAAATTCATTTAAATAAATAGTATACATTATTTGGATGATTATTCCAATGGAAATCCATATTCATCCATAATTTTTTACAAAATCAAAGGGAAATTTTCAATATGGGTGGTTTTTTTCTTACCCTGAAATGTTGTATTGGATTTATACATGGAAAAACTACCAATAACTAGAATATCATCAAAACCCACTAAATTTTGTATGAATATTTTATTTGGAAATTATTTCCACAAATATTGATAGGGAATAAGTTATATTATTTCAATACCATGATTGACCCATTTTATTATTTCCACAGATAACACAACATACATTTTCTAACGGAGTGTTAGAATTGTTTAACTAAAAATGTGTGATGTTAAAGAATGTGTAGAGATGGAGTTAAGTATCATATTCTATAATATATAATGAATATATATATAACATATCACTACTTCATTGTTAGTAACCACCTTAGTAGTTTTAATTGATTATTATCACACTTTATCTCTATACCTTGGAGGTTTTTTGTTGTTGGTAATCTTTGACTACCCTCGGTTTAGTGATTTGGATCAAATAGTGACCTCATTCAATGCAGTTGAAACCGCATAAAATTGTATGAGGGTTTATTTGAAATTTGTATTATTCCATTAATTTGGTGGATTTCACCCATTAGCATTCTCTAGTTGGGTTCCCCACCTTTCTACACCTAAAGCCTTTTATTATACCATATATGTATTTTTTGAGATGTTTCTTATGTAAATTTTGAGAAGTGGGATAACAACCTTTCAAAACACCATGATATTTATTTATCACAACACTAGAACTGAAAAATAATCTACACATACTATCAATAGACCCATGAGACCCTAGATATTTAAAAATCTATATTTCAACATTTACGTAATATTAAGCAATTTCATCCTAGATTTCACAATCTAAAATATACAAAACTTTTCCTATATTGAAATTTATCCCACCAATAACGATGATAAATTACTCTCTAGGTAAATGAAAAATCCTAAAGTATATCATCAATGTCTTATGCCTTTTAATCATACTCCTTGATGGATTCATCCTTCTTCTGTTTGAGGACATAGAACCCCATACGTATTTTAAGTCATAGATTGTAAAAAACAGAGATTTAAAAAAAATTCCCAAAATTCATTCCACTCTACCACATTGATCACTTCCTAGAGCTTCTTATTCATGTTAAATTTTCAACAGTAATAAATTTCACTATCCATGAGGTAAATATCCAGTACAACTTTTTTTTCTCATTGAATTCACTTATGAAGAATATAATTTCAATGGATATGATCTAATGTTCCACAATTAAATGATTCAAAGATCCACAAATTTTGGAGACTATTATAAAATAATTTCCTCAATTAAAAAATGATACTTCTTAGGCATATGTGGGTATTCAACAAGATTTATGTTTATATACAAAACATGATTTAATTGATTAAGTATTCTCATTAAGATCATGACTCCAGCTCCCATCAGGCGGGACATATCATTTTCGATGTCACTAAAATGTCTATTTTATTTTCAATTAACTCATTTCCTCATATTTCTAGACATTGAGTTAAATAATTGGATAATTAGGTATGTTATTTTATAAAATATTAAAAAAATAGGGACATAGAAAATTTTAAGGGATGACTCATAATTGACATATACATTCCAACCCAAAAAATTATAGGTTTTATCATATGTTATAGGTTACACCATTAAAAGTTTATTATGAACAGTTTCATAGAAAAGATTTCACATGGTCTCAAGTGTGGTTACAATTATTCTAATGGATGCTGACTAGAAATTAGGACCTATGGTGTAACAATGGTGGGGCTATCTCCTCATACTAATGTTATAAAATAGGATTAAAAACTAAAGATGATATATGGTAAATGAGATGTAATAAGAAGATGAATAAAATTAAGAGGTGATAATGTATGAAATGTTGTAAAGGATTGAGTATACCAACATTAAAACAATAAATAGAACCCATTGGGACATCTACAAGTACATTATGGAAAGAAATAAGCACCAACTAAATGAGGATGTACTTCCTTAAATGATCCATTAAACATACTAAGCATCATCTACACACATTATCCTTCTCTCTCAATCAGTACTAGGCCTCATCCTACCATTTTCTTGCAATAATCTAAAAGTATTATTAATTAAAAAATTGAGGTGGAATCCTGAGTACAGTGTGAGTAAAAAAGATAGTAAGAATACAGAGATTCAGTACTATAAAGAGCCACTAAACGTAGAGTATGTGAACTAATGAGTTGAATAATAAAAATAACATATACTTATGAAGTTAAATGACGTAACCAATATAATACCAAGGGATTGATGGCTACCCTATTCCAATGATACCTACTTAAACTGGTATCACAATATCATTGAGAAATATATGTCACTATAGTGGTATACAAGTCTATTCCCAAATGATCAACAATACTAAAATCCAATGAATATAAGATATAATAATATGTATCATCTGTAAATTCAATAAATAAAGTAATTTTTTGGATCCTATGTATCATAGGCATGACACTACAATTATTGTGTATATAGTGAAAAATTGAAAATATCCGTAAATTCTCTATTCTGTTCTGATGTCTTATTCAAAGGTCATAGTTCATTGGATATTATTAAATTATAAAATAGAGTGTATTTATATGGTGAAAAAACTTAATAACTATATAAGGAACTTTTGATCAGATATCATAACATTAAATCATTGAATGTTTTCTCAATAGTCAATTCCCGAATAGCTCTATGTAATGAAATAAGACTACATCCAACTAATCACTGAGAGTAACCTATAAATCATGCAAAGTAATTGTTATCATCCCCTGCGATGTCTAAAAAAATTCTTAATGAAAATAATACCACCTATTCACCTATGGCATCACTTTGATCAATGAAATCTTGGTATCATAGGTTATACACTAAAAAGTGGGGTTCTAAAGATTCACTACACTATCATCAATTTTCCTAATGTAGGGATGAATCCCATTGACACTAGGCCTTCTAATTAGTGTAACAACAAAATGTTGATCCTGGTATCACTAGGAATCCAATGTATTGAAATAATTAAATTCCATTAATTCCATAATTTGATTAGAGTAAAATTATTAACATAGTCCACTATGAGTTAAATATAAATTTATTGGGCATCCAATTTGATATATACATGTATCTTTTCATTTACTGATACACTATCATATATATTTATTTGGATATAACCATATACATGTGTCACTTTTAATTGAAACTGGTAATCAGTAATGTCGAAAGTCCACTGTAATTAGTATAGTCAGTTCCATGGTGAACCTATGAAGCTGATAATTTATGTGGTTTAGGGTTTCACATAACTCAATATCCACTAATTCATTTATTATTATCCATAACAAATTAATTCAAAATTTTCTTTATAAATGAATTACCACATAATGGGAAACTGGTTGGTCAGTTGAATGCCTAAACCCATATTATTATGAATACAACATTAGTGGGAATTCTACATAATTGATGATTTATGAAAATACCATTGGCTATAAATACATATCCACAATGCTCCATTACCAATGTATTAATAAAATCATATCCCTCAATATTGGGTCCCCTAAAAATTCATGTCCAGGGTCAATTCCAGTCATGAAATGCCTTCTCAAAGAAGGCCCTGAAGTCACCTTGATCATATTCTTATAGGATTCCCTCCCCAATTACCAATAAAGGAAACCTCAACAACACCCCTTCTTGTCAAAGAAATTGTTTATAGGTAGGTCATAACCTATAATGACTGAGGAGTATAACATGTGACTAATGGAGGGATGTTTCTCTTGGAACTATGCTCCATATATACATTAATTAATGATCTAGATACATTTAAACAATTGAAACAATATTTTATGATGTTTAGGTAATTTGGATTGGAAAATCATTTAATAATTCATCTAACATCATTAGGTTTGGAAACCAAGAACATAAAACAACACATATGCATAATTAACTTCATAAAAGGGTGAAAAAAATTGACAACCTACAACATATGAATATTTCTATTTACTTTCCATAGGTAGGTTGTAGCATCCAATGTCCATCTAACCTTACACAAGACATATGAGGTTCTTTCTCAAAACCAACCCAATATAAATTAGTTATATATAACAAATTTATGAATAATTAATTAATATTAAGAAGTTAAAAATTGTAAAAAAATATTTATAGAGGAATAATTGCCAAAACATCATTATCATATCTTGATGCATGGGAATCATGACCAAATTCTCTGAAACTATGTGAGACGCATCCCTAACCCCTAACCAGGCATAATACCAGTGATATTTTGTCAAATATTTTACATGAAACATTATTAAATCCATATAGGTTTTGAAAATTCAATATCGTGATATGCCTCAATGAATCGAAAAGTGGGGAAGTGAAGATGGCATATTGGGTCACAATATTCCTCAGTAGAGAGAAATCATGATAATCAGCATCTAACTATATCACACAATGTTGGAATCTGAATTAAAAACCTAGATAGGTGAAACAGTACCCTAAATCTACTAGAGGAGAAGACTCATGGATATCCATAAAGGAGAAATTGTATCTTAAAAGTGGAAAAATACCACCAATAAAATTCCCTTGAATTGGTTCTATAGAAGTAAGGAAATGGGACGAGATCTATCTCTCATAAGGGAGGATAATGTGAGAATTACGAGGTTAAAAAAATTCTAGGGGAAAATGGAAATTTACCCTTATAAAATGAGATTCATGGTTTGGATTCATGGTTGTCCAAAATGTACACTAACTATAATCATCCATTATCTAAGACATGCCCACCATTCATGGTTTCAGTGTAAAATTTCATTGATAATGGGTCAACTTTGTGGTATGTGTGTAGTTTACTACAAAGGAACTCATAGTTTTCTTGGGCCTTCTGAATGGTTTTATAAGCCTTTCAACTAGGTAATCTGGGCCAATGGTTTAGCGTGATGGTTGGGACTAACTTTGCAACCAATGATTCACTTTTCCAAAACTCAAACACTAGGCCTCAAACCTGAAAAATTTACATGGAACCTTAAATCCACTTTTCATCATAAAAACATTTATTTCTACATTATTTTGCGATGTTCTATAATCTGTAATATCATTTCAGAACCATGATCAAAATTATACCATATTAGTGGTTTCAAATTTAATTTCTTCTTGAAATTTCTAGCTCTTACAAACATGTGATCTTATATTATCCAAGGTATATTTCCTGAAATTTAATTTCATTGGAATTTTTATTCCATTCATAATTATTTATAAATATCTTTTGATTATACCTAATCATATCCTGTAAGAGTGTCAAACAATGTGGTGAACAAGGCCTATTTATCTTTCTATAGTTTTAGGTCAATTTAATACCCAATGATCCATTTAGGTTTATTACCCATAGGTCCATACGTTCTAGAGAAACACCAACTTTATGTCTGAATCTATTAATCACTTGACCATAATGTCCTGGATAATCAAATTAAAAAAATTAATTAATTAACAAAAACTTTTAAACGTATATTTTATTTATTATTATTTTATTAATTTCTTTTATTCATATTTTTTATGAGTTATAAGATGCAATTTAATTGATTGGGACCGATCATTTACTTGGTCTTCACAATCAGTATACTTGTATATGAATGTGTATGTTCTGTTGGAATGGTTATATTTATCTAGAATTGAATTTTTATGTCATTAATTAACATCTAGAAGTGTAGATGATTATATATATCACTTTCTATATGGTGTGAGGTGGAATAATTAGAAAAAACATTTATTAATAATCATTTACATCATCACGTCAGTTATTGATCATAAACAACTAGTTTTGTTTTATCATTTTGTAGTATATAAATATGTTACTTATAAAACATAAGAAAGGCTTTAATTTATATATTATAGTCTATATTAACCATTATAATGGTTTCATTACCATCCTTAGAGGAGAAATTTAAGAAGAAATTTTTTTCGTCCATGAAGGTTGTAAATTGGAAACTCACAGATGCTGTTTTTTTTAAAAAGAGAGAGAGAGAAATAAATTTGATGAATGATATCAAATTAACATGATATAAATATAGTATATATATTATACTATATTTATCATTATTATTTGGAAATAGGAGATTATGATATAACAATAATATAAAATATCATGAAATTAAATTGAATAGAAAAGGAAGAGGATGTTAACTCTTGAATACCTCTAACAATAAACCTCCTTAACAAATAAATTTTTGACTTTTGATGGGAATAATATATTTTTTACTTGTGGGATTTTCTTGGATAAAATATTGGATTGAAATTTTTCAAGGTTCAAGGCTTGGATGGTTTGAGGAGAAGGGGTGGTTTTTACAATGGAGGAGAGGTGTGATTTCTTATTATTGTATTCATTAATTTATTATTTTTCTCAAGACAAGAAATAGTGTTGATTATTGTGACTAATTATAGTAATATGATAATAATAATTCAATCCATGTTTTCGTAGATCGTTCATTATGTTTAGAATTGTCTATTTACCTTATATTGTATAAATATAGTAAATTAGAATATTTTAATATTCATAAAAATATTAGTTATTTTAGAAAAATTCAAAAAAATACACCATATCCATTTTTGACCTTTAGAATGAAAAACTAATCTCTATTTTATGAAAATAATTTTTAAAATATGATATGATTATTTTTTATTTAGAACAATCATTTACTCTAAAAATAATGATTTCAAATCTATAACTAATTTATTAACTATTTTAAAACTAAACTAAAGCCTCTTAAAATTATCACAAGAAAACAAAATATTTATTTTGCAATATGTTTTAGGAAATTGTATTTTCTTATAAATTATTTTATTAATTATAAAATTTTTATTAAATATTTATGATTAAAATTTACCAGAACATAATTAACAATGATTAAAATATTTATTTACATATACAATTGTATAATTATATCATTATTTCTATTATAATATTACTAAATATTATTTATATTTTCATGGGTGTGGATACTATTCATTTTTTCATATTACTATTTATAAGTGTCATATTACTTTTTATACGGGTAACATTACTTTTTAAAAGGGTCAATTTACTATTCAATAAAAAATTTTGTTGGTCCTATCAGACTATAAATATCTTAATAATCACAACAATGTATGTCTGTTTTTAGAAATTCAATTTAAAAATGTGAAAAAATTATGTTTAATGGTTAGGTTATAATAATATTGATTAAAAAAATTGTTTTTTCTTAGAGACTCATTATTTTGTGCATTATATTCTTTATTAAATTTACTTTTAAATGATTGTCATGTTATAATGTGTAGTTAATAAGTAAAATAAATAAAATGGTTTAATAAATTTAAGTCTTATATTCTCTCTTTGATTTGGTTCCTTTAAACTTCACCTTAATCAATATTAGTTTTGTATTTTGGTTTGACGAGGGAATTCAAAAAGTGTATGATTTTTTTGTATTGGTTTTCAGTGATCTTAAACAAGGTAATGTAGTTTTAAAGGGAATATATATGGCTGAAGGAGGGTGGTATTTATAATAGGACTGGGGTTGTTTGAATGTAATATTCGTTAGATTATTATTTTTTAATGGCTTCCAAAAATGATGATTCTTTTGAATATGATAGTAATTTATCGACGTGAGGTTTTGATAATAGTTTCATACATCATATAGTTTGTATTTAATATTTTATTTATCTTATAATGCATGACACTACATATTATAATATTTCACTATTAATTGAAAATTTAAAATTTTTATAGAATTTAATAAAATCACCATAAACTAATTTTTAAATTTTTTTGTATAAAAAATCTATTCAAAACAAATTATATTAGTGAATTAAAATATTTAGAAATTGAATAAAATTTAATTTTGTATAGAATAATTCAAATTTAATTTTATATTAAAATATACATATATAATCACAATTTTTAATATTGATTGAGTAATTATTTTAAGGTTTTTTATACTTATATTTACTTAATTAATTGTTGATTAATATTATTTATAAATTTAATTCATCAATTATCCAAATGGTCAATTTACTATTTGAAATGATCATGTTTCTATTCAAATTGTCATATTTCCAACTTCTATCACTCCCATTTAAAATTTTCATAATGTATTTATAATACTTATACATAAAACATAGGTTTCTTCAAAATTAACTTCAATTTGTCTTGAGGTTCTACACTATTCATGTTCAATATGGTAATTATATTTTTAATTTTTTAGTGTACTTATGTCATTTTTCACATATTTTTTAATTCTATGGCATTGAAATATAAACATGTAATTTTCATTTTATCTTGTATTTATTGACCCAGTATAATATTTTCATCTCTATGGAGTGTATTTATCATTCAATTATTATTTTTTACTTCAATTAAGTAAAATATCATTCAATTTGATTTTGGGATTTACGTAACATATTTATATGAACATATGTTTAAAAGGATACATTGTATAGAAAATTGTGATTAATTATATGATATATATTGTTGATCATTGAAAATTGACTAAAAAATTTCATGAATTCCCTATTATTATAAATTCATCAGGTTTAGTTCAGGTCATTGGATAAGGTTTATTCAATGAATTGGTCATTCTCTAGACCCTTAAATAATGAATATATACATGAACATTTGAGTAACTAATATTTATTAAGTTAATATATTTTTTGTAAATTTATATAGAATCCAAGGAACAATAAGATATCATGTTCAAATTAGTTAATTATGTTTTTATATTTTCTAATTAGAAATATGAATGTTTCCCTAATCAAAATCACAAAACTAATCAATTAAGCTGATGAATACAATTTTTTTCTCATACCAGTATAAAAAAAACCAGTCTATATATATATATAATACTGTATAAGTATAATAATATTTTCAAATGGATGATACACCAAATGAGTAGATATTTTTTATCCCAAAACTCAATCTTCATGTTGGTTACTCCACATCAATATTTTCCCACCACACATCCTTTAGAGGATAATGAAGCTGGAATGGAACTCCGACTTCATTATTGTTAACCAAAATATGATAAGGTGATTAATTACATATTTTATGAATGAAACATCATTACAAGTCTAAAAAATTACAATAATTCACCTCTTAATTTAAAATAAAAAACCAGGTACCCACGATAACAATTTCTAGGAAAAGTGGATGGTGGTTTCTTGAAATATTTTTTTATAATACCACTGATGTGTACAATTTGGTCAGGTAAAACTCATTATCTATAAATTGAAAAAACCTTATTTTTTCGGAATTCTAATTTTCTTTGTATGAAATTTTGTTTCAATTAGAGTTCTATAATGACATATATTTTAAAAATAATGAGTAATACTCTTAACTATGGAAAATTTTGGGTTTGTCAATTGATCTCACAATTTGGGCTACATAGTGGATTAACTAGACATAGGATTCTTATAAATAGTTTAATCCCACATAATGATAGATCCACCCACAAAAAAATCAAATATTGATGTGTTTTTTTAATGTGAATATTAATGAATACGTGTTCCTAATTTTCCAGGACATTTTTTTGATAAATTTTCATCAAATTCATCTTTGTGTCTCCAAATTATTACATCATTAGGAAAACATCATAATAATAAAAAATTTACTTTATAAATGTATTTAAAATTAATTACATGAATAATATGAGATATTTAATTGGTTTTTATGTAATAAAAAATTAACCAAAAATAGTTAATAACATTTATATAATGGTATAAAAATAAAAGTGAATTATTATGAAATTACACCACAACATCCAAACCACTTTACTCCACAAAAAAATAATATTTTATAATATATCAATGAATATATTTATTAATAACAAATATATTTAATATCCAAAGTTAATTTAATTATTCATAGAAAGGTGATAAAAATTAAAACCATTCGTTTAATTAAATATCAAAAACAATAGAAATACAATTCTCATTATTCCTATTAAAAAAATACAAGGTTATGTTTTTAAATATTCTTAATGTATCATCCCATACTGATTTATTTGGGAACATGTTTGATTTTTTTCTAAAACCTAGGCCAATTTAATTTTTTTTCATAAATATGAAATTGTATTTATGCAGGTACCATTAAATTTTTTTGGGCTATTGAAAATGGTTTGGAGATCATGAATGGTATTTGGGTAGATCCTAGGGTCAGGAAAATGACTTGGGACCTCAAAGTGGATCTAGTTGTTTTTTATTTTTTTTAAATCATGTCTTGGTTATGATCATAGGTTAGAGGATGGTATTATTCTGTATTTTAGTGGAAGATATATTTGGGGGGGGGACTAATGTTGTTAAAATAATCGTGAGAAGTTTTAGAGTCATTTTGACGACTTTTTAGTCTTATTAAAATATTAGGAAATAAGCTATGTATAAAACCTTTCCCATGAAATTTATTGAAATATTATATATGAAAATAAATATATTATGTATGGGGAATAATGTATTACATATTGGTTTTCCAAAGTGATAAAATTACATATAGAACTATATATATTATAGATCAATTTCCCCATTGGTAAATATATTACATAGCAAGTAATTTATTACAAATAGGATTATTCTGAGAAAAAAACCATATGTATGGCATTAATATAACATGTGAGAAGGGATTTAGGAATTTTGGTAAAATATTTTCATGTTTCACATTGATTGGTGATGCATTATATATTTTATATATGAGTTCATATATATTTATATTATGTATGATCTCAAAGGTAAAATAGATAATATTAATTTTTTTGGGTACCTAGAGTTTTCCACATTTTCAAAAATGATGAATTTGTAAATAATTTTATAATGTAATAAAAAAATATTAAAAACATATATTAGAGGAAAACTAGTGTATTTATATAACATAAATGGAGAAAAAGTTTTTTAATATTACTCTTATTATCTTTTTCAACACAAAGTTATATCTATACTAATTATTAATATTTTAAGGATCCATTTATTCGATTTTGTTAGCTAAATGAAAATATATCACATTTTTATTAACTATTTCTAACAATATCATGACTTTTTATTGTTTTATATCAATAATGTTTGTTTATTTCCAATTTAATTTTTTTTAGAATCAGCTCATCATTTAATTTGATGTTGGATCAGCTACTAATATTATATGAGTGTAATACATTAATCATAAGGATGGGTTTCCCTATGCTATCAATAATTTCTCCTTTAATTTTCATATGTTTGTAATGTGTTTCCCTGAAAACATATCATAGTGTTGAACAAAAACATAAATATAGAATTATTTTTTATTCATTATAAAAATCCATTTCTTCTGGTCAGGAGAATCTTGTTGATGGATGTAATTTTAGGTATTTTACTACCTAGTAAAAATATTCTTAATATAGCGAAACAAGTGATTTATAACAAAAACTAGAGGGATTTCATAAATAGAATGATTACATAGTAAATAGAATATAGATTCCCTAGGATAATACATAGGATGATAACCCTGTATAATATAGAAATAATAATGGTTATTTATATGGATATGTTCAATGATTAAATTTCAATGAGTTGATTCCAGGGATAGGTGGTATTCCTCCTTAATATAGTTATAGTGTGATAGATTATACTGGGGAATTACACTACCTTAATATTTATTTGGTGATCTTGAGTATGTTGGGACTCTATTCCCCAATATGTTATTATCATGACTTGTTGTTGGGTGGGGATCCATTCTACCATGTTAATCTTATGCATAGATGAAGCATGGTGGATAACCATTAGTACTTCATATGGTTATGGTGTGATATAGTCGGGTGTAGTTCCGCTACCCCTGGCTGAATTATATTGAGATGATTCCTTGGGTGGGGTTACATTCCCCATGATGTTTTCATGACTTGATTACAGAGGGGGATACCATTTCCCCCAATTGTTATAAATGTTTCATTTTTAAAAACATATGGAACTAGATTAATCATGTGTGGAGATTATTGGGTTCACTATAGATATTGAGGATCAACATTGAATTATTATTATTATGTTTTAACTCATTTATTATAGAACATTAAAATATACATCATTATAGTTGTATATTTTCATGGATGTCATTTATAGTGGACTACTGAATTATACTCACTTCATGTTCATGCCAACATGGATATCCATTCATACATCATGGTTACAAGACATGATTATGTTAAATCCCGTTTGATCAAGGGTAAATGTTGAATATAGAGATAGAGAACGAGAGATGGGACCAAGATTAGACATGGGAAAAGTTTATGAATTCATTCAATTTTTTATATCAATTTTGTTTTTTGATTTATAAGATCTGCCCATGGGAAATACTCATTCGGTAATTATTACTCAAATGGCTTGTTAATCATTCATGTTTTTAGTTTTTTTAACTTATCAAAATGTGTGTAACCGCCCTTCTCTTTGATATATGTTATTGTTATGATATTATATATCATTATAATACATTGACTATAGGTAAGAATTTCTCCATGATGTTTAATTAGACCCCAATTTCTAATTGAAAACCAATATTATAAAATTAGGCATTCCAATGGTTATATAGTTCACTTGTATGGTTACTATAGAGTAATTCATGTTAGGTAATTAAAAGCGGTATCTGGGCATTGCTGTACATTATTTTTTACTATTTTGGAATTATAATAACCCAGGTATTTATATAAATTTTTTTATTTATATTATTATTTATATTTATGAATAAGATATTAATGTGTAAACTTTTTATGATAACATACTAAACATGAAAATACATATTTATTTGAGATCATACGTTTCACATAACATTGAGTTATACCAAAAAATAATGTAATATTATTATTATATTAAATGGTAATTAATGTAGAGCTGTTGTATATCTAGTAATGATCATGACTAACTAAATTATGACTACACATGATTATTAAACATTTTTACATTTACCCATAATTTTTTGACGCTTAAAAGTAGAATGCATCCAGTTTTAAGTAAGAAAAACATGATTTTTTTTTAAAAAGTCGTTTTACCGCCTTTTGATGGTTAACTATTTTTAAATCAATTTTTTGTAACTTTAGTATGTTCTATTTGAAAAAACTAAAATTATTATCTATAATAGGGACTTCAGAATTTAATGCAGATGAAATTTTGGTATTTTTCGGTTAAAATTTATTTTTAATGAATAGTGAAAATAGTACATATTTAAGTCAAAACATCTTTTTCCTATAGTTTATTTATATAGATATATTGTACATTAGAATAATTGTATTATATTTTTATAATTTAATACAATTTTGTTCATTTGATGTAATTTTACATTTATTATGGAGAAAAACACATGTCAATCTTTTGATAGTAATTACTTCCTAAAAACACTCCTTTTTGTTTTGACAAGAAAATTTTATTTTTAACAAATTAATGAAAATTATGTATTTTGAATTTGGAAAAATTGATTCCATATTTGTAAAAATAAGGCTACAATTGTGTAAATAGATAACCTTTATTTTTAGACATTATGAATAATAACTTCAGTAATTATTTTATTTACCTAGGATAAAAGGTAAATCTGGTAAATAAGGGTAAAAATATAATATTATAATAATATTATACAACCCTAAAACATGTCCAAATACTATTGGATTAGATATTTCTGACCATTGGAATCATTGCATCGAATTTCGGACCCCGTGGAGACACATTGATGTGAGAATGACATTTTATAAGAAATAATATAAACGTATAGAAAAATGTAACAAAAATATATATCTTTTTATAAATCAATTTTATTTGGATTTATATAAGTATTATCATCGACTATAAATATTAATTATAATTCTAATAAGTTTTCCAACATCATGGTATGTTATTTATAATTTTTGGACATTTTATAAATAAATATATTTATGACACAATGTTGATGTAGTGTTTACCTTATTAACGAAGGATTTAAATAAATGAGATTATGAATATTAAAATAAATTTATTTTGAAACTTTTTATGAAATATAATAATTTTAGGGATTATTTTGACTTTTTATCTTTGAATTAATGAAGTTTTTTTAGAAGGAATCATGTTGTTATGTATTTTTAAAAAATTCATTATACTAATAGTATAAAAATTGACATAAATGAGTTTTTTTAAACAAATCTATTTTATAAAATGATATAATAGTCCTAAAATCTAATATTCGGCCAAATTACTTATATAATCATTATCATGTCATTAATGAACTACATTAGGTTTTATTTTTATTATATAGTAACTATATTTATTATATAGTATGAATATACAAGAAAACATGGTAAGAATTATTTTAGATTACTATGGGTTAAAGCTAAAAGATAAGGCTAAATGTGTGACCTAGACAAGGATAAAATCTATTGGTTGAGAGGTTATCGACCAAAAAACATATTATAATTGAAATAAATTACATTGTTACAATTATAAATGGAAATAATTTTCAATTATAAAAATACTTGAAAACATTCACAAAGTGCCCCTCCTCCCTCTTATAAAATGGCATCACCCCTACCCATTTAAGCACACCTATCGAGCAAATTGGATCGTCCAAAATCTGTCCAAATAAGCTCCCAAGATACCTATATTCCTCATATAAGTGTTACCTAAGGCATAAAGAAAATCAAGAATGCCTTTTATCTCAAATCAATGGGAGTTACACGTTTTAAGAGGCCACATCTTCTGCAAAGTACCTTTCCATTATTTTATTTCTTCACTACCTAT
This sequence comes from Viscum album, assembly GCA_963277665.1. NCBI lineage: Eukaryota > Viridiplantae > Streptophyta > Magnoliopsida > Santalales > Viscaceae > Viscum > Viscum album. Next base: position 1,700,776,636 of record OY728141.1, on the reverse strand, counting down.
AATATTATTATTATTTGAATAAATAAAAAACCAGTATACTCAATATACTAGTATTTTTCTATGGTATGGATTAAATCTAATCTTACGCACACCTCCATCTAATGGATGTGATGGTACTATTTCTATGGATTGTGAACTATTGCCTCATGAAAAGATAATTTTTCAATTCTCCCCTACCACCTATCATAGTGGCCATTATGAAAGAACAATATTTATATATGACATATATTATAATTATATTTTCTCTATGATACTATAATTTTTTTCAAGCATTCCCTTTTACTTTTTAAGATGTCTAAATATGATAATTTCATTTGAGGAATTGCAGACTACCACCCCCATAAATTAATATGACTCGTTCATGCCATACATTGAATTTTTAAAGAATGGTGTTAATGAAAATAAGTAACACATAAATATTATTATATTATAATTTAATTATACTATACCTATGTGTCATTCAGTTTTCATTTCTTTAATATGAGAAATAAATTAATGTAGCGTTCATGTGTACGTACGACTTACCATCTCCATGAACGGTGAATTTTATTTCTTATGTCCAAATATTATGGACTGTTATAAATAAATATTTATGAGAAATATATGATATATAATTCATGAATATTATTTTGGATAGAATTAAATTTTCACTACATGGATAATTACTAATTATAACAAGTTCATTTTTGACTCACGTACCAATCATCTAAAAAACAACCGATATGAACTTGAATAATTATATGATTGTTATTGAATTATGATTAGTATTATATAAGGAATAATAAACATGAAAAATGTTCTAATGAAATTATATAATAACATATGTTTATTATTCAGGAAGATAAATAATGAAAAATACAATTCAGACACAATGTAAGGGAAACTTTCACCCACCTCTTTTAGTCAAAGACTTCTTTTCTGTTATGTCTTTTAATTTCCATTCTTTATGTTAATCTTATAATTAATTATTATGTTGTTCTATGATTACCTGATAAATTTATTTTAATATATTATAAAGTATTTCTATATGATTTATGTGGATGTATAGTGAATACACATAATCAATCTATTTGAATAACAAAATGATCTTTGTAAGGGACTTCGTCTCAATCTGCATTCATTGAGAAATATTTTGGGTTAAAAAGTCATTTTTTATGGTGTATAATTATACCACTTTTATATTAATTTAATTCAATGGATTTCAAATGTAATAATTTTTTTCTATAAATCAATTTACTAAATAACTAAATGAATGTTCCTTTTAATATACATGACGAAAACAACCTTTCTGCCACTGCGAGCATTATTTCACATTTCGCTTTCATAAAAATTCATAATGTTTTTAAAAGGAATATAAATACCATATAATCTTTTATATTTTTTGGTATTGAATATGGATTTGAGAATGGATTGATTATGCCAATATATTGAAATGATATATTGTGATTGTAGTGTGGAAATGAAGTCTTTCCTTTGTTCTTTTTTATGTGTTTTGAATATGTTATGATTATTGTGCATTATTTACATACACGAGTGGTTCCATGATAAACCTAGAGATATTGATCCAGATATAGCTCTCAAATTCATTATTTAATGTGATAGAGGTAAACATTAATGTTTCTTTTAATATATTTATTGAATATACAGTGATGGGTAATCCCAACATAACACTCTATATAGTTGTTAAAGCTACAATTTAAGTATGTTATGGATGCCACAAGTTACATTTAGGATTTATTATTTCTTTATATTATTCATAAATATTATTATTTCATGAGTTATGTTAAAGAACTTATGTTTTATGATTGAAATGTATGGTTTCATAGATTTGTATGTATTAATGGACTAATGTTTTATTTCCTTATTTTATATCCCTTTCTGATATTTTTATGATAATCCTAATTTTTTGAAATGTTTTTCACAAGGTATAAGGAATGGTAAGATAAATAATGTATTAAAGTATAATTATGTCACTAAAATAATTATTTTTTTATTTATGGTGTTTTATTATTGTGAAAAAATGGATTGAGAATGAGTTTCTACTTTGTAATATTTGATATGAAATGTAACAATTAGGGCCTAATTATCTAAAACTATAACCCTAAACATATCCCTAATGTGAATCCTTAAAATAACTGAAGATTATGTAATGTTTAAGGCTGGGTCCTTATAGATTGTATCATAGGTCGGTTTAGAGACCATTAGAGGTTAGAGTGTTATTTATTCTTAAGTGACATGTTTTATATAACTAGAGTGGTTAGAATATTTGAAAGAGTCATAGTTATTTTAGATAAATTGAATGATTTTAGAGTAAAATGAATAATCATATCTTAGTGTTTACCCTCCTCATAAGATATTATATAAGGATATTACTGATATACTCGCAGATACCTTTTTATTTTTAGTAAATGGACGGATCTAGGAGGCACTAAAGTAACAATGGATGTGAAGGAAACTGTATTGGTTTTCTGAATAAGAAAATGAATGTAATGGTAGGATAAATAAAAAATCCTATGGTTATTCTCAAGAAACTCTCTGGAGTCCTTATTGACCACTTTAACCATGGTGATTTTTATGTTATCATAAATGCAAGAAACAAATCCCTATAGAAGTTTAGTGAATAATTATAAAGGATAGTATATTAAAAAATTAATGTGTCATGTATGTGGAAAGAAACACCTAGGAAATTTTTTCAATGGGACGGTAAGTTGTTATAGTTGTGTTAATGATTGTCATAATGCAATAAACTGCCATGGAAAAAGGAAGTGTTCAGTTGACTCCAAGAAAGGGAATGAAGTTATTTATGAGGGATTAATTAAATTTTTTAAATGTTGTGTGCATGCACATTACACAAATATATGTCTTACATTGAAGGTTTGTGAATGGGATTAGTAAGACAATACAAATATATGTTCAGCAATACCAAATGTATTTCCAATTGAAGATGAGGAAGCCGAAAATTACTTATGAATGGAATGGATTATTTCTTAACTCATGTTTTAAAATTTTCATATATCATTGTACATTATACAATATTTTATTGTAGAAAATATGTATAAAATAATAATATGAAAAAGCATGGATTAAGGATCACGAAGAATTTTCATTTATTAATATTTATACATTTTAGTAATTAATGAGTTATGTGGGATATATAGATGATTATATGTTTAATTGTATTTTGATGGGATTACTTTGGAAGACTTATAATATTTTTAATCATTATGTATTTTATTTTAAAAATGATAATTGAGGAATAATTATCATTCCTTTTGTGTATATAGTTATAATGAACCATTAGGGTTTATTTTATCCTTGAATTTGAGGCAATTGTGGTTTATATGTTTTTGGTATGCAAAATGTGAGGTGTGAGAAAAAAATTGAGGTTAAAACATGTCATGGATATTTTTAAGTATTTTATCTCATTTTTTGGAATGGTATAAATTTATATAGTTTTTGAAAAAGGAAAAAATGAAAACTGTCTGACAACCTATCAGGTCAGACAATGCTGCATGAATCGAACCCACAACCAAATTGCAACTGAGATTTATCACCTACAATTGGACTACTTGGTGTCCCTAGTTAGTATGACTAATTAGTTTTAATTAAATGATTTTATGTATATTGAATATGTTTGTTTTGGGAACTAATTATTTTATAAATGGATATCCTTAGTAATGGAAAATGATTTAGTGATTATGTTATAAATGTTATTTTAGACGATGTTCTCTATTTTGGGAAAACTACAGGCCTATGGAAAATAGAATAAATGGAATCTTATTTAAGGAATTTTGGAGGAATATTTGTTTTTTTATTGTGTAAATATGTCAAATTGAGTTATTTATGGAAATTATTAACCTATCATAGAGAATATGTTATTAGTTTAATTAGTTTTCAGTATGAGACACTATGAGTTGTCGATGTTATTTGGAGTTAAATTTTAATATTTATCCTGAAATAAAAAGAGATCAAATCCTTATAAAATTTTAATTTCATACCTATTTTAGATTATTTAGAAGAATTTTAAGGTCAATTATGTATTAAATGGTTTTTTGATCTTTGGGTATTGTTTTTTGAATTTTGGAGATTAAGAGTAGTATTTCTTTTTATACAGGATTGTCCTTTTTGGGATTATCTGAGCATTTACATACCATTTTTTGATTAATTTATAAAGATCGGAAAAATATATAGTTTATCTTTTGTGGATCATTATATTCTCTAGAATATTATTCTATAACATCACGGGTGCCAAGTCATATTGAATACTAATCATTTGATGAAAAGATGATTTTGCGGTCCAAATTTATTAAGGATGAATCTCTGCTGGAAAAGTAAGTATATTTCATAATGTTATTAGTCAATCTAACAAATATATTCACAACATTATGATATGTAACTTAATTAAAAATTATTTTCCATTTACATTATATATTGAGGAATCAAATACCATTTAACCCATCACATGTTTATGATTTTCTGGTTGTTAATTGTCTTTTAATCATGTATTCTATCAATCTCTATAGGAATTTGAGTGTTAGTTTTCTCTCCCATATACAAGTTTTCATGGAATCATAGTATGGGTTATCACAAGTTTCATTATTTAATCCTCATTCATTCTTTTAAAGTTATAGTTTTATTGAGTCTTTTTTTGATGTTATACTTTTAATGATGTTTCGAAGCCCAATTTTTAAATTGTAAGAACACAAATTCCAAAAGGGGGGAAGGATGTAATAACCCAGTAATTTTTATAATAATAATTATTTCAATTGTATTAATACATGGGAACAATATATTAAATATGACACTTTTTCTGATAGCATACTCAACACACAACAATGGTTTTCTTTGAAATAATACATTCCGCACACCATTATGTTATACAAAAAAATAGAATATTATTATTATTATTTTAAATGGTAGTTAATTCATAGACATTGTATTGATGAGAATGAAAATAACTAAATAAATTCTTATTACACATGTTTCTTAAATGTATATACATTTATCCAATTAATTTTAGAGACATAAAATAAGAATGAATTTTGTTTTTAGAATAAAAAAATAAAAAATAAAAATAATACCGTTTTACAACATTTGTATGGAGAACCATTTATAAAGCATGTTTTTGTCAATTTAATATGTTTTATTTGAAAAACTAAAACTCTTCTTTAGAATAGGTAAATCAATATTTTCTTTGGATGAAATATTTGTATTTTTTAAATAAGTTTCATTTTTATGATTAGTGAAAAATGCATCATTTTTATGTCAAAACTGCCTTTTGATCTAATTTATTTATATAGTTATATTGTCCTTTAAATTGGTTTTAAGGTATAACTGATTTATATTTTTATCATTTTATCAAAAATTGGTCATTTGAAGTAATTTCACATTGAAAATGGACATAAGCACATGACAATATTTTAATAGTTAATACTTCTTAAAAACAATATTTTTGGTTTTGGCAATGAGAATTAATTTTAATTTAATTACTTCAACTAATCTATTTATAATTTTGAAAAATGGATTCCTCATTTTGAATAAAAATGTTTAAATTGAGTTAATAGAAACCCTTTATTTTTAGACATTATGAATAGTAACATCCGTAATTTATTTTGAAACTTTTTATACCATACATGAATTTTCTGATGATTGTGACTTTTTAGCTTTTAATTAATTAAGGTTCATAGAAGTAATCATGTTTTTATGTATTTTTAAAAATTTCATGATATGAATAGTATAAAAATAGGCATAAACGAATTTTTAAAACAAATACTATTTTATTAAATGATATAATAGACCTAAAAATATAAAATTATTCCAAATTACTTATATAATGTTTTGAATGTCATTAATGAACAAATTTTGATTTTATTTTAATTTTATTGTAACTATATTTAACATATAGTATGAATATACACGAATACATGGTATGAATTAAATTAATCAACCAAGCATTAATGTTAAAATATAAGGTTAAATTTTTTCCCTAGAATTTCATAAAACCTATTGGTTGAGATGTTTTCGACCCAAGACATATTATCATTGAAATAAATGACTTTTGGACAATTTTAAGCAGAATATAAATTTAAAGTAAAATAATTCTTAAAAACATTCCAAAAGTTCACATCATCCCTCTTATAAAAGGGCATCACCCCTACAAATTTAATCACATGTATCAAGCCCCTTGGATCATCCGAAATATGCCCAAATAAGATCCCAAAATATATCTCTTCCTCTTATAAGCCTTACCTTAATCAGAAAGTAGTTCAATAATTCTTTTTTGCCTCACATCAACTAGTGTTGCACATTTTAAGAAGTACTGTCTTTTCAAAAGTACCTTTCCATTATTTTACTTCATCACTACCTATTATATTCATATTCATTGATTACATAGAAACACCAGTATCCTCAATATACTATGATGTTTTTATGGGATGTATTTGATATTAACTAACACATACCTCCATCTAATGGAAATGAACATATTGTTTCTCTCGACGGCGAACTATGTCCTCACGAAACGATGATTGTTCAATTTTCCTCTACCACCTATCATGGTGGACATTATGATAGAACTATATTTATATATGATACATATTTTATTTATATTTTATCTATGATAGTGTAATTTTTATTTACAAAAATTCCTTTTTTCTTTTCATGATGTGTTAATAAGATAATTTCATTTGAGGAAGTGTGAACTAATGCCCCCTCAAAGTGATATGACTCGTTCATTAAATATATGGAATGTATAAAGGATTGATTTAATGAAAATATGAAACATATATATCATATGATATTATAATATAATTATAATATACCTATATATCATTTATTATTCATTTCATTAATATTCGAATTAAATGAACGTAGTGTTTATGCATACATACGACTTACCGTCTCCATGAATGGTGAATTTAATTTATTATCTCCAAATGATATGGATTATTATAAATAAATATATATTGAATATATATGATATCTAAATCATGAATATGATTAAAATATAATGAAATCTTGACCACATGAACAATTTATAATTATAAAAAGGTAATTTCTGACTCATGTACCAGTATTGACCAAACAACCGATATGAACATGAATAATTATATGAATTTTATAGAAAGGTAATAAGTGTTATGTAAGAAATGTTTAAATTTAAAAAGGTTATAAATCAAGTAGAAATTAAGTTAATTTTATTATTCAGGTTGATAATGAAAGAACATCACAAGTCGCACACACGGAATGGGAACCTTTAGCCTCCTCTTTTAGTCAAAGGCTTCCTTAATGTTAAGTATTTTAATTTAAATTATTTGGGGAGATCTTCTAATTATTGATTATTTTGCTCTGTTATTATGTGATAAATAACATTTGATTTTTATCTAGTATTTATACTTGATTTATTTGGATTTATGGTGGATACACATAGTTAATCTATTTGAATAAAAAATGATATTTGTTACGGAATTCCTCTCAATATCCATTCATTGAGAAATATTTTGGTTCATATATGTCCTTTTTTATATGGTATTTAATTATAACCCTTTTTATTTTAATTAGATTTTATTTTTTAAAAAAGGAATTATTTTTTCTATGAAGCATTTTACTAAATGAAAAATAATAATGTTCCTTTTTAACATATGGGACGAGAAAAACCATTCCACCACCATGAGAAATATTTCATATTTGGCATCATTAATAGAACAAAATATATTTAAACTAGAAATAAATATCGTATACTTAGTTTACATATATTGGTATTGAAAATGGTTTTGATTATGGATTTATTATGTTAATATTTTGAAATGATATATTGTGATTGCAATGTGGAAATGTTATCTTTCTTTTATGATTTTTTAATGTGTTTTGAGTATTTTATGGATCATGGGAACTTTATACATAAACGGGTGGTTCCGTGATAATCCATCGGTGGGTGACCCCAAGATAGCTCTTTAATGCATTGGTTATGGTGATGGAGTTATTCTTTAATATTTATCCTATGAGATTTAGGGAATATAATGTGATGGGTATTCCAAACATAACACCCTATGTAGCTATGAACGCTATAATGTATGTATGTTATGGATGGCACCTGTTTCCTTTTTGATTAATTATTTCTATTTTTTATTCATAAATATTATGATTTCATGAGGTATGTAAAATAACTTATGTTTTATTATTTAAAATTATGGTTTCATAGATTTGTCTCTATTAACGGACTAATGTTCTATTTCAATATTTTATATCTCATATAGATCCTTTTTTGCTCATCCCATGTTTTTGAAATGTTTTTCACCTTTTCTAAGGAAGTGGAAGTGATATAAATTATTTACACATTATTTTATCAAGAATATAATTATTTTTTTATTTAAGGATTTTTATTATTGCGAAAACAATTGGATAGATTATGAGTGTAAACATTGTAATGTATGAGATTTTATGTCATTGTTAAGGCCTAATTATTTAAAACATAAATTCGAAAAAGATACTCAATATGAATTCTTGACATAAATCATGATTATGTAATGTTTAGTGATAGGGACTTATTGAAATGGTTGATAAAATATAAGATATATTAATAACTAGGTATATATATTGTGTCTAGGGGTAGCTAACCAATATATGAGGGCAGTAAATGTTACAAGGAGTTAGAATTCTATTATTGGTTTTCTATTTTACAGTTGATCTACATCACGTTGTGTGAGACACATTCATTTGGGATATATGTTTTAATTGATTCTATCTCTTGGCCAAAAATGGTTAGAGGGAGTTTTTTATGAATAATATCCATCACAATGGATTTATATGTCATTCACGTGGTTTTTTGTGATTGGTTACTATGGTCATGTTATATGGTCTAGTTAGTTAAAATGGAATAAAAAACTTTTATGGTGGATTACCATATAACATGATGGTAGAACAATTTATAACAAATTATTTTGATCATTTTGTTATTTATTATAAGAAAAAATTATATTCTTTATGAATGGTAATAAAATTATTTACTATACTACATTTTTATCAATTATGACATTAAATGAAACATTGATATGGTAACATTTTGAGAAAGAAAAAGGGAAAATAACACATATAAATTGAGTAACATTAATCCAATATTTAATTGATTATGACCAATTGTATGAGAATACAATGATAGAGAGTGTGCCTTATTTTTTATAATTCTTATGATATGGGGTGTATAGAGTAATAGGATGCTAATGTGTTATGGGTTTCCTAGACTGTGATATTGAGAATTGTGATGGGAATATTTTCCAAGATGTGTGTTTGGGATTGTAAGTTATTGCCCTGATGACAACATGTAATGGAGATCAAATAGAAATGGGATGATCATGCCTCACTAGAAGTTGTTGTGGAACCTCCAGTCAAACTAGGACCAATGATGGATAATCATCATCTTTAAATATTATTGTGGGTTACGCTGTCTATAGAGAGGTTTACACCATGGGATGCATCTTCTATGTTAGTGTTATCATAGGTGTTTCATATTAAACCCCTAAAATTAATTATCATAGTGGGAAGAACATAGTTTCTGGAGCTCTAGATAGCTTATATAAAGAATATATTTTACCAAATTAATACACCCATAGTGAGAAGGGTAATGTTTTTTGTTTATATTTTAGGATGGTCAGCTAGGATCTAGTCGTATATTTTAGTCCATGTGAGCAGCTGCACTGGGTTTTCATTGAGGTAATTATAGTCCTGTTTCTTTACACACTTGTTTATATATAATTTGTGACTAGATTGAGACTTATATTTTATATACCTTACTATAGGATTAATTTTAGACATGATCTATTGAACATTTTCCTAGGCTCTATCAAATTTCCCTGATACTAGTCAGAGTGAAGGAAGCAAAAGAAAGATGTTTTGATGATAATATATGGTATAGACTATGAGTGTAATTGAATATTTTCAACATTCATATATTATTTGGTTATTTATGTGGCCCTAATTATAGATAAGAAGTTTAATTAAGAATTATACATTATGAATTCACCTTCTACTGATGGGATTGGTGGAAAATCCGTAGGTTGTTGAAATAATCAATTTTTTTTATCACACTAGGCTCATGGTGGTGGAACAAGTAGACTAGAAGCTGACTTATTTATTCATCATATGGATGGATGTTTTTGTAGAATGTTATTTTTTTGGTAGTTTGATTCACCTTTATACTCAATATGACTAATGAATAATTGGGTTCAGATCCTATGAGATTGTAAATCACATGTATTGATTTTATAGGGATACTCAATGGGTAATAAAGTGACCCAATATTAAAATACATATATATTATAAATTTTTGATAATTATTAATTATATATCTAAAATAAAAAATCGAAAGAACACTATAGTTTTAGTATATTTGGATAAAATATAAGTAAAGATCTTATTTAAGTACAATCTTAATCATCTCAGAAATATTTCTTTACAAAAGATACACTTCATGACTCGTTATACATAAAACACTTATTCATAACCTAGGAGAAATTGAAACATCAAAAGGGTGAGCTCAGATTCTATGAATGATTAGGCATGTAAGATATCAAATTATAGACTTTTTTTAACATATCAAGAGTATATTTGTATGAAAATGTGTGATTGTCAATAGAAAATCATTCCCAACAATTTGTAGATAAAAATCACGAGTCATGTAATAAAGTATTACTGTGTCATAAGATTTCAGATTCATCAAAAAAATCAATAATGATCCAACAGTTAAAATATTAAATATAATAACATTTAATAATAATGTGGAACAATAATATGAATTTAAACCATTTTATATAGAAAATGTAACTACAGAGATCATATTATCATAGTGGATCATACATGACCACCTATTTATCATATCATAGTGAATGAGACATCCTTACAGGTTTCCCAAACAATATATTGTATATCAACTCATTTTTCATAATTATCTCATTAAATACAAGTAATTAACTAATTCACAATATTTCTATCTAACACTGTGTTCACTCATCACATAATGAAAACTATACATATGTGTTCCAAAAGTTCATAAAAAATTTATCATACCATCATAGAATAACCCATGGAAAAACCAATGGGTTTCATAATACCCCCATCAAAATAATAAAAAACAATTTATAGAAAGATTATTAATGGTAGCATTGGATAATATCCCATGTAAATATTGATAATCAATAAAGAGATTATGGTATTGGAAAAAATTTCCTTAAAAAATATCATTCAATCAATTCTTAATAAATCAAGTGAAAATATCCTTTCCCATTGATAATGTTTTAACAAACAATTTCTAAAATTTTGAGAAAATAATTTAGATTCAAAAAATCCAAGGAAATATTAAAAGGAATATTTTAATAAACGAATGGTTAAGAAAATTGAAAAATATATTCATGTGATATAGCTTAAAATAAATCATTCTTTTCAAAAAAATTAATAAAATAAAAAGTAATTTTTAGAGAACTTTTGTAATTATTCATTCTTTAAACATTTTAAATAACGTCCTAGGTAGAGAAAATGCATTTATGAAAACATTTTAAATATAGTTAACAACTTTTATAAAACATTTTTTTGGATTATGGACATGGAATAAAAATTTCATTGACCAAAGGCTAAATATGCTCATCTTTTCATTAAAATAAATTTCACAATCATTTTATATACAAAAGAGAGAAAAATTGTGATAATAATTGAAAATATATAAATAAAAAAGAATTATAAAATAAATGGGGATTAATGTATAATATACATAAAATTTACCTTGATGGATGTTTATCATATAATATTCAAATATAAAAGTGATTATAACATAAACCCTTACCCCAAGTCTCATATTTCATCAAAAGTTTTAAAATATCATGTATAATAAATATGAAATTATTATAAATATATTTTAGAATCACATTCATGAATAACATAATATTTATCACTCATGTATATTTTCCAATTATCATTTTATAAAATCATTCTACATTAAAATGAGTATTCAAGTAAAATATGGTCTTTTTTCCACAAATATTTTAGATTAATGGTTCTGGTACATTCACCATGGCAATGGGTAAAAAATATTTTTATTATTAATGACAATATATGTAACATATTAATTCTTCATATATGCAATAATATTTATTCATATAAATTGGGGATTAAAAATTAATCACGTCATTTTATGGAGGTGGTAGTCAACCCATACACATGATTGCAATTAACATTTTACAATGGATAGAAATGTAAAATGACGTAATATTAAATGAAAATATATGGAATAATAATTTCATATTTTTCATAAATGAAAATTTTATCCATAATTATGAACAATAGTAAGAGTTAGTGATAAAAATTGAAATATATTATCTACTCCTGGTGGTGGTATGTACGAATGAAAAAAAAGTTGCTTTTATTTTCAATTAGATGGATATATATGTTAAAAGGGGTAATAACATAAATAAATTAACATTTTATTATATTATAGATACTTATGTTGTTATAATATAATGTATACTCATAGTTTTACTGAGGTAAAAGAAGAAATAAAAAATAAAACACTTGGTTAAGAACTATATATCTTCTTTGGAAAAAATCCTTAGGTTTATAACGAAATCCTTCATTGGATGACGTTATGATAAAAATAAGACTATTAAAACATGGTGAGAAATGATAAAAAATATTTAGGTTGGGTTTTTTGATCTAATAGTCTCTTGAAATGTGCGTTAGATAGTATATATGGTATACTTTTATAAGGTCATCACATGACACACTTTGAATATTTGAAATGATTAAAATATATTAACCCCTTAATGAAGAAATATTTCCCCATAATTGATTCATATTATAATATGAGACGATATAAGTTTAAAATATGACATGAAAATAATACATATAAAATTTTTAGGTCATTTTAAAACTTTTCATTTTAATTTATACCATTTAAAATTATTTATACTGTATATTTGTTAACAATCATTTTTACAAAAGTAAATAATTAAAATGTATAAAAAAGTTGAAAATGTTAAATGATTTTTGTAATGATACATAAAAATATTATATCCATTTAAATATATTTAATTTCTATATGTGGAATAAATTTAATATAATTTTTTTTACAAAATTTAACAAAACTAATTTTATAAAAATGTATTTTATGCATGAATCTGAGTTTATTTTCACTCCCTAAACATTAAAAACTATTTGAAGAAGGATAAAATATTTTTCATAGTATATTATATAAAAATTTACATGTCATCATTTATCAATAGATATTATTTTAATTTATTAACATAAAATAACAATGTTCATATATAAAATATTTTCTTTTGGCAATCATCACTTGTTCTTTCAATTGATTTTATTTTACTTTCTAATTAATTAAAAACTAATGAATTAATTTAAAAAATATGTAAAAACTCCATTTTCATAATTTATTAATTTATATATACATATTCTTATCTAATGATAATCCAATAAGTGTAACATTAAACAATAATAGTTAAATAGTGTATCACAATTCATTTAAATTTTATATTTTGATTAAATAATGAAATCGAATAAATAAAATTTATTTAAATATAAATATATCATAAAATATATGGTTGTTATGTTATACCCATTTATAATAAATTTTGCCTATAAATTTCATAACTCTAATACAAAAAAATTGAGGATTCTTATGCCTCATCACATTTTAGGTTCCCATGTAGTTTCTAGGAATTTTTCTTTTCGAAAAAAAAACATTTAACAAATGAGTGGACTTATTTAACATAATAATATTTATTAAATAAAAAATATCCATAGGTTATTATGGATAATTGATATAATACTCATCTGTTATGACCTATGATTATATTAGATGTGAAGGATAAGGTATTTACTTGCTTAGGAGAGACACATGGAACACATCATGAATTTGAGAGAGATTTGGTGGTAGCACCATGCCATAATCAACTGTCCTAATATAATCAATAATATCAAAGGAATTAATATATACAGTGATCAATTTTACATTCATTAGTAATCATAAAGCCTTATCCCAAGAAGATATTCTTATAAATTCATTATCATCAAAATCAAACTCTAAGTCCCATTGATCATTGTCAGCATAATTTTCAGTCAATATTGAGATACCCTGATGTTTTTTTGATTTCCTCTGACCTTAACGACACTTATCAAAAATCGATCAGGACCCAATGTATCTCTTTCTAAAACTTCATCAATGAATTTTGTATTTATTCACTTCCTACAATAATGGGCTTCAAAAGGAGCCATTTTAATGCTCGATTTAAATATTTTATTGTTTGAAAATAACACCAAATGAATTTGTTTATCCCAACCAGCATTGAAATCCATCGAGAAATATCTCAACATGTATTATTGAGTTTTAATGAAACTCTAAAACTGAACATCTATCATAGGGTGATATGAAATACAAAAACTCAACTCTGTATGGAGTGTTCGGTAAGGACTTCTCTAGAACCTCGAGGTAAAATTCATATTCTGATTAGAAACAATCAATGGTGTTACACCATTAAATAAAAAAAATTCTTTATTATATATCTGATTATGTAGATCCAGATATAAAACTTCTCAAACAATAATTAAATGTTCTAAATATTTAAGGCGATTGACCACAACCCAAAAAGCATTATTCCCTTTAGATGTCATCTGGTGTCCTATAACAAAATACATGGTAATGATTTGACATTTCCATTTAGGTATCGGGAATACTTGTAACATCCCATTATAATCTTTGTTGGATTTAGTTTCCTCGGATCATCTATTTTTATTTTGATTACATGTATATTAATTTTATTTAATATTATCAAAACCTCTTACCAAATATTGTTCGTTATTCAACATGACTATGTTGTAATAATTGAATAGAGCATCATCACAATTATTACGTTCTAGTGTCCATCACTATGATGAGAACCTGAAGTGATATGGTTATATTATTAAATAATTTTATGTTGTTGGATAATGTACTATAATGGGATATATATTACAAGTAATATTAGGTGAGATTACCTATAAGAAAATGATATTTCTTTTCATGAATATCAAACATGGTAATCGATAATACATGAAATTATGATAACAGACACACTAGTAGGAATTAGAAAAGATTATGTGTCATTATATATTCCTATCTGTGAGCCTGTTTAATGGTCCATAGACATTAATTTTAACATTAATGCAAGTTATGATTTTCAAACATAGATTTAATGATGATAAAATCCATGCCAAATGTTTGGGAGATGTAGAGTATGTTGGGCACGTCATGAATGAAATGTTATATTGGATAAGATGGGGAAGTATTTCAATATTACATATTTAAATACAATAATATCTAAAATATTTTATTGCAATATAACTATCATCCTCAATTCCATGGCCATAGTGTAAAGGCATGTTTATTTCAGATAATCAATGAGATAAGTATCAATTATATAGTATTGTGAAAAAAATGTCAAATATGGTTAATGAAATATTATGGTAAATGGATTAAATTTCACAGTGATTGTCCTTATATGGATTTCAATGATACAAAATTGAGATTTTTCTATTGGGTTCCATGACCCATTACTAGGCAGTAATATTGGATTTTATTAAAACTACAAAATAATAATGAGAAATAATCTTATAGGATTACACACTATGTGCTTCCATTGATTTTTTTAAAAAATTCTATTTGAATTTTATTAATATAATATATAATGTTCTCAAGACTAAGGAATAATTTTATTAACATTTTCTCGATCAAAAATACATATTGATGAATACAAAATTTTATACTGATTTGGATTCTAATTAATATAAAATGGAATAAATAAATAAATTAATTAATTATTCCAAGAATATTTTTTAATTATAAATAAGGAATAAGAAATGAAACTTATTCATTAAATTTTCCATATACATTACATGTTTGACTATTCATGAGCATTATAAAGACTTGTGTATGTATTGAATGATTTTATTTAATTTATTACTTGAGTTAGAAATTATTTTTAATTAAATTAAATATGACGACCTTTGAGTCATCAGTCACTCCATTATTATGAAGGACCTATGTGTCCATGGTTATTCATGTAATCCACCTTTACTGATCCAATGGTTCCCCTCACATATGTGTGAGTTATAAATACGTGTAATTAATGTAGTATCCCAAGATTCAAAGAGCTAGTTCAAGACAAGACAATTATGATGCCATCATAACTGATACATTGTTTAATAGGTAGAATGTTACAACTCATTCCATGTCCTATAGAAGGTGTTATTTCCCCTAGGTAATCAGTTTATTAAATGTTATATCGTTAATTAAATTGTTCAATATGATCATGATTGGGTCATTTTATTATTTTTTTATTGCAATCCATGAATAATATTTATAGATGAATTACAATGACAACATATATAAATTAATGTTACTCTATTAATTTTAAAATATATTCTATGCATAACAAGTTATTATATTTTCAAAAACATGCGTATGTGGTGTATTATTTAATTTAACTTATTACCGAAGTTAGAAATTATTTATTATCAAATTAAATATGATAACTTATAAGTCATCCCAGAATCCATTAATTTGTATGACCTATGTATCTGTGGTTATTTTTGTAACACACCATTACATATCTATTAGTTAACTACACCTATGTTTTAGATATAAATATATTTTATTAATATAGTATCCCAATGTTCATGGATGCAATTCAGGATAGAACAATTATGATTCCAAATTATGTGATATAGAGGTGAAATGGTGGAATATCGTAGCATAGTCCAAAACCAAAAAACGGAGTTATTTACCCTAGGTCATCAGTTGATTTATTGAATTATAATTTAATCAAATATCAGATATTCTCTTGATTGGGTGGTTTTATTATTTATTTATCTCATTCTATGAATTATTTATTTATGCATGGAAGGAAATGATCACATTAATAAATTAATTAATGTGAAAAGAATAAATTTAAATAAATGGATTATACATAAACTCGTAATCCAACAAGGTTAATTAATAAATTAACACCGAATTAATATAAACAATACATATATAGGATAAAATAAGATAAAATTTATGAATAATAGAAATATAATCCATCAACTATATATTATGTCAAATTTTCCCTTATATTACATGATTAGTAATGAATCTAATTGAACTACATGTTTGACTATGGCTTATTAATAAAATAATGTTAATAAGGGGTGTTATTACAGGGTTTTGGATTTACGTAACCATTTCACATAAACAATAGTATACGCTACTAGACATAGTGTAATT
This sequence comes from Viscum album, assembly GCA_963277665.1. Classification (NCBI taxonomy): domain Eukaryota; kingdom Viridiplantae; phylum Streptophyta; class Magnoliopsida; order Santalales; family Viscaceae; genus Viscum; species Viscum album. The sequence continues at coordinate 1,700,759,340 of OY728141.1, read as the reverse complement.
AGGAACCAAGGTTTGAGGAAATATAAGTAATGATTTCAATAATGGGGAATCCACTAAATGGATCATTGAGCTGTAAGACCAATATTGTCAAAGACCTACCTACCAAAATACCTTATAAATGATTGACCAGTTTTTTGGGGGTTATCTAAATGGGACTATGAATCCATTCCACTATAATATCCTAGAAACTGGACAAATTTATTTTAGTGGTGGTAGTTTTGGGGAACTAACAAAATAGTAATAAAATTATTAAAATAAATAAATTAATTATATCTCACATTATTGTATATAATCAAATAGTTATAATAATATATCTTTTTAATTGTTGAATAAAATGGAATGATCATCATACATAGTATCTCTATGATAAATATTGTATAATGAAAACCTACTCAGTAGAAGTGACTTTCATGAGTGGTTTGGACACCTTTGGTTTGTGTTATGTCATGTTAGGAAATCAAATGTGCTAGAATCCTAACAACCGAATCCAGATTCTATGGAGAAAAGTGATGAAGAGATACTTGTATAAGAAAAATAATTTAGTGACATAGATTACCTACAATTTTAATGTTATAATATATCTCTTATGGTCTCATGAAGTATCCTAAATACATAGATTCTTATAGTATGCTCGACAATCTCTATATGTTTTATCAAATGAGGGTATGATAACAACAATTTGAGATCTCCAAGGCACTTTTTTAGAAAAAAATACTTGGAGAGGATTCCCATATAGTTCTCACATAGTCAATATCATTGGATATATAGAGCACATTGGAGTTATAATGTTTAAACTCTCCAATAAACTGGGAAGTGATATCATTTTGGCATTACTCCATTAGATATTATCCACCATTGGCATACATTCTCATATGAACAACATTTATAAGTCTCTCCTAGATCTAAATATTACCCTTCAACAAGTAGATAAGGATACAAATAATGAAAATCCTTACATCCTTTTGGTGAGGAAATGGAAAGGCCATGGTATAATCCCTATGTAAAAAATAATCTTAACAACACCCTTCCTAGAAGTTTAATATCAATGGGAAAGTAAGGTTAAATGATGTTATATATTTAACATGTGGTAGAAAGTTTCATAGGAAGAAAAACTTCACCCATCTATATAAGTAGGTGATGTGTAATGTATGTTTATTATCAAGTTCAATTTATCCCTTTCTAAAATATTGGCATTATATATAGCTGGTTTGGCTCACACATGTATTCAAATATAGAAACTATGTACATTCAGAAAAGCTGATAGAGGAGAGGTATTTCTATACATATAAAATAGAGATAAACTTGTTTTTGTAGCTATCAAGGAATACCAGCACATGTTTCCAACTACAATGATATTGGGTTTCATGTCTTGTTATTATGTGACATCTTTTACAAAAATAATCATATTCTTTATCTATACTAGATAACTATGGATTTATTTTCAAATTTAGGAATAAATGATTCTTCATTTGTAAATATTTATTTTTTATGGTAATTATAATTCAAATAAAGGTTTTTACACATTGGATTACAGGAACCATGTATTATGAATTCATAACAAATTTATTTTACATGACTAATACCACACCCAACATTAGAATCACTACATGGGTTATGTAAATGAAAAACACAATGAAATTATATCAAGATAGATATCTAGACTCAGTTGAACTAAAGTCACTTGATTTTTTTCACGCATTTTTACAATAATAATGTGGAAACCCAAATTTAGTGGGAAATTTTGAAGGACAAAATATATTATTAAATTAGTTCACATTAATTTTTTGTACTATACATATTGGAATAAATGGTTTCACACTCATACTTCATAACTTTTCCTATAGATATTAGTAGATATGGATAATCATAATTAAAGATTTAAATCTTATATTATTTTGATAATTTAAATATATACATGAATGAAGTTGAAAATTTTCTTATCATGAAGTAAATGTGACTTTTCTCAGACTACAGTGGAAAATATCATAATCAAAACTTCATTGATTACTAATTGGAGTTTGAGATCCTATCTAGAATCACTTCTACATATTCACTCTAATGGAATGATGTAACGTAAAGGATACATGACACCTTATTGGACATGTTGATATCAATGATGAATCATTCATTCCATCCATTATCATTTTTGGGATACAATTTAAAAAAAGAACAATTACTAAACCAATTACCCACCAAATTGATAAATTGTATTCCATATGAATTTTGGAGTTCCAGATTACTATTTTCTCGAATTTACATGCTTGGGGAATCAAATATTTTGTTAAGAACTCTTTAGGTAACATACCTACACTCTGGGCTAAAAATTGTACCAGTATAGAATACCATAAGAAAACAAGGGGTTATTTATTATATGAAACCTTCTAATAAAATTCAATAGAGGAATGAAATTCCATATTTTTTGAGAAGGAGAGCATCACTAATGGATTTTTTGAGAGAGAGATAGACATCAATGAAGTTGAGGATCACGGTAACCAAGATTTGGTACATGAATAGATTCCGAAAAACCATAGCGGAAGTAGAAATTGTTCACAAGACACATATATTGCGTTAGAGTAATAGGGATGTTAGAGAACTGAAGTGGTATATTTTCTTAGTCACAAGTGCTGGTTATTCATAATTAGTTGATAGTAATGATCCTATAACATACAATAAAGCATTAAGTTGAAAATATGATTCAATGTGTCAAGAAGACATTAATTCTAAATTGGATTCCATATACCAAAACCATCTATATATTTTTGTAGATCATCTAGTGGATGAAAACCCCATTTCATTCAAATTTGTTATCAAAAAAACATGGAATGAGATCAAAATTCAATACCTACAAGGAAAAAGTTGTTTCAAAATGGTTTAAATAGTTTCAAGGCATTGGATATGAAGGTACATTTTATCCAGTTTAAATTCTATAATCCATCATAATGTCACATGACATTATGTCTTACCATGACTATGAGATTTGGATAATGGATGTAAAAACATTTTTCCTTAATGTGAATATTTGGAATGTATTATATATGAAAAAACATAAAGGGTGTGTGACCCCAAAGATGAAGACATTATATTCAAATTATAAAAGTAAATTTATGGGTTAAATTAGGAGTCTTTGTCATGGACCATTCATTTTAAAAAATCCAAAAGAAAAAATGGTTTCATAAAGAATGGGTTTCAGCCTTGTGGGTTATATCATTGGTAATGGAAGAATAATTCCATTTCATATTTATTAACATTGATCATTGAAATAATATTTTTTACTTAAAATGGGATTCTATTTGCAATAGAATAAATGACACACAATAATTATTTTCTCTAAAATCTTGTAGTTCATACACGATTGAGTTATACTGAACAATATTATATTGAAAATATATTTTTATATGGATGTTATCGCCTTGTCATTATATCAGTGATAATATATCAGTACAAATATATTATATTTACATGTGTTTATAAAATTTTATTCCATTTATAGAATAGATTTTATTAGCATAAGATAAAAATAAATCTGTATTTATGCTTAAAATCCATTTCTTATAAGAAGTAATTTTATATCATTTTAATGGAGCCATTATTATAAATATAATTTTTTACACCTATGCAATTTTTATATGAAAAAATTAACATAATTTGTAAAATCTCATTATCATAATTCACATTTATTTTATTTTTGGGTATTTTTATTTGTACTTTCATATTTTGAAGATTTGTTAATAATACTAAATTTTAATTGAAAACAATTTTTAAATGTAAATAATTTATTTTGAATAACAAATATTTCATTTTAAGGTATAATTAGATCAAATTTATATCATGATAAATAATTTTGTTAATTTTAAACATTTTCACATTAAATTTATATATAAAAACATAGTAATCATTTGAACAATATTTACATTAAAAAAAAATTTGTTGTCCCATATACAATATTAATTTAAAATTATTTTTTCCACTAATGCATTTGGAATTTAGATATATGAAGCACATATTTTAATATTAATTTATAATTTATAGTAATGAAACATTATTTTTTAATAAAAATATTAGTGGATTTAATTAAAACTAATTACAGTGACTACAGTAAATATGTGGTTACTTAGTGGTTGAACTTTAATCATAAGAGTCTAAATGACCCATAAATTTTTTCAAATCCCATTTTCACGAAATAGTATGACCATATCACATATTATATCTAATTAGGACCATTATTGGAGTCACATTATATAATAGATACTTACCAATAGTGTTTTTCTTATTATGTCTAAAATAGTATCACTCCCCCTCCACTATAAAAAGCTACTCACCCCCTTACTTCTTCACACCTCTAGTGAAAAAATTTTTGGTCCAAAAACTCCAAAATAATCTCCTGAAATATATCGATCAATATAATTTATTAAATTTGTGGTGAAATCCAACCATTTATGTCTTTTGGTTTAGGTCAAAATGAGTTACCTAAACAATAGTTATCATTCTTCAATGTGCATTTATATTTTTTTTTATTTCTCCTCAAATAAAAATTTTCATATTACATTAATATATAATACAATAAGTGTCATAAATATATAGATGTGTTATTATTTTAATTTTTTTTAACTGAACCTAAAAACACATTCTTCAAATGGGTAACACACTTATCATTTGTGTGTACAGTGAACTAACATCTCGCAAAATGACGTCGTTCAATTTTCCATCGCCACCTGTCATGTTAAAAAATTATGATGAAAAAAATGTATTTCTGTGATATATATAATATTTTTTTATTTATAATTATTTAATTTCATTAAAATACATAAATTCGTGTATTTCAATTATTGTAATATGATAACATTGATTGTGGATTTTTGGACTACCGTCTCCTCAAAGTCATGTATTACATTCATACATTACAGGGAATGTATTAAGGATAGTTTTAATTAATAATATGTTAGATACATAACATATATATGATATTAATGAAATAATAAAAAAAATTGAAATATAATATATCATTTTTTGTACCTATTCACACACTGAAAAGGTGATAACATCTTTGTTGGACGTGTGGACTACAGCCCCATCAACGCGATGAGATTACTTTTTTACATCACAAGAATTATGTATATAAATACATATGAATAAATAATAAGTTATATATTATATAATGAAAATTATTTAAATATAAATTTTTCTTACCATCTTTGCATTAACATCATTGAAAAATGAGAATGTTGCTCATGCGTACATACGACCTACCGCATCCATGATTGTAACGTCAGTTCATTTTCCAAAAACAATAATTTTTGATTTTTTTGAAATATATTTTATTTATAAATATTGAAATAATTTCATGATTATTTTCAATTATATTTGAATATAATGACTCCTTTAACCATAGTTGACCTACCAAATTAGTTCTGGGAACATAAAACTAATACAGTAAAAACACCTGAGGTAAACTTAATTGTTGAAGTATTGGTTCATAAAATTTTGTTAAGTGAATTAAATGTAATTATAAGCATTAAAAAGTATATAAATAAATTAAATAATTAACATATGTTTATTGTTTGGGAATATAAATACAAACAAGACAAGTCAGACTCGAGGTAAGGGATTATTATCTCACTTATTACATCTGGGAGATAAATTTCATAATCTTCACTTACATTCTTTAGGTGGTGTATCTACACGAAATTTTATAATATTATATAGTGAATACATTTATATTCATTTAATTTAAATCTTTCATTTTACGATAACTAATTTTTGGGTTCCAAATTTATATTTAACCACAATTGTAAGGGATTTCATCTCAATATCCTTTCATTGAGGCATTTTTTATGATACGAACCTTTTTTATTTGATATGGTATGGATAAAGAACATTTGATTATAGATCCATATTTTTTCTATTCTCATGTGATATAATATTTATTAATAGTTATTCATTCATAGGGATTTCGATTTAAATGTTCACAGTGGTATGAGTTTATTTGAATGTTTAAAGATTTTATCCTTTCCTATAATTTAATATTCATGATACTATTTTAAATATATAATTATATGGATATTAAAGGATTATTATGGAAATTTTATTTCTATTATTTATTTGGATTCCCCTATAATACTTCATGTATTAAAAAGAAAAAGAAATACATATTTCCCTTTTTCATGGTATTTTGTTATTATAAATGTGTTTTCTAACTGGATTGATTATTTTAATGTCTTGAAATGTTTTCATGTTACTGAAAATGATATTTCATGATATAAAGGTTGAAAATTAAAATCTATCATGTTTTTTTGGTAATATAAGGTTACATAGATATTTGAACAATTGTTCCATGATAAACTAGTGATGGGTAGATTAATGAAAAACCAAAGACAGGTGGGTTCATGTTATAACTCCCATGAATTAGGTATATAATTCATTAATATGGATATTACATTTTAAATAACAACATTTATGGATTTTGGATTCATAGTTATACCCATTATAAGAGGGGTAAGTACAATTATGTAACAATATACAAATATGTTTTATATATTATTCCTATGGGTTTTATAGTAATATTATGATTAAAAAATGTATGGAATGAGATTATTTTCAATAGAAATTATATTCTAATTATTATGGGTGAGAAGTATTATCTTATGATACAATTTCCTTGGGTAATAATGCATATTAATGGCCTAATAGTTTCATCTTTTATCTCCCTTACATATATTTTTCTTCTTATCACTTATCTTTTAATGTTTTTTACATGACATAAGGATGACTAAGTGATTGGAAGATGACATATAGAATGTCTTGAAAAGTTTTCATAAAATGGATCAAGTTTTATTTTAAATTTTTTAGTTTATGGGATAAATGGATACTGTTTGTGCATATCCACTTCGTATTTTATGGGTTTATATGTATGAGTTAGGTGATAATTCTCTAGAAATATAAACATGGAAATATCCACAATGTCAAATAAAGTTATTGATTTCTAAAACACAATATTATGTGATTTTTAAGGATATGACCATATATTTGGTATCATATGTCCATTTAGATAACATTATATGTTAGGATATAGTAAGTATCATTCCATTAGAATGTTTTTTTTGTGGTTAAGAGAGAATGATATAAAATTTAATGATTTATTTGTTTCTTGATCTAAAATATGATTATTAAGAATGGTTTTCCATATAGGAAAACACAAATATCTAGTGGGAAGGCCCTAAGTGGAAAATATTCATCCTAATTAGCATCTAAGGATGGTTGGAATTGGAACATCACAATATTTTATAGTGATGGATCAGATGAAATAGGGTATAAATGGTGGTGGTGTTCATGCAAGAGACAATCCAAATATACCAAATACTAACATGGTGATAACTTAATATTTTATAAAAAAACAACACCAAACATGTTAAGGATAATCATACCCATAATGGATAAAGGATTTATTAATAAATGAAAAAAGATATATGACATCATGGGTTTCTTGTAGAACCTGAATTTATCTCTTTCAATTTATTATTCTAACGGTGAAGCCAACCATTAGTTGTTAATGGAAATGTATTTAAAAGAATTTCATGATATTTAATCCTTGTAATTAGTTGAATTTATAATAATTTTCCTTGAGAAATATTTTCCCATTACAATTCGACATAGGATGTAAAAATATTCATGGAATTTAGTTAAAATATGGAAGATTTCGTGGCTGTACATGAATAAAACTTCACATGAATGGTGAGGTAAATCCCAAATAATTTCCAAAAAAATTATAATAATACTAGTATAAATAGTATCATTAATATCAATGTTATTTCATCTGTTTTCAATAAACCAATGCAAAAGATAGGTAAGGGATTTTTTTGACATTAGTTTTAACATCAACTGATGGAAAAGTTGTTTGTTATTTGTAATTCATGTTGAATAAATTAAAAAATACACATGAAAAAAACCACATTGTTTCATTTTTGGTGTATGTTACTATCGAAAACAGAAATTTTAAATGGAGAAAAATTATTTGTTGTATGTTATAAAAAAACCGACTTTATAGTTTTAAAAAATCATCTTTAGTTTTATATAAATCTGATGTAGAAAATCCAATAAATAAATACTTCAGTATCAATTTTCCCCATAACCAATGCAAATTATTTTTAAAAAAATTATAATAAATCAAGAAACCTTTAGTTTTTATAAACATTGAAACCCTCTCTTCCACTCATGTTGATCCCGATAATGGAAACCCATGACCCCAATGGCTATTTTTTATTATTTGCATCCATATTTATCATTATTTCACAATTTTTGGTTTTAATCCTCATTACCTTTCATTATTTCAACATCTATGGACATATTTCTCTACTCAAATAATTTTCTGGGTGACATTCAACTGTAGTTTGATTTTATTATTTTTCTTCTTTTTTATTTCTCATTTCAAAAAAAAATTTGTAACTTATTATAGTGTGTTTTATTCCATATTTGTTTTGGGATAATGTTAATATTTGTTCTCCATTTACCATGTTGAAATCCAAATATTGTTTGTTTTATTTTATATTAAAGTAAAATTATTGATCATTTTCATTTATTGTTGAGATATTGTTCAAAATAATTATATAAAATTTATTCTTATTTTTAAATATTGTTTTTAATGCTTTTTGATTTTTATTAATTTTTATTGATGAAATCATAAATGTGATGATATATATTTTTTAATCCAGAATCTCTTCGTTCGTGGCGATTCGGTTCTGGATCTGCGCGTGATCTTGGTTTTTCTCCCTTTTTGGATTTTCCACACTACCTTAGTTGCAACTGGATCGATGAGAGGCAATCCACTGAAAGGGATGATATCCGAGCACTAGTTCGGCTGTTTGGGGCTGTGCAGGAGCAGTATTGTGCGGCTCGGCCTCTGACCAACGTTGCATGGTCACTGACTGGTGCTAATCAAGGTCTAGCTCAGCTGGATGTGGTTGTGCAGGAGCAGGCGAGGGCGGCTAGTCCAGTTGCTTCCCGACCTTGAGATATGGCTGAGGCTAGGGTTTTGGATGGAGATTCTTTGGGAGAATTATGCGGGAAGCGATCCTTTGTTGATTTCATGAAGGCATCCACATATGTGTCTAAGAAAGAGGACCATATGAGGATTCTTCAAAAGGGATCTCCTTCCCATGTGGAGTCTAACCCTGGTGTCGTTGCAGAATGAATGGATTTAGGGGAGAACTCTTTTATTGCTTGTGTTGTACTTCCTAAAGGTATTTTTCCATGGAAATGCGAATATTTATTCCGAAGGATTTCGACATTGTGATTTTTTGACAACTGGAAGTGTGTCTCTCTTGGTCGGGGTTTCTTTCACTGTTTATTTCCATCGGATGATGTGAAGATGAAATCTTGGAGATTTGGATCCATGTTTCTAAAGCCGAGATGGATTCATATGCATGAATAGTCATTGGATTTTAATGTATCAAGTGCTAAAAGTGTCTTCTCCCAGGTATGGGGTCGTCTTCATGGGCTGAACTGGGTCCTTTGGCATCCAGAAATATTGCATGATATTGGAACCGAAATAAGAACACCAATTCGTCTTGATAAGAGGATGACAGATGTCAGGTATGGGCACTTTGCCAGAATGCTGGTGGATGTTGACATCGGGTCCACTCTCATTGACACGGTAACACATTCTATTCCCTCTAATCAAATTCTGATTGATGTTTAATGTGAAAACAAACCCCTATTTTACATGAAATGCATGGTTGTGGGTCACTCTTTGGAGTCATGACGTAAAAACAATACTTGTAAAGAGTGTGGACTGCGAGGGAACCACTCCAATCATTGTCACCGTAAAGTGAATCTAAAGGATCCACCTTCACCAAAGCCTGACACCAAGGACAGTGATCCTCTTTTGGAATCTGACACTTGTGAGCTACCATTTTCTAGGAATGGTGAAGAGGTGATAATTAATGATTCTCCTCCTTGATCTTCTGATCATATTAGAGCTCAGGAGACTCCCTATGAATAATCTATGAGTACAGCCCCCACTATGATGGCGATTGATCCTCCACAATAGAATGCCCAACCCTCCTCCTCTACGTCTGAGAAAGGAAGGGCGAAGGAATCTACTCCTGGAGTTGGGGACCTAACACTCTGCAAAGGGGGTGGCTCTCTTGTAGAGACCAAGGGAAGAGATATGAATGCCAATAAGATATCATATAGAGATATTGTACGAGGGTAAAAGAAAAGTGGCTCTGAAAATGAGGGTGTTAGATCTGCCCCTGTTTCAAGGAAAGCAATGAAGGACTACTCTACAATTCTGAGGACCATGACCACTAGGCCATCTGCCAAGAAGGAGATCGAGAAGCTATCGAAGGAGAAACTGGAAAAATGAAAGTTTTATAATATGTTTCTTAAACAATACAAGACTCAATCATAATGGGAATCAGCTAATGTTGATGACACGATCGGGTATGGGGGTGGCGACTATGAATATTTTGACATGTAATCTCTCCCTCTTCCTTTCTCCTGTCTCTGCACATTTATTTTATTAATAAATTTTGTGGTCAAATCTTGCTTGGATCGGACCTTCTGGATATTTTATTGTAATTATTATTTTCTATCACAATGATGTTATATTTTGATCATTATGTGGTATAAAGGGAGGTTTTATTCCTCGAGAGATTTTGTATTCTCTATTGATGATGTTGTAAGAACTAAGAATTTATAATTTAATTAAAAATCAAATATATTGAAATTTTATTTTTTAAATTCATATATTCATATATATATATATATATAATAAAATGCTTACATGTTTTAATATATTCACCAATCATATTGTGATATTATGTATTAAATGGATCGTAGTTGGATAAATTTATGATGTACCACTAGTGAATATGAGAAATGGTTGATGAATTCATGTAATTTTCTAAATTATGTTCGCAAAATATATATTTCAATTTATGTTTTTCTATGATGTTTTCTAATATTAGAGAGTTAAACTCTATAGAAATCAAGGATTATATCGTTTTCAATGGTTTTAGCCTTAATTATACACGTTTGATCTGGCATGGTGAATGAAATGATTATTCAACATATATTGTTGACAAAATATTAATAATGCAGTAGTTGATTGTATTGAAGAATTATATCAATATTTAGTTGTGGATTCCATCGAGAAAATTATATCTTTTTAACGATTATATAGAGTTTTTGAGAAACCATTATTCATAGGTTGTAGTAAATTTACGGTGTTTAAAATAGTTTTGAGATTAGTAATCATGAAAGAATGAAATGTGTGGAATGATAAATTTTTTCCCAACATACTTGATCTTTTAAAAGATATATTTCTAGAAGGAAAAGACCTTTAATATTCCAACTATTAGGTGAATAAACAATATTACAGCCAATGATATTGGGCTATAAAAAGATACATGATTTCTCTAATTATTTTTTTTGTATATTAAATAGTATGAATATTTATTTGGTTATACTACCTGTGGGGTATCGTGATATATGATAGATTAAAAATTCAACAAAAAATCATAATCAGGTTCTGTCTTCTAACCTCACGAAAAATCAATTTTCTTACTTTCTAATGATATCATCCAATATTTTCTCCATACAATTCTAATAATTAAACTTTGAATCATAATTTGGAATGATAATCAATGATCATGCGAAAGAAATTTTGTACCTTCAAATTATTATTTGTTGGAAGCATGTACTTTCAAAATCAATTTTTTAAAAAATGTTAAGATGGAATTCAGATGAGCACATCTTTTCTAGTAACATACACCACCATACTGATTCACCATAGGGAAATAATTTTGATAAATAATTTCATGATTCATTATGTGATGTTATAAATATTAGAATGGGACTGTGTGCTGACGTATGAAATCAATATCAGAGCCCTAGTAGCCAAAATAGTTCCTAGCATGTTTTTCAGGTATTTCAAAAAAATTCCCACATCATATAATGAATAAAAAATATGTAATGATGAGCTTGTTGATTAATTGAAAAAATAGTAGATAATTTATATTGATTTGTATCTTTCACCATTTATTGATGATATTTATGTTATATGGGAGACATGTGTTAATGATTTCGATGCATTCAAGAAAGAGTATATTATTTTGCATGTAATGATAATTTTGACTATAGAAGACATTCTTGCATATAGAATATTATCTAGATACAGTGTTAAATGACATAAGGAATGTTCAATTTGTGGTGAATAGACGTCGTATTACAAATTACAGAATAGATAAAATATAATGTGTATGGGACATCGAATATTTTTTTTTCAAATTCATCATCCTTATCCAAGATTTTAAAAATAATTTAATGGTTTAACATAATACGAAATTACACATGGAACATTGTTTGTTGTAGAATATTATGACAGGGTGAAAAATATTGATTCATCATGTGGAATGAAACGAATTTATTGTCTTTTGAATAATATCTAGAAGAAACATTGTATCCTTTTCAAGAAAACTTATTGTTGATTTTTAGAGATAAAACATAACATTGATGTTATGCATGTTGAGATAGAAAAATATGACAGCTTGGTTAAAACATCGTTAGACATAAATGGGAAGAAAAATGACAGATTGAATACTAGAACATACTTGATATCTATGAAAATATGTTTGGAGTTAACTCTCACAATGAATGAAAACAAAACAGATTTACCTCCGGCTTATAACACATTAAGAAAGATTGAACAGATGATTTTTTTTGTTAGTGTCTTCATGGTATTAATTTAAAACATGGTTATTATTAAAATTTGAATAAATTGTTTTTCCAAAAAGATTTTATATTAATAGGTATTAAATATCTTTATTTTAATGTATTGACGAAACAACTTCTACCAGTCGCACTGTATAGTATATTATCGGCAACCATTAGAGATACTTTTATCAAGTTATATAATTTTTTCAAATCCATTTTATGTAAATTCATTGATATAAATTTATCAGATGTGTTTGATAATGAGGCATCTCTATTTCATTGTCCCCAAAAAATATATTTACCACCTACATTTTTTGACATAATTGTTCACTCGCTGATTAATTTGGTGCATTAGAGAAGAATACGTGGGCCTCTTTAACTATGATGGATGTATCATTTTGAAATAAATATAAATTTTTTGAAGGGATATGTTATAAATCCTTATCAATGATATACCTCTATTGTTGAAAAATATGTATTATAATTTTTGATTCAGTTATGTACAAATTATTTGTATGATGTGGAGAATATCAGTATCCATATACCGAGGCATATGACTATTAATAGTGAAGGTAGAGGTATTCATGTCTTAATGGTAATGTTTATTCTATATGATGAAGTGATGCGGGAACATTTATACATTTTTAACAACACATAAGAGGTTAAATCAAATATATTATAACATATTACTTAATTAATGTTACAATGTCAAATAATAAATGAATATTGGCTGATTATGGAGAAAAAAAAAAGAAATTGTTTCCATTGTTTAAAGATTAATTCACCGGAGATATATCTTCATCAGTAACATTGAACTTGTTGGTAGAGGGACAATCTTTTAATGTTATCACATGGTCTGGTAGTGATATTAGTGTCTACACATTTTACAAAAAAATCATGATAACAAGAGTACCATTAAAAATAGTCGTGTAATGTTCTTTACCTAAGCGGTCCATTTTTCAAGTTCCAAAGATAAAAACCCAATTTTTGAATCGACACCATATTTTGGAGTTCTTAGAGACATATATAAAAATTTATTATATTAAATTTAGAGTCACCATGTTTATGTGTAATTGGGTTTTAAGTAATAGTGGTGTGAAACATGAAGAATATGGGTTTATACTAGTTGATTTGAAAACATTTAGTTGCAATGAGGAACCATTTATCCTGGCCACACATGAAAATCATTATTTTATGTCATTGATACATCGAATGATCCATGGTCTATCATTTCTCAAGGGTAAATAATTGATTTGGCTGATGTGAATGATGACTATGATGATGTTATTGATTTATATAACACATCCTTATCTATTAATCAATTTTAATTTAATAATGATTTTTACACAGGCATAATGCATGCATTACAGAATTATAATGCTGAAGGGATATGTGAAAACACTAAATTACTCTCATAATTAATCTCGTAATTTTTTAAATTATTTTTCTTTTTTGAAATTAACATGTGTAAAAACAACGTTATTTATTAAATATTAAATAATATATTTATAAATTTTTCTATAATTTTAGAATAAATTTATATATTAAATATTTTACTTCAATAATTTTTTTGGATAAATATTCATAACATCATTATTTTTTTCATTTACTAACACATGTCTGTCCTTTTTTTAGTAACATATTTTTACATTATTTTTTTCTAAATATTTGATTTTCTAATATATTACAGGTCAAAAATTTTCATTACAATTCTCTCTTACAATGAAGGACACCGAAATAGGCACAGAGGAGCATGTACGAAGGTATATTTCTATTTTCATATTATTAAATATCTATTTATTTAATTATTTAATGTAAAACAATTTTAATTTTAAAAAAATTACATAACTATTGATGAGACCTCAACAGTGGAGTTATATTCCTTTAATTTTAAGAAATTGACTTCTGTAGTAGATAAGTGTGGCATTAAACATTTACCTAAACATTCTATGTCCCATAAAGATGAGTGATTGCATATTACTTTTTGTGATAATAATAATGCAACTAGACAAAATGAAACACAATTTATCATATATATCTCTATTTAGATAAGTTACTAGATTTTAATACTATATTATCATTAAAAGTTCATCAATAAGATGGAGAATGATTGGATTTGGGAGGTCGTAAAGGTATAATATCTCAATTGATTGATATTTTCATATTTTTCAAATATGATATGTATAAAATGATTAATTATTATTTTGTTAAATTATAGTTGACATTTATTTTTTATGAAAAAAAATAAATTAATAAAAGTATTCTTACTCTGTTTGTGGTAAGATAGATATTTTTTCAAAATAAAGTTTAAAGGAAATTCTGTTTTTTAAAAATTTATAATGAAACCCATGCCTCATGTATAAGTTTGTCGGTGTAGATATGTGGAATAAATCTTTTCCAGCCATCATAATGGAACCTTTATTGTATGATAATTGTATTAAATTGTAGAATTTCATATATATATATATATATATACATATTAAATTATTAAATTACATTTCTTATAAAATCCCTCTAGGAAATCCCATCAATAAATTTAGTTACAGAATGTATATCTTATACTTTATCATGTGGAAGGTATCATATTATGCAGCCAAAAATTATTGAGGAAAATTATGAAGTACTATGAGATCACTCAACTAATGGTTATGATGTTGTCAATTTTGGTCCTCCATCTCACCCACTCTCAATAAAAAATGAAAAGGAGAGAGAAGAAGAAAAAATGGAAAGTATCTTGTAGAGGAAGCTATGGAATTAGATGATAAAATTGTATATAAATTTTCTTTATTTTTCATGAATTTCATTATTTAATAAATTATATACACTTATATAACATAATCATTTTTCATTTCAGGAAAAACATCAGGAGAAATATACATAGGGTTCTTTTATCCCAGAGGGGAGGATGGCCATCCTAGCCACAAATTTTGGAAAGGTAGAACACCCCATATGTGTTAGAGGATGTCTAAAGAATGTTAGTATTCATATTTTTTTATAGTAAGATATTAAGTGACCTAGAAAATAGGATCCTTCAAATATGATTTGAAAAATATGAAACATTATATGGGTAATAGAATTTAAGTATACATACATGATACATTGTGATAACACATGACATGACAATAGCCGTCTGTGTGGCCTTCCTAGCATGATGAGTCGGTTGTATAACCTCTATATCCAACCCAACCAGATTACCCTATGTAACCTGCCTATTTTATTCCTCTACCTCCACACTCAGACCAAACGTTATACTGCGACTTGTTTATTGGAGATCCTTTTATACATATTGTTGTCTTAGGACTCATGTATTTTTTGAGGGATTATGTACATCACCACCCTATGAAGATATGTCAGGATAGATTATTAGTACTTGATATTAATGATCCAAATTCTCTAATACCATTTCCTAAAAATAATATTACCAGAGTTTTGGATGTACTTGGTCATTTTTTTACTTTGGTCAACTGGTTTTATTCATTATAATTCATATGAGGTTTCATTTTTTTAATATTTATTACAAATTATTTAAAACTGATTATAATTATTTCTAAAATATAACTTATATAATATTATCTAATAGAAAAATAAATTACAGTAATGAATCAAAACATTTTGAAATGATTGACTATTGATAAATCTGATATTTATTTTGGGATACAAAGATTATCTCAGCCTTATTCTTCCTTGAATAATTTCTATGTGTTTTAGATTATGTATAATGTATGTGGAAGAGATTATCCATTAATATTAATCAATTAAGATATCATTCATCAATTATATTTTGAAGAGATCAGCATACATTTTTTCCAGTTGTTTTCCATGTAAGTAAATTTAAATTTTTATTTTTATTTTATTCATAAAATAAGGTTTCAATTGAGTAACTATATTCCCTTTTTAAATTCATTATCTACACATTCTTCTTATACAAAATCAAAGCACAAACATTTAAAATTTGATAGAACAAAAATACATTTCCATTGTAGTAAATCAAGTGTTGAATTCTAATAGACGTGTGTATATATATATGAGATATTAGCACAAATAGAGATTGTGTAATGGCTATTTCTATTTCAGGATAAGTAATAACAAAGACATAATGAGGAACTAATTATTATTATAATTTTATTAATTGTGATCATTTTTTATTATAGGGGGAATTGCATGTTGGCAATACTTTTCCTATGTGAATCCACCTTATATTGGTTTTTCAATTTATCATGGAGTGTAGGTAAAAGATTTTCCACCTTATTATATAAGAATGTTTTTTCTATTTTCATATTCTAATTTTTGATTAATTATAATTATTTATACATGAATCATAAGTTAATATATAAGAAAATTTATTTCTTTGATAAAATTTAACAATGAATAAATGTTGATAATGGACCCAAATACAATCAAATATGTGGAAGTAATAGTGAGTATTTTTTATATTATATATTATTTTGATGTTTTGATATATATATATATATATATTTGTTTGTTTTTATTATAATGATAATGTTTTATAATTTTATTTTCATCATCCACAAGGTTATATTGAATGTGGTTATTATGTTCTACAAATTTATATATGATATAATAATAAATTGGGTAAATACTAAATTTTAAAAGGTCAGTAGTTCTAATTAGTTTATATTTTCTTTCATTGTAAAATAAATTTTAATCTCATATGATTCAATTATATTGTAAAAATTCAATAATGAGCAGTCCTATACCGAAAATGAACTTACCCATCCTCAATAGTTTTTTGGGAACTATTTTTATTTCTTATTATGATTTAATGTATGTATATTCTAATGTGTATGAATATTATCACATTTTCCTAAAATATGTGTAAAATGAATGAATTGTTTTTTATAATATGTGTTTGAATATAATAATATCAAATGAATTCTTTAATAATAACTAATATCTACCATGTTTTAAATTCTAGGTATGTGTTTTAAATTATACTTTATAGTACAAATGCATAGATAAATTTTTTATTGACTACATAATATCATGTCTGTTTTCATAGATGTTTAGTCAATGAAAAATTTTATATAATTTTTTATACTCTTTATTTATTATAGTGAATTCTATAATTTCGGATGTGTAATATTCTGAATTTTTTTTTAAAAAAATTTACATTCGGCCTCAGTTTTTATAAAAGAAAATGATTAATACTTTTAAACAAATATTCGGGTTTCAGCGTCGGTTTTCATTTAAAATGATGCCCAAAACTGGCCTTTTCTGATATTTTGTGTTATTTTGTAATAAACAGACCAGGAAAATAACACTCTGTATGAATTTTAGCATAAATATATTAATTAAACTGAGGCCAAAAACTAGTCCCAGTATCATTTTCGGCATCTTTTTTGAGAAGAGACACTGAAAATAATATTTTTTATGTCTCCATTATAGAATTAATTTAAAACCCAATGTCAAAAATGAGAAAAAACATTAAATTATGATTTTTACTACTGTAATATAAATTATTTTTACTCAAAATTGAATCAAATATATCAAATATCATTGGAATATTTCGATTTCAAGATCTATGAGAAATGTTTTGATTTTGAGGAGAAGTTAGAAATGGAGTTTTTTGATGATCACATGTCCCATGAAAATAATAAAAAGAAGTGTTCAAGTTTACATTAAATGGGAAAGAAATCATCAAATAATTTTTGATTTATGAAAACAAAATATCCATATTTTCCCATGTTTTGTAAAAATGCTTCTGGGAGAATTCCCTTCAATGTTTGGGAAGTGATTTTGATGTGGTAATTTTTTTAATATGGGTCTTGAATTCATGGAATATGATCATGATGAAAATGAAAAGTCATTAGTATGATGTTTTAGTGGAAATGAGATAGGTCAGTAGGCCAATGTCTTTCCCAAGTTTATTACCCAGGTTGGAAGCAATCAATAATTAAATAAAAAGTGGCTCTCAAAATATTATAGTACTACAACAATTGATGTTGTATGATCATATGATTTGGTGATATTTATGTTACATGTTTATTATAATTATTACAACACACTATTATAATATGGATCATCACATTCCTTCACATGTTATCAATTTACAAGTATATTTGGAATGTCAACTCTTGAAACTAAGATATAACTTTTGGTAAAAAAAAAATATAAGTGGGAGTATTAGAGGAACCAAGACTTATAGGAAACGTTATATTGATATTATTGAGATTGTATTTCCATAAAATCAGATTGAACTTCCCATAGTGGATTTTGATATCCTTTTGATATGTATTAAATTTTAGATAATAACGACAACATATCCTTCAAATACTTGAATGTTTTATTAAATTATTCCATATCTTAAATAACACATCCCAATGGTTTTAAATTTATAAATGATGGTAGTGAAATTTAATATCCTCATGTTATTAAAAATAATGGAATAGTTCTAATATCTAATATCCTAGTAGATAATGAATTAATATATGTTTTTCTTGATGATTTTACTGGTGTTGTTACAGAAGAGTTATTTGAATTAACTATTGATCTAGTTAAAAATTATAATCCAATTAATAAAATAACATATCAAACATCTCATGTAATATATTTTAATTTGAAAATTCAGTTCCATTATTAATAAGATAAATGTTTCCTTTGACCTAAAACCTCACTATCGGGTTCTCATATCTTACTTGTGAACAAGAAATATGGTTCTGTTTGAATTTTTGTTGATTACAAAGCCTTGAATAACATCACTATAATGAAAAATTATCTATTTCTTCATATCAAGTATTTGTTTGTTCATCTTAATAGAGATTAGTGTTTTTCAATGACTGATATGAGGTCCTGGTACTATTATATGAAGGTGAAGGAAGATGAAATTCAGAAGACAACATTTCAAATGAGATATGGGCATTATGGATATTTAATTAATCCATTTTGGATATATAATGAACCTTTTATATTTATTAATATTATGAATATAATAATCCATTACTGTCTAGATTAGTTTGTGGTTGTGTTTATGGATGATATTTCAGTATATTGTAAAATCCATGAGGAACATGAAAGGCACTTAAGGATTGTTTTAAAACCCATAAAAGAAAATAAACTATATTGGAAGTTTAGTAACATTGAATTTTGGTTTCAATAAATTGAATTTACTAGAAATATTGTTTTTAAATATTGCATTAAGGTTCATACTGCTGAAAAACATGTTAATGAGTGGCCAATACCTACAATTGACATTGATATTCATAGTTTTCTTGTATTAGTGGGTTATTAACAATGGGTTGTTGAAATGTTTTCTTGGTTATCTGTACTACAAACTATGTTATTATGAAGGGGAGTCAAATTTATTTTGATAGGATAATGAAATGTTTTATTTATTAAACTGAAAAGAATACTGGGAAATAATATTTTTTTCTCACCTCCTTCCATAAATGGGGATTTTTTCCTCTACAATGATTCTTCATTAAAAGGACTTGGTTTTTTCTGGATGAATCATTATGAGGAAATTTCATATTCTTAATGTCAGTTGAAAACTAATGAGTTAAATTAACTGACACAATATTTGGAATTAGCTATTTTTAAGATTGAATAAAAAAATAGAGGCCTAATTTTATACAATGAAGTGTGAAATATTAAATGATCACAATATCTTGATGAATATATTTACTCATAAAGTGTTTAATGTGAGACAAATAAAACAGATGAAACTAATATTGTATTATAAATGAACGATTCATTATCATCACAGAAAAAAAAATCAAATGGGATGATTCATTGAGTTGATGAAGTATTTATAAACTAAACAGGTTTCATTTGGAATGTGACCCTTTGGTTAATTTTCTTATTAATTATGGAAAAGATGTCTTAGATACAATGACATCTTTTTTTTTCAGGTTTCACCGAAGTTGACTTTTTCAGAAAGTATTAAGAGATCTCGGAAGGGGGACCAGTCATTGTTAGAAACTGTAACGTCCTGTATGAATGGTATGTTTCAAAATTTATGTATTGATTAATAAAGAGTTATATGATTTAGAAAAATAATATATTTTCATTGTGATACACTATTGATGAAAGAGTTGTCGACTAAAGCATATATTTCTTCATTTTTTATTAATCCTAGGAGCACTATGATTGAAAAAGTACATCGACAATATTATTTGTTGGATCGAATGAAAATAGTTATTGATCAATTTATAATGAATTGTTTTACATGTCAATAGGTTACCTTGTAGAACAGTTACTGAAGGTGTAGCATCCCATGATTCAATAAAGGAACACAATGTTCAATAGCGAACATGATATGCTAGATCGAGCATAAATGAACATCTAAATATTATTATTTGAATGTCACTATTTTTATATTTTCATTAGAATAGTTGTAATGAATAGTATCAACTGAATTATGAAGATATGGTTTACATGTTTTTAAATAATGATTCATTTGTTACCAAATTTATAAAAATGATAATAAAAAACTATTTAATATAAAAGGTGTGTTTTTATGAAAACCTATTTAAAAGAGAATAATTTTGTTTCTAAAATCATATCTCACTGTATATATTTTTATTAAATAAAATTTATATTATATATATTTAGTTTAAAATTTTAAAATCTTCTTATATGTTTTCTAGATATGATATAACAACAAATTCAATTTTCTAGATAAATGAAGTAATAGAAAAATACAGTTTTACTCCCTTTTGATGCTTAACACCTTTCAAATATAGTTATTTAAAATTTTATAAGTTATTTTTGAAATAATAAATTCCTTTATTGGAAGTTAGATATCAAAAGATTCCTTGGTTGAAATTTTGGTTTTTTCTGATGAAATTCAATTTTTAATGAAAAGTGAAAATATAGCATTCTAATTCATAACTGCATTATCATCTAATTTACTTATATAGTCAGATTATATTATTAGTTGATTTTAAAGTTTAATTTTATTCTGTTATTATCATTTAAACCAATTTTGGTAAATGAATGTAATTTCACATTTTAATTAGTCAAAATCAAATGTTAATATTTTGATTGTGATTACTTCTTAAAAACCAGCTTTACCTTTTTGATAATGGGAATTAAATTTAAATTAATTAATGAAAAATAATTGTTTTGAATTTGGAAAAAATAATTCCACATTTTAAATCACATGGTCTAAATTATTTAAAAATTGAACTTTTTATTTTTGGACATTATGAATACTAACTTCTATAATTATTTTCATTTACCACAATTGTAGGATAAATTAAGTAGATAAGGGTAAAAATAATATTATAATAATACGAAACTATCCTAACAAATTTCATTATCTTATTGGGTGAGTTATGGGTGAAGAAAATAATCCTTAGGAAAGAATTTTGTTATTTGGGAGCCACTTTGGTGTGAAATTGACATGTTATAATAATTAGTTTAATGTAATGGGAAATATAACAAAAACATGTATCTTTTCACTAATGTTTTTTAAGGTGGGTTATATATTTGAAATATTTGACTATAAATAGAAATTAAAAATCTAATAAGATTTCATAAATCATTATACTTTTATTATAATTCTTATAAATTAAATTAACTAAATTTATTTCCTACACAATGATGATAATGTGATTAGTTGATTAATGAAAGATTCAAATAAATGATATTATAAATACTAAAATAAATGTAATTTGAAAATTTATATATCAAAATTGAATTTTATGGACTATAATGACATGTTATAATTTATTTAATATATATTTTATCGATTCCATTATGTATTTATATCTTTAACAAAAATCAATTATTAATAGTTTTAAAATTAACATAAATTAGTTTTTAAATGAATTACTATTTTATTAAATGATAGAAAACTAATAAAAAATCTAATATTGGTCCAAATAATATATATAATGTTAAAACATTCACTAATGATTCAATTGAGGTTCTATTTTCATTTTATATTTAATATATTGACCATATAGTGTTAAATTTCAAGAAGATAGTGTAAGAGTTAATTTATATAACAAATGGTTAAATCATAAAAATAAGGATAAATTTATGACCTAAACATGTCAAAAAACTATTTTCTAAGAGGCGTTACACCCATAATCATCCTATCAATGAAAAATACCACTTTTTAGCTATTATAATTTGAAAATAAATTTACAATAATATAATATTTCAAGACCTTCTCAAAGTACACCTCCTCCCTCTTATAAAATGCCACCCCCTCTACCGACTTACTCACAACTCTGAAAAACTTTTTTGAAAAAAAAAATCATATATAATCTCTCAACATCCCTCTATTCTTCTTATAAGCCTTACCTTATATATAATGAAACTAAAGGAAGCATTTTTTCGCAAATCATATAGAGTTCCCTATTTTAGAGGTAGCATCTTCTCCCAAGATCCTATTGTTTTTTTTAATCTCCAACACCATAAACTCCAATTATAGGATTATATTATTACAAAGAAATTATAATAAATATACTAGGATATTTTTATGCTATGGTTTTAACCTGAACTTACATATAACTCTATCTAATGGATATATAACATATTTATTTTGTGAACGACGAACTACTGCCTCACGAAATGATGAATTTTCAATTTTATCCTACTGCCTCTCATGGTGGACATTATGATGGAAATGTATTTAGATATGAAATATATTATATTTATATTATCCTTATTCTTATGTAATTTTTATTTACAATATACATGTATGGTTTCCATAATGTGTTAATATGATAATTTCATTTGAGGAGGTGTGGACTATGATCCCCTCAATGTGATATAACTCATTAATACCCTAGATTGAACATATAAGAAATAGATTTAGTGAAATTATGTATCATATATAACATATATATTATAATATAATTGTAACATACCAATTTATCATTTAGTTTTTAGTTCATTAATATAACAATGAAATGAATGTTGCATTTCTACTTACAAATGACCCACCCTCTCCTTGTATGGTGCATTTCATTTATTATCTCTAAATATTAAGGACTCTTCTAAGAACATATATACTGAATATATATATATATATATATATGACATTTCAATCGTGAATAATATTTTAGAGAGGATATACTTTTAATCACTTCGATAATTTACATCAGAACAAGTTTATTTTCGACTAAGGTAATGAATATGGAAAAAAGAATAGATATGAACATAAATAATTATGTGATTTTAATATCCTATTATTAAGTGGTGTAAAATTAATAAGAAACACAAAAATTGTTCCAAATCAAGATGAAGTTAACTTATTTTTATTATTAATGAACATTACAATTATTGGCAATGAGTCAGACTCAAGGTAAGATAAATATTAACTCAATCTCATTACATGGAGTTAAATATACATGTCAATGGTTTGTTTTTTCAAGAATATGTGTGAATGAAATATGAATGTTTTATAATAAATATCCAATTATATTGGGTGAATTTATATATGTCAAATATAATTATCCCATTGATTTATCCATAATCTAATAATACAATCATTGTAAGGGAATTCATATCAATCATCTTTCATTGATGCATAAATAGATTTTATACACTAATTTCTTCTATAAGGATTATAATAAACCGTTATTACATTTAATATCATTCAATGATTTTCAAAATGAAGCCTTTTTCTATGAATCCTTTTAAAAAAGGACAAAAAGTAATTTTTTTACATATGCAGTGATAACGACTTCTCCTCTGCCACAACAAATATTTTATATTTTGATTTCTTAACAAGCTGTAATGTTTTTGAAAGGAAAATAAATACCATATAACCTTTTCACTTATTTTTTTTTTATTGAAAATGGTTTTTATAATTCTTTTATTATATCAATATTTTGGAATGATATCTTGTGATTGTAATGTGGAAATGTTATATTTTATTTTATTATTATTTTTTGTGTTATGAGTATGTTTTGGTACTTGGAAATTATTTATGTATATGGTGGTTCTACTATAAAATGAGGTTCAGTGAGCTTATGATATATCTCTAATCTGTTACTTTATGTGTCAAGGGAAAATGATAATGTTTCTCCAAAGAGATTTAAGGAATATTATGTGATGGGTATTCCAAATGTAGCCATGATGGTTACTCCCAATGTAGTTGTTAATGCGGAAATGATACTGTGATATAGATTCCATAAGTTTCTTTATGTTTTATTATTTGTATTATGTTTTGTTGTAATATTATTAATAACTGATTAAGATATTTATTTTATGTTTTATGGGTGAAAAGTATGATTCTTTTTAAATGTTTTTAGGTGTTTTAAATATTCATAGAATATAGTTTTATTCCTCATTTTATATACCTTTATGATCTTTTTTTAGTCATCCGATGTTTTTAAAATGATTTCCAAATTGCATAAGGATGGGCAAGATAAATTATGATGTCAAGAATTTATTTATCAGGAAAAAAATAATGTTTTCTTTAAATGGATTCCATTGGTGTAAAAAGTGGATACAGAGTGTAACTGTCCACATGTAATGTAATGGTCTATTATGTAATAATTATGGATTAATTATACAAAACTATAAATATAAATAGATGCTCAATTTAAATTATTGAATTTTCTAAAGATTAAGTAATATTTAATTTTGGGGGGTTATAGTTGGTATCTAAGGGTGGTTTAGACAACATTAGGATATTATGATGTTTTTTCCATTTGGGATATCATCATGGGTTTAAAATTTTATTGTTGATCATATGTTCAATATCATAGAAAAACCTGTTGAGGATTTATATTCAGAAATATTTACAAGAATTAAAGTATTTTAGGATACAATCACCTTTGAGGAAATTATGGGAACAATAGGAGCATACAAATATATTTTTACCAATAACTTATTCCATTCCAATTGATGATGAGGAATCATAAAATGACTTATGAATGATATGGAATATTTCTAGTATTATGATTTGAAATTATTTACATGTAGAACATGATTCATGTTTTTAAGGAAATAAGTATTAAGGAATAATATGAAAAATCATGGATAAAGAATCATGATGGATACTGAATATTATAATGTAATTCTAGAGTTATGATAGATTATATGATAATGAATTATTAAAAATCATAATTCACTTTTAATGATAGGAAACATTGGAAGAAATTTCTTATTATGTGTAACCCTTATTTTTTTATGTGAAAAAAACTTATTTGAGGAAGAATTAATAGTTCTTTTATGCACATAAATATAAATATCATTTAGGGTTTATATGATCCATCATTTTGATGTAATTATGGGTATTTACATTTTGGGATTCAACATTAAATACATGAGATAAACAATGATTATAAAATATATTATCATTATTTTTGAGTATTTTATCTCTATTTAGGATTTTTATAATAAATATGTAGATTTTTATGAATGGAAAACACGTAGACTGTTTGAAAACATGTCACATAAGACAGGGCTGTGGGAATCGAACTGAAAACCAAATCTTGACCAAGATTTATCACCTACCACTAGCATATGTCAAGTCCCATGTAAGTATAATATATTCTATTTACATAAGTCATTTTATCGAGTAAGAATAATTTGATTTTGGTATATTATTTTTTATCAAACAAATATCCTTAGCATAGGAAAATGATTTTTTGATTAATTGATAAATGTTATTTTGGAAGATGTTTTCTCCTTTGGGACAACTATATACCTAAGGAAAATAAAATAATATGTTATTTCATTTCGGGAGTACTTGTTTAATTATATTTTGGATGAATATATATTTTTATTATGGACATATTGAAATTTGGGTTATTTGTGGAAATGATTAACCTATAACAGAGAATATGTTATTATGTTAATTACTTTTCAGTAAGAGACTTTAAGAGTAGTTTATTTTATTTAGAGATAAATGTTAAGATTTATTGTGGAAGAATATGTGATCAAATAAATCAAAAATTTTGGTTTCAATCTTATTTTCAATTATATTGATGATTTTTTATGAAATATTTTTGTTAAATGGTCTATGTAGAACCTGGGTATTATTGTTTAATTATAGAGATTAAAAGTTGTCCCAATCCTTATAATGTATTATTATTTTTAGGGTATTATCTCATCTTGTAATGACCATTTTGGTTTTGGATAATGTCTAATGATAGGGAAAATATATGGTTTATGTTTTTTGGATTTTTGGATTCTCTAGAAGATTATTCTACTGCTTTAGGAGTGACCAAGTAATCATAAATAATCATTGATTTGGGAAGAAGATGAGTTTGTGGAGGAATTTTATTTATGAGTGAAACTCTACATTTCATATGAGTATATTTCCTTATGTTATTATTTTATGTAGTTAAATAATTTCTCAACTTTAATAAGTGGATCTTAAATAAAAATAATTTATTTTTTACATTTTCTTACTATGAAATCAAAGACTGTTCAATCCGTCAATTTTTTTTGGTTTTATCATTGATAAATTTCTCATGATCATGTCATCTATCAATCTCCATCAGAACTTCAAATATAGGTTTTCTTCCATATCCATGTAATCTTATATGTAACCCTAGAATGTGTTATCTTAGTTAACCCTTTTACTTTACTTTATATCTTTTATAGTGGATGTTTTATAAACCCTTTTTCCCATGTGGGATTACAATAAAGGTATTTTGAAAAGTCATACAGTAGTTACAGACCCTGAATTAAAATTTTGAGGATGAATTTTATTAAATGGTGGATTATGTAACACTCCTAGAGTTAAGATGGAAACATTTTGTTTAATAGTGTACATGATACTTCACATCAAGTTTAATGGAATAACTAAATATTATTATTTTTATGTCACTATTATAACCTAGTCATTGGAATGGCGGGAATGAATAATATTAATTGAATAATGCCAATATGGATTAAATATGTTTAAATAATGAATCATTGGTTACAAAATTTATTAAAAATTGAAATAATAACCAATTGAATATACCAGATGTTTATTTATGAGAAGAAATTTAAAAGGGAATAATTGTGTTTATAAAATCATATCATGCTTTATGATTTTTTATTTAATAAAAAATATATGTTATATATGAAATATAATGTTTTAAATTAATCTTTTATGTTTTCTAGATATGATATAATAAAAAATTCAATTTTTCAGTTAAATGATGTAATTTTCAAAAAGAGTACATTTTTACAGCGAATTGATGGAGAAACCTTTTAAATCATTTTATTAAAAAATTTATAAGATCCATATAACAGAATAAAATTTTTATTTGGAATAAGGACATAAAAAGTTTACATGAATGAATTTTTTGTATTCACTAATGAAAATCATATTTTACTGAATAATGAAAAAGACTACAATATAGTTTAAAACATCCTTTTCATTTAATTTACTTATATTGCTATATTATATATTTAATGAATTTAAAAGTGTAAATGGATTATGTTTTTTTCATTTAATCCAATTTTGTTCATTGGATGTAATTAGAAATTTAAATTGGAAATAAACACATGTCGGTCTTTTCAATGATTTTACTTATTAAAATCCCACTTTCTTGTTTTGACAATGAGGATTAATTTTAAATTAAATAACGAAACGTATCTGTTTTGAATTTGAAAAAATGGTTTCAATATTTGGAATCGTATTGTCCATTTTATATAAATTGGAACTTTTTATTTTTTGGCCATTAGGAATAATTATTTCAATAAATAATTTTACTTTCCATAGTTAAATCATAATTTAGGTAAATAAAGGTAAATATAATATTTTAATGATATGAAACTACCTTAACACATGTATTGGTATTATGGGATGAGTCACAGGAAACAAAAAAAAATCATTATTAAGAAACATTGGAATTTGGGAATGACTTAGTGTGAAAATCACATGTTATAATAATTAATTTAATGTTAATGGAAATATGTCATAAAAATGTCTCTTTTAAATCAAAAAAAATTAAGATGGGCT
This sequence comes from Viscum album, assembly GCA_963277665.1. NCBI lineage: Eukaryota > Viridiplantae > Streptophyta > Magnoliopsida > Santalales > Viscaceae > Viscum > Viscum album. The sequence goes on along the minus strand of OY728141.1, from coordinate 1,700,730,743 downwards.
TATATAATTGATATCATTGAATATAAATTTTAATTTTAAATCTAAAAAAATTTATTACAGCATTGTATTTTATTTATAATTTTTAGATATAAATAAAATTATTTATTTATGACACAATGATGCCATAGTGATTACCATATTAGTGAATGATTTAAAATAAATGACATTATAAATATTATAGTAAAAGTAATTTGAAATTATTAATTCCATAGATGTATTTTTTGGACAATTATTAAATATTATCTTTGAGTTAATGTTCTTTTTTGAATCAATCTAGTTGTGAAAGCTCTAAAAAATCAATCACTAAATAGTCTCAAAATTGAATTAAATGTCTTTTTGAAAAGAGATACTATTTTATTCAATGATATATTAGACATAAAAACTTATGATTCATCCAAAAGATATAGATAATGTTAAAAATAAGATTACGGATCAAATTGATGTTTTCTTGGCATTTTATAGTAATTATATTGACTATTTAGTGTAAAAATACATGAAAAGATGGTAAGCGTTAATTTATTTAACTAAAATATAAAGACTAATGATAATGATACATTTGTGACCTAAACATGTCTAAAAACTGTTTTTTGAGAGGATTTACACCCATACTCATATGATCCATTAAATATGTCTCTTTTTGGATATTATAATTCTAAAATCAATTTTAATAAAATAATATTTCAAGGATTTATTAAAGTTATCCACCTCACTCTTATAAAAGGCCACCACCTCCACCCACATACTCGCACAATAAAAAGCCCTTGTCTCACCCAAAATAGTTTCAAATAATCTCCCAACATCTCTCACATACTTAAATAAGCCTTACCTTGGGAAGAAGGTAACTCAAGGAAGTCATTTGACTCAAATCAAACGGAGTTACCCGATTTAGTGGTAACATCTTCTCTCAAGCGACGTTCATTTATTTTTCATCTCCAACACCCTAACCTATATTTATTCAATTTGAAGTGCCCAGATCAGTGTGAATCACTGAGAGGGGGAGGGGGTGAATCAGTGATCCTTTAAAACTTTTTACTAATTGATTCTTAATCAATTAAACCTCTATGGCTGGTTAAAGCCTCGATCCACTCTTCTTGTATCTCTCACCTTTCCACGAATGATGCAGCAAATGTAAAGGCACTGGACACAAGGATTTACAAGGTTCGGCACCAAAGGCCTACATCCTTGCCATGCTCTCCAAGCATGGATTCTCCCATTATAATCTGTTAGTATTACAATGGTCGATACAGAGTCCCACTGTATCTCTCCTGAGTCCCACAGGAGGGTCTTTATACTGCGTCCCACAGTGTTACCAGAGTCCCACTGGCCTGCTCCAGAATCCCACTGAAGACTTCTTCTCCCTGAGTCCCACAGGGTCTTCTCCTGGCTCCTCGAATCACACGAGTAGCTCTTCTTCACTTTAAGTTCTTCAAGTATCCTCAGCAGTCTGGGATAAAGACTGCTGGCCTTGCTCTGTACCTCTGATCACTTGAGTTGATGAGGTCTTCTCGTCTAGCTCGGGCTTTATCACCTTCTTCTAAGGATGACCCGGCTTCTTTCTTCAACTACTGAATGCTCAGACAACTGATGTCTTTATCTTCGGTCTGGTCCAGTCTCAGTTGCACACCACTGATTTAGCACTGTTCACGTGTGCACGTGCATGCATGCATGCATGCACTGTCCTCTTTTTTCTTCTAGGTGCAATAATCCCACAAAGGGTGTAGACACTTTAAGCACACACCTTCTTCCTTGAACTTCACACTTTTGTTCAATGTGTTTACACACTTAAATGTGTGTTATACTTTGTGTGAGTCTTCTTCTTCTTCTAAGTGTGTCCACTCCTCTTAGAGCACACACATAGGTTCGGCCTTCTTTGTCACTTGTTCATGTACACATAAATTGTTCTTTGTTTTGCACACACTTGACTTCGGCCTCTTCCCTCTTCTTGTTGCACACCCTTAACCCGTAGGTTGTTCTTCAATTTTGCACACACAAAATGTGTCTTCACTTGGTGCACACACAAGGTCACAACCCTCGGCCTTTTCAAATGCACACACGGTCAAGTGTGCTCTTCCTCCTCACTTAGCACACACAAATAATATTCTTTTAGCACACACTTGATCTTGGCCTACTCCTTTATTCTTGCACACACTTGGGCCGTAGGTGGTTCTTCATGTTTGCACACACACACAAATGTGTGGTCTTCACTTCACCCACTTGCACACACAAGGCATGCCTCGGGTCTTCCTTCACTTTAGCACACACACACAATGGTGTGGTCTCCTTTGTTTGCACAAGGCTACGGCCTTTTCTTCAAGTGCACACACACTGCCCACTGCCTGTTCTTTGTTCTTGTTTGCACATACACCCAAAGCACTAAGGGCTCGGTTCTTCCTCCTCTGCACACCTACTGCCAACAGCCTTTCACCTTTGTTTGCACACACATGAGGCAAGGCCTCGGGTTCTTCCACCTTCAAAGTAGGCGCGCAAGTGCTTGATGAGCCGCGGCCTCCTCTTCTTCAACAAAGCACAAGGTATGAGGCGCGGCCTCTCTTCCTCAACACTTCCGCGCAAGGCTCAAGACACAAGGGCCGCGCAAGCCACGGGTGCAAGGCACCGCGGGCACGCCGGTGCAAACCGTGCAAGGGGGCACGGTGCACAGAGGGGGTGCGCAAGGTCGTGCTACCCTTCCTCCTTCCTGTCGCGCAAAGGATAGCGCGCAGGGGGCTCCTTCGGGCCTCAAGTGGCACCGAGAACAACAGTCGCGCAAGTGGGATGCGCGGGGCTTCAACTTCGCGAGGCAGAGGCTTCGCGGGACTCTCTTCAAACTTTCAGCACATCAGCAACTTCTTCTCGAGGGCTAGGCCTCATTTATATAGGCAGAGGAGAGGCGGTTCTATCCGCGTGAAATAACTTCAAACACCCGAGATCTTCAGATCTTCAAGATTTCCAAAATCTTGTTTCTCCTCTGTTTCACGCGGCTTCCCTTATTTTTCGGCCTTCTTCACGTGCATGCGACTTAGAACGCATGCACGGCCTTCCTTCGATCCAAACCATGCAGAGCATCAACACCGAATGGCCTCGCACCTTCGGTTTGCTTCGGCCTTCATCGAAATCTCCCAAACATTGCATGCATGTGTATTTTTAAGCATGGATCGGTTCGGTGTGGAGAGACGAGCTCAATGGAGCCTTCGGCTTCGAGAGAGATGGCCGGAATCTCAAAATAGGTCGTCGGATGGCCTCTGGTTCGTCGGCGGCTCGCGGGTGGCTTCGGCTCGAGCTCGAGGTGGAAGACGAGCCACGGCCGTCGGATCAGGCGATGGAGATACATCGGGCGGCCTGGATCTGATCGCCTCGCCGCGGATCAGTTGTGCAGCCGAGATCTGGCGCGCGATTGATCGTGCGGCCAGGATTACTCCCGCGGAAAAAATCCGCGTCCCACATCGAATCCTCGCGCGGTTTTTCCGCAGCTTATTACCCAAGCGCCGCCTCAACCCAGCAATTGAACTCTCTCCCTCCACGGTGCCGCCCCGCACCATGTTCTCCCTGCGGGCGCGCTCTGCGCCCACTCATGCCTCCTGCGGGCGCGCCACTGGCGCCCACTATGCACCCTTCGGGCGCGCGGGTTTCACCACCGCGTGCCCTCCGGGGGCTTATACACGGCCCCCTCTGCCTCTCGGGGGCTGGCCCCATGGGATCCCCTTGGGTGTGGTGACCTGGTCCCACATGTGCCTTGGGTTGAACCCTTAAGGCTGGCCTCCTTGGTGGCCTAATTTTTTGGCAAAGTAAATATAGGGTACTTTGTATAAAAATAAAGTAACCACATACATAATTTGAAATGCCAAGAGCCACTCCAAGCCTTCTCCTCTAAGCCATTTCTTCTCTCTTCTTCTTAGGAATTGATCAATCCTCCTCTCATATGATCTTCACTTAGGATATCGAATTCCCGAAGGTTCTTCATCAACCGAGCTCTTGTTCAATTATTTCTCCTTCATTAGAATTCCTCCATTCTTCTTCAACATTTAGTCATCACTTTGTAATGGAATTCACGAAGGGTCTTCATCTTCAACTGAGCTCCTAAATCACTTAGATTCTTCAATGTGCTTCATTGACCTAATCAGAGATCAATTGGATCAACTTCAAATTCACATGCACTAAGAGTTAGTACATGGACTTCATTAAACCACTTCATCCACTTAGAAGTAGTGAATGGATCATCTTGCTTCTTCAACTCCTCATGCATTGTCACTACAATGCATGGTCTTCAAACAATGTTGTGACATTGTATCATCAGGATAAAAGTTCTATGAACTTAATGATCAGCTCAACAATCGTCAGATGTTCTTAGAGAATGTTTCAACCATCATCTCCTATGTCACTTAGTGAATCTCCTAAGTGACATGCATCTTAGTACTATGGCCATTCTCTCTTCATCACCAACACCATCACAACCTTTGTCATTCACATCTTAACATTCCTTGACTTCCATTCATTCCAAGACAACTTCATGCCTCATTGACAACAAATGCAACACAATTCACATCAATCTCCCCCTTTGTATTTGTTGTCAATACACCACTTCAGCACATATGAATGGGTCAATATGTGTGCCAATATTTTCTCCCCCTTATTGGCAATCAAATGCAAAGGTGTGGTGTGGTTCTCTTTCAAAAATATCTTCCTCCCTTTGAATAGCATCTTCTTGAAAATCACTAAGAGAGGGATGATGTCACATGTTCTCTTTAGCAAAGAACCTTTAGTAAATCAGCTCTAAGTCTACTTGGGCTAACCCGGTGTAGAAAACAAGAGTGATGTAACCAAGGTACTCAATGCTGTCCAAGATTCACTATACATGTGAGATCATGCTTCAGGGGTTTGAAACTTTTTCAGATATAACAATGAATTGCTAAATCCTGCACATACTTCACAAAACACATTAGAATGTTCAGGTGCAAAGATAAAGCTCCCCCTTTCACCCATTTGTCTTCAATCCATACTCCCCCTTAATTGACAAGATAAACTCAATTAAGAAACAAGGGGTGAAAGTATGATTGGAATACCTTCACTTTTCTCAAGATGGTATTAATCTCAGAATCCCATCTTCTTCAGATTGGCTCCCCCTCAAGGGGTGCACTCCATTCTGTCCAAACCATCCTCCAGTTGAGAATGATCATCATCTTCAATTCCCTGCAATGTTAGCACATGTAAATACCAATAGTATAAGGGAATAAGATGGAACTTCCTTGGTTCATCAATGTGAACAACAAGGTTGAGAAGATTCTCTCAACCGAGATGTCCCATTTTCACCAGTCTTCACACTTGCACATTTGATCTTCATTGATGATTGTGCTGGTGTGGTTCTGAAAACATCTTCATGTGAAATATTTTTCTTCCCTCTTTCCTTAGCAATTGCCAGAACGTCATCTTCAGCTCTTTTCAGATCTTTGGCAAGTTGCAACTGATTTGGCCATATGACTAGTAAGTCACTTGGAAGTGTGGCCTCAGTTTTGGAAATTCCACATGGTTCTTTTGATGCTGTCAAGCTACCTCTCTTAGGCAACTTGTTTTCAATCACTCCCTTCTGCTTCTTCTGGATTGATTGTCTGTTTGAGTTCAATTGGCTTCTTTTGAATTTCATGGCTTCTTTACAAAGATCCATGATATGTCCTTTCTTTCCACAGTAGAAGCATGTCTTCTTGGTGGTCCTACTGGATGACTCACCCTTCTTGGACTTAGACTCCAAGGTCTTCTCTTCCTTTTTCATAATCTTCTTGGGAGCATTGTCACCTTTCATCTTGCTTCCCAAGGATTCTCTCTGAGCCAGGTTCTGTGATCTTTTCTTCTTTTGAGCTCTGGATACAGTTGGAGATTGACATGTATCTTTTTTACCACTTTTGCAATCATCCCAGATGTTGTCAAGTAATCCAAATCTATTTGCAGTAAACAGATGTTTCTGGACCTGTGGATGTTGCTTCTTTTCTTCTGGCTTGCTCCCCCTAGGCATGGGCTTCCTCTGTGCTTTGGCATTTAGTGGATTGTACCAACAATCCTTTGCACAATGCCCATACTTGTTACAACACCAGCATTTTCCCACGAATCTTGACCTCTTCAGTCCTTCTGATTGTAGGGTACTTTTCTTGACAAGTTGTCTTGTTTCAGGAGAGCTCTGCTTCTTTACTGTCTTCATCCATATTTGTTTGGATTCATTCTTCCATCCTACACTTTTTGTGGAAACACATTTAGAAACATGAGTACAAGATGGTATGGATGGTACCTTCTTGTTAGAAGTTGTTGCACTTTCACTAGAGGATGTCTTTCTTTTAGAATCATCCTTCTCAAGGCATACTTGAGTAGCAACATGTCTTCTTCCAGTTGACTGGGAGGCTTTGGCTTTGGGTGATTGCTGATTTGTCAATATCACCTCCAATTCTAAGCATTTCATGTTAAGGGAGTTCTTCTCATCCTCAACAGTTCTTAGCCTTCCTTCCCAATTCTCCACCAGTTGTTTCATCTGGTCTTCATGCACCTTCTTCAATTCTTGCAATGAATTGTCCAGCTCCTTCACCCTTTTGACTTTGTCTTCTAGTTGAGCATCTTTGACAACCATTGACACTTTGTGCCTCTTTTCCAGTGCATGGAAAACTTCTTTGATAATTACTTAAAAGATTTCTTTCTCAGAAAGGATTCTTTGCAATTCTTCAGTAGTGTCTTCATATCTTTCATTGCAAAGAGATACTGTTTCATCTTTGGCATTTACCAGCTTTCTGAGAGTGTTGGTTATGCCAACCCTCTTAGCCAGCTGATCTTCCATAGCATTGGATTCTTCTTCTAACTGTGATTTTTCTTCTTGAAGATCATGGATGCCTGTAGCTATACACTTTGCCACTTCCATGGGAACTGTCTTCTGAAGATATTTGAGTGCACTCTGAAGATCATTCATTGTTTCAACTTCATCACAGCTAGGACAGGCTTCATCAGAAGAATGATAAAAGGAATTGTCATCTGATGTGACTTTCACATTTCTTTCCATAGAAGGAGTTTCTCTGATTGCAGCAACCTTCTTCTTCATCTTCTTGGCCTGTTTCTTCTTTCTATTTTTCTGAGTCTTGGCAGATATCTCCATTTGAGGCGGGTCGCTCGTTTCCTCAAATCTGCACTTCATAAAGACTCCCTTGGATCTTTTAGAGGCAACCTGGCTCTGATACCAATTGAAGTGCCCAGATCAGTGTGAATCACTGAGAGGGGGAGGGGGTGAATCAGTGATCCTTTAAAACTTTTTACTAATTGATTCTTAATCAATTAAACCTCTATGGCTGGTTAAAGCCTCGATCCACTCTTCTTGTATCTCTCACCTTTCCACGAATGATGCAGCAAATGTAAAGGCACTGGACACAAGGATTTACAAGGTTCGACACCAAAGGCCTACATCCTTGCCATGCTCTCCAAGCATGGATTCTCCCATTATAATCTGTTAGTATTACAATGGTCGATACAGAGTCCCACTGTATCTCTCCTGAGTCCCACAGTGTTACCAGAGTCCCACTGGCCTGCTCCAGAATCCCACTGAAGACTTCTTCTCCCTGAGTCCCACAGGGTCTTCTCCTGGCTCCTCGAATCACACGAGTAGATCTTCTTCACTTTAAGTTCTTCAAGTATCCTCAGCAGTCTGGGATAAAGACTGTTGGCCTTGCTCTGTACCTCTGATCACTTGAGTTGATCAGGTCTTCTCGTCTAGCTCGGGCTTTATCACCTTCTTCTAAGGATGACCCGGCTTCTTTCTTCAACTACTGAATGCTCAGACAACTGATGTCTTTATCTTCGGTCTGGTCCAGTCTCAGTTGCACACCACTGATTTAGCACTGTTCACGTGTGCACGTGCATGCATGCATGCATGAACTGTCCTCTTTTTTCTTCTAGGTGCAATAATCCCACAAAGGGTGTAGACACTTTAAGCACACACCTTCTTCCTTGAACTTCACACTTTTGTTCAATGTGTTTACACACTTAAATGTGTGTTATACTTTGTGTGAGTCTTCTTCTTCTTCTAAGTGTGTCCACTCCTCTTAGAGCACACACATAGGTTCGGCCTTCTTTGTCACTTGTTCATGTACACATAAATTGTTCTTTGTTTTGCACACACTTGACTTCGGCCTCTTCCCTCTTCTTGTTGCACACCCTTAACCCGTAGGTTGTTCTTCAATTTTGCACACACAAAATGTGTCTTCACTTGGTGCACACACAAGGTCACAACCCTCGGCCTTTTCAAATGCACACACGGTCAAGTGTGCTCTTCCTCCTCACTTAGCACACACAAATAATATTCTTTTAGCACACACTTGATCTTGGCCTACTCCTTTATTCTTGCACACACTTGGGCCGTAGGTGGTTCTTCAAGTTTGCACACACACACAAATGTGTGGTCTTCACTTCACCCACTTGCACACACAAGGCATGCCTCGGGTCTTCCTTCACTTTAGCACACACACACAATGGTGTGGTCTCCTTTGTTTGCACAAGGCTACGACCTTTTCTTCAAGTTCACACACACTGCCCACTGCCCGTTCTTTGTTCTTGTTTGCACATACACCCAAAGCACTAAGGGCTCGGTTCTTCCTCCTCTGCACACCTACTACCAACAGCCTTTCACCTTTGTTTGCACACACACGAGGCAAGGCCTCGGGTTCTTCCACCTTCAAAGTAGGCGCGCAAGTGCTTGATGAGCCGCGGCCTCCTCTTCTTCAACAAAGCACAAGGTATGAGGCGCGGCCTCTCTTCCTCAACACTGCCGCGCAAGGCTCAAGCCACAAGGGCCGCGCAAGCCACGGGTGCAAGGCACCGCGGGCACGCCGGTGCAAACCGTGCAAGGGGGCACGGTGCACAGAGGGGGTGCGCAAGGTCGCGCTACCCTTCCTCCTTCCTGTCGCGCAAAGGATAGCGCGCAGGGGGCTCCTTCGGGCCTCAAGTGGCACCGAGAACAACAGCCGCGCAAGTGGGATGCGCGGGGCTTCAACTTCGCGAGGCAGAGGCTTCGCGGGACTCTCTTCAAACTTTCAGCACATCAGCAACTTCTTCTCGAGGGCTAGGCCTCATTTATATAGGCAGAGGAGAGGCGGTTCTATCCGCGTGAAATAACTTCAAACACCCGAGATCTTCGGATCTTCAAGATTTCCAAAATCTTGTTTCTCCTCTGTTTCACGCGGCTTCCCTTATTTTTCGGCCTTCTTCACGTGCATGCGACTTAGAACGCATGCACGGCCTTCCTTCGATCCAAACCATGCAGAGCATCAACACCGAATGGTCTCGCACCTTCGGTTTGCTTCGGCCTTCATCGAAATCTCCCAAACATTGCATGCATGTGTATTTTTAAGCATGGATCGGTTCGGTGTGGAGAGACGAGCTCAATGGAGCCTTCGGCTTCGAGAGAGATGGCCGGAATCTCAAAATAGGTCGTCGGATGGCCTCTGGTTCGTCGGCGGCTCGCGGGTGGCTTCGGCTCGAGCTCGAGGTGGAAGACGAGCCACGACCGTCGGATCAGGCGATGGAGATACATCGGGCGGCCTGGATCTGATCGCCTCGCCGCGGATCAGTTGTGCGGCCGAGATCTGGCGCGCGATTAATCGTGCGGCCAGGATTACTCCCGCGGAAAAAATCTGCGTCCCACATCGAATCCTCGCGCGGTTTTTCCGCAGCTTATTACCCAAGCGCCGCCTCAACCCAGCAATTGAACTCTCTCCCTCCACGGTGCTGCCCCACACCGTGTTCTCCCATGCGGGCGCGCTCTGCGCCCACTCATGCCTCCTGCGGGCGCGCCACTGGCGCCCACTATGCACCCTTCGGGCGCGCGGGTTTCACCACCGCGTGCCCTCCGGGGGCTTATACACGGCCCCCTCGGCCTCTCGGGGGCTGGCCCCATGGGATCCCCTTGGGCGTGGTGACCTGGTCCCACATGTGCCTTGGGTTGAACCCTTAAGGCTGGCCTCCTTGGTGGCCTAATTTTTTGGCAAAGTAAATATAGGGTACTTTGTATAAAAACAAAGTAACCACATACATAATTTGAAATGCCAAGAGCCACTCCAAGCCTTCTCCTCTAAGCCATTTCTTCTCTCTTCTTCTTAGGAATTCATCAATCCTCCTCTCATATGATCTTCACTTAGGATATCGAATTCCCGAAGGTTCTTCATCAACCGAGCTCTTGTTCAATTATTTCTCCTTCATTAGAATTCCTCCATTCTTCTTCAACATTTAGTCATCACTTTGTAATGGAATTCACGAAGGGTCTTCATCTTCAACTGAGCTCCTAAATCACTTAAATTCTTCAATGTGCTTCATTGACCTAATCAGAGATCAATTGGATCAACTTCAAATTCACATGCACTAAGAGTTAGTACATGGACTTCATTAAACCACTTCATCCACTTAGAAGTAGTGAATGGATCATCTTGCTTCTTCAACTCCTCATGCATTGTCACTACAATGCATGGTCTTCAAACAATGTTGTGACATTGTATCATCAGGATACAAGTTCTATGAACTTAATGATCAGCTCAACAATCGTCAGATGTTCTTAGAGAATGTTTCAACCATCATCTCCTATGTCACTTAGTGAATCTCCTAAGTGACATGCATCTTAGTACTATGGCCATTCTCTCTTCATCACCAACACCATCACAACCTTTGTCATTCACATCTTAACATTCCTTGACTTCCATTCATTCCAAGACAACTTCATGCCTCATTGATAACAAATGCAACACAATGCACATCACAATTATATCATAATAACAACAGTATCCTAAATATAATAGTATGATTTTATGAATTTGGTTTGAACTACACATATACATACCACCATCTATTGGATATAAATCATATTGTTTTTGTGTAAGGCGAACTACTACCACAAAAAATGACGATTGTTCAATTTTATCCTACCACCATTCATTGTAGCTATTAAGATAGTAAAATATTTATATAAAAAATATATTATATTTACATTGTCTCTATTTTCTAAAATTTTAATTTAATACATGCCTCTATGCTTTCCTTAATGTCTAAATATGATAATTTCATTTGATGAAGTGTGGACTACCACCCACTCAAATTGTTATGACCCGTTCATCCCATACACAGAATGTATAAAGGATGGAATCAATGAACTTATGTAAAATACATAAACATATATTTTATACTGGAATTATAATATACTTATGTTCCATTTAGTTTTTATTCCATTTATATGAAAATTAAATGAAAGTAGCATTCATGCATATGTACAACCTACCGTCTTCATAAACAGTAAATTTCATATAATATCACCAAATGCAATGTACTATTATAAATAAATATATACATGATATATATGATATATAAATCAATAATAATACTATATATAAGATTTAATTTTGGCCACATGGACTATTTATATTAAAACATGTTAATTTTCAACTCATGTACCAAAAAATCAACCAGACGACTGATATGAAGTCAAATAAATATGTAATTTTTATAGTATGGTAATAAGTTATATAAAAAGATTAATAAACATGAAAAATGTTCTCATGAATGTTTTAATTAACATATGATTAATATTCATGAACATAAATATTGTATGTGATGTGTTAGACTCAAGGTAAGGGAAATAATAATTCAATGTCATTTAATTGAGATAAATATCCATTTCATTGGTGTTGTTTTTTCAAGATTATGTTTGAATGACCTATGATTGTTTAACCCAGAATATCCAATAATATTGGGTATATTTGTATTTTTTATACATTATTATGTCATTTATTTAGCCTTAATCTAATGATACAATATTTGTAAGGGAATTTATCTCAATCTTCATTCATTGAGGAATAATTTGATATTACAAACCAATATAGTTTATTCTATGTATAATAATCCCCATTGAATTTTAATATTAATAAATGTTATTAAAAAGGAATATTTTTTCTATGATGTTTTTTACAAAATGACAATGAATAATGTTTTATTACGTATTCAGTGTTAGTGACTTCTCCACCACTATGACCATTATTTGATATCTAGCATCCTCAATAAGATGTAATGTTTTTAAAATGAAGATAAATACCATATTAACATTTTAAATATTTTGTAATTGAAAATGGTTTTTAGAAAACATGTATTTTGTCCTTATCATGAAATGATAACATTTGGTTGCAATGTGGAAATGTTATCTTTCCTTTATTATTTTTTAAGTGTTATTATTATGTTATAGTTATTGGGAGTTTCTTATTTATGCATGTTGTTCCATGATAAAATGAAGGAGTGTTAGCCTGTAATATCTCTCTAATGCATTGGGAAACATTATAGTGGTAAATTATAAGGTTTCTTTTATGTTATTTAGAGAATATACTAGGATAGGCATTCCAAATGTAGACATGAATGTTACTACTTATGTAGCTGTCACAACTAAAATGTATATATGATATGGATTCCACAAGTTTTCTTTATGTTTTACAATTTCTATGATGTATTTAGGAATATTATGATTAAATGATTAATTCTATGTAATTTATGTTTTATTGGTGAAAAGTATTATTTTTTAAAAATGTTTTCCTGGGTTTTAAATATTCATAGACTAACAGTTTTATTCATTATTTTATATTCTTTACTGATATTTTTATGCTCATCCCAAATTTTTCAAATGTTTTCCACATGGTATAAATATGGGTAAGAGAATGGAATAAGTGAAGAATATTTTTATCATGAAAAATAAATCATGTTTTGTTTAAAGGGTTTCATTTTATGGAAAAAGTGGATACTAAGTGTAACTATCCACTTGTATTGTGTGGTTCTATAATGTAATAGGTATGGCCAAATTCTCTTAAACTTTTAACTAGAAAATATCCTCAATGTAAATTAAAGACTTATCTCAAGTTTAACTAATATTTATGGTTGTGGACTTATAGGAGGGTATTGTCATGAACCATGTCGAGATGACACCTGTCCCAATAACTAACCCTGTTTGTGACATGGAAAAAATGTAGGTCCTGATCCCCATGGTTAAGAAACTAGTGTATGGAAAAAAGATAATATACATGGGAATGATTTGATCCAAATAAACTATGATCATAAAAATAAAAAAACAAACAATCAAATTATCAACAACTAATTACATAAAAGTACACAACTTGTCCAGATGAAAAATAAACCTGAATAAAAGCATGAAAAGAACTAAAATCGAACAAAACTATACTAAACTACTACTCCCACGTTCTTTATGTGACCATAATGTGGCCACTATACAAAAGACCTAACCTCTCCAAGAGACAACTCAAACTAGAAAACATGAAAAAGAAGCTACGACTAAAAAATAGTTCATGTCGATCGACACTGAATGGTACTAGTATGGTGTGAGGCTATAATCTCAGTAGTAAGTCCCCATAGAATCCATTAGTTTCCATTATAAGAAACAAACCATTAACAGTATTTTTAAATAAATATTTTAAAATAGTGTTTTCACATTTTTTTCAAATAAACACATTTCTTTCCCTTATTAAAAATATACATACCATGTTTTAATTTCCAAAACAAGCAACTATTTTATAGAAATAACCCAAAACAAAGGATACACCAATATGTTGAAGTTAATTAAATAGTACAATAAATCAATTATCATTAGAAAAAATAAAAACATAAAAATAGAGATAATAACCCTGGAATTTCGTAAACATCCCTAGATAAACCCTGGGACATACTCAGTTTGGAACCACTTATCAGTATATAGAGAAGCCCCATATTCAATAACCATTATCTGCACTAAACTAAAAATTCTAATGGCACAACCCTCCTTGATTATCAGTGATCTAAGGGAGTACTAACCCTGCAAATTAGAGTTGGAAAATAACTATCACTCGATCATTTAAAAGGCGCCTAAGATCCTATGGTAAATTTATACTGTGTGAGTAGGATTTATATGCACATGTGACTCACCTTACCTGTCATCATTGTATTTTCCTACCCAATGTAGGAACATCACCTATATGAAAACCCATATAGAAAAATCCTGAAAAGATAATAACACTATATATATACATATATATCACATCATAAAACATTCCCTATAAGAAATTACATAATATAACATTCAACACATTCTTTAGAACATTGTAGTTTTCCAAAAAGGTCTTTTACTCCGCACACTGAAATGTATTTTACACAAAAATTCAAATAAAACATACGTAAATCATTGTTAAATTTCACATTCACAATATTTTCTAAAAATCATTAAATATACTAATTATATATAACCAATGAAAAATAGTCCTTTTAGTTCCTAAAATTCACTGAATCATGTTTCATGGAAAAAACATCATAGACCATAGAGAAACACATTTGATGATACACATCGAATTTGCATGAAGTAACACATCACCATTTGGAAAATATGGGAACCCTATAATAAAAAGGGGAAGAAGAAATTATTAGAATCTCTTAAATAGAATGTGAATTAATGTGCTATATTCATTATAATGCACAACCATGGGTTCACCTTGTGCACCCATGAATGTGAAAAAAATGTTTGAACACATAGAGTGTATATAAATACATTAATAACTGATCCCATTTCCAAAATTACCAGCTTATTTTTGAACCAATACCAACAATTACATTTAATGAAAAAATAAATAAAAACCATTTTAAAACCATGAGAATCCTTTCATACCATTACCAATACAATTATAAAGTCATAAAAGAAAACAAAATAACACACCCTTAAATTTCCATAAATTAAAAATAATTTACCAATATATAAAAAAGGTCATGTGCCACAATAAGGACTAATTTTACTTTTAATGAACATTTGAAATTTGACCAAATACATTAGGGGAAAAATAAATTGTCATATTCAAGGAATGACATCGAAATGAATTTTTTGAAATTTATACCAATAATAAAAAAACTACAAAAAACTAAACAAAGGTACCCCTAGGGTGCGTATAATGTTTATAGATTTACTCAAGGAACACGAGAATTAATGGGATTCATCAAAATAAAACATGGAAACACCTACCACAATGGTGTGTGAGCACGATGAAACCTTTGTTTAAGAGATATATAAGACCCATAGACCCTTCACACATCCATGATAATAAAAAAAATAACATACACAAAAAAACAATCTATTAGGATTCTGACATAAAAGATCTCACTCATCGGAAACCACGAAATAAAGAGGGGGAAAAGGAAGGAACAGAAATGGAAAAAACAGTAAAAATTACCTTCAAGTCAAAGAGAAATCACCCAAGGAGGAGGATGAACCATGGAGTGGTGGATAAGGGGATCCATTCATGCTTATATGTCAACCAAAGGGGAGGGGTCTGAATTAGGGTAAATAGGGGGATCTTGTACATTACAAATTTTATGCTCTAAAAATTTCTGGGTCAATATAATAGGTTGGATTCATGATATAAAAAACATTGAACCACCCACACATTAGCTATTTCCCATGGAGAGAGAGAACACATTACTAACCCATTGTTTGACCAAGAGGCATAGTTTGTGGAACTATGTAGAAATTGTGCCATAGATTTTGTCCCAAACCCTTACCAACCATATGAGTAACTGGGCTGATTTTCATAGTTTACTGTAACTATGTGGTTCCCGTTCATAGGTAAATATCCACGAACCTTACATAAAATCAAAAAAATACCAGGTCTCAACCCGAACCTCAACCAGAATGATCCAAGAACTCAAAAAGAATAAAATAAACGAGCTTCTCAGTTTGGGATGTGACACAACACCCCACCATAGACACTTTCTACAACAAGAATGACACCAACCAAAAAGACATCCAAAACTCAAGTACATGCCTAACCATAACCAAGAGAAACCCCAAATCATGGGGTGAATTTTTTCTCTACATGTCACACCTGACTAATTACGATGGAACCACGGTCGAAAAATTAGAGGAGAATACGAGAGGGTTACCCCCACCATAGGAATCAAACCATCTCAAGAACTAAAAAAACATAAACAACACCACCATAGTGAGGGGATCACAAGGGATCTTCCTATATTAATTAACCCACTTCTCCACATGAACTAAGAAACAAAACCCAATGATAAATAGTGAAACCACCATAGAGTGGCCAGGTATGTTGGTTCCTTGAGAACTAACTCAACATCTCCATACCAACCGACACACACCCTCACCAAAACCACCAACTAGGGATCTTCCAATAGAACCTAATATATCATGTGTGAAACCCCACCACCACCATAAGAACTAGTACATTCCCATACATGTTGGACCCCCCAACATAGAAATAAAGATCATGGAAATAGTTAAAACCTAGACTAAAAATATTGTCCATTAATACCAAAAAACAAAAGTATTCTCAACGAATCACTAATAAAATTGAAATGAACCCACACGAGTATCTATCAATAACTAAAAAAATTACAATTTAAGAAAGGAACATTTAGATGTGTAAAACTTGTTAGATCATGATATAATGAGTTTATCAAAACTCAATGATTAAAAGATGAACTTATAGTAATAGAAAAACCCTAACGTAATGGAAACATTAAATATCTCCATCCCAACACATAATAAACTGGACCAAGGGTTCACATACCTCTTGAAACTCTTGACTCTACGCAAACACCACTAAAAGGCATGTGGATAGAGTTTTGATGACATGTTAATTGAATTAATCATAGTTATGTTGTAACATCATTAAATCAAGACATCTTCTTCAGAAAAATCATCCTACAAAACCTTTATAGATTGGATAAAAATCCCAATTATAGAAGGTTGTAATAGGGATTTGAAAAGATGGATTTAAATTCTCGAACAAACCACATTTGATGAGCACTAGAGAATAGTCTATAGAGATGGAAGCCTGAACCAATGAAGGATACTCCATAGAGATATGTTACTTTGTCAGGCACTCCTAGCTAGATGGGGAGCCCTCATGAGGTCCAACCACCACTAACTTCACTCGAAAAAGAGATCAATAAAAAATAACTCATCCACCATCTTCTTGAAATAGGTTCTAATGGATGATAGATATGTTTCTGCACTCTAATTAAGAAGACCCCAAAACAAGAAGAAATGTTTTCATATGACATTCTGATGCTGAATCTGAATAAAATGTTGCCAGATGTCAAATTTGGTCAACATAAGATTTTACTGACTGATGGCCCCATAAAACATCTTGAAACATTGTTAACATCCTCCAATTCACCACTGTTGGTATAAACCATTAGACGAATTTGGCCCTAAACACCTCCACCATTATACCAACATGCATCGATGGTGGGAAAACCAACCCCCATGGGTCTATATATAGAGCATAAAACAACCCCATAACAACCCCAACCCTGATAGCCTTGGGAGTTCCAAATGACATGAAGAAATGATCTTGCTATTAAAGAAACTCTACTACCATTAATAGACCTCGATCATAATAATAGACATGAAACAGTCAAGATGAACCATAAATTTGGCATGACTCAACTGATGCATTGGGGACCATTATAGTCTGAATACTCCGAACAAAATAGAAAATACAAAACAAAATCCAATAATCAAATTAAAATTAAACTTAAATGAAATACACGAACCCAAACAACCTACTTAGAAACCAAACACACGAAATCCCAACAATTTTTTTTCCATAATCCATTACATTAATTTAAATTTAAAAACTACCTTCTTTTAAGGAAATTTTTAAAACCGAAAACCACATTTCACAAAACAAATCCTACATGCTAAAACTAGAAAACAATTTCCAATTTCATTTTCCTCATTCAAAAATAAAATAATATGTAGGACAATACAATGATTTGAAACACTCACCCATGGAATCTAATGAACATTCACACACGTTTTCATTGGATTCCATCAACACATGCTGATACAGACCTTCCACATACAAAACATCACATATGAAACTATTCATAAGGAATAATGAGGGTTACAGTTACCATTTCCTTATAAATCCAAATAGTCAACAAATTTTCCATCCAAAACAATTTACATTAAACCCAATTTTTCTAATTCAATATTATTTTAAAAAAAGTATCATTTAAAAATAATTCACTTTCAAAAATACTGTTTAACCAATAGAGGCCAAGTCAAAACATAACTCACACAAAACCACCAGAATGGAGAACTAGTAGTCATGTTAAAACAGGTGACATGGTAGTGGTCCAAGCCCATTATAAGATTCAATAACTAGGAGGTACATGAATGTTGTACTTAGACTCCACATGGATCACTACCCTTTTTGAGATCATGATGTAACATCATCTCACCTGTATTTTCATCCCTCAATACAAAATAACACAAATGACTCAAATCCAATACTTCCAATGGATAATCAGGTCATTCTAATAGTTATGGTTACCAGTAACCAACACACTACCAACCTCACAATCATTGAAAATTATAATATCAAACTCCATGAAATCCCAAATAAGAAGAACCACCTTTGATACCTTTTTTCACAAACTAGGCTGTGATGACATATGACCTGACACCTAAACCGATCCATAGAATAGCCCAAAGGGCATTCCTGATCCCCATTGGTAGAAACTTGGGTCAGGAATTGAGAAAATAAATGTGGGATTGATTTCGGCCCAATAAACAAAGATACATTAAATAAATCTGAACATGGATATAATCAACAACTAATTACATAAAACTACACAACTAGTCAATATACAAAATACACTTAAACATAAGCATGAATGAAACTAAAACTAAGCAAATCCAAACTGGTACCAGCATGGTCTTCATAGGACAACAATGTCACCATCATCCACATAACCAATATGCTACATGAGATAACTTTAACAAGGAATACTCAACAAGAAGATAAAGATGAGAAGTACTTCTTGTCGACTAACAAAGAATGGTATAATTACATTGTGAGCCTAACTACTCAGTAGTTAACCCCGACATAATCCATTTAGTTTTTTCCCCAAAACAAACTACTAGCCCTATTAAAAAATTAGGTACAAGAATAGGGTTTTCAATTTTTTTTCAAATAAATTCAATTTTCCCTTTTAGAAACAATACACACAATGTTTTCCTTTACAAAACAAGTTACCATTTTAGAAAGAAAACCCAAAAAATGATACCAAGCTCTAGTGAAGATAAATAATTAGAAAAATTAGAAAATTATGTGCAAAAAAATACAAACAAAAACTCGGAGATAATAACCATGGGATTTCCTAAAAATTCATGGGGTAACCCCTGGATGTACTTGGTTTGAAACGACCTACCACTGTATAGGGAATCCCTATAGTAAATAAACACATGCCTCCATAAATATTCTAATATAGTGGGTAAACCCTCTTATCCCATAAGTGATATAGGGGTTACATAGCCATATAATCAGAGTAATAAAGAAACCAGCACTCGATACTCTAAAATAAACCCATGAACCCATGTTAAAATTATTCTGCATTAGTAGTAGGCCCTTACATGTGCTAATCACCTTACATACGATCACTCCACTTGACTACCACAAAAATAAGAATCTCTTATATGATGAAACATATAGAGAAATCCCTATTATGTAATCTAGCTATACATATATATACATATATATAACAACACCAATGGTTCCACTCAGTTTATCACATCAGATGAAATTCAACCATTTCATTAAAACATTATAGTTTACCAAATAGAAATTTAGCACTACACACCAAAATGTATTTTACCGAAAACAATCCAAATACAATTTTCAAATCAATGTGAAATTTCACTTTTAATATATGTTACAGAATCAATAAAAACTCTTACTATAGATATCCATTTCCAAATCGGCCTTTTTGTTCCAAAAATTCACCAACGCATGTTTCATGGCCAATTGGGCCAAACCATGAACAATAACAATTGATGTTATAAATAAAATTAATTGAAGAAACACATCCACATTTGGATACCATGGGACCCTTCTATGATAATAACTAATTAGAAAATAAGTGATTCATTTTAGGGGAAGTTGTTTTAAAGATCCATATTCAAATGAATGAAAATAAATGTGTTCCCCTTGTATACCCAAGGATGCATGAAATCTAACAGAACTTAGTGTGTGTTGAATAAACAACTTAGCATCCAATTTCTTTTCCAAAATCATGACATTATTTTTGATAAAAACCCACCAATATTATTTAATTACAATAATAAAAACTACCCTTTAAAAACCAAGTGATTCCTTTCAAAACATTACCACTAAAATTTTGAAGACATAATAGAAATAAAAATGACTAATCCATCCATGTCCATAGAATAAAACTAATTTACCACAATATAGGAAAGAACAAGTTCCACAATAAGGCCCAATTTAACTTTTTAAGAAAATTTGACATTTTACCAAACACATTGGGTACATAAATACAGAGGAATATTCCAGAAATCAGTAAAAAATAATTTTTAAAAAATTTATACCAACAAAAAAACACAAAAAAATTAATACAAAATGGTTCCCTATGTTATCGAATAATATTTATAAATTTACTCAAGGAACCTGATCATTAACGGGATGTGTTGGAAAAGAAAAACTAGGAATCACAAACCTCAATGTTATATTAACATGATGAATCCTTTATTGAGGAAATATATACGTTTAACAGAAAATTTAAACATCATAGAGCCCATGTAAACACAACCAACACACAAAACCCAGCTGTTATGAATTTCCCAAACAATATTCCACTCCCAAGAACCATGAATTGATGATGGGATGAAAATAAAGAGAAGAAAATGGATTTAAAACCCTAAAACATACCTTGAAGTCAAAGTTGAAGCACCCATGGAACTGGGAAATAGGGTTCCCTTCATAAATCCTAGTTAACAAATTGTGAGTGGTCAGAATTCGGGTAAATAAGGGAATAGGGTATATTAAGAACATTATGTTTTTAAAATTTTTGAATCGATCTCATGGTTTAGCCATATATATTAACAAATAATGTGGAAGCTAATACCCATGAAGAGAGGAACCACATGACTAACCTTCACAGTATGTTTGACCTTTCTCAAACAATCTCATTTCTTTTACTGAAGTCCCTAACCTACTGCACAACAAGGAAACATGTTTTGTGCAACTCGATGCAAACTATGTGATATCTCCTATCTGATTTCAGGAGTTGTCTCTTGTGTATCTATGTAAACATGCATGGTTTCCACTAATAGTGTGGTTCCCAAAAATGGGCAAAAATCCTCCCAACATCCAAAAACAAATTTTTTTTATGATTTTCTCTACCCAAAAATCCTCCAAAAAGATCCTGGACCAAGAAATGAATGAAATAATGTAGTATATAAGGTCAGGGTCTGACAAGTATGCTTCAACTATTCCAATTGATGTAATTGAAAATGGGAGAATATCTCATTGGATTTCATGGTAGGATCAAAAAATAATTACGAAACTAATAATTTGATTTGTATTATTAGTAATTTATTATCTAGATCTACCCATTTCCATCAAATTCAAGACACAATTCCTTTAGATCATCATTTTGGTGTATATCAAAAAGATATTATCAGGTTTCATGGAGTGTCTCTCTCTATTATTTCATTCCATGAACCTAATTTCACATACAATAATTTTAATGGACTTCAATATTCATTGCAGATTAATTTAAATTTCAATACAACTATTTGTACACAATCATATACACAGTTAGGGTTGACAATTCAGAAATTGTAAGATAATATTTATTCACTCTCAATGGATTAACAGGGGATTCTTGATTGATATCTTTATTTGGTTTACTTTTTATGATAACTTTTTTATTCCTGTTTAACTATGACCCCACTTTAGAATTACATAGAAATCAATGTTAGACAACAATTTTTTGGGATGATGCGGGATAAATTTAGTTAAGGGGACCAGCTTTGGTAGTGTAAATGGTTGAGAATGTTTAGTTGATTCAGGGTAACATGTGGAAATCTCAGACCAGGCAGAGGAATTATGTGTATATTCAGAAAACAAGATATTTCTTTTGAGTTAGGTGATCATGTATTTTTAAATGTTTCTCTAAAGAAAAATGTGATTCATTTTCTTTTATGGGGGATATTAGTACACAATTCATTGAACCCAATAGAAATATGGAGAAATATGGATCAGATTACTACCATATGGATTATCCCTTGAGTTTATCACATATATAGAATATATTTCATTTTACAATTTTAATGATGTATATACAATAAAGGGGGGGGGGACAGATGTAACATCGTATGTAACGATGGAATACATATTTTCCATATTTATTATATTTTTTTTATAAATATTAATTTTAACTATAACGGTACTCTATTTAAAATAGCATACATGACATGCAATAAGGATTTTATATGAAATCGTGTGTTGAAAAAAAGTCAGACTTTTATCGATCAATATTATACTGTTAATATTGTTTTTTAATATAGAAGTTATCCACTAACTGTAGTATCAGTATGAATAAATTAGATTAAATTTATTATGTTTACACATTTTTATAATTTTATTTACATTGATATAATATATTTTATAGGCATAAGAAAAGAATAAATATTGTTTTATGTTTAATGCTATTTTTTTCTAAAAACAATTTTATATCCTTTTAATGGAAAAAATATTTTATATATATATATTTTTTTGAATTTTATAATTTATATATGAAAAAATAAAAAGTATTTTTGAAAAATAAATAAAAAAATTTATGTTTTGTATGTTCCTTATATTTTTAGGATACTTCCATATTTTGATGAATAGTAAATAATACTGAAATTAAAATGAAAACTACCATTTCATATATTTAATATATATATTTAAATTATGTTTATAATTTGTTTATAAGTTTTATTCAATCAATTATATGTAATTTAAGCAAATATTGATCATTTCAAACAATTTATCATTGAATTTAGATAAAAATCATAGAAATATTTTGAACATTTTTACATTTAAAACCTTTTTTGACGATCCACCTACATAATTAATTAAAAATTAATTTCAACCACATATTTTAAATAACTTTAAAAAAATGGATTAAAAGTTTTGAATAATAAATACATATAATTTATAATATCTTCAACATATAATTTGAGTAAAAACTTTACTCTAAGAAATGAAAATTAATTACAGCGATTAATGTAAAAATATGGTTACTTAGAGGTTAATCATTATGAATAAGAGTTTAAATATCCTATAATATTGTCCAATTCATATTATATGGACATTATTCTTCCTTATCCCTTATTTTATTTAATTGGGACCATTATTTGTGTCACATGATGTAAAATATACCACACAATGTTGTTTACATTTTTATATTTACAAGAACACCACTCCCCCATGAATACTTCACACAACTAAAGATCATTTGGATAATCAAAACCCTCCCAAAACATATCTAATAAAATCCCTAAAATATCCCTAGAAACCTAAATTTTCGAACAAATACAACGAAATATTTATTATGGTGGAAACCAAAAGGAGTTACCTAAAAAAGTTGTAACATTACTAAATGTGAATTTATGTTTTATTTATTTCAACACCCATTAAATTATTATTATTATATGACTATATAATAAAATAAATAAAATAAATATAAATATATTTTTTTTATTGAATTGTTTCAACCTAAACATAAAAACATTTCCATTAAATGGGTATCAAACTTAGGGTTCATGTGTACGGTGAACTGTAGCCATTGGAATGTGTGCCCATATTTTTTTATTCACCAAATATAATGGTTAGTATTTGTTATGGAAAAAAATTTATATGATATTAATGATATTTAATTTATCATAATACTTCTAAATTTTCTATATAACACATAGCATGATGCTTTTAATTTTGCTTAAATGTGATAACATTCTTTGTGGATGTGTGGAATACAGCCTCTTCAAGGAAATGTTATAGGTTCACACATTACATGTAATGTGTTAAGAATGAGTTAAATTAAACATATGTTACAAAAATATAATATATATTATTTTTCATACATAATTACCTTTATATAAACATAATATATTATTTAATTTAATACACATTTACACACTGATAAAGATAAAAAGTTGTTCGTGGACCTGTAGACTACTATCTCCTCGACATGATGTGGATCATTTTTTACAAAAAAATAATGATATCTATAAGTATATATTAATAAATAAAAATATATGTATGATTATTTAAATATAAATTTTTCTTACCATATTTTCATAATGATCATTGATAAATTAGAACATTGTCCATGCATTCATTCAACCTGCCATCAACGTGATTGTAAAGTCGGTTCATTTTTCATAACCATAATTCATGATTGATTTTAAAATATAATTGATGTATATGTATAGAAATAATATCATTATTATTATTATATATTTTTCTATTAAATTATCATCTTGACTATTATTGACCTACCAAAATGGATTTTAACACATAATCCTAATATGGTCAAAACACCTGATGTAAACATATTTGTTTGCATAGTTATTTATAATGATTTAGTAAGTGAACTAAAATAAATTACATACATTAAAAAATTTATGAGTAAATTAAATAATTAACATAAGGTTATTTTTCAGGAATATAATGGTACAAGTGAAAAATCTAACACAATGTAAGAGTTTTTCATCTCACTTGTTACATATATGAGATATATTTAGTAATCATCATATAATTATTTGGGTGGGGTATATAGTTCCAGTTTTTAAATATTATTTAATTATTTATTTTATAATATTGGTATTTAATTGTTTAAATTTATGATTATTACTTTTTATGGTTTCTAATACTTATAATATATCATTTGTAGGGGATTTTTTCTCAATATAATTCCATTGGGGAATTTCTTGATGATATGTACCATTATTATCTTACAAAGTTTACATAAAACTAATTTTATATTCTAGATCCATATTTTATCTATTCTTGTATTTTTCACATTTTTATAAAAGTTATTCTTTTATTGGGCTTATGGTTTAAATGTTTATAGTGTTATGAGAGGCTTTAAATGTTTAAAGATAAAATCCTTTACTCCATTTCAATATTATTGATATAATTTTCAATTTTTATTTAAATAGATACAAATGATTATAAGATAAATTTTATGTCTATTTTTGTATATGGATTCCTTAAATGAACTGTGGGTTTTTTTAATAGTAAAACAAACCCATCATTCCGTTTTTTCTAGTTATTTTGTTATTGAAAATGGTTTTTCGAAACGGATTGATTATTGAAATATCATGAAATTATTTTTTGTGATTGAAAATTGAATTTTAAGAGTTAAATGTTTCAAATTTCAATCCATCATGTTTTTTTATTATATAATGTTACTTCTAAATTTGATAGATGGTTTCATGATAAACCAACTAAGGGTGGTTCCGTAAAAAACAAGAAATGAGTGGTTACATGGTAGACTGCCAATAAATTGATTAGGGAAGTCAGTTTTATGACTATTCCATTTATAATAATTTTATGTTTGGAATATGACAACATGGTTATTCAATTTATAAGATTGAATTTTAAAACAATTTCCCAGGATAACAATATGTCTTCTACATGCCTCCTATAGGTTTTATGGTAATATTTTGACTTTAAAAAATTTTATGGAATCAGATATTTTAAAAGAATGTTTTTAATACATAGTTAGAGTGAAACATATTACTTTATGATTAATATTTCATGGGTTTTAATGTTTATCAATGGACTGATGGTTTTCTTCATTTCATATCCCTTATTGGGTTATTTATGGTCATCACAAATTTTTTAAATTAAATAACAAGACTTAAGGATGATTAATGGATTAGAAGATGTCATGTGAAATGTCCGAAAGAGTTTTCATAAAATATATAATGATTTAATTTAAAGGTTTTAGATTATAGAATAATTTTATACAGTTTATAAGTATCCACTTTCTATTTTATGGTTTTTTATGAATGATTTATGGCATAATTCACTAAAACCATGAACCTAAAAAATATAATTAATGTGAATGAAAGTAATTTCATGTAAAAAACATAATATTGTGTAATTTTTAAGTATGTGGCATATAATTTATCTAAAAATAGTTTAGTAGGTGTGTAATTAATTTATAAACTATATATCCAGATCACATATGAGTCATTTGAAATAAAATATCACTCTAACAGTTTGTTGAGGAGTGGTAAATAAATGATTCTATGTAAGGTACATATTCAATGAAATATATATTCACGGGATGAAGGTCCATTATAATATATCAAAGTGGTCTCTTGAACAAGGTAAAAGTACATACATTTATAGTATATTAATGAGATTAAATATGGAACAATCCATTAAGGTATTGTTTCAAGAATGGCAAGGCATTTGTCTTTCTAGGAATGTGTGTCATCAAACGCATAAGGAAATAAATAGAATTAAATTCTTCCATAATCATCATCATTTTTCAAAGACATGTATATTATTATATGTAATCGGATAGATGTATCCAAAATATTAGGTGTGGTAGGAATGTATAAAGTATGCCTAGGATACGTCCATCAAATATTAGTAAAGCCTATAAATAATTATCTATTGAGTACTGAGGATATGTTCTTGGTTTATAGAGGACATGAGGAATCATTCATCAGAGGACATCTAGAATATATTTCAAAAATTCTTTAAGATGACATGAATACACAAAGGGGATACATAATCAGTTTGAATGGAGGTTTTGTGAGCTGGAAGAGCATAAATTAGGTTGTAGTTACTGATTCTATTTTAGATTTTATGTATATTTTTGGATTTTGAGGAAGCTAAATAAGAAGTAAGGATACACAACTTCTTCCAAGAGATTGTGGTTGTACTTATCAGTAATGATCCTATGACACATTATTGTGGTAATACTACAATGGTGGATCTATTTAACGATCAGATGTCACATTAGGGGATGAAGAACATACTTTCAGAGTATCATCTCTTGAGTAATTTTAATAAGAGAGTGGTGGTTTTAATGGGAATTATTTATTTCTAATTTATCATCTTATATCCCTTGACTAAATCCTTCATTTTGAATACACTTGATTATTATGTGAGGTATAGAGGAATAATATCAATGACTATTGGATCATTATCTGTATGTTTCTATTGGAGTTGGTGTCATAGGAAAAATTTTGTGTCTTTTGATTACATGCATATTCGATTTTTTTAATACTAGTAAAACATATTATTATATAATGTTTATTATTTTCAACACTCAGATGTAATAATTTCCTAGATTATACAAAAAATGAATAGGTGAAATAATATCTCGTCTATTATGAGAACCCTAAAGTGTGATTAATATTATCATAAATAAAGTTATCTGGTTAGATAATACATTATGATGAGACACATACTTTATAGACTCTCCCATTCAATTACTCATAAGATAATAAGGATTTTCATCATAAGGTTTTAACTTTTTAATCTTCTCGATGGGAGATTATATGAATAGACTCACTAGTTAGAATTATGTATGTTTTTATGTCATTGGATATTCATTTATATGAGTGTGTGTAATGGTCCTTGGAATTAAATATTATCATTAATGTATGTCATTACTCAGACACGTGGATTTTCCAACAAAAATAGTAATTCTATATGTTTTTGAGAAGTAGGGTACATTGGGTGCACCAAGAATGACATAATATTGTAAAATTAAAAGAAGGATTTGTCTCTTCCATATATATGGAAGACTATATATTTTTGATTTCATTTTAACAGAATTGTCTCCCTAAAATTAATGGACATGGTGTAACGACAAGTGTTATTGAGAAATTCAAAGAATGATATATGAATTATATAGTTCTGTGACATTGTAATGAATACTATAACCGCCAAAAGTATAAAGTATGAATATTTTATTCTATATCTTATTCCATAAGCAACAACGATCTTAAATAATATATGAAAATATATTTCATTAAATTTAATCTCTTTGATAACTCAAAGAACATGAAACCCTGCATCTAAATGAACTATAATATTTTATATTATTATAAATTTGACATTAAATTTTATGATATTAATACTACTAACTAAATTATGAAATATATATATATTTATATGAATCTATTTATTAGGAATAAAATATGAGTTATTTAATAGAATAATGAATTTTTTTCTCAAAAACAATATTCTTTCATAAAGTTGTTCTAATCACACATTCTCTAAATAATTTAAATATAATTTTTGAAACATTTTTAAAATTAAATATGATAAATAAATTTCTATTTTGAAATAATCATATAAAAATTATCTTAGAGTAATTTTAATTTTATTTTTTAAAAAAAATTATTTTTCATGAATATTGAAAAGTACTAAATTATAATTGAATATTTCTATTTTATTTATGTTAATTTTTAATGTGAAATTGTATTTTGAATTGGTTTTAATAAGAAAAGTTCAACTATATATATATTTATTTAACTTTATGTCAGTTTAATCATTGTTATACTACATTTTTATAAAAAAACATTCTAATATTTTGAACATTTTCTCTTTAAAAACACCAATTATCACTACATCTATAGAATAAATTCTATTTTTTTCAGTTATTTGAATGGTATTTGAAAAAATGGATTCTAAAATTTTAATAATAGTAATTTATATTTTATTATATTTTCAAATTAGATATATTTTAACAAAATTAATAGTAAAAATAGAAATAATATATTTACCATGGAAATGGTACAAATGAATTAACCAAGGGATTAAACTAAAAATATAAGTGTTAAAATAACCTAAAAACATATCCATTATTGATTGGATGGAATATGAACACTATATAATGTCTTTGTATTATTAATAATCCATTTAAAATCCATTTTATTGTGAAAAACATTGGAATCTTTTTTCCTTTCAAAACCTACAAGGGTTCCACTCTCCTCACTTATAAAAGGTCACCCCCTCTTATATATTCTTCACACATTATAAAAAATTGTTATAGAAAATACCAGAACAAACCAATTATTAAATTACTTACTATAATCTAGGAAGCCATATTTTTTAAAAAAATCCATCCTTGGAAGGATTTGGTGCATATCTAAGGAGGTTCCTAGAGGAAGAGGTACGGTCTTTCATATAGTGTTTTAATTTAATTTCTTCCTACACCACCATAAATTCATATTGAAATATGATAACAGGAGAATAATATTATATTAATTATTTATAGGTTATAATGATAATTTCATTACATAAAACCATCCCCACTTCCATGGAATGTGCTATAAAATCGTCAATTGTGTGTATGGTGGACTATTTACATATGAACCAATGTCATACATTTTTACATTACCATCATGCATGAATGGGTATGATGGTGGATAGAAAGTATATATATGATATTTTTAACACTATCATACATATTGAGTTATTATATCATATATATCTTTTTTTACATTCCATTCTATAGGTGATATGATAACATTACTGGTGTGTACGGAAGCCTACCACCTCATGAAGTGATGTGATTCATTTTTCCCCCAAATATTTACATATAAGGTAATAAGGAAATGGTTCATGAATATATGTGACATTAATTAAATAATGATAATATTAATGACGTATCTATCACTCACATAAATATAATAACATCTTTATTATGCATGAGGACTATCACCTTCACGAATTATTGAGACATTATTTTCATCACAAAAAATCATGTATGATTTATATAATTTAATATAATGAATTAATATGATAATATGATCATTCAGTAAATATATAATATTTCTTACCTCCTTTCCATAATGATCGATAAATATTGGAATTGTTACCCAAACATGTGTATCACCTTTAAGAACCATGATCGTAAGATAATTCATTTCTGAAAACTATTTTTCATGATTGAAACTAAAAGTATTATTGAGCTATAAATAGTGTAATTATTTCATGATTATTATTATGGAGATTATGTAAATATATTTTATTTTCATGAACTAGATATTTCAAGAAAAATAAGGCAATTAACACAAAAAACAATGAATAAAATTAATGATTACTAAATAAAGAGAAATAATATGTTATTAAAGGAAAATATCTAATATTTTAACTATTAATATTGTAAATTTATAAGTTAATAAGATGGTTGGAACCAATATATAGTAATTCGAATCATTTTTATACAAAAGGTAGAATGGGGTTAGGGATTTCTGAACACAATTTATATTCATTGGGTAAAACATATACTTTATTGATTATATAATGAAAAGATTGTGTGTGTAATGAGAATTGATTATTTTTTTTATGTGTATTTAGATTTAATACAAACAATCCTTTCATTTCTTAATACCCACATCAATGATATGATCATTTTATGGGACTCCATATCAATTTCCCTTTATTGAGGAATATTATTATGTTATAGACCTAATTTATTTTATATGTTGTATATACTACCCCTAAGACATGTAAAATCATAATTCATTCATAATTAATTGTATTTTATGTTTCAAATTGAATTATTTCTTCCAACAGACTTTAAAATAAAATTTACAAGTGGAAAATAATTTCATAACTCAATTTCTTTTCATTGGGTTTTATCACTTCTTAATTGCCTTTGAAAATGATTATATTATGTGTGAAAATAATATTTATTATCACATATGGTATTTAGACTTATTTTATGTGAATTTAATTTTGAAACACATAATTTATTCATTGATTAATTCTAAATTGAATGTTATGATTATTTTTAGTGTTTATTTCATAATGGCATTCAAATTAATATTATTTATTCTTGAATTTTAGATTTACTAAATAATTAGAATATTATCTATTAATCTAATTAATTTTTTATCCTATGGTTATTCATCATAATTTCATGTATCAATACAATTTTCTCTACTCTTTGGTACATAATATAATTCAGGAAATGTTTCAGGAAAATCAGACTTCATTTCTCGCTTTGGATGCTAATATATCCTATTCTAAAACAATGTTTCCTAAAGATGATTTAAAAAAATTTATAAAACATTTTAAAATAGTTCATCAAATAAAATTTTACCGATGTTTATTTTTACATACTCTTTTTGAAGGAATCATATAGTCTTTTTCCAAACAATTCATGTTTGTCTATTACTCAAATTATGAAATGAATCCTTCTTAGTAGACTTAGTATGTATGAAATTTTATAAATTCATGAGTAATAAATGTATTAAATATTGTTGTATACATTTCAAAGTTTATATTAATATATAATTATCTAGAAAATGTATGTGGAAATTTATTTTTTAAAGTTTATTTAAAAAAATAAAAGGATATTTTCCTCCAGAATGTTTATAAAGATATTTTTCTAGTATTTCTATTCATAAATGTCATTAACCATTTTATATTACTACAATGGGTAAGTGTTAGATTGGTAATATCATTATTATTATATTTGGATGGTTTCTGGTCATTTATTGAATGGAATTTATTGAATTTTTATTTGTGGATTCATTTTTCAGTCATTAACTTTCACATGAAATATTCACATTCACGTGATCATTGGTCATTAAATTTAAACTAGATATCCATATTATTTATTTGGTAAATAAATATTTATTAAAAGGTATTTAATTTTTACATAAGTTTTTATAAATAGTCATTATTTTTTATTTGGGGAAATATTGATAAATCTATAATTTTTACCAATTATGGATATTTGATGATAATTCACATTGTTCTAGAATTAAATCAATTATTTTATTTACGAATAATGATTTAGACATAAACTGATGGGTGGGGACCATAATTATATATCCCTTAGATGCATTAGTAATGTAATGATCTGAATCGTTAAGATAGAATAATGTTGGTATAAACTAGTGTTTTTAAACCATCTTGTGAATGGCTTTTAATGTAGAGATATCTAGATTCATGAGACATTGAAATCCAATAATTATGAATTTACTTCATTAAGAATACAATTATTACTATCATTGATATTTTAACGAAGATATCATATGTTGATGCATTTAATTAAAAATTTATTAATTAAATATCATGTGATTTTAATCACTTAAATTTCCATATTGATTATACCATATCTAATTATAATAGTTGTGATACACCCAAAATTCTAAAAGAATATGGTATTAAATTATGTATATGACACACAAAACTAATCCTAAAAGGAAATATAACACCCAAAGAAATTATGATGTATTTATTTTAAATAAATCAAATATATTAAATATTATTCATGAAATTCAATTCATATTGTGAATTTTATTACAAGGAATACAATAATTATCTTCCATTACACCCAAGATTTAGTGTAGCACGCATTATATGAAATATCGATTTCAAAAGATAGGTGTAATATTATTAAAATATTACTATAATTGTTATAAAAAATTCATTATAATGGTGGGTATTAATATTACTAACTAAAATTTGAAAATTATTGTTAGGTATTTATTATAAATAAAATAATAGTTATTTAAAAGAAAAAGTAAATTTTTATGAAAATAATATTTTCTATTAATGTTGTTTTTGTCACACACATTACAGAGATATTTTCAAATTAACTTTTACCAAATTTAAAAAAATGGCCTTAATTTCGGAAATCAGAATATAAAATTACCTTTGGTTGAATTTTTTGGAGTTTATGAAATGGTTCATTTCTTAGTGAATAATGAAAAAAAATGAATTTTTATTTAAAATAGTTTTCTATGTTAAATAATTAATAATGATGAATTATATTATGAATTTGTTTTAATTCATAATTCGTAAAATTATTTATCTTTTATTCAACATTATTTCATTGTAATATTTTTCATATTTAATTGTCATATAAATACTATGTATACTTATGATCAATTTTTATTTAAAAATTCACATTTTTGTCGCATTTACAAGATTAATATTAAATTTAAAACATTCATTTAATTGAATGGAATTTTGAATCATGGATTCAATATTTGTGACTATAATAATATATATTTTCTAATAATGTAAAATAAATATTTTACAAAATTTAATAGTTAAAACATCAAAAAAATGAATTTTCATATGAAAGGTAAAAAAGGAATTAGTTTGGGGTTATACTAAAAGGATAATGGATAAAATTACCAGAAACCGTATCATAACCATATTGATTGAAAATATATTAATAATATCCATACCAATTTCGAATATATTTACATTTTGGATTATCATTCATTTTAATTACATTATAATTTTTGATTCTTCAGGAAATTTAAATGTAAATTCGTGAGGGTTCCCCTTCCCCACTTTTAAAAGGGAACTCCCTACACTCACATATTCACATATCACGATCCATTTTAATATAAAATCCAATGAAAAATTATCTCTTCAATATCCTTATATTAATTATGGAGCTTATTTACCTCCAAAAGACCATCCTTATGTTCCTGAAGAGGAGATCCAAATGTTTTTTTTCTTAACAAAGGTAATTATCTTATGAATGATCTTTCATTTTATTTATTATTTTTTCACATTATATAATGTCTTAAAACAAAAAATATAATAAATTGAGAATCACCCATATAATTAAATGTTATTATCTTTATTTCATAATAATTATCCATATCAGATTCTCTCAAATGGGTTACAAAATAATCATTCATGTGTATAATAGACTAGCTCCTCTTGTATTGTTGTATTTAAATTTTCCATTACCACAAATCATAGTTTGATATAATAATGGATTTACCAAATTTATATGTTTTTAATGATATTATTAAACATAATTAATTTTAATATCAAAAATAACATTGTATGTTCCTTTCTATTTAAAATAGCATAACGTCTCTCTTGACTACGACAAACTACAACCTCTTGACGTAATGTGATTGTTTTTTCAATTAAACACAAAAAAGTATTTATTTTGGATAAAATTAATTAATATATGTGATATATATATATGTAAGATTACATTTATTCTATAAATTTAATATATCATCCACTTATATACCATTTCACTTATTACGAGAATGATATCATCTCTTGTGTATACATACGACCTACCGTCTCCATGTAGCGATATAATTTATTTTCGATATTCAAAAATAAAAAATTATAATTATAAATTATATAATGATAAAGTATTATATTAATAAAATTAATATAATTATAGAGATTATGGATATATATTATAGTAAAATGGTCTGTAAAATAGATGATAAATCATGTATGAGAAAACAAGGCAATTAACAACAGAAATAATGAAAATAATGTAATATTATTATCCAAAGGGTAGTAAAATTGAATGAGAGGGTAATATATGATATTATAATAATTTAAATGGTTCTTCTATAAATTAATAACATAATTAAAACCATTATACAATATTTTAAATTGCATTCAACCAAAATTAAGCATAGAGTAATTGATTTCGTCTCTATTTCATTTTGTTCCGGCACATTGAAATTAATTACACCTAATTTATCTTATATGGTGTATAAACTCCACCTTTAAAATGTAATATCATTAATACCTCATCATTAAATCTCTTTTAATTTTCAATTGTAGTTATTTCATCTAAATCGGTTTCAAGTAAAAGTTACCATGTTATAAAGAATCTCATAAATAAATTTATTTTCGTGTGTTGTATTACATAGTTTTTGTCTCTGGTGTTATATAATTATTTTTGGAATTAATTTTTACCCTCTATTTTTTTATTTCCACTTTTTTTATATATTTTTAATAAACATAATAAATTTATTGAAAAATTATAACTTCAAAATTATAAAAATTTTAAAGGGTTTACTTCACAATATCATTCTAATCAAGACTATTTATTCTTAAAATTTAGTTAATGAAAATTATTACATACTTTTTTAAAATATATCCATTTAATATTATTCTCCTATGTTTATTCCTGATATTTTAATGTCATAGTAACATTTCTACACACTTTTTTACTAGAAATAATTAATAATATTTTTTAAAAATCCACATTCATTTTTCTCTTCAGTTATAAATTTATTATCTTCCAAAACAATGTTTGAGAGGATTTTTTTAAAAAAAAAATTAACATTTCAAAATATATTATGAAATATATATTTATGAAAAATTTATTTTTATGAAATATTATTTCAAAAAAATACTCATTTCATCTTCTGAACAGTGAACTTATCTATCCTTTTTAATATGTAAAAATAATGTTCTTTTCAACGTGTATGACATTTATAAAATTTACCACGGACTTGGAAATCTTTTTTTTAATATTAACTTAAATTATTATATGTTCAATTTTTTTAAAAAAAATTATAATTATCTTGATGTTCTTAGTTTCTGAAAGTGATTATCAATGAAAATAATTGTCCAAATTATTTTTCAACCTTATGTTTAAACATGTGACTGTCAATATGAACATGATATTTTCCTCAAGAATATTTTCAGTGTTATTTTCATGGTAATTCATCAAATTAATGACATAAACCCTTTATTTTACATATACTCCACTGATTATATGTCGTATTTATAACATAATTATTATTCCTAGAGATGGTTTATGATTATTTTAATCAAGGTTAGTATTGGAACTCACTTCCTTGATTCATTTTTATAGTCAATTACATACACCTGAAATATTCATTTTCCCAGAATCATTATACATTAATTTTAACGTAATTATACATATAATTTATCATGGACATTTTTATTATTTTATGAATATCTCATTTCTCTATATGGTTATTTACTATAAAAGTTAGTTGATTGAGTTGGAAAATATTGATAAATAGTTATAGTTTACTCAATATGGATATTTTATGTTAATAAATTTAGATTCATGAATTTAATAGATTATTTTATATATGAGGAATTATTTTTTCCTACAGTGATATATGAGGTAAAATATTATATAGAACCTCATTACAGCAACATGTCTCATTATAAAAATTTTTATGCCAGTATTACATGGGATTTTATATATAATGTAAGCTATTTTGTGAATGGTCTTAATGGTATAGGTATCATATTAATAATACACAATTCTTAATAATTATGTATTTCCTTTGTTATGAATTTGATCAATATTTCCATGATATTTTCAATATTATATTATCTCTGGATGAATTGGATTCCTAGTTTCATTATTAAATTGCATGTGTTTTCAATTATTTACCTTTCCATATATATCATGAATTATCTATATATTTAATTAGATTTTTTTGAAATTATTTATTTATCTATGTTTATTAAATCATTATTTCTTCCACTATACTTAACCATTACTGAAAATTAGATCTCATTATTATGTTTTCCTTACCCCAAGAATCCATGAAGTTTACTATTATTGATATAGGGGGATATTCTCTAAATAATAATGCTATTCTAGAAAAAATTTATGTTTCAATTTATGTTTCCAAATATAATATTATAATTAGGTATGTGTGTAGTTTACCAAGACTACTAAACTATTTTGTCCTTAGGGATGTGATTCCTTGTTTCTTATTCTAATTTAATAAGGACACAATGGCTCTAAGCTATTAGGGTTGTGGTCAAAATTGTTGGCATTAGAGTAAGTTCTGAAAACCCCATTGGAAGTATATTTAGGAAGACATATATTGTGTATTATAACCCTATTATGTACTTTAATAATAAGTATATAAGAACATACTAATTTTCTGATATGAATGGGATTATTTGTTGTTTCCTAGAAGTACATCACTTTATGGATACTACAAGTGGACAGGGATCTTGAATAGATGTACCTAGAGGTAATAACTCCAAAAAGGGTGAATTGGGAATAACATGATTGGAAATTGATGGATGAAAATAGGCCCCATTATGCACCTTGTTTAACACTCTTGAGATATATCTTTATGGTTATTCACATTTTCAATACATTCCATTTTGAAGGATATAAATAAATGATGACAATGAATAATATATGTTAAAGATAAGGTTCCATTGATTTAAAATATGTTGCTATGATATAAACATCATGTTTTCAATGAATTTTCTAGGGTTCACATACATATCTGAGGACACAATAGTTATTCCTCCATATTGATGGTTTCCAAAGGCATGTTCAATCCGTTTCTTATTCAGGGACATTTGGTCCTTAATCAAAACAAGATGATGGGATTTTCGTTCCTCCTGTCATGGATTCCTCCTCCAAATTGGATTCCTAGTCAAGGAATCCTATATATATTAAGATATATTTCATGAAACTCTTCCATGGTTCCATATCTGCATGGATGCTAGTTGATTACACTTCTTCTGTCAGGACATTCCAAGGGGTCAAGTCAGGGTAGCAACCTTCGATTGGAGGAGTAGTCATGTTGGACCTCGCTGGCATGTCTATATGCCAAAACACTGATGTGTCTAGGTTTCCTCCCCATATGATAGGGATTCTTGAGGGCATGAATGACCCAGGAATCCCACATCGAGTGCGGGAGTTATATACCATAGGCTCATCCCTATGTTTTTCCCAACTCTCCACGTTTAACACATGGTATGCAGTGTGATTAACATCTAGAAGAGTCAAATCAGACTAATTGTAAAACTGATAGGAGTAGATCAGATAGGTACATTCATAGAAGGGGAGTGTCTGGATGGTTTACTGGATGATGAATCATAATGGCCAATGAGGATGGATCTAAGGTGGTGTGTCCCATAGAGGGAAGATATCTCATCATGATAACTGATATGGATTCCATAAGGTGGGATTAGGGGATGTCCACCCCAGAAAGGGGGACACCAAAGTTTTCCATTGGATGGGATTGAACATTATTCAGACCTCCAATGTACCCTATATGAAATATAGCGATCAAAAACCACATAGTTCGAGAGGGTGAATTATGGGATCGTAGTGTAGTTAATGGACAACAACATGAATACATGTTGGGGCTTGCACATGTATAGTTGGAAATCGTAAGAGGGAAACTCATGGTTGGATGGTTACAAATTGTGTGGGGCTTATGCATGGTCTGCATTCTGAATGGATTACATTACTTCACCATGATGTGGCTGCCCGGGTAAGAATCATTACAGATGATGGATGATTTTAAAAAGTGGATGAGTGGAATTGGATCGAACTAATGTAAATTCAATAATGATTTTGGGCTTTAAACATAGAGAGGATTCATATGTATCCCTATGGTGGGTAATCAAAGTCCATGTTGTTTGGTGATGGATGCATGGGAGGTACTAGAAGGAAGTAGAACCTCTTAGTAGGGGCATGACCTTCCTGAAACACAATATGTCAATGGAGAGAGTAGTACAAGACAAGAGTCATGGACTTGAACCTTAGGAAGGCTTCCTAGATATCCCTATTGTAGGGAGTCAATGTCCACAAAGTTTAGGGTGGGGGAAAGGAATCAGGTTTTGTGAAAAGGACAGTGACTCGATGACATGCAGGGGGGTTGCTAGTGGTTAATGGCTAAACAGTTCGATTGGAAATCATGCATACTTTTTCATTAGCCCATTCCAAACACCCTTCAGTTAGATGGTGGGTGAAAGGAGACACCCAGTGGAATATAGGGAGTAATTACAATGTATTAGAGGAGGGGTGTTGGTAGCCTGTATTGACAAGAAGATCATTTGCGAACCATACATACCATCAGCGTTTTCTAGGTAGTTTGTATGGATATAGAAGATGTCCAAGACGATGTATACAAAGGTCTGGGATGAGAATAATACATGTATCCTTCTCTAATTTTGGCCATTGTACAAATCCTCTAGATTTTGTGAAGTAATTAAGATTCCCCCTTCTAACGTCAATGTTGGAATCTCAAAAATGTATGTTGAACATTGGGTGGTGACATATCAAGATGAAAACTAGTATATTTCACGAAATTTTTGTGAAAACTGTTATGTTTCACATACACTCTTTGAACGATTTATTTTTTTCACCCAATTCATTTTTTATGCAATGAAACCTTTTATTCTGCTTACATAGAGTCTAAGTTTTAGGATTCACATAAATGGATGCTTCACAGACTAATGCAAGAGGGAGGTTTCCCATGTCGCTCAGAGGGAAGAGATGATAAAAACTATCAGAATTTCTGAAAATGTATGGTTATAACTGATGACCATATACTTCTTGATATGCTAACACAGTCTATGAAAGATTATGTGTTTTGTGATAAACATCCAATATAGAACATTGGAGTTATAGATGATGTTCTGATTTCGAGCATTGAAACTAATATTCCATGGTCATGGTTGAGACATATGATCGATCATCTATGCTATACTATCATGAAAAATGGGTTTCCTGCCAGGGAAACTTCACATATGGTTGTTTACATCCTGAATACAAAGACTAGGACCGTCATGGGGAGTGAGATAGCTGCCTAGGATTCTCTATCTCATTAAGAAATTACTTTTAAGAGTGGTATTATTGTCAAGACCAAAGGATGGGAGGAAGATTCATACATTATGGTGAGGGAAAATTACATCTGTGAGTGGGCATGGCTGTATTGGGTATGCCAATGTTGTGAATAGTTTGGAGTGGTTATGCAACACATTGGTTTGTTCAATTCCATGTGGACTTCACAATTCCATTTCATTCATTAACAGGAGATAGTTCTAGATCTGTTTAGTCCATTGTATCCAAATATAAAAACTTTTTATCTCCACCATGGGGGGTTCTATATAATCCTTTGGGACATCCATTGTATTAGAGACATTTATATGGTGGGATATCAGTATAATGAGTTTTTCCATACAATGAAAACATTGGGAGACATGTCCTAGACTCTTGTCCTGATATGGAATATGTTTCAGATGTCCATGGAGAGGATTCAGATCAAGGACCATTTGAAATTCATCGATTACCCAAAGTGGTTGAGTTTATTTATGAGGAATGATATGAATGTGAAGATATCAGTTCAAGGAAATTGATTCTCGACTGTGTCACAGAAAAGCAAGGGTGGGTCCTATTGTAGGGTCATTGAGATAGGTGAATATCAATCATGGGGTTTTAGTGTGAATGAATGGCAAGATCTGAATGTCTGGTATTCCAATTTTAAATATGTGTTACTAAGTGGATGGTTTCATTAGGTGAGGGACACTATGATGGTAGTCTCTCCCGGGATTCTTGTGGTGGCTGGGATCATGGATACCAATCATATGTTCAACTTGGGTATCCCCATTCTAGCCCGACTTTATGAAATTATGTGGTGTATTTCAAGAGAAGGCATGCCCAGGAGGATCTATGGCCCCTTCCAAACTCTTCATGGTTGGATAGTGGCACCATGTGGTAGATACGATTTTGTGAAAGCCATTTATCCCCTAGGTGGTGTTCTGAAACTATATTTGTTGAAAATTTTATGGATTATGTTGTTGACACTTAATGAAGAAGGGATAATGCTTTGGATTGGAAATCGTGTAGACTTTTTCTATATCACATTCCAAAACTTGTCAGGGCAGATGGTGGACGATGGGTGACAACCAATGGAACATAGAGAGTACTTAAAAAGTATTAGAGGTGGTGTGTTGGTTTCTTGTACTGATGGAAAGATCATTTGTGAACCCTGCATGCCATCAACATTCGGTAGGTAGTTTGGATCCATATAGAAGATGACCAATAAGAAGTATACAAATGTCTTGGAGGAGTATAATCCTTGTATCCATCACCAATTGTTTCTAATATTCACAACCTCTAGATTTAGTTAGGTAATTATGATTCCCCCTTCTGAAGTCAATGTTGGAATCTCAAAAAAGTATGTTGAACATTGAGTAGAGACATATCCAGATGATGTTTTGCTGAAATGTTTTCTACAGATCAAAGCGGTGAGCAAAGTGTTTGGATAGTGAGAGAGTAGGCAGAGTTCTCTAAATTAAGTATGGATAGTGACAAGTCAGGATGATGTGAAATGATATTCTAGTTATTTGGTGGCCATTGCATTTGTAGGGTGGCTGCTCCTCCACCATCGAGTGGGAGGGAATAGGCGGACCATCTCATGGGGCAGTCACAGAGCTCCCTAGAAAGAAGATAAGGTACCTTCTCCAACCTTCTGAAGATCTGTTTTTCCCTATCCCCTTTTCAGCATAAATAACATTACAATTGCCACTAATCATTGAAGCCTTATGGAAAAAATTTACATAGGATGAGCACCAACTACCAGAGGTCTGGCTCCTCTAAATTGTCGACAAAGGGATATTTCAATGAAAACACTCAAATATGATAGAAATCGATGTATAAGCATGCCAGTAGGGATATCATGATGAACCACATCATTTGGTGAATGTGTTTCTTTCCCAAGAGCATGTACTAGAAAAACAATCATCCAATGATGACGATGATGATGGGGAGTATGAAGAAAAATAAGGAGAAGATTAGTAAGGAGGATAAGAAGGAGGAAGAGAGGAAAAAGGGGAGTCTGAAGGTGACAAACCCGAGGGGATAGTGGCCTATTTGGGGAGTCCTCATGAGGCTGGTTATATTTCTGACTAGTTTATGGAAATTACTGAACACCTGTAGGTAGTCCACAATAATTATCTTGATCATTTCTATTTCCATCATTGGATTCACCAACCATGGTATCCTTCATTCAGGTTTTCATTGATGATGGTGATCATTTCCATAAACCTACAAATGGGGGGATGAATGCGGGAGATCAATAACGGCTGCAGTGGCTACTAGTAGGCCAGTCGGAGGTGCTGTAGCGGCCACCTATGAATCCAAAGTCGTCCCTGTAGCCTTGATGGAGCTGACTCCTTTTAGTGAACTGACTAATAATGGGGGATATACTGTAAGAAAGCTCTTACAGTGCCCGAAGTGTCTTATGTCACCACACTAAGATCTTGTAAGTGTTTTTTTAAATAACCACATTCATTATTGTGTATCTTGACTGACCAACGTTCCACATCCATGTATAGTAATCACAATACCGAATACTCGACGTGATGCTAGTTTCCGAACACCTAAGAGAATTTTTCTAGGGAATATAGCAAATCATGCTGGACAAACACTTCAAACTGGTCCAGCATTGGTTCCATTTCACACTAGAGTTACAGCATTGGGTGAAACCACTACTAGGAAAGGAGTCAGAAGCTGGTGGATGAAAATCTGTTGAGGCAAGGACAGGTGAAGATGGACACAAGCTATAGGGGGACCCTGCGATAGAACATATTGATCCCTTTCTAGGATACTATCCGATATACCATGTTGAAATAAATGATTCTGACCAGGAAGCAGTTGAGGAGAGCCTAATGACATGTCTTAAGAGTTGAAAGTGTATCATGTTCTTCCTTAAACGTACAAAGGATGAATGGCTTACCCTAGTGGGGTAATTATGAATCTGCTTGTGCTTCTTCTTCATTAGAGTGGTGGATGCATGTAATCTTCATATTAAAATCTATGATTAACATGACAAAAAGATGAGGGAGATCAGCGAAGATCCAGTTGTGTCCAGGCTCCAGGAATGGACCAAAAATGTGCAGAATCATCATGAAGATGAGAAAGTGATAAAACATCAAGGTGAAAAGGTGGGAGAACATGACACATTAATCACGAGCCAATATACAGTTATTAAAATATTGGGAATCCAGATGATAGAAGACCATGACAAAGTGGTAAAGGTGATCCATCAAATGGATGAGTTCCAAAACGAGTGCGAGTAGCTACAATTCAAGACCAATTTATTCTAATCTGAAGCTAACAGTGTGTAGATAAGGTTTATGTAGCGGGATTCAACCCTAGAAGCAACATGCCGAAGGGTGGAGTAGTTAATGCAGTCCATTGAAGGGGATGTTCTATAGAGTCCATGTTTTGGCCAAATCATAGAACACACCATGCCTCTTTTTGGTTATTCTAAGACACATGTATGGACCTATTATTTAACCATTTTAATTCATATAAATCATAGTTATGGGAAAAAAACCAATGAAAATTCCCTAAGATCATTTAGGAGGTACCTGGTGTGAGAAATAATGGATGATCATATCATTATTTCGATTGACTATGAGAATGACAACCCATCTATATGAATACAAGGATTGATCAACTAAATCAGGGTTTTTAAGAAGAATGCCAGATGCATTACTAGAGAATGAAGTTCTCAGAATAGTTGAATTTCTAATTTCCCTAAGTGCTCTAGTGAACTAGTGGGGTAACTCCAGAGTCATTGGAATCCATCCGAATAGAGGAGGTGAGATTTTTAAATAACAATAGCAAAAATTCAGGGCCCTATAGAGATGGAATGACAATAAAGGATAACAATTGACCATGTTTAAAACACACTGTCCTTCTTTTTGTAGTCTTAAACGATGGAAAAAAATAGGGTCTATCATTGACCATGTTTGAAACATGGGTCCTGACTCAAAATGTCATCTAGAGACTTTTAGAACATTATACTAGGATAGTAGGTGAGACATATGCCAAGAATACATATTGTGAGTGGGTTCCTTTAGACATATAAGAAGATGTGGGTCTAGATAAAGGGAAGAAAAATCATGGAGTTTAGACCGATGGGATTGTCGAATTTAGTCCAATACTTTTGAAACTATGCCAGCACGATGAAAATACATTAGGTGAGGACATCGTTCTGATCTTGGACTGTAATCATTTCCTAAAATGATCTATCTGGAGAGAACCTAGAGTGGTGTGTAGTTTTACGTCATGTAAATGAGGATGATAGACACATAGTTTTGCATTATATGGTGAGGAAAATGTATAGAATAGTTTTAAATCATATGACTAGGACGTTGCACATATAATTAAGGTCATACTACCTCTAACAACACTTAAAATTTACATCCATGATGCATGGACTACATGATCATTGTTTAAGGTGATAGATTTTAGACTCAGAGTAGGAGAATAGAGCCAGGATATAAAACGGTCATGGGTTGGACCCAGGGATAAATGCCTATGCCACGCTATGAATCCAATAATAATGAGAATCATTCCAAGCATAGTTTGTATACACAACGTAGTTAGAGACCAATGGTGTCTGGGAAATCCTCTCTCGTGGGGAACCCGTCGCATCCCATTATTTTAATGGGGCATCTTGAGAGGAAGGTGATGCATCCCATAATTATCATGGGGTGTCCTCAACTTCTAAAGGATAGTGCTAAAGTCTATATACATGTGCTGATGACATTTTCATCCCAATGGAAATTTGTAGTGTAGTACATATCCCAATGTAAATGAGGACCGTAAGAGTCTACACCACACCACTTGTTCTCAAT
This sequence comes from Viscum album, assembly GCA_963277665.1. Taxonomy (NCBI): domain Eukaryota; kingdom Viridiplantae; phylum Streptophyta; class Magnoliopsida; order Santalales; family Viscaceae; genus Viscum; species Viscum album. The sequence continues at coordinate 1,700,686,671 of OY728141.1, read as the reverse complement.
GGGGATATTTAGACCGTAAACTAGAGGATTGTTAAATTGGGGCTTGATCTGAGGGAATTTTCTTGGGAATTCCTACGAATCCCATGAGGATGGGAACAAATCGATAGGTAGTCCTAAAGGATTCTTGTAATTTAACATCATGTGATAGGATGTAGAGTGAAAGGGGATATCCCAATAGGGGAGTGTGGGGTGAAACTATTATATAACTGACATGAATGTGGACCATATTAGTCCATTCCACACCATGTAATCCTAATGATAATCATAGGTGGAGACCCCAAATATAGAGAAAAGTTTCTTGGTCCAAAGACAAACTGTGTGGGTCTTCCTAAGTACCCCATTAGGATGAGAATCAATCCATGTTTAGTTCTTATATTCTAGGTTCACCATTACACATCCTACCAAAACCACTAAGACCACATGAGTCATTCTGAATGTGGGAAACAAGGAGTAGTGGTGAGATTTTCATAGTATAGGGAAGTACACATTAGGGGGAATGGAATGCTAGTTGAATTACATTCCAATATTTCAAACATCCCTACTCAATTCACATTGATATGTAGAGGGGTAAAACACATTGTATTGGAATTACACTAAAAAAGGAAGTTAAATGATGTGAATCATGGAGCCTGAGATCTGGATCACAATGATGGTTTCATGAATATAAAGGATAACATTTCATCGTGTTCGAAGCACATAATCTGTTATGCGTTATCTTTTCATCATGACAGACAAATGAGGGTTGACCATTGAACATGATTGAAACATGGGGCAAATCCTAAATTTCTTCTATGGTCTTCTTGGGCATTGGACCAAGAAGGTTGGTGAGAAAATGTGGAATGAGACTAGGCTGTAAAGGGGATCCCTTCAAACATGGAAGATGTTGGAGATCCAAATAATGGGGTAATGAAGTTTGGACGTGAAATTAACAAATTTTCATGTGAAATACCAAACATTGGGCTCTTTTCCATGACATATTTTGGTATGACAATATGATGTTTAAAATTAGAGGGAGTCAAATCCAATTCCCAGGACAAGGGTCCTGTGGATGAAGACTCTTATTTTAAGGCTTTATAACTCACCATTGATAGGGGAAATGGTTTAATGGATTGTAAAATGGTTGGAGAAGTAGAAAAACTTGATGTGGGTGTGGACCAATGATACTTTCCATCTCGTGAAACATTCCTGGGGAAACCCCCACACACATTTTAAAGTCATGATACTTAGACAAGGGTATGCAGTTTAACATCATGTCCATGGAAGAATGGAGAATTTGTAGTATCTTGACCTAGACCCTATTACTAAACATCTTGGAATTAATATATATCCCATGATAATGAGAATCAATCCACACATTGTTCTGGAAAGATCATAGTTTATGGTAATAGAACACGGACTAGGTTGGGAAGAAACAAATGATTAACATAGAGCGGTGGTTGCATGACCTGATGTGGATGAGGTCAAAAGGGGTCTGCACCACACTACACACTTCCTAGTGAATACCTAGGTCAGGGGACCAAAGGTATAATGTAGGTTGGGCCTAAGAAGAATCATCCAGGCACTCGTTTGTATCCCATGAGGATTGGAATCAAGCCACACATAGTTCTGGAAATATTCGTGTAGTTTAACATCACATGACAAGGACATTAGGAGGATTGGAGGAAGATCCCCAAAAGGAAATACATTTCATGGTTTTCATTAACATAATTTGAATGAGAAACAGATAGGCACTCACCACATGATACCAATAGAGTTTTAGACAAGGAGGCCTGAAAGAGGGAGGGATTTTAGATACACGGGGATGGACCAGAAGAAAAAATGTCTACATGTTCATATGAATCCCACTAGTATTGGAATCAATCCACACATAGTTCTAGAATATTTCATGGTAGGGTACCAATTCAAGGGAAAATACTCTCATGTCAATCTAGCCCATGCTCAAAAATAATTGGAACTTGATGGATATTATTTGTTCTTTTATGATGCATATTTTATTTTGTGAATAAAAACCTAGGACAGAGAATTTGGGGATCGTTATAGGAATCAAGCCATATATAGGCCTTGAAAATGTAATTGTGGATGATTGATACCTAACATGATGTACCCTTGAGTGAGGACATCATAGTTGAGTATTGTTTTCAATTGTGGTGTCATCATGATAGTGTCATAGTTTAGGGTCCTATGATACGACCAACCCATGAATTATAACATCACAGGAATGGATGCAATAGATTAAATTCATGTTTCACTAGGGATTATAGTTTAACATCCCATGGATTAGATCCCCACATAAGAACAAGATTCTGAAGGGAATTCTTATGGGGCTATAATTAAAATCCGACAAAAATGAGGACAATAGTCTATATCAAATCGAGAGCAACCCCAGAGGGGAGGAACCTCTAGACAAGGGGCTATAAATGATCAGAGGATATGGGGATATACCTGAAGAAAAAATTTCTAGGAGTTTCTACTTATCACAATAGGATATGAATCAAGCCACATGTAGTTTTGGAACGATTCATGCACCTTGACATTATATAACGAGGATGTGGGGGGTCATTGTTTAATTTCAATGAGATCAGACCAAAAAAAAGTTTGAGTCTTCCATGTGGGCTTAAAACATGACCAAATTCCTATGACCACATGATCCACACTCTATGTGGAAAACTAGGGTGGCTAAGAAATTCAATACATGTGGAATATAGAGAAAGGGGAAACAGTGTTGTGCCTCGTATGACACCACACTATGGATTCATCTTCTTAATGCGAAGACACACACTGTGGGATAACACCAATAGTGTAAAAATTACACTAGGACATGATGGAGTGGAAAAGGAAGTGTATCACATGACCAATATATAATGCTTAATGGGGGTGGTGTAAGGATGGAGGATAATTGTTGACCATGTTTAAAGCACAACATCCATATCGCGTGACCTGAAATGGGAACAAACTAATGAATGTTGACTGTTGATCGTATCCAAACACGAGACATTGATAAAATTATCATTTGGAATACTTGGGGAGGTTGGACCATGTTGATAGGGGTGCTGTGAGTCTTGACATCCATGTCGTTTAGGGGTTATTCTAAATGTGTAATATGGTAAAATCCAAAATAAATGGAAACATGAAGGTTGGAAATAGATGAAAACATGTATACGTAGAATCCAACACTCTAGATCTGGAACCGGAGTGCTCTTGATAATTTTGGAGAATTTCCAAAGCTGGTCTAGTGGCCCAATTTTAGAGAAGATGACTTGAGAAGATGAGTGAAAAATATGGGTTTGAGAGATCTTGAGGGAGAGGTATGTGGTGTGCCTATTGAAAACACGATTTGAACGAGGACATAATACCATACCACATCACATACCCACCCCCAATAAACATAGGCAAGGGGTAAAAAGGAAGAGGGGGTTCTATGAAATAGGGTTGGACCAAAAGATGAAATGTTCGAGTATTCTTATGTATCACACGAGGATGGGAATCAATCCATACATAGTTCAAAAATATTCCAACAGTTTAACGTCATGTGATAACGATAGGGGGATATGGGCATCTCAAAGAGGAATGTGTATGGTGTGGGGAATAACCTGACCTGAATGAGAATAGTATCCCACATACACCACACCATTCATATTTCCCAAAGAGAACTCAGGCGTAGTGGTTGAGAGAAAGAATGCATAAACTCGGACTAGGCCAAAAGGGGAAATGTTCAGGCATTCTTACATATCACATGGGGACTGTAATCAAGCTGATGGTAGTTCTAAAAGTACTATTCATTTTAACATCACATGACACAGACATGGGGAGATAATAGTTTAAGGTCATAGTGATCAGACCATTTGCATGTTTATTGTCATTCAATAATAGTGCTAGGTATTTTTATGTCTATTAGCCTGGATGGATCACATAGTTTAGTATCATGTGCTGATGACGGAAAAGATTAATGTCAGTTTGGAAAACTATTGAAATTAAAATTTTGGGCTAGACATGATGAAAAAAATGTATGGGTGTTATTATTTATTTCACAATAATGGGAATAAAGTCACACATTGTTCTAGAATGATTCATGCAGTTTAACATCATATGTCAAGGAAGTTGGTGTGATCATAGATTACGGTTGTAGATCTCAATCCATTTTGTAGTTTATTGTCATTCAGGATTAGTAATTGGTAGTTCTGAATCCTTTATCATTGATGGATCATACCATTCAAATTCATACAGTGAAGACGATAATGTTTAATGTCACGTGGGACTATTAAAAAAATGAAAATTTGGGGCTGGATCTAAAGGAAAAATTTATGGGCATTACTACATATCTTAATATGATGGTAATAAACCCACATGTTGTTCTAGAAATATTTCTATAGTTTAATACCATATGATAAGGATATTAGGATATCTTAGATAAAGGTCATAGTGCTTGGAGAATGTTTTAGTCTATTATCATGAGGGACAAGTACTAGGTAGTTTAACATCATTTAGCCTAGATGGATCATAATGTTTAACATTATTTAGTGAAAACAATATACTTTAAAGACATGTGGGACTACTCAATAAAAATACATGTAATGGAATTTAGAATTGGTGAGTGGTGTAACACACTAACTATTCATGGTGACTAGGTAGTATGCACTATTTGGGTAAACCATGTAAATTATACATGGTCCTTCCCATTTGGTTTTCATGGGTGGCTTTCTGCCAGGTATGATTGGTGTTCTTATGGCCAATAACATGTCACTTAGTAGGAAAGATCATAAGAATTCTTTCTTGTTGAAATCACTTGTTCACTCATTTGGATGCCTCTCTATATTGTGCAGGGCACAATGCCTATTCTCGTCAAGCGCTTCTAGTTTAGCCATTGAGATTTTGGCTCCCTTGTTTGGTGTCTAATGATTATAGACAAAAATTAATAACAATGGAAAATGAATCTTTATGGGAATGATTTCCCCCGTTCCATACACCAGGTAATACATGTTCACCTGAGTGGAATTACGAGTCATCATCTGATACACCCAGAGAACATTGGGGAGATTTTCAGGATAACTCTTCTTGTTCTGAAAAACCCTCTTCTAAAAAATATTAGAGAGGGTTTTGTTTAATGCCAAAATCATCCCATTTTCTTGGTCATGTTAGTGGGAGGTATTATTAGAATATATGTTGTTCTAGGCAAAAAACATCCTCAATTTGGCTGCCAAGAAGGTAGTGCTATTATTGGTGAGTATGGAATGATGGACCTCTAAATTGGTAGACGATATTAGAGAACACAAATTCAATGATAGAGCATGCCTTGAAATCCTTCAGAAGAACTACCTCAACCCACTTGGTAACAAAATACATAGTGGTCAGGATGAACCTGCCCTAGTGAGACATCAATGGTAGATAAGGTCCCACAACATCGAGTCCCCATACTATAAAGGGCATAGAGTACATCATAGTGTGGAGGGGTTTTGGCAACTAATACACAAAATCAGCATAGATTTGGCACTCATGGAAACTCTTGGTGAACTCAATAAAGTCATGGATCATGTATGGAAAAAAATACACCAATCTTCAGATCTGGTGAGATAGTTTTGGCCCTATCTGATGACCCCTGCTGTAACTGAGATGAAATTCATTCATGTATTGAGGAATATCACCTCCTTGAATGCAATGGAGGAAAATACCATCAAACCAGTGTCTACATATGATGTGATAATGATTGGGAACACTATGGATGGTGAACTGTAATGCATGTTTTCAGATTCACTCATGATTTACATTATCTATTGGGAGATTATCATGCTAGATATACTCAATAAATGGCGTCCTCTAATCAAGAGTTACTTCCACACTATGGAAGGGGCCCAGGGGTCCTGAAGTGGAGGAACCGGTGGTAAAATGGCTAATCTGGGGGCTATCCTCATCATCTAGAGTAACATGATTTATGACACTCTAATGCACCACGTGGATAATCAAGTCATCTTGACCAGGATCCTCAAATGTTATGTCCATGCTGGGAAAGTTGTCATCATGGACCTTCTTTGAATGATGGACATGAGTGACTTCGAGACGAGATGGGAAATGGGCCACCAATGAGTGGGTACATTCAAACAATGGTTTGATCTCTGAATTTTTCATGATGTATTCACCATTGATTATCATGATGAATAGTTTAATGTCCCTTTAAAATGTAAGTAGGGATCATAAATCTCGAGGTATAACTCGAGACCAACAATGAGATCATGGTACATTGACTCGTTTTTTGAATAACATTCTAACAATTGAATTGAATATTGTTGAAAAGTTGACATTGGCGTGATTCACATGATACCCAGGCCCACTATGTTGAGTCTAGGATCATTATGTATTATTATGGTAGGGCTTTAGGAAGCGTCGTCAATGTGCATTTTCCCTCACGGGATGGATTGATCTAATAATAGGATTGCCTTATCTGGAAAATCAATATCCAGAGAGTGGTCTGCAGGACCTGGATGGGCAGTAAGGAAATATTAGAATGCATGTACCTTGATGGACTTTTGGGGAATAAACCTAATGCAGAACTTGTAGAGTATCCCTACTCACTATGCTAGATGAACTGTCAACATGGGGCGGTTGGGAAAATACTTCAATAGATCCACCCAGGAAATATGTTGTATGACATGGTGTTGTATGTAATATTACAATTTTTCTACTATGAATACCATTGAAAGGAAGCTCTTCTTGATAGAGGAATATATATTCTCTATATCAAGGATCATGTGGCTGAGATGGTATAAATTTTTCTCCATTCCATCATTATTCATATAGGTGAAAGGACTAGAAGCATTCCATAAATAGGTTGCATCAGGACTAGAGGCCATAATAGAAACTGTAGGAATTCCTCAAAAGTAGTCTGACAATCGTCATCCCACTGATAATCAGAACACTTCTTCATGAACTGGGAAAAGGACTTGCACATTTCAACTAGATTTGTGATGAATCAACATATATAGGTGAAGTAGCCTTGAAATACTTGGATGAAAAAAATATTTCAGGGAGGATACATATGACCGACGACCATGGTATTCTCTAGATCGATCTCAATTCCTCTATTTCTGAAAAAAATGAGGAACATTCCAATGGTGACCTCGAAGGCACAATTCAAGGGGTTCATCCAATGATGGCGGGATCGAAGGAAGCCAATTACTTTCTCAAGATCTTTGAGATGGTCCTGGAACTGGCATGATTTTACCACCAGATCATCAATGTAGAATCCCACCAATTTCCCAAGGAGCTGTCTTAATATGCGATGCAGAGATTGATAGGTGGCACTTCCATTCTTTAAACATGGGATAATTACCTGATAGTATAAGGTACATTTTGGTGCCCTGAATGTGGTGGAAAATTCATACTCAGGGGTCCATTAATGTAACACCCCAGGTAAATAAAGAATATGACATCTTTATATTTACCCATATTTGTGAATCAAACATTAATATTACTTTAAAGGGGATTCTATGCTCGATGGCGTACCCAATACGCAACAACGAGTTTCTTGGGAATCTTACGTTGCACTCTAATAATAAAATTATATTATTTTAAATGGTATCTAACATGTAGCCGTTGTAAAGGAGGGAATGGATATAAATAACTAAAATATGATTATATATGTTTTTAAATGTTTTTACATTTATCCAATAAAATATGAAGGCTTAAAATACGGAAATAATTCAATTTTAGGCGTATATGCCCTAGTTTTCACTAAAGGTTCACTTATCGCCTTTTGATGGAGAACCGTCATTAAATATAGTTTTTTTCACTCTTATACATCCTTTTGGACCAAATAAAAATCTTCTAAAGAATTGGGACATCAAAATTTACTTCGTGTAAATTTTTGGTATCTTTATGATAAAGTTCATTTTTTAATGAATAGTGTAAAATGTTGTATTTTAATTCAAAACCTATTTTTAATATAATATATTTATATGATTAGATTATCTTTTGAATTGGTTTTAAAGTGAAATTAGAATATATTTTTACCATTAAATCCAATAGTGGTCGTTGGAATTAATTTCACTTTGAAATCAGACTTAAACTAGTGTCAATCTTTTGATACTTATTGTATCATAAAAACACGCTATTTGCTTTGACAGCGGGAATTAATTATTAAATTAATTAATCTGAATTATATGTTTTGAATTTTGTAAAATAGAATTCATTTTTGAATTCGTAATATCAAATATAGATTAGGGTGAATTTTTGGTAATTTTCTGAAAAACATCAATTTTTAATGAATAGTGAAACCACTAAGTGGTACTTATAAAAACTGATTTTCCGTTTAAATGAAATTTTTCCATCATTGTGTTTTGATTTTCAAAAATCCGACATACATGGTTGTCATTAAGAAGTAAAATGTGTTTCAATGAGATTGAAATACTTTTTCGGTGAATAGTAACTTATTAAGTTTTTAATCGCGATTAGTGGTAATTAATGTAGTTTAAGGTAAAAATAATGTTATAATAATATGAGATGAGCATTGACACATGTCATACCCTTATTGGAACTGTCATGGCCGACCAAGACAACCCATGGGTCAACTTGGGGACCCCATGGATCTACTTTGGTTGGAAAATGACATAAATATCTTTTTATTTAATGTTAAAGTAAAAATGACACAAACATAATATGTTTTACGAAAAAAAATTTTACATGGGGTTATAAAGATCATATTTTTTATTATAAATAGTAATTGGAAAGATAAAAAGATTTCCTACATCATAGTATTTTTTTTATAATTTTTAGACAGTAAATAAATTAAATTATTTATGACATCATGATGATGCAGCGATGACCTCATTATTTAACGATTTAAATAAAATGGAAAGATAATGTAAAATATATAAACTAAACATGTCCAAAACTTATTGGATGGGTGGACTGTGAACCCTTAACACCTTATCCACGAATTATATCAATGTGGGACCTTTTGAAACCGAAACACATTTTCAAATAAAGTAATATTTCTTACTTTCCAAAAGTGTCCCTCCTGTCCTCTTATAAAAGGCCCCCACCTCTACCTCTTTTCCCACACTCCTCAAGCTTTGGCTCGGCCAACCCCTACCCATTTACTCTCTAAAAATCCCTCTCCTCTTCCTAGAGGATTCCCTTTGGGCAGAATTCTTTCAAAGGAAGCCTTTAGGCTCAAATTAAAAGGAGTTACACTTTTAAAGGTAATTCATTCTCTCATGTTCATTTGTTTTATTTTGCTTCTCCAACCCCTTAAACTCTTTTTATTTATTTCTTTTGTAACAACACAAGTATCTTCAATATACTAGGATGTTGTTATATGATTTATTCTAGCTACACTCTCACACAACTACATCAAATGGTTAAAGAACATACGGTTTCCGTGGATGGTGAAATTATGCCTCCCGAAACGATGATTGTTCAATACTCATTTAACACCTTCAATGGTGTCCATTATGATGTCATTATTTTTATATATGATATATAATATGTTTATGTTTTACTTAAGCTTCTGTTTTTTTCTTTTTGTTCATACCTTTATGGTTTCCATTATGGGTAAACGTGATATCTTCATTTAAGGAAGTGCGGACTACCGCCCCCTCAAAGTGATTTGATTCGTTAAATACCATATGTGGGACGTATAAAGGGTAGAACTATGATATTATATATGATATTATACTGGAATTATAATATACCTTTATATCATTATTATTCTATTCTATAAAATACGAAATATAAATGAAAGTAGCGTTCATGCGTACGTACGGCTTACCGTCTCCATGAACGGTGCATTTCATTTCTTACCTCTAAATGATTATGTAATGTTATAAATGCATGAATGTACTGGATATATATGACATATATGATATATACATCATGAATAAAATTCTGGATATAATAAACATTTGGCCACACGAACAACATGTAATTGTAAGAAGTCCACTTTCGACTTAAGAACCAAATATCAGCAAAACAAATATTATTAACTTAAATGATTACATAATGTTTATGACATGGTAATAAGTGATATAACAGGAATAATTAACTTGAAAAAGGTACTTGAGGAAGTAGAAATTAACTCAAGTTTATTATTCAGGAGAATAAAGAACGATCGAGTCAAGTCGGACCCGAGGTAAGGGATCCTACTCCTCTCTTTCTTTTTAAGTACACACTTTTATGTCATTCCTTTTAAAGCTCATCATTCTTGTTATTGGGATGATATTTTATATTAAACTTACTGTAATATTTATGTTCATGTGATGAGAGACCCTATTCTCTCTGATCAATCCATTTTGGATGTTTTGAGTGGCGCCGTTAGGCTGCCGAACTTTCGTAAGAAATCTTACCTCTCTCTTTCTTTTTAAGTACTCTCCTTTATGTCAATTCTTTTAATCTCCTCTTTGTAATGTTGGGGGATGTTATTTTATATTCCTCTTTTTGTACATTTTATTGTAATGTGATGAGTTACCCTATTTTATCTCATCAATCCATATTCGGAAGTTTTATGTGGCGTCGTTAGGCTGCCGAGTTTTCGTAAGGGATTTTTCATCTCACTTTTATTCCCGTGAGATTTATGCTACATTTGCCACAAATTTCATTGAGTGGTGTATGTACTGCCCATTATTCTACTATTTGTGTAATATACTTTCGTTTATGAGTATTTACATCAATGATATATTGTCCTTCTTTCATGGAGTGTATGTTTTGAAAAATACCCAAGTCGGTAAGGGAACCTTTCACCCTCCTCTTTTTTAAAAGACTTCTTTTGTTGGGTCTTTTAATTTACATATTGTTATGATGGTATATGTTCTCATATATCCTTATTGATTTAAATTTTATGTCCTAGTGATGAGATACACTTTTTATCTCTCATCAACTCATTTTGATGTGATGTCGTTAGGCTGTCAAGGGAACTTTTTAACCCAATTTCGATTTCTTTGGGTTCAACATGTAGTCATTGAATATGTCATCCATTGAATATGTGTGAATGACCTTTTATTGTTTTACACTTACTATCCACTTATATTGGGTGTATTTATATTTTTCACACATATTTTTGAGATTGATTTGTCCTTAATTTAAGGATACCTTCTTTATAAGGGATTTCATCACATTTGACATTTCTATTGAGGGTTCATTGTTGTTATGCACCAATTAACTCTTATATGGTGTATATACTGTCCATTGGAGTATTATATCATGAATCCATTTATTCTCATGATATTATAAAGTTCTGACTAAATGTTATTCCTCAATTATTGTATTCAAGTGTCTCTACTTTTTGTAAAACCCCTTTAACCAAAATATCGTTTTAAATGTTTTAATCATTTGTTCTTATTAATATCCATGTTTTCAAAATGGTTTTAAGGATTTATTTATATGGATATTAATGGTTTAAAATTTTAATATTCAAGGTGGTATAGGAATTCGTCTCAATCTCCTTTCATTGAGGCATATTTTATTTTATACATAACTTTCTTTTATACGGTGTATAAACCCCTTTGACTTTTACGTTTATTCAAAAGGAATATTTTTTATACGAAGCGTTTACTAAAAAACAAAAGGGAATGTTTTTGTCGTACGTATGCGGCGACAACGACTTCTCTTCTGTCGTGACCTTTATTTGAGTTTCATCTTCCTCTACAAGCCATACCTTCTTTTTAAAAGAAAAATAAATACCATGTTTTAATTTTCTTTTATTTTGGTATCTAAAATTGTTTTCATAATGTTTTTATATCAATGTGTTGTATTTATATCTTGTGATTGAAAGGTGGGAATGTTAGGTTTCCTTTATGCATGTTTTATGTGATATGATTATGTTGAGGTTCTTGGGCATTATTATGAAAACGGGTGGTTCCGTGATAAACTAAGGGTGGGTGAGCCCGATATAGCTTTCCAATGCATTGGGTAACGTGAAGGAGTGAAACGTTAAGGTTTCTCCAAAGAGATTTAGGGAATATACTGTGATGGGTATTCCAAATGTAACCAAGAGGGTTACTCCCTATGTAAGAATGTTATTAATGCCTCAAGTTACCTTTATGTCTTATGTTTTCTATGATTTATTCATGATTTGATATGCCTATGTTTTATGGGTAAAGTGTGATTTCATTCTAATGTATATATGAACTCATGTTTCCTTTCCATATTTTTATAACTCTTACTGAGCTTTTTATGCTCATCCCAAGTTTTTGAAATGTTTTTCACAGGTCAAGGGAAAGGTACATGATGTGATGATAGTGTCAAGGACGTGTCAAGAAATAATCCGTGTTATATTTTAAATATGTTCCCGCTGATGGGAAGAATGAATACTGTCTTTTATGTAACCACATTGTTTAAATGTGGAATGTAATGCATGTTTCATGATCTAATTCTCTAAAACTCTAACCCTGAAAAGATCCTCAATGTGTAATCTTGTAATAACTCAATATTAAGTAAGGTTTAAGGCTGGGGCCTTATAGTTGGTATCAAAGGTCGGTTTAGATAACTTTAGAGGTTAGGGTATTCTTTAAGCATAAGTGACATTACCATGATGGTTAGGATTTCAGAAAGAGTCCTAGTTTTAGATAAATTAAATGAGTAAGTGTATCTTAGTGTTTAACTTCCTCATTAGTACATGATGGTTTTGTTGATATACTCACACTGACATTTCTGTTTTTAATAAATGGCTGGATCTAGCAGGAACCAAAGTGACAATGGGTTTGAAGGAAACTGTGGTGGTTCTCTGATTAGGATACTGGATGAGATGGGGAATTCAATGAGGAAACTCATGGTTGTTCTAAACCAAATATCAAGGAGTCATGATCAAACACTTGAACCTTGGTATGTTATATAATGCATCATGTACGAGATGACCAATCGATGTGGAAGTTCAGGTAATAATTCAAAAGGTAACCATTAGGGTTTATATGATCCTTACTTTTTAGGTAATTATGGGTTACTCTATGACATGATGGAAAATGAAGGGAATGAGATAAACTTGAGGAGAAAATATGTTATGATTATTTTTGAATATTTTATCTCATTTTGGGGAATGTTTTAAGAATTATATAGTTTTGGAAAAAGGACAACGCGCAGACTGTGTGACATCCCGTTGCGTCGGACAAAGCTGTGGGAATCGAACCCACAACCAAAGTGCGACTGGTATTTATCGCCTACCACTGGACTACGTGAATTCCCTTGTTAGTTTGACTGATTCATTCTAGATATATGATTTTAAGAATTAAGTGTAAGTTTCTTTTGGGTTATTTATGAAAATGATTAACCTATCATGGAGGATATGTAATTAGGTTAATTAATTTTCAATACGAGACTTTAGGAGCAACTGATGTTGTTTGGAGATAAATGTTATGATTTAACTTGGAAGACTATGTGACTAAATCTTTCAAATATTTGGGTTTAAATATTAGTTTGGTTTACTTTGAAGAATTTTATGTACAAATGGTCCTCGTTGAACTTTGGGTTTTGTTGGACAACTTTTGGAGATTAAGAATAGATTTTATTTTTATAAAGGGTTATCCTTTTTTGGATTATCTGACCTTGTACTAACCTTTCAGGTTTTGGTTTTGGTTAAAGCCTAAATACATGGTATGTATATAGTTCTCTTTGGTGGATTAGGTGATTCTCTAGAAGTTGATTATAGTACTCTTAATGTGAACAAGTCTCCCTAAATACTCGTCTTTTGGAAGAAAATATGAGTTTGATTAAGGAATCTAGTAAAAGTTGAAAGTCAACATGATAAGTGATTATGTTTCCTTTTGAATAAATTCCTCAATAAAAAGTAACTTAAAACAAAAATTTTGTCTATTAACTTTTCCTACTGGGGAATCGAATACCATTTAACCCATCACAAGTTTGTGATTTTCTCATGGTTAACTTTCTCCTAAACATGTTTTCTATCACTCTTCATCAGAACAGGACCCTATGTTTTCTCCTCCATGTCCATGTTTTCATACTTGGAATCCTAGTATGGGTTAACTCGGGTGACCTTTGTACTTATATTTCTTTATTTTAAAGTGATTGTTTTACCGACTCTTGTTCCGATGTGGGACTTTCAAGGATGTTTCCAAGCCCAATTTTAAAATTGCGAGGACGCAATTCCCAAAAGGGGGGAAGGATGTAACACCCCAAGTAAATAAAGAATATGACATCTTTATATTTACCCATATTTGTGAATCAAACATTAATATTACTTTAAAGGGGATTCTATGCTCGATGGCGTACCCAATACGCAACAACGAGTTTCTTGGACATCCTACGTTGCACTCTAATAATAAAATAATATTATTTTAAATGGTAGTTAACATGTAGCCGTTGTAATGGAGGGAATGGATAGAAATAACTAAAATATGATTATATATGTTTTTAAATGTTTTTACATTTATCCAATAAAATATGAAGGCTTAAAATACGGAAATAATTCAATTTTAGGCGTATATGCCCTAGTTTTCACTAAAGGTTCACTTATCGCCTTTTGATGGAGAACCGTCATTAAATATAGTTTTTTTCACTCTTATACATCCTTTTGGACCAAATAAAACACTTCTAAAGAATTGGGACATCAAAATTTACTTCGTGTACATTTTTGGTATCTTTCTGATAAAGTTCATTTTTTTAATGAATAGTGTAAAATGTTGTATTTTAATTCAAAACCTCTTTTTAATCTAATATATTTATATGATTAGATTATCTTTTGAATTGGTTTTAAAGTGAAATTAGAATATATTTTTACCATTAAATCCAATAGTGGTCGTTGGAATTAATTTCACTTTGAAATCAGACTTAAACTAGTGTCAATCTTTTGATACTTATTGTTTCATAAAAACACGCTATTTGCATTGACAGCGGGAATTAATTATTAAATTAATTAATCTGAATTATATGTTTTGAATTTTGTAAAATAGACTTCATTTTTGAATTCTTAATATCAAATATAGCTTAGGGTGAATTTTTGGTAATTTTCTGAAAAACTTCAATTTTTAATGAATAGTGAAACCACTAAGTGGTACTTATAAAAACTGATTTTCCGTTTAAATGAAATTTTTCCATCATTGTGTTTTGATTATCAAAAATCCGACATACATGGTTGTCATTAAGAAGTAAAATGTGGTTCATTGAGATTAAAATAATTTTTTGGTGAATAGTAACTTATTAAGTTTTTAATCGCGATTAGTGGTAATTAGTGTAGTTTAAGGTAAAAATAATGTTTTAATAATATGAGATGAGAATTGACACATGTCATACCCTCATTGGAAGTGTCATGGACGACCAAGAAAACCCATGGGTCAACTTGGGGACCCCATGGAGCCACTTTGGTTGGAAAAGGAAATAAATATCTTTTTATTTAATGTTAAAGTAAAAATGACACAAACATAATATGTTTTACAAAAACAATTTTTACATGGGGTTATAAAGATCAGATTTTTGATTATAAATAGTAATTGGAAATATAAAAAGATTTCCTACATCATAGTATTTTTTTTATAATTTTTAGACACTAAATAAATTAAATTATTTATGACATTATGATGATGCAGCGATGACCTCATTATTTAACGATTTAAATAAAATGGAAAGATAATGTAAAATCTATAAACTACACATGTCCAAAACTTATTGGATGGGTGGATTTCGAACCCTTAACACCTTATCCACGAATTATATCAATGTGGGACCTTTTGAAACCGAAACACATTTACAAATAAAGTAATATTTCTTACTTTCCAAAAGTGTCCCTCCTCTTCTCTTATAAAAGGCTCCCACCTCTACCTCTTTTCCCACACTCATCAAGCCTTTGGCTCGGCCAACCCCTTCCCATTTACTCTCTACAAATCCCTCTCCTCATCCTAGAGGATTCCCTTTGGGCACAATCCTTTCAAAGGAAGTCTTTAGGCTCAAATTAAAAGGAGTTACACTTTTTAAGGTAATTCATTCTCTCATGTTCATTTGTTTTATTTTGCTTCTCCAACCCCCTAAACTCTTTATATTTATTTATTTTGTAACAACAACAGTATCTTCAATATACTAGGATGTTGTTATAAGATTTATTCGAGCTACACTCTCACACAACTACATCAAATGGTTAAAGAACATACGGTTTCCGTGGATGGAGAAATTCTGCCTCCCGAAACGATGATTGTTCAATACTCATTTAACACCTTCAAAGGTGGCCATTATGATGTCACTATTTTTATATATGATATATAATATGTTTATGTTTTCCTTAAGCTTCTGTTTTTTTCTTTTTGGTCATACCTTTATGGTTTCCATTATGGGTAAACGCGATATCTTCATTTAAGGAAGTGCGGACTACCGCCCCCTCAAAGTGATTTGATTCGTTAAATACCATATGTGGGACGTATAAAGGATGGAACTATGATATTATTTATGATATTATACTGTAATTATAATATACCTTTATATCATTATTATTCCATTCTATAAAATACGAAATATAAATGAAAGTAGCGTTCATGCGTACGTACGGCTTACCGTCTCCATGAACGGTGCATTTCATTTCTTACCTCTAAATGATTATGTAATGTTATAAATGCATGTATGTACTGGATATATATGACATATATGATATCTAAATCATGAATAAAATTTTGGATATAATAAACATTTGGCCACACGAACAACATGTAATTGTAAGAAGTCCACTTTCGACTTATGAACCAAATATCGGCAAAACAAATATTATGAACTTAAATGATTACATAATGTTTATGACATGGTAATAAGTGATATAATAGGAATAATTAACTTTAAAAAGGTTCTTAAGGAAGTAGAAATTAACTCATGTTTATTATTCTGGAGATTAAAGAACGATCGAGTCAAGTCGGACCCGAGGTAAGGGATCCTACTCCTCTCTTTCTTTTTAAGTACACACTTTTATGTCATTCCTTTTAAAGCTCATCTTTCTTGTTATTGGGATGATATTTTATATTACACTTACTGTAATATTTATGTTAATGTGATGAGAGACCCTATTCTCTCTCATAAATCCATTTTGGAAGTTTTGAGTGGCGCTGTTAGGCTGCCGATCTTTCGTAAGAAATCTAACCTCTCTCTTTCTTTTTAAGTACTCTCCTTTATGTCAATTCTTTTAAGCTCCTCTTTCTAATTTTGGGGGATGTTCTTTTATATTCCTCTTTTTGTACATTTTATTTTAATATTATGAGATAACCTATTTAATCTCATCAATCCATATTCGGAAGTTTTATGTGGCGCCGTTAGGCTGCCGAGTTTTCGTCAGGGATTTTTTATCTCACTTTTATTCACGTGAGATTTATGCTACATTTGCCACAAATTTCATTGAGTGGTGTATGTACTTCCCATTATTCTACTCTTTGTGTAATATAATTTCGTTTATGATTATTTACATCAATGATCTATTGTCCTTCTTTCATGGGGTGTTTGTTTTGAAAAATACCCAAGTCGGTAAGGGAACCTTTCACCCTCCTCTTTTTTAAAAGACTTCTTTTGTTGGGTCATTTAATTTACAAATTGTTATGTTGGGATATGTTCTCATATATCCTTATTGATGTAAATTTTATTTCCAAGTGATGAGATACACTTTTTATCTCTCATCAACTCATTTTGATGTGATGTCGTTAGGCTGTCAAAGGAACTTTTTAACCCAATTTCGATTTCTTTGGGTTCAACATGTAGTCATTGAATATATCATCCATTGAATATGTGTGAATGACATTTTATTGTATTACACTTAATATCCACTTATATTGGGTGTATTTATATTTGTCACACATATTTTTGAGATTGATTTGTCCTTAATTTAAGGATACCTTCTTTGTAAGGGATTTCATCACATTTTACATTTCTATTGAGGGTTCATTGTTGTTATGCACCAATTCACTCTTCTATGGTGTATATACTGTCCTTTGGAGTATTATATCATGAATCCATTTATTCTCATGATATTATAATGATCTGACTAAATGCTATTCCTCAATTATTTTATTCAAGTGTCTCTAATTTTGGTAAAACCCCTTTAACCAAAATATCGTTTTAAATGTTTTAATCATTTGTTCCTATTAATATACATGTTTTCAAAATGGTTTTAAGGATTTATTTATATGGATATTAATGGTTTAAAATTTTAAGCTTCAAGGTGGTATGGTACTTCATCTCAATCTCCTTTCATTGAGGCATATTTTATTTTATACATAACTTTCTTTTATATGGTGTATAAACCCCTTTGACTTTTACGTTTATTCAAAAGGAATCTTTTTTATACGAAGCATTTACTAAACAAAAAAAGGGAATGTTTTTGTCGTACGTATGCGGCGACAACGACTTCTCTGCCGTTGTGACCGTTATTTGAGTTTTAGCTTCCTCTACAAGCCATACCTTCTTTTTAAAAGAAAAATAAATACCATGTTTTACTTTTCTTTTATTTTGGTATCTAAAATGGTTTTCATAATGTTTTTATATCAATGTGTTGTATTGATATCTTGTGATTGAAAGGTGGGAATGTTATGTTTCCTTTATGCATGTTTTATGTGATATGATTATGTTGAGGTTCTTGGGCATTAGTATGAAAACGGGTGGTTCCCTGATAAACTAAGGGCGGGTGAGCCCGATATAGCTCTCCAATGCATTGGGTAACGCGAAGTAGTGAAACGTTAAGGTTTCTCCGAAGAGATTTAGGGAATATACAGTGATGGGTATTCCAAATGTAACCAAGAGGGTTACTCCCTATGTAAGAATGTTATGAATGCCTCAAGTTACCTTTATGTCTTATGTTTTCTATGATTTATTCATGATTTGATATGCCTATGTTTTATGGGTAAAGTGTGATTTCATTCTAATGTATATATGAACTCATGTTTCCTTTCCATATTTTTATAACTCTTACTAAGCTTTTTATGCTCATCCCAAGTGTTTGAAATGTTTTTCACAGGTCAAGGGAAAGGTACATGATGTGATGATAGTGTCAAGGATGTGTCAAGAAAGAATCCGTGTTATATTTTAAATATGTTCCCATTGATGGGAAGAATGAATACTGTCTTTTATGTAACCACTTTGTTTATATGTGGAATGTAATGCAAGTTTCATGATCTAATTCTCTAAAACTCTAAACCTGAAAATATCCTCAATGTGTAATCTTGTAATAACTCAATATTAAGTAAGGTTTAAGGCTGGGGCCTTATAATTAAAATGTTTTTATATCAACAATACTCATACATGAAGAAGTGAACATGGAACCTAGTGGTGGCATCAATCAATATTTCTATCGTAGAAAGGGGAAAATCATCATTCAGATAGTGAAAATTGAGATCCCAGAAGTCAATGCCGACATTGATATATCCATTATTATTTATGATGGGAACAATTTTATCCAACCATATAGGGTACTGGACCACCTTGAGGAAATTGGATCTGATGATCTTTTCTACCTCGGCCTCGACCATAGCCCCATGACATGGGTGCATCGTCCTGGGATGTTGTCTGAACCTGTGATTATTTTCTAGAAGACTGAGGAAATGAATAGAGACATGATGATCTATCCCTGGAATATCTTCATACCTCCTAGTGAATACATAACTATTTTGATTTAGGATATCCACGTATCACAGAGGTTCTTTGACATGAATAGTGAAACTGCTCATGGTTTGCTTTGGATCTGTCTCGTTGCCAATGTTTACCTGAAACCATTCATCGACCATGGTTGAGACAATATCTTAGAATGTTGGAGGATCATTTAAAAAATCCCATTTTTCATCCAAATAGGAGGTATAATCTATAGGGTGTGGTTCTTATGAGTCGACAGATCACAAAGGTACCCTAGTGCGAGCCTGAGTGGTGGTGTACACCGCATCAGGGAGCTCCTATACTGCTAAACCATAGTGATGGACAATGTGGCCCCAATTCCATCTTTCCTTCGACCAAAGGGGCCATGATAGATGATATCAAAGAAATTGTAGTGAATAATATTTATCTATTTTATCATAGCTCTTCAAAACAAGAATGTATTTCACATTTTCATTTCCATGGGGATGATATCCTGATGCCTTATGGGAGTAGGGGTCTCTAGGATCACATGAGCCTGATTTTTATAAGAATATGTGGTCATCATCTGTTATTCTGTATAATTTGTAATTTGTTTCTACCCTTGTTATAGAGACAACAAACAATTTCCCCAAGTCCTGGGTCATGGACTCCTATAGGGGGATCGAGAAAATATAAGCATTATCCAGGTCATTCCATGGGTCAGTAGTAGCTAGAGAATGTTAAATATCATTACCCTAAATTTACTTGTCCACTCTCTTGTAGTAGTCGACATCTAGGTAGCGGTGTTTACAAGAGGAAAATGGAGACACATCACCTTAGAGTACATCTACTCGACCATTGAGAGTGTACTTAAGGTATTGGTGATATAAGGAAGGGGATGTCACATGAAGGTGGAGACATTGCCTATAGATCAACATGTTGTAAGTAGTTCCTTGTAAGAAAACCATGAACTCAATACTAGAAACTAGGTCCCTTTAACTGGGTCTTTAGGTAGATCTTTCAAACTGGTGTCTATTCCATCATATATTAACATTGAATTTTCATGTCATAAGGACTCATATTAGCCTCAGACAACCCCTCTTTCCTTGTTTATGGGTCAGAATATGGTTGATCCCTAAACCTGGGTCGATAAGACAGTTGAAAATATTGATGTTAAGGAAATTTATAGCAATATAAAGTGGGAATATATTCCATTATATGGGATAATCTTCATATTATCTAGAGAATGACATAATGGAATGAAATTATTCATGATTTACTACCTCATCATGGAAGGCTTCTGTAGCTGCTACCTCCTTCTCAAACGGGAGGGGGGCTTCTTAAAGCCACGACAAGGGATATTCACATATCACCTAATATAATATGATACATGAGGATAAAGAGCTTCATAGTAATGTTGGAAATATTCATTAAAATATCATACATCCATGCCAAGTGTTTACATATGCTAATAGGAGGCCGTTGTGTGGTAGGAGGTATGGAATCCCCTTCTGGCTGAATCGGAAATCAAATGGTGCTGGGAATGTCCCACTGATCACTAGTTGAAATGTGTAGAGTGAAAACCAGATGAGAGATAGATGTTGAGGCTGATTAACAAAAAAAATGGGTCTTATTAGAGCATTATTGTAGTGGAACCACAAAATCAAGTAACACAAACATTAGTGAAGGTGGATCTGGTGAAACCAAATGAGAAGGTTGTGCATGATGAGATCCTCTTTGGGCCTCTTTTCTGGTTTCTATGAAATGCATATCTTCACTGGTAGTACTAACCAATGCATCCCAGATACTCATATACATGAGTCTCCGTCGACGCTATCATTGGTTGTGGACGTTGGGAGGATCCCCGAGACACTCTTCGCCGTTCGAAAACATGTCGGGGTTTACCATCTCTACAATTTTAATTGAAGCATACTTTGGAATATAAAATAATGAATCCTCCATCACAGTTCAGATTGTGGGGGTAATCACCATCTCCTGGGGAATGAAATCCCCATGAGTACGTGACGAATATGGCATCATATGAGGACTTTTTTCCCTTATGTCACTGATGATTTCCCTTCTAGAAAGAGGAATGCTAGGATGTTGATGTAGAAGCAGCAGATTTATGTAACACGATGTATTTTTAAGACTCAGGTCGATTCAAACTTGAACAGATAATTCCATGTGCATGAGTAACTGCAATACGAGCCAACCGACATCATATTTTTGAAACATGTGGTTGGAATCCTGATTCCACTCACCTTCACTATAACCATCGCTGTCAGGCATTATGAATATGCATGACACAAGTGTCATTCACTGACCTAATGTGACTATTTTTTTATAAAACTAGTCTTGTATGTAGTCTTTTTGTGCATTTCACTTGTTCAGGGTGTGCCCTGTGATCCTTCGATCGGGTCATTAATTGGGGCGATTAGTGAGACTCGCCTCTTTGGGTCTCCAACATTCCGAAAACCATAGCATTGACTTTTCCAGGAAACTTTTGAAATAAATGGGGACATGATCCTCATTAAATGAGTTGTTATGAATCCTTCTATCCTAAATGGGGAATCTAGGAGCCTGGACTGGATGAGGGGTTGGAGGAGCTTATTATGGATTTGGAACCTGGTTGTCTCTCCTCGGTGGTGGCGGTGCATTACATGGGGAACCTCCCAATTCTGAGGTGGGCACATATGGTCCATAGGTCGTGCCTGAGGAAGTGGGCCTTAGCGAGGACATGGAGGTTTCTCCATTGGAAATAAAGACAACAACTTGGGGGCCTCTATTTGTGTTACTACGGCGGGCCTGACCTTAGTGGCTCTTCTCACGAGAACTATATGAGGCAATAGATGTGAACGCATGGCATGTTCTAAGGCTTCCCCTAGACTCTATGATTTTTCAATGAAATTCCAAAATACCCCTGGGTAGTTCTATGTTATGAGAGAGGATACCCTTTCAGTTTTGATATTCCAGACACTCATTGTTAGAAGATGCTCCTGCATCATCAGCATGTCTATGGTAATTTGTCAGACCTTTCCACCAGGTGAAATAGTCTGCAACGACCACATCAGGTCTCTACCTTCACTTGAATAGGTCTTCAATACTCATCTTCCGAGTGGTAGGGATGAATTGGTAAAGAAACTACCTATCAAGATCCACCCAGCTGGCTACTTACCAAATTTGTAGCTTGATATAACAAACAAGGATAGGCCCATCCAATGTGTGTATGAAACACAAGAGATTGGAGGCCTCTTGCTGCACTAGAGTTCCCAGCATGGGTCCACACCTAGATTAAATAGGTCAAATGATGCAGTGGATTGCCCGTCCAATTAACAGGGGAAAAAATTGGATTTCAAAAACAAGGGGGTGATGTGATATCATCGACCCATTCTGGATATTAATGTCCATCAGGATAAATTTCCACCTATTGAGTTTCCAATGCCTTGAGGTAGGCAATGAGAATAAAAGTTTTATCATCTAGTAAGGGATTCCTATCCTGATGAGGATCCCTGACCACCAGTGTATTGGATGGTTCATCAATATGATAAGCAGGTCCAATGGCTCATGGAGCAGTTGGTGGGATTACATATGGGATTTCTAGGGGAACAACATATGGAGTGGTTGGGTGAACCCGACATGAGTCCCAAGTAGGATTATCACACAATTTGGGTGGATTTGTCAAGGAACACAATATTGTAATAAAATCCGATCAATAAAATGTCTATACAGGATAAATGGTCAGTGTCACCAGACGGGAACTCACCTGGGGGGGCGGTTGTACCTGCCCCTGTTTCCCTGCCTGAGGATTACCATAGAATATTCTCCATTCTACAACATGTTCACCGATAATGTTATTGAACATATTTTTATTATACACGATTTGTTGACACAATGCAGCCTTTTGGGGTAATCTTCTATCTTCTACAATAAGAGATACAGTTCAACGGGTTTGATGGCCCCATGATGCTATTTTCACGTATAGGGATTCTGATAGAGGGTTAATGACCTGGATGGTTGAGGAAGGCCTTGTAAATTCTTCTATGGGTGAGTAACCATTCTTAATTAATTCAATAGTTGTGGAACCCCCTGGGTTGTATGATATCATAAAAGAGTTCTAGATCATAATCTTTTTATTATAGGGCATCCATGTTAACCGTAACTATACATAAAGTTATATCATCAATATCACATGTCATGTTCGGATGGTTCCATATTGAACTAAAATTAAGGGATTCATGTAGTCCCAAACCATTGATTTGAACATGAGGTTAATCCACCTTGATAATCCTATGGATCACTATGAAGCTCTGGATGCATCACTATTGTAGGGTTCGATGGAGAATCGGCATCCTAGGGCCCTAGACCATATGGAGCACAACCAAGTCAAGCAAAAAAAAATTGCTGGCTAATATCTTCAAATAGTTCCTTGACCATGGGGTAAGACACCCACCAATGAATGAAACCGAAGTGTGTTGCCCAGAGGGTTTGGAAAAACCATGCGACCTCTTCCTGGGTAAGAGATTCTGGCGTACTCAATTTCATGGTTGCAACTGGCTATAAAATCTATTAGAAATGGTCCTCTATAAGGATATCCCACAAGATCCTAATATTAGACTCTGTCTCTAGCCCTTGGATAACCCATTCATCCACTAGTGCTAGATGAGGGAACCATAATGGAACTGATGTGGACTGTTGAGACAATTGACATGCCAGTGGAGAATTCTATGAGTGAGTTGACAACCCACTGCATCTTGGGCAGTCATCTGAAGAATGAAATGACTGTGTGACCACATCTTGATAATATGAACTAGAAACCATATATTCTTATGCAGGGGTTGTGGTTAATGATGTTCGTTCATGTTATTTAGTATCCTTTATTACTCCCATGAATTAATCTCTGGGATCTTTGGTTGAAGTAGATAATGACCATGATGATGATCGGGAGGATTGAACATCCATTCTGTAGAAAGAAAGCAAATATTCCTCTTACTATATTTTTCATTAGTGGGAAGAAGTTATCAGGTGGAACTCCCTTTTGGGTGGATGATTATTATATTAATTTTTCCTACTCCATCCCCAACATAGTGAATTGAGGAGAGGTTTCTATATAAGAGTATCATTCTGCCTGAGAATCTGAGAAGCAGACAAGTTTAATCGCATTTTGAAACATCTGAGTATTCTTCCTTTGGCGGTGGAGACCCTCCCTCATACCTCGGGATGGTACATAAGCATAGGTTAGGTTTTCGGTATGAGGAGGACATTCATCCAAACTAATCATGGGGATGAGAGTACATTGTCTTGATGGATTAGGGGTGAGTGGTACACCAAGGGAAATGTCAAAAGGAACACAGAGAGGTCCTTAGTTTCCAATATCTAGTGAGTAGAGGGAATCTCTGTAGGAATGGTTGGAGTAGGTGGGACCTCTACAGAAGGTGGTGGGATCATGGGAAGTTCTTCCATGTTTGTTTCCCTTTGTAGTGATGCTATGAGGGGGGGCCATTGTACTAGTAAAACATTACAAGAGGGAGACCACTGCGTTGGATTCGAATAAAGAGAGGATTTCATCCTCCACATTGATTTCCGATATGAGAAAAACATTCATCGGTTGCGGTAAGAACATGGGAAAGACCACCACACTGATGGTTAACCGGGAGATGTGGATATTCAAATCATTGACCTGAGATATGATGAATTGATCCATACATGGGATTAAAGATTCAAAAGAAACCATCATGCTATATGTTAGTGTGGTAGGGAGGACCTTCACTCAGACTGATGGTGGCATGGGAAGGACCTCCATGCCATGCTTGGGAGTAGGAAGGATTTTCACTCTCATTGGTGGTGGCATGTGGAGGACATCCATGCTAGATTTCATCACTGCAGGTCCGCCCGTGATAGGTGTTACAGGTGTAGGCTACCAAGAGAGTAGTCCTATACTTCCCATGGGGTAGTTGGGGCCTCAATCCGGGTTGTACATATAAATTTCCATGTTTATTATAATCGATTCATTGATATTATTTGTTGGTGGTGGCATGATCCACTTTAAATGTTGATGATGAATCCTCTTGACGGGCATCCTCCTCATCATGGACCCGATGTTGGTGTTGGGTTAACCAAACCGGGGCCAGTTGTTCAAGATTGTTACTCTCAATCTACTCAGCCTAAGGGACTGGGTGGCAGTACTAACATGGCCTAAATGATCCCTCCTTGGAGACCCATTATATGGCATCAGAATTGGGAAATCTCAGACATCCATCACCTTATTGGTATAAGGGACTAAGTCTTTAAGGATTTATGGGGAGAGGTTTCCGAAATGGTTATAGGTTGGATTGGGGAGCAATGGCTCCCTATGTAGTGGACATTGTGATGTACAAAATCATCTAGGTCCTATCGGGCCATATCTTGTGTAGGGATAATCCATTCTTCCTTATAACATCAAATGAGGTTGTTGATCACCCTCCCCTAAAGGAATTCATATGGAGGGATATGGAATTGGTTCCCAGAAGCCGTGGATGTAGAATCCATTATTGATGAGATAGATCCATGTGGTATTTCTACATTTGTGGTTCCCCTGGCCCCTGTGTTGGTTGGTGGGTGGTGATTAGTTTTCTCACATAGTAGATCGTATCATGCAATGAAGAAAGAGTAAATCATTAGCACTGAAAAGAGGATGTCGACGTCTAGTTCCCCAGCATGATTCCTTCTCCCATGATTGGATTGAATGATCCACGTTGACAACATCACTAACCGGGATGCCTAAATTTCAGCTACACCAATATCTGGTGAGTTTCATCCAAGGAAAACTATTTTCTTGTCATCACCTAGCACTGGATAGCTAGATTTGGTGACATGCTTAAATATTGGTTTTTCAAACACTACTAACCTACACATCGAGGAGAATTACATCACATGGGGTTCAACATTTCTATTTTCAATGTATTATATAGGGTGTAAATCCATCTATGAGGATGCACTATCAATTTCCCCCCATTCCCACTTCTTAAATATTGGTAGTATACATCTCTTTTTCACAGATGTTATCTCCTTTTTAAAAACGGGATGATGGGATGTCCGTTACTCCTTCCATGGATTCCACCCAATAATTAGTTGGCTATTCCAGGTCTCCCTTAAAGATTAATAAATTGTTCGTAGAACTCTACCCCTGATCCATATTATCATGGATACTAGTTGATTACACTTCTTTTTTAAATACATTAGAAGGGTTCAAGTTAGGGATGAAACCATAGATCAGGGAAGTATCCATGTTGGACAACATTGGCATGTATAGACATTGAAACACTAATGTGTCTGGGTTTCATCCCTATATTTTAGGTCTTCTCGAGGGAACGAGATCCCAAGGGATCTAATGTACTGTGTATGGAACAAAATTACATAGGCATGTCATGGTGGTTTTCCTAAGATTCCATTGTTTAACACATGGTTTTTTGTGCGACTAATTTCTAGCAGAGATAGACTAGATTGATCGCCACATTGATAAGAGTGGATCAGATAGGTATATCCCTAGAAGGGGATCATTTTGAGGGATTAACATATGATGGATCAGAACACCCAATGACGAAGGATCCAAGGTGGTGTGGCCTATAAGAGGAGGATTTCAAACCATTAAAACTGATTTGGACACCACTGATGGAGGATTACGAGATGTGCACCCCCGAAAGGGGGACACCAAGGTTTACCATTGGCAAATATTGAACCTCATGAAGGCCTCCAACATACCCTATATCAAATAAAGGGATAAAAAATCACATAGTTCGATAGGGTGAATCATGGGATCAGGTTGTACACGATATAAAACAACTTGAAGACATGTTGGTGTATGCCCATGGATATCAACCCATTATAAGATGTACACTCTTGGATGGATAGTTACGGATTGGGTGGGGCTTATGCATGGTTAGCTACATTAATTGATGGCATGAATTCACTAGGATGAGGTGGCTCGATTACGAATCATGATGGATGAAGTATGGTTGGATGAAGTGGGTGTGAGTAATGGGAATGACCTGAAGTAAAGAAAATAGGGATATTAGGCCATAACATCAGAGATCATTCTTATATATCCCAATGTTATGAAGTAGAAGACAAAATAGATCGGTGATGGATGAATCCGTGGTACCTGAAAGAAGTAGAATCTATGGGTTGGGGAATGACCTTCCCAAAATAGAAAGATTAAAGGGAGATACATGGATGAAAATGAGTGATGGTATTGAACCTTGAGAAGGATTACTATGTATACCAATTTTAGAGAATCATAGTCCATGTATTTTTGGATGGGGCATGGAATAAATGTTTTTGAAGAGGATAGAGACCTAATGAAATGCTAAGGGGTGTGTATGGTTAACCGCCAAATAGTTTTTCTAACAACATAAAAGAGAAGAGCAATGATTTGGGTCCCAATAGTGGGGACATTGATGTTTACCAATGATTGGGGTTGAACCATAGGGATGCTTCATATGTACCCTATCAAGGAGACAGAGAAAAAAACCCATGTACTTTGAATGTATACAATTTATCCTCCTGCAGGATGAATGGTGCATATGAATTAACATCATGCTTTGTGAGGGTGAACCGACATGATGTGGTCGAGACTAATGGATGATAGGCTTTAACCGCACAGAGGCGTGCTACATACTATAATCTGATAGAGCAAGGATAAAATTCCACATTGTTTGGTTATGTGGGAAATTAGGCTTAAACATTGCAGGCAGCACAAGGAGGATGTTGTAGTCGATGCTTACTCAAAGATAATGTGAGTCAACCTTGGTGTGGGAAACAAGAGGCATCAAAGACATAACGATCACATCGGAATTGGTGTGTACATGAAGAATATAGTCAGTTTTATGTGTGTCTTGTAGAACAAAGAGAAAACTAGGGCTTATACATGGTAGTAGCCCTAGGAGATTGAGATTGGGAATAATCACAGGATGGAGGCCCTACGATGATAATTCCCAAAGTGAGTGGGAAAAGGTAACTAATTTCCCTATTCCCATCTCTAATTTTTCATTTGGGCATTGAAGGAAAGAGGTGGAGGAAGGATTCTATATCTTGTAATAAATTATAGGGGATTACACCAATATGGTTGTGATTCCCTGCAGACAGATGTTGTTCCCTGAAATGAGGATGTCATTCCATGTGGGGATGACCTCACTCATGTGGAGACAAGTGCACATGGAAAATTTTAGAGGTAGGGAACCCCATGTATGTTGAATGGGGTGAGGCTATAGTTAAATGTCATGTGTTGAGGATGATGGTTATTTGTAGTTTTAAATCCTATATCTCGGATGATGAGGATTCAATCCTCATCCCTAATACTTACATAACTAGCGCTCATTCTCCCTTTGTGAAGGGAACACACCAGAAATGATGTGTGGAGACAGGTTTCTGGACTGTTATATTGAGGGGATCAAGTTGGTGTGGATTCTAAATAAATTAATATTCGTTACTATAGAAATGTGAAGAAGCATTATGTTCGGAAACACATCATGAAGGACATATCTAGGGACTTTAATGTTATTTCGCACAATCTTTGAGGTCCGTACGGAATGGGGGTGCACAAAACATGGGGTCATGCATTAGATTGGAGGTTAAAATATGGTTCCCTAATGGAATAGTGGTATATTGAAAACATACTAAATGTTGCGTATAAGGAATATAGACTTCACACAAACATGGGCAGGTTACATTAAAAAAGGCAGGTTTTACCTGTAATAGAGAGGTTTGTGTGTAATATATAAGGATTGCACTAAATAGGCTATGGTTTCCTACAATAAAGGGTTTTGCATGCAATTGGATAGGGTTGCATGAAATTGGAGATGGTTGGGTGAAATTGGGGCCTGTGCATGAAATACGGGTGATGTGTATGAAATTGGTCATGGATGGGAACAAATGGGGTGTTTTTTGTACAAATGAATGTTTTGAATGCAAAGAGAACGATTTCTTCACAAAGGATGAAAATTGAATACCAAGGGTTTGGTTTTTGTGAAATATCATCAGAATAAAATGGAACAGGCAAGGGTCAAGCCCTATTTATCCCTCATGAAGGCATACCCCTTGGAGACCTTTCATGCAAATTCATGTACCTTGAAAAAATATTTTTTTGCACAAAATGCGATGGATTTCATGTATTTGACATGGGTCCAATTATTTAGTCATCAATAAGTGATGGTAGAAGTTATATTTATAGATGATTTTAGGTAGTTTCATCATGAAAAGTGGACGGTGCATAAAACCTCAACTGCATATTACCTGCACCTCTCCATTTTTGCATGCCCGGACTAGAAGCCATATCAAGAGGCTAGCATGAAGAATTTGGCCTAGGATTGCCCCATTGTGTGCGGAATTATATGTTTTCTGGTAACCTAATTGGTTTTATGCACAAAATATCAATTTTATGTGCATATCTCTCAATTTACACGCAACATCCTTCTAGGTATACGGATCCATCGCTGAGTTGAAGGACACCTTCAGATCCATCCTCCAATAACTAATTTCGGTATCACACATATTTTTCTGCCAAAATATCCTATAAATAATTTTATATTTTCCCACTATTATTATTTGTTAAATTAATTTTTTTGGTTTTAGTTAATGTATAGAACCTAGAAGAATCATGATAATATTTAACAGGAAGGGAAATGTGGTGACTAATAGAAACCAAATTCCATGATGATAATAGTGAGAGATATTGTGATTATTATCAATTAGTTATCCCAAAACATGATATAAACAAATAAATTATCCAACTCCTATAATCACTAATGAAGATGCCGGTGATATATTATAAGATCTCCATTGGGGGAGACCAAGGAAGATGTAAGGCTCAAATTCAATCATGTTACAAATATGTAAAGAAACACCCTGTAATATGTCTTAAACGAACATAAAAATGATTTGTATGTGGAAAATAAGGTCATAATGAATATAATTTATAAGGAAAAATGTAGATTTGGATGGAAGTAAATAAATATCATCCTTGAGGTCCCTTTATAGTTAATTTTCATAGATGTAAAGTAACCTGGAAATATTCGATGCAGTTTCCTATTATAAAGGATAAATTGTTGGCCAAGGAAGGACCAGTGAGGAAATAAGATGGTTAATGTATTTATTGGGAATATAGAAATATATTATAGAATTTTTTTACTAATGGTATTTTATTCGAAGAATCATGAAACATATTATGATTATGTTTTATTCACTAAATTATGATTTGTGGATACGAGCGTGGGTTATGAGTTTATGATTTTTTAAATGTTCAATGTTTTAAACACCCATTTTTAAGTTATTATTATTATTGGATTTATATTTTATTAATGATATATATGTATTTTTTTAATGTATATGTTATAATGGAATTTTATTGAGGAATAATGCCTTAAAATTTTAAATACATAATTTTAATGGTATTTATATCCTTTAGGGTTCATAAGATAATTTATGAAATTATTATAATAATAATAATATATTATTATTATTTTTGGAAATTTTTTTATTTTAACCATTTGTAAAAATGTTATTTAAAAATTATTTTCATTTCATTGATTTTCATCATTATTTTATAAACAATATAATAAATATATTAATATATTTCTTAAAATGGAAAATACACATGTTGGGTGACCACCTATTTCATCTTGTAAGACAAAAGTCAGGAAACCATTAATGATGGATATAATGGTTTAACGCCTACCACTAGAATACATGATTTCTTGTTTAATATGTCATTAGTCAATAAATTTGAAAAATATATATATATGATGAATCTATCATGTTAATTTCTAGATTTAGAGTCTTATTTTTCATATTTAAAATATATTTATAAAAATAATGGTTTTAGAATATAATTAGGGATATATATAAAGACATACCACATTTTAGGGATATTATAATCTTCTAAAAGTGAATTTTATATATTTTGGGAATAAAAAATTATATTTTGGAAATTCATTTCATGGAGTAAGGGATGAATTACGAAACTGATTAAAGAAAAACAAAAGGATGGAATTTTGTTTATGAAATAAAAATGTATCATGTAAGTATATAAAATAACATTATAATATCCTAATAAAATTCCTCAATTTTGGGAAATTGAACTTGAAAAAATATTATTACTCTATTACATTCATATCTAATTAATAAAATGATTTTCTTAAATAAAAATAGAATTATGGTTTTGGGGCCCATTTCTTTTAGTTGATAATTCACTTTCCTATACTCAGTGACCATAATCACTATCTATAATTATTTAAAATTCTCCTCCATGTCCATATCGTCACTTTACACATGTTCTCCCACATAGAACCCCAAGTACTTGTTATTCTCTATTTCCTTTATACTTTACATTACATATTATTAAAAAGATGCTTTATTAACCCAGTACAATGTGTGTTTTTGAAATATCATGTCTTGAATTATCAAACCATTGATTACCAAGAATAAGTTTAAATTGTAAGGAATTTTTTTTATGTTGGGGAGAATTTACCCCTTAAAATTTTATATTATAATATTATATTTGATTGTGTATATGACACACAACACTAGGCATTGAAGAAAATATATCATCCCAATACATTATAATATATTAATTATTAAATATATTATATTTATTAAATATATTGAATTAAATGAGAAACTATATTTAGCTTTCATTACATACAACACTTTTTTTAGAATATTATACTTGCAACACTAAGTTTAAATTTCATTACATACAATACCCTGTTTAAATGAATAGTTTAAAACATTAATATATTAAATTATTAGTTATACCATAACTATTTGAATAATCAGTATGAATAGTAATAAATAATCTATAAATATTATGGATATATTATCATTGTAACTAAAATAAAAATCAGCTAAAATAATAAGAAATTGAGTATGATGGAATCAATTTGTCCAAAAATATAGTTTAATCGACATTTATGAACATAAAATAAGTTTTTTTACCACTTATAGAAAATTTATTTTTTAAATAAAATTAATTTTAAAAATCTTAATATCTAAAATTTCCTTAAGGTTATTTTTTTTGGAATTGTATGATGTTCTTTATTTTTCAATGAATATTGAAATATAAATAATTATAGTTTATAATCTCCATTTGGTTTATATAATTTATAATGAAAAATAATATATTAATTTTTTTTAAAAAAAAATATTTCAATTATATATATTGATATAATTTATTTCATTTTAATCCTCTTAATATTGAATTTTGACATAAAGACATTATAAACATTTAGACATTTTCTCTATAAAAACCTATATTCTTGTCACATCTGTGAGATTAATTTTAAATTTAAATCTATCATTTTAATTATATGTATTTTGAAAATTGAATTTAATATCTTTATTCAGAATACATTATATTTTCAAATAATAAGAAGTAAATTTTTTTACCAAAATGAAAAGTAAAAAAAGAAAAAAAATTAATTACATGGGTTAAGGTAAAAATGGTTTTATCGTGGTGTTAATATAAAATTATAAGGATGAGAATTTCGTAGGAAAATAAAATAAATCATATTTTATTGACATAATTATGTATTAAAATTCCCAATTTTAAAAATATAACTATTTGGAATAATTTTTCTTGTGAATGGCAGATATTTTGGATTCATATGGAAAATTTCCATGTAATTTCCAAGAGGATTTTCATTCATCACTTATAAAATGCCACTCCATCTCCTTACATATTCACTTATACCAAGATCATTGGATACAAAAATAAAATATATGTCCTCAAAATCGTTATTTACATTCCAGAGCTTATATTCCTCCAAAACGATCATCTATATGGTGGTTAAGAGGATATCAAATGTTGGTTTCCCTAAAGAAAGGTAATTATCTAATCCCATCTCCTTCATTATCTCACTTCTTTTTCCACATTACATTATGTATTAAATAATCTAATAATATAATACCAGTATCTATCATATAAGGATATGTTATTATGTTTATGTAATAATTTTTTATTATCCTTAATACCTTTAATAGGGTTATGAAAAAATCATTCGTGTGTATAGGGGAATACTTCCTCACAAACTGATGCTATTTTTTCCATAACTACCAATCACATATGGATATTATTATTAATTATAAACATATATATTATATTTATGATGTTATTAATCTCATTTAATTTTAATATAAAAAATACATTTTTTACATCACATACCATTTAAAATATGATAATGTCACTCGTGTGTATGGTGGACTACCACCTTCAGAAGCGATGAGATTAATTTTTTAATTACTATTTTAATTGATTGTAATAACGAAAAAAATAAAGAATATATACGATTTTTATGATATTATTTGATTTATTTTCATTTTTAATATCACCCACTTCTTTACACATTTACTCATTAATGGAATGATATCATTAATTGTGCATACATACAACCTACCATCTCCATGCTACAATGTGATTCATTTTACAAGTTAAACATTAATAAATTTTACTAATAATGTATATAATGAGTAAATATGATATTTATTAAATTAATAATTTTCATAATATTATGGATATATATTATTTTCAATTCTTCCTAACATTTTATGAAAATATATAGATTGTAAAACAATACAATTGACACTCAGAATAATGATAATACTGTAATATTTAAAAAAAAATAGGGAGTAAAATTTAATGAGATGATAATATATGATATTTAATGTTTTAATATGGTTCTGGTATAAATTAACAACATTAATAAAACCATCATAATGTATTTTAAAACATGTTCATCCAAAAGTAAGTGTGTGGTTGAGGATTTTTTCTCAATTTCATTTCTTTGTGTCACATTGTAATTTTATTCAGTTAATTTATTTTATATGGTGTATATACTAACCCTAAAACATTTAATATCATGGATAACTCATTATTAATGTTATTTTAAGAGTCAATTTTAATTATTTAAAATAATGGTATTTGAATTAAAAGTCAGCATGTTGTAAATAATTTCATAACTCAATTTCTTTTATTTGGGATATATTACACATTTGTTATCATTTAAATCCTATGATTATGATTGAAATGAAATTCAGATATATAATTTTTTATTAATAATTCATTTCTATGGATATATAGTTTATATGTGAAATCAATTCATTGACTAATTCTCATTTCAACATTATAATAATTTTAAATTGTTTATTTCACAATATCATTCGAAACATGATTGTTTATTATTGAATATCAAATAAAGAAAATGATTTGATAATTTTCCTAATAAAACAATTTAATTTTATTATCATCTACTTATATAGTATATATACAATTATTAATAAAATTTCCACTATTTTCTAACTCACAAAATTTATAATAATTATATAATAAAATCTAGTATCATTTATATCTTCGGTAATAAATATGTTTTCTTCTGAAACAATGTTCCTAAAAAAGATTTTAAAATTTATTACAATAAAAATTTGATTAACTAAATAATTTTTTACCCATTTTTTATTTTTAAAATATTATTTCAAAGGAATATCATTTTTTTCCCATAAGTGTCTTTTTTTAATCCTTTTAACATTGAAAAATGATTTTTTTTCAACACACACAGGTTACAAAATATTACCCATTGACATTACCATTATTTGTTTTAAGATTACTTTTAATTTATACAAGTTAGATTTTAGTGAAATTATTTTTCTAAATACATTCAAAATTCATAGTTTTTTATAGTGATTATCAATGAAAAGTATTTTCAAAATGTTTTCTGATGTTTTAGTCTTACAAATTTATTTACAAAATGAAAAGTTATTTTTATCAATATTTCTTTCAATGATATTATTATAATATGAGGATTATTCAATGAATTAAACCATTTATTTTAAATATGCTCCCGAGGGATATTTCATATATGTTCAATCGTTATTCATCCTCTAGAGAGTTTCTGATTATTTATACCAAGGATATTATTGACAATCACTTCGTTGATTCATTTTTTAGCTATTAACATCCACAATAAATTTTCTCATTCATGTGATAATTAATCATTAAATTTCCACAAAATATCCATATAAATTTTCATGGATATGATTACTTATTAAACTTTATATAGTTTCTATATACACTATTTTACATTGATGGTTATTTAACTAGGTGGGGAAATATTAACAAATCTGTATCCTTTACTCAATATAGATATTTTATGTTAAGGCATATTGATTCATTAAATAAATTTATTATATGATATAGGATGAATAATTTGGACATATTGTGATGGGTGTGGGCTTGTATTATATCTACCTTCAATGTATCAGTAGGTCTCAAGATATAAA
Organism: Viscum album; assembly: GCA_963277665.1. Lineage (NCBI taxonomy): Eukaryota > Viridiplantae > Streptophyta > Magnoliopsida > Santalales > Viscaceae > Viscum > Viscum album. The sequence goes on along the minus strand of OY728141.1, from coordinate 1,700,650,869 downwards.
TCAGTAACACAACACTAAACATGTATCTACCTATAGTTTAATCCAACTTATGAATAATCTTTATGGTAGATGTATAATGTTCATGAGATTTGAAGTCCAATAATTATTCATTTCTTTACTTAATAATATATTTATTATTATACATGATATTTTTAGAATGATATTTTCTCAATATGAATACAAATATTACTTTATTTAATAATAGTATGTCTTTTCTCCTATTTACCATTCCATTTTGATTATTATATAACCAGATATTTAATCAGTTCATGTTATTAGTTATTTATATTTTGTTGTTTATATATTCATGATTGATTAAACTAAACATAAACCATATAAAGAATTATTTAATACCATTATTTTGTTTCCCTTCTGTAAGAATCTAGGAAATTTACTATGATTTATATGTAGGGATATAGTAGCTAGAATAAGGTGATTATTAAAAAAACTTATGTCGTAATTGTTGTTTTCAAATACAATATTTGGATTATGTATTTTATTTGGTTTATGATGTCTACTAATCTATTTAGTCCTTAGAGATTTGATTCCTTGTATTTCATGGAAATTTAAAAAAGCATGAAGCATATTTTAGCTACTAGGGTTGGGGTCACTACAATTTCTATGTCATTGTTGAAATGGGTGATGTTTTTAGTTATTTAACGTATTATATTGATTTTTTATTGATTAATGATGGTTTAATCTATTCCAAAACCTTACTAAGCCTTTTCACTAAACATTATTGTTTTACATTCCCAAGGATTCCATGATGTTTACTATTATTTATATTCACGTATATTTTAGAGGCAATAAAGTTATTCTATTTTTTTTATAAATTTTTATTTAAAATATATTTTTTAAATTGTGTTTGGATTATGATTACCAAGACAACTAAACTATTCAGTAAATTGGGATTCGATACATTATATCTTATGCCAATGTAATAAATTATACACTAGCTCTGGGCTAATGGGGTAGGTGTCTATAAAGTTATTATCAAAGGTATTTTCGTACAAAATGTTTGTATTAGATTTGTTAAAACATTTACCATGGATTCTAACCCTATGATAAAATTTTAGGATAAGCATTGAAGAATTTTATAATGTTTTGGTAAGCTAGATTTTATGTGGGTTTTCCTTGAAATACATCTTGTACTAGATACTACAAGCGGAAATGGTTCTAGATAGATTAATCTTGTGGTTATAACACTTAAATGGCTAATCGGTCATGACCCGTTTATCAGTTGGTACATGAAAATGATATTTTATTTGCAACTGGTTTGACACTTACAAGGGATATTATTTGGATAATTCACATTTTCATTAAAAATAATTATGATGGATTTGAATTAATGATGACAACAATTAACCTAGGTTAAATCAAAGGTGAATTAGATTTAATAGATGGTGCTTAAATGGAATGGGAAAATGTTTTTTGGGTGAAAAAGAAGGTCATTAATCAATGAATTGATATTAAAAAATAAATAGTATGTGGGAAGGAAATAAATATCATCCTATATATATTCATTTATAGGTTGTTATAATAAATGTGGAAATCCAAGGAATTCTCTAAAACAGTTCCACCTTCTAATGGTTAAACCTTAGACGTAGAATGGAACTACATGGAAATAAAATAGTTGAAGAATTTTCTATATTTGGATTTAATAATTAAATAGTTTAATTATTTTACAAATTTTGTTACTTTTATAAGAATAATGAAGTAAGTAAGGATTGTGTTTAATTTTAGAAGCATTTGTATCTTCATTAATATAAGATTTATGAATACCAGAATGAGTTTAAGATTTCAATACTAATCATATTATCAATGTTTTAAACACACAATTTTTGGTTTTATGTAATGGGTGTCTACAAAGATTGATGATATTTTGGGAGATGTTTATAGAAATACAATACACTGGTATTGTATATGTTTTAGTGAAAATGTTTTGTGATGAATAATTCCCTTAAATTCAATAGAAATGATTTTAATGTCATTTATAACCTTTTAGGTATATATGATCACTAATGACATTTTAATAATAGTAAAATTAGAGTATTAGACAACGTAAATAAATATTTTATATTCAAAACCTTAGTAAACAGTATTAAATTATTAATTTTATTTCAAGGATGTGAATAATGTTATTTTGGAAATTTTTTAGGAGGTATATTAATATAATTGGTGAAAAAAGATCAGCCCACGTGTCTCATGAAAACTCATCACATCTGTCAAGATAGTGGGGCCTAAACTGAGAAATGAAGAATAATAAAAGTTTAACAACCACATCTTAACTATTTGATGTTCTTGTTAATATGTTATTGTTTTTAGTTAAAAAATTTTATGACTAAATATAAATGATCAACCAGTGCTGTTACTGTTGATACATTCACATAAATGTATTATATTGGATATCATTATCTAGCTATACTGGGTTTGGAAAATAGTTATAGATGATTGGAATGAAATAAATATATTTCATTAATATTACAATATATTAAAAGTGAATTTTAGTGCTTCAGGAATAAGGAATTAATTTTGGATGTTAATTACTTGGAGTATGAGATCAATTATAAATTGATCAATGGAAAACTAAAGGATAAAATTTAACTTATGAAATAGAAACATATCATGTAAGTATATTTCCTTATATTCATATATAGTAAACAAACTACATATTTTTATGAAAATGTGCATGAATTAAAAATTGTTATCCTATTGATTTAATATACAATGAATCAGAGATTATTTTAATTCATGGCAGATTTATATTATTGAGGTCCTTAAATTCCCATTTATCATTAAATTTATAAGGATTAATGAACTCTATCGCTCTCAACAATTATTTATTTTTTTCTTCTATGTCTATTTCTTAACATTTCACTTATGTTATCCTACATGGAAAACTACTAATAGGGTATTAAAAATTATGTTTGTAACATAGTTAGAACATTCTTTGTAAAATGGTTTATTCCTCATGGTCTAAATTCTCATTTTCTCACTCTTATTCACAAAATTGAAGATGCCGATGAAAATCACCTTTTCTGACCCATCCCCCTCTTAAACTATAAGGCCCCAGCCTTAAACCTTACATAATCTTGAGTTATCACAAGATTACACGTTGAGGATCTTTTCAGGTTTAGAGTTTTAGAGAATTAGATCATGAAACTCGCATTACATTCCACATTTATACAAAGTGGTTACATAAAAGACAGTATTCATTCTTCCCATCAACGGAAACATATTTAAAATATAACATGGATTATTTCTTGACACATCCTTGACACTATCATCACATCATGTACCATTCCCTTGACCTGTGAAAAACATTTAAAAAAACTTTGGATGAGCATAAAAAGCTCAGTAAGAGTTATAAAAATATGGAAAGGAAACATGACTTCATATATATATTAGAATGAAATCACACATTACCCATAAAACATAGGCATATCAAATCATGAATAAATCATAAAAAACATAAGACATAATGGTAACTTGAGGCATTCATAACATTCTTACGTAGGGAGTAACCCTCTTGGTTACGTTTGGAATACCCCTCACAGTATATTCCCTAAATCTCTTAGGAGAAACCTTAACGTTTCACTCCTTCGTGTTACCCAATGCATTGGAGAGCTATATCGGGCTCACCCTCCATTAGTTTATCACGGAACCACCCATTTTCATAACAATGCCCAAGAACCATAACATAAATGTGTCACATAAAACATGCATAAAGGAAACATAACATTTCCACATTTCAATCACAATATAACATTTTAGTATATTGAAATAATGAATCCATTCAAAAAGAAACCATTTCCAAAACCATTTAAAACATTTAATAAAGAGATTTTTGAATCAATGTGTCCCATACCACCATGAAGATTAAAATTTTAAAACATTAATATCCATATAAATAAATCCTTAAATCCATTTTGAAAACATGGATATTAATAAGAAAAAATAATTAAAACATTTAAAATGATATTTTGGTTAAAGGGGTTTTACCAAAATTAGAAACACTTGAATACAATAATTGAGAAATAACATTTAGTCAGAACTGTATAATATCATGAGAATAAATGGATTCATGATATAATACTCCAAAGGAAAGTATATACACCATATAAGAGTGAATTGGTGCATAAAAACAATGAACCCTCAATAGAAATGTCAAATGTGATGAAATCCCTTATAAAGAAGGTATCCTTAAATTAAGGACAAATCAATCTCAAAAATATGTGTGAAAAATATAAATACACCCAATATAAGTGGATATTTAGTGTAAAACAATAAAAGGTCATTCACACATATTCAATGGATGATATATTCAATGACTACATGTTGAACCCAACGAAATCGTAATTGGGTTAAAAAGTTCCCTTGACAGCCTAACGGCATCACATCAAAATGAGTTGATGAGAGATAAAAAGTGTATCTCATCACTTGGACATAAAATTTACATCAATAAGGATATATGAGAACATATCGCAACATAACAATATGTAAATTAAAAGACCCAACAAAAGAAGTCTTTTATAAAAGAGGAGGGTGAAAGGTTCCCTTACCGACTTGGGTATCTTTCAAAACATACACCCCATGAAAGAAGGACAGTAGATCATTGATGTAAATACTCATAAACGAAATTATATTACACAAAGAGTAGAATAATGGGCAGTACATACACCACTCAATGGAATTTGTGGCAAATGTAGCATAAATCTCACGTGAATAAAAGTGAGATGAAAAATCCCTTACGAAAACTCGGCAGCCTAACGGCGCCACATAAAACTTACGAATATGGATTGATGAGATCAAATAGGGTATCTCATCACATTACAATAAAATGTACAGAAAGAGGAATATAAAAGAACATCCCCCAACATTACAAATAGGAGCTTAAAATAAGTGACATAAAGGAGAGTACTTAAAAAGAAAGAGAGAGGTTAGATATCTTACGAAAGTTCGGCAGCCTAATGACGCCACTCAAAACATCCAAAATGGATTGATGAGAGAGAATAGGGTCTCTCATCACATGAACATAATAATTACAGTATGTTTAATATAAAAGAACATCCCAATAACAAGAAAGATGAGCTTTAAAAGGAATGACATAAAAGTGTGTACTGAAAAAGAAAGAGAGGAGTAGGATCCCTTACCTCGGGTCCGACTTGACTCGATCGTTCTTTAATCTCCTGAATAATAAACTTGAGTTAATTTATAAGTCCTTAAGAACATTTTTCAAGTTCATTATTCCTGTTATATCACTTATTACCATGTCATAAACATTATGTAATCATTTAAGTTAATAATGTTCATTTTGTCGGTATTTGGTTCTTAAGTCGAAAGTGGACTTCTTACAATTACATGTTGTTCGTGTGGTCAAAGGTTATTTATATCCAGAATGAAATTACTGATTTGGATATCATATATATTATATATATCCAGCATATACATGTATTTATAATATTACATAATCATTTAGAGGTAAGAAATGAAATGCACCGTTCATGGAGACGGTAAGCCGTACATATGCATGAACGCTACTTTCATTTCTTTGTCATATTAATGGAATTAAAAATAAATGAGAGGTATGTATATTTTAAATACAGAATTATATTAATCATTTAGATATATAATTAATTATATATGTCAATTATATACATGTACTTTTAATAGTACATTACATTTGGGGATAAGAAATTAAATGCACCGTTCATGGAGACGGTAAGCCATACGTACGCATGAACGCTACTTTCATTTCTATTTCTTATTTTATAGAATGGAATCATAATTATATAAATTTATATTATAATTAAAGTATAATATCATATATAATATCATAGTTCCATCCTTTATACGTCCCACATATGGTATTTAACGAATCAAATCACTTTTAGGGGGCGGTAGTCCGCACTTCCTTAAATGAAGATATCGCGTTTACCCATAATAGAAACCATAAAGGTATACCCAAAAAGAAAAAAAAACAGAATCTTAAGGAAAACATAAACATATAATATATCATATATAAAAATAGTGACATCTTAATGGCCACCTTTTAAGGTGTTAAGAGAATGATGAACAATCATCGTTTCGGGAGGCAGAAATTCACCATCCACGGAAACCGTATGTTCTTTAACCATTTGATGTAGTTGTGTGAGAGTTTAGCTCGAATAAATCTTATAAAAACATCCTAGTATATTTATTATACTGGTGTTGTTACAAAATAAGTAAATAAAAAGAGTTTAGGGGGTTGGAGAAACAAAATAAAACAAATGAACATGAGAGAATGAATTACCTTTAAAAGTGTAACTCATTTTGATTTGAGCCTAAAGGATTCCATTGAAAGGATTATGCCCAAAGGTAATCCTCTAGGATGATTAGAGGGATGTGGAGAGAGTAAATTTGCATGGGTTGGCCGAGCCAAAGGCTTTAGGAGTGTGTGAAATGAGGTAGAGGTGGGGGCCTTTTATAAGAGGAGAGGAGGGGCACTTTTGGAAAGTAAAGAAATATTACTTCATTTGAAAATGTTTTTCGGTTTTAAAAGGTCCCATATTGATAGAATTCGTGGATAAGGTGATAAGGGTTCGAAATACACTCATCCAATTGGTTTTGGAAATGTGTAGTTCATAGATTATACATTATCTTTCCATTTTATTTAAATCGTCAAATAATGATGTCATTGCTGCATCATTATTATGTCATAAATAATTTAATTTATTTAATGTCTAAAAATTATAAAACAAATACTATGATGTAGTAAATCTTTTTATCTTTCCAATTACTATTTATAATCAATCATATGATCTTCATAACCCCATGTAAAAATTGTTTTTGTAAAACATATTATGTTTGTGTCATTTTTTCTTTTACATTAAATAAAAAGTAATTTATGTCATTTCCCAACCAAAGTGTCTCCATGGGGTCCCCAAGTTTACCCATGGATTTTCGTGGTCGGCCATGACACAACCAATAAGGTTGGGACATGTGTTTAGGTCATTTCATATTATTAAAGCATTATTTATACCTTAAACTACCCTAATTACCACTAATCGCGATTAAAAACATAATAAGTTACTATTCACCAAAAAATTATTTTAATCACATTGAACCACATTTTACTTCTTAATGACAACCATGTATGTCGGATTTTTGAAATTAAAATCACAATGATGACAAAATTTCATTTAAACGGAAAATCAGTCTTTATAAGTACCACTTAGTGGTTTCACTATTCATCAAAAATTGATGTTTTTCAGAAAATTACCAAAAATTCACCTTATGCTATATTTGATATTACGAATTCAAAAATTAAGTCTATTTTACAAAATTCAAAACATATAAGTCACATTAATTAATTTAATAATTAATTCCCGCTGTCAGAGCAAATAGCGTGTTTTTATGAAACAAAAAGTATCAAAAGATTGACACTAGTTTAAGTCCAATTTCAAAGTGAAATTGATTCCAATGACCACCATTGGATTAAATGGTAAAAATATATTCATATTACACATTAATACCAATTCAAAATATAATCTAATCATATAAATAAATTAGATTAAAAAGCAGTTTTGATGTAAAATGCAGTATTTTTCACTATTCATTAAAAAATGAACATTGTCAGAAAAATACCAAAAATTCACACAAAGTAAATTTTGATGTCCCAATCATAAAGAATAAGTTTATTTTGACAAACATAGTTTATAAAATTGTCAAAAGATATATTTAAAAAGGGTTTTCCATTATAAGGAAGTAAAACAGTCTTTTAAGAATATTAGTGTATTCCATGCTTAAGATTGGATTTATTTTCATTTTAAGCCTCTAAAACACTATCGTAATCATTAATAGACATAGATAAAAATATCTATTATTCATTACATACTTGGGATGTTACATCCTTCCCCCCTTTATAAAATTGTGTCCCCGCAATTTATTTACTTATCGAATAAATGGGGGTACTTATCCCTCATTGCATTTTCATATTCCCATGTTGCCTCTTCAATCATGTGGTTTTTCCACAAAAACTTTACCTGGTGAATCACCTTATTCCGTAACACTTGATCCCTATGGTCAAGAATCTGGAACGGTTGTTCCTCATAAGATAGGTTCTCTTCCAGCAGAACTACCTCTGGGCTCAAATCATGAGATGGATCTGGAATATACATTCTCAACATCGAAACGTGAAAAACATTGTGTACCTGAGATAAACTCAGAGGTAAAGCCACTCGGTATACAACTGATCCAACTCTCTCCAGAATTTTGTATGGTCCAATGAACCTTGGACTCAACATTCCTTTCTTACCAAATCTCATCACACTTTTCCAAGGAGAAACCTTGAGAAAAACATGATCACCTACCTCGAAAGATAGATCCTTCCTCCGGTTATCCGCATAACACTTCTGCCTGCTCTGAGATGTTCTCATGTGTCTCTGAATCAGCTGAACTTTTTCTGCCATCTCTTCTACCAATTCTGGTCCCATCAACTTCCTTTCACCCACTTCATCCCAGAAAGCTGGAGTTCGACACCGCTTCCCATATAATGCCTGAAATGGTGCCATCTGTATACTAGAATGAAAACTATTATTATATGAGAATTCAACCAAAAAAGATGTTGGTCTCAACTTCCCTGATAATCCATAGAACAAGCTCGTAGCATATCCTCCAATGTCTGAATTGTTCGTTCTGACTGCCCATTTGATTGAGGATGAAAAGTTGTACTAAAATTTAATTCAGTACCCAACGACTTCTGAAGGCCTTTCCAAAAGTTAGAAGTAAACCTGGGATCACGATCCGATACAATGGAGAGAGGAACTCCATGTAACCTGACTATTTCTTTAAGATACAAACGAGAAAGTTGATCAAGAGAGAAAGTATCTCGTATAGAAAGGAAATGAGCAGATTTGGTCAAGTGATCAACAATAACACAGATTGCATTATTACCTTGAGATGTCTTCGATAATCCAACAACAAAGTCCATGGATATATTCTCCCATTTCCACTCTGGAACTGGTAAAGGCTGAATCATCCCTTTCGGTAACTGTCGCTCTTCATTAACCTGTTGACATGTCAAACACTTCACAGTAAAATCAGCAATATCTCTTTTCATTCCATCCCACCAATAATACTCCCGCAGATCTCTGAACATCTTAGTACTGCCCGGATGAACTGAAAATGGAGAACTATGAGCTTCAAATAACAACTCTCTCTTCAACTGTGAATCACAAGGCACACACAATCTCTTCCCAAATCTCAAAACACAATCATTATCAATGTTGAATTTAGGAAACATACCTTTATGAACCAGCTCTACCTTTTTCTGCAACTCACTGTCTTGCTTCTGTGCTTGCTTGATTCTATCTGATAGAGATGATCTCACTGATACCTGAAACAAAACTGAAGGACTTCCTGCACCAACAACTTCTATGCCAAAGTTCATCAAATCCTTAACCAAAGGATCACGTTCCAAACGCAACATTGTTAATGAAGCATTACTTTTTCGACTCAAAGCATCAACCACTTTATTTGATTTTCCCAGATGGTAATGAATTGTACAATCATAATACTTGATTAATTCTAGCCATCTCCTCTGTCTCATGTTTTACTCTTTCTGAGTGAATATATACTTTAAACTTTTGTGATCGGTATATATTTTACACTTTACTCCATACAAATGATGCCTCCAAATTTTTAAAGCAAAAACAACAGCAGCTAATTCCAAATCATGTGTAGGGTAATTTACCTCATGAGTTTTCAACTGTCGTGAAGCATAAGCAATTACCTGATTATTCTGCATTAGGACGCAACCAATTCCTTTCAGTGAAGCATCACTGTATATAACAAACTCACCATTCCTGGAAGTTAGTGCCAAAACTGGAGCATTCACCAATCTTCTTTTCAATTCTTGAAATCAATCATCACATTCTTTTGTCCAGATAAACATAACACCCTTCCGAGTTAGCTTAGTCATTGGACTAGATACCCGTGAAAAATTTATAACAAACCTTCGGTAATAGCCCGGCAAACCAAGGAAGCTATGAATCTCGGTTACATTTGTGGGTCTTGGCCATTATTATACAACTTTTGTTTTTGCAGGATCAATGGTTATTCCATCTTTAGAAACAATGTGACCATGGAAAGAAATTTTTGCAACCAAAACAAATACTTTCTGAATTTCCCACACAGTTTCTTTTCTTTTAAGGTTTGCAAGATAACCCTTAAATGTCTTTCATGCTCCTCTTTACTTTTATAAAACACCAAAATATCATCAATGAAAACCACCACAAACTTATCCAAGAACTCATGGAAAATTCTATTCAATAAGTCCATGAATACAACAAGTGCATTGGTTACCCAAAAAGGAATTACTACAAATTAATAATGGCCATATATCGTACGGAACGTGGTCTTCAGAATATCTGCCTCCTTTACCTTCAGCTGATGGTACCCCGATCTCAGGTCAATCTTTGAAAAAAACTGAGCTCCCTGGAGCTGATACAACTTTATTTGATGGCCCGACATCTGCTGAAGTAGTTTCAAATGATTTCACCACCCCTTTCTGCTTGTATTCGAACTGCTTCCCATCAGTCAAGCTCTTTGCCGGAAACTCGTTTGCGTAGTGACCCATCTCGTTGCACTTATAATATTTCACTAACTGTAAATCAAATTTGGTCTTACCTTCACCTTGATCCTTTTAAGTGCAATCACGAGCCTTATGTCCCATCTTACCACATCGGTAGCACTTTCCAGAATTCAGAAGACATTCCCCAGCATGCCTTTTGCCACATTTATCACAAACTGGAATCTTAGTTCTCTTACCATCAGACTTTTTTGAAGAATTCTTACCTTTCTCCTGCCACCTCGGTCTCTTCTTATGCTGGTTGTTATAGAACACTTGGTCATCGGAAAACTCCATTTCCACCTTCTCATCACATCAAACAAGCTTTTAATAACTTTTAAACTCACGAGAATCTAATTCCCTTTGATATTTTGGCTTTAATCCTGAGTAAAAACGATTGATTTTACTATCATGGTCTTGGAAAAAATTTGGAGCATACCTTGCCAATCGAGTGAACCTTTCTTCATAGGTGGCCACTGAGTCTTCCTCTTGCCTCAATTCCAAGAATTTCTTTTCCATCCTAAGTCGAACAGCCTTAGGAAAATACTTCTCAAGAAACATACCTTTGAATTCATCCCAGTCAAGAGCATCAATCTCATCAGCATCCCTGATATTTTTAACCATACACCACCACTGATCTGCTTCACCCTCCAAACGCTATATAGAAAAACTAACCTTTTGATTGTCTGAACACTCCATGTCATAAAAAATCTTCTCCAGTGCTTTAATCCACCCTTCAGCTAGAACAGGGTCAGATGATCCTTTGAATGATGTGGGGTGTTGCCTCATGAAATGTTCCACCACTGACATGTTCCTCTGTGGTTGATCTGGCTGATCTCGTGCATGGATACCACCGCCATTTATCGCTTGAGTCAACTGTGTCATCACTGCAACAAACTGTTCAGTTCCAATTCCAACCATCTCGGGATGCTGATTCGGAAGGTTATTTCCTTCTGTATGCCTTCCTAGCACTACTTCCCTATTTCCTCTGTGGAAAACCATTCTGAACAAACATGTCATAGATGAAGCAACATGGTAATCTTCAAAGGCTATATCATTTCAAGAAAAAAATATTTTTGGATAATCATTTAATAGAATTCTAACACCTAAAGTTATCTAAACCGACCTCTGATACCAACTATAAGACCCCAGCCTTAAACCTTACATAATCTTGAGTTATCACAAGATTACACGTTGAGGATCTTTTCAGGTTTAGTGTTTTAGAGATTTAGATCATGAAACTCGCATTACATTCCACATTTAAACAAAGTGGTTACATAAAATACAATATTCATTCTTCCCATCAACAGAAACATATTTAAAATATAACATGGATTCTTTCTTGTCACATCCTTGACACTATCATCACATCATGTACCTTTCCCTTGACCTGTGAAAAACATTTCAAAAAACTTGGGATGAGCATAAAAATCTCAGTAAGAGTTATAAAAATATGGAAAGAAAACATGAGTTCATATATACATTAGAATGAAATCACACTTTACCCATAAAACATAGGCATATCAAATCATGAATAAATCATAGAAAACATAATACATAAAGGTAACTTGAGGCATTCATAACATTCTTACGTAGGGAGTAACCCTCTTGGTTACGTTTGGAATACCCATCACAGTATATTCCCTATATCTCTTCGGAGAAACCTTAACGTTTCACTCCTTCGCATTACCCAATGCATTGGAGAGCTATATCGGGCTCACCCTCCCGTAGTTTATCACGGAACCACATGTTTTCATAACAATGCCCAAGAACCATAACATAAATGTGTCACATAAAACATGCATAAAGGAAACATAACATTTCCACATTTCAATCACAATATAACATTTTAGTATATTGAAATAATGAATCCATTCAAGAAGAAACCATTTCCAAAACCATTTAAAACATTTAATAAAGAGATTTTTGAATCAAAGTGTCCCATACCACCTTGAAGCTTAAAATTTTAAACCATTAATATCCATATAAATAAATCCTTAAAACCATTTTGAAAACATGGATATTAATAAGAACAAATAATTAAAACATTTAAAATGATATTTTGGTTAAAGGGGTTTTACCAAAATTAGAAACACTTGAATACAATAATTGAGAAATAACATTTAGTAAGAACTTTATAATATCATGAGAATAAATGGATTAATTATATAATACTCCAAAGGACATTATATACACCATATAAGAGTGAATTGGTGCATAACAACAATGAACCCTCAATAGAAATGTCAAATGTGATGAAATCCCTTATAAAGAAGGTATCCTTAAATTAAGGACAAATCAATCTCAAAAATATGTGTGACTAATATATATACACCCAATATAAGTGGATATTAAGTGTAAAACAATAAAAGTTCATTCACACATATTCAATGGATGACATATTCAATGACTACATGTTGAACCCAAAGAAATCGAAATTGGGTTAAAAAGTTCCCTTGACAGCCTAACGACATCACATCAAAATGAGTTGATGAGAGATAAAAAGTGTATCTCATCACTTGGACATAAAATTTACATCAATAAGGATATACGAGAACATATACCAACATTATAATATGTAAATTAAAAGACCCAACAAAAGAAGTCTTTTATAAAAGAGGAGGGTGAAAGGTTCCCTTACCGACATGGGTATCTTTCAAAAAATACACCCCATGAAAGAAGGACAGTAGATCATTGATGTAAATACTCATAAACTAAAGTATATTACACATAGAGTAGAATAATGGGCAGTACATACACCACTAAATAGAATTTTTGGAAAATGTATCATAAATCTCAAGTGAATAAAAGTGAGGTGAAAAATCCCTTACGAAAACTCGGCAGCCTAATAGCGCCACATAAAACTTCCGAATATGGATTGATGAGATAAAATAGGGTATCTCATCACATTACATTAAAATTTACAGCAAGAGGAATATAAAATAACATCCCACAACATTACAAAGAGGATCTTAAAATAAGTGACATAAAGGAGGGTACTTAAAAAGAAAGAGAGAGGTTAGATCTCTTACGAAAGTTCGGCAGCCTAACGGCGCCCCTCAAAACATCCAAAATGGATTGATGAGAGAGAAAAGGCTCTCTCATCACATGAACATAATAATTACAATAAGTGTAATATAAAATATCATCCCAATAACAAGAAATATGAGTTTTAAAAGGAATGACATAAAAGTGTGTACTTAAAAAGAATGAGAGGAGTAGGATCCCTTACCTCGGGTCCGACTTGACTCGATCGTTCTTTAATCTCCTGAATAATAAACTTGAGTGAATTTATACTTCCTTAAGAACCTTTTTAAATTTCATTATTCCTTTTATATCACTTATTTACATGTTATAAACATTATTTAATCATTTAAGTTAATAATGTTCATTTTGTTGGTATTTGGTTCTTAAGTCGAAAGTGGACTTCATACAATTACATATTGTTCGTGTGGTCAAAGGTTATTTATATCCATAATTACATTCCTGATTTGGATATCATATATATTATATATATCCAGCATATACATGTATTTATAATATTACATAATCATTTAGAGGTAAGAAATGAAATGCAACGTTCATGGAGACGGTAAGCCGTACGTACGCATGAACGCTACTTTCATTTCTTTGTCATATTAATGGAATTAAAACTAAATGAGAGGTTTGTATATTTTAATTCCAGAATTATATTCATCATTTAGATATATCATTAATTATATATATTAATTATATACATGTACCTTTAATAGTACATTACATTTGGGGATAAGAAATGAAATGCACCGTTCATGGAGACGGTAAGCCGTACGTACGCATGAACGCTACTTTCATTTCTATTTCGTATTTTATAGAATGGAATCCTAATGATATAAAGGTATATTATAATTACAGTATAATATAATATATAATATCATAGTTTCATCCTTTATACGTCCCACATATGGTATTTAACGAATCAAATTACTTTGAGGGGGCGGTAGTCCACACTTCCTTAAATGAAGATATCACGTTTACCCATAATGGAAACCATAAAGGTATTCCCAAAAAGAAAAAAACAGAAGCTTAAGGAAAACATAAACATATTATATATCATATATTAAAATAGTGACATCTTAATGGCCACCTTTGAAGGTGTTAAGAGAATGTTGAACAATGATCGTTTCGGGAGGCAGAAATTCGCCATCCACGGAAACCGTATGTTCTTTAACGATTTGATGTAGTTGTGTGAGAGTGTAGCTCGAATAAATCTTATAACAACATCCTAGTATGTTGAAGATACTGGTGTTGTTACAAAAGAAGTAAATAAAAAGAGTTTAGGGGGTTGGAGAAACAAAATAAAACAAATGAACATGAGAGAATGAATTACCTTTAAAAATGTGACTCCTTTTGATTTGAGCCTAAAGGCTTCCTTGGAAAGGATTATTCCCAAAGGGAATCCTCTAGGATGGGGAGAGGGATGTGGAGAGAGTAAATGGTCAGGTTTTGGCCGAGCCAAATGCTTGAGGAGTGTGTGAAATGAGGTAGAGGTGGGGGCCTTTTATAAGAGGAGAGGAGGGGCACTTTTGGAAAGTAAAGAAATATTACTTTATTTGAAAATGTGTTTCTGTTTTAAAAGGTCCCATATTGATATAATTCGTGGATAAGGTTATAAGGGTTCAAAATCCACTCATCCGATTGGTTTTGGACATGTGTAGTTCATAGATTTTACATTATCTTTTCATTTTATTTAAATCGTCAAATAATGATGTCATCACTGCATCATTATTATGTCATAAATAATTTAATTTATTTAATGTCTAAAAATTATAAAAAAAATTACAATGATTTAGGAAATCTTTTTAGATTTCCAATGACTATTTATAATCAAAAATCAGATCTTTATAACCCCATGTAAAAATTGTTTTTGTAAAACATATTATGTTTGTGTCATTTTTACTTTTACATTAAATAAAAAGTAATTCATGTCATTTCCAAACCAAAGTGTCTCCATGGGGTCCCCAAGTTGAACCATGGCTTGTCTTGGTCTCCCATGACACAACCAATAAGGTTGGGACATGTGTCTAGGTCATTTCATATTATTAAAGCATTATTTATACCTTAAACTACCCTAATTACCACTAATCGCGATTAAAAACTTAATAAGTTACTATTCAGCAAAAAATTATTTTATCCTCATTGAACCACATTTTACTTCTTAATGACAACCATGTATGTCGGATTTTTGAAATTAAAAACACAATGATGGCAAATTTTCATTCAAACGGAAAATCAGTCTTTATAAGTACCACTTAGTGGTTTCACTATTTATCAATAATTGAAGTTTTTCAGAAAATTACCAAAAATTCACCCTAAGCTATATTTGACATTCCGAATTCAAAAATGAAGTCTATTTTACAAAATTCAAAACATATAAGTCACATTAATTAATTTAATAATTAATTTCCATTGTCAGAGCAAATAGCGTGTTTTTATGAAACAAAAAGTATCAAAAGATTGACACTAGTTTAAGTCCAATTTCAAAGTGAAATTGATTCCAATGACCACCATTGGATTAAATGGTAAAAATATATTCATATTACACATTAAGACCAATTCAAAAGATAATCTAATCATATAAATAAATTATATTAAAAAGAAGTTTTGATGTAAAATGCAGTATTTTTCACTATTCATTAAAAAAAGAACATTGTCAGAAAAATACCAAAAATTCACACAAAGTAAATTTTGATGTCCCAATAATAAAGAATAAGTTTATTTTGACAAACATAGTTTATAAAATTGTCAAAAGATAGATTTAAAAAGGGTTTTCCATCATAAGGTAGTAAAACAATCTTTTAAGAATATTAGTGTATTCCATGCTTAAGATTAGATTTATTTTCATTTTAAGCCTCTAAAACACTATCTTAATCATTAATAGACATAGATAAAAATATCTATTATTCATTACTTACTTGGGATGTTACATAAACTCTCTTTTTAAAATTATTACTAAGATCATTTCTAATAGACTCACTACTATTAGCAACAGAATTGTTTCATAGAACAAGTTTGGCTGCATTAAAGGATGGACTATACAAGATTGCATCTGACATGCCTTTTAATCCACTAATATATTGAATAAACACACTAGAGGTGGAAATGTTGCTCTGAAGCTTGATATTACAAATTCCTTTGACATGATTTACTGGGACTTTATTTTTAATGT
The DNA here is from genome assembly GCA_963277665.1 of Viscum album. NCBI lineage: Eukaryota > Viridiplantae > Streptophyta > Magnoliopsida > Santalales > Viscaceae > Viscum > Viscum album. The sequence continues at coordinate 1,700,634,052 of OY728141.1, read as the reverse complement.
GCTTTCTACATTCAGTTTCAATGATACTTTTTTCACTAGAATATAAACCATTTTAAATTACTTGCATATTTCTATTATTATCCATGGATCCCCAAGAAGTTACTTTAAATTCTCCAAGGAATTCATTCAAGAAGACCCTATCTCAGCTAGCATTTTTTCTCTTGCAGAATACTACCATAATAGATCGATCGCCTTCAATGTTGATGAAGGAAAAATCAAATCAATTCTCACCTATAGGAAATTACAGGGCCCTACCCATCTTCTTTATGCTAATGATATCATTTTATTCCCTCAGGGGGACAAAATAAAAATCAATAACCTTAAATCCATCATCTCTCACTATGAATATGTGGCTGGTTAGCGTGTTAATTGGAATTAATCTATTATCTATTTTGGTAAAAAATTCCCCCTCAACAAAAAAACTAATTTCACCGATGTATTAGGAGTTAAGGAAGGTTTACTTCCCTTCTCTTACCTTGTAATCCCCATCTTCTTGGGCCGAGAAAAATATTATTATTTCCACCAAATGGTGGATCAAATTCCTAAACAACTTTCATCTTGGAAAGTAAAATATATTTCAATGATAGGAAGGGTTTGCCTTATGAATTCCCCCATTGTTTCTAAATTATTTTGCTCCATGATGGACTACAAGTGGCCGGCGGGGCTTATTAAATGCTTAAATACTACTATAAAGAACATAATCTAGAGAGGAAGCACTCTAGAATAAATACTTGTCCTGGTTTGTTGGACCTCTTGTTGTAAGCCTATTGAATATGGTGGTATAGGAAATAAAAATCATAAAACCTTTAATGATGATTTAAAGACTAAATTTACGTGGTCCCTCATTAATAATAATTCTCATTTCTTTAATTTTCTCAGATCTCGTTTTCATGATAAGCTTAAATCATGTAATTTGCACTACATGTATTCCTCTATCCGGCCCTTGGTTAAATATTATTCTTAAACTATCATGGAATATTCTTGATGGATTATTAGTAAATAATCCACCTTAAATTTTTAGTTTGAAAATTGGACTGGTTCCCCGCTTATATCGGAGATGCCTATATTGTTTTCTCCTTATCCCACTAACTTCTCTATCAGGGGCGTGATCAATTCATATGGTGCTCATATTTCAGATTCTATTAAGGTGATTGTCTAGAATTATTACTTCACATACAGTGATGACTTTATGGATTGGGAACTAGCTAATATTGTCTTGTTGGACTCAAAAAAATATTTTAAGCACCATCTCTCTAACATTGATGATAATCTCAACTGGATCGCCAATTTCAATAATCCATGGATAGAACCTTCTCAACACACCCTCATTTGGAGAATTTCCCACCAAAAAGATTCTACTAGTGGTTTTCTTCAGTCTTATGGTTTTAATATTTTCTCTAAATGTCAATTTTGCAACCAACATCAGGAGGACATAAACAATCTCTTTTTATATTTTGAGACTACTTCTACTATTTGGAATTACATTTTTTACACCTTTGAGTACATATGGATTTTAGAAAACATTATTTTCTTGCATTTGAAAAGGACGATTGAGCTTCCGAGGTCACCACAAATCAGAAAACTTTTTCTCACTACTGTTGCAGAGCTTCTGCATATCCTATTGTATTGTTGAAATGATTTTATTTTCATTGATATATCTTTTAAAAAAATGCATGTAAAATGAGGAAACTTTTTGCCTTCAAATAGGCTCCCATGATCCAAAAAGGCCGTTGAGATAATTTTGTCATTGATATTGAAATCCTCCACTGGAGTGGAGTAACTGGTATATATCCAAAATCAAATTACACTATTGAAGTCTTCTTGAAGGATCCTCCTCATGGATGAATTAAAATCAACGTTGATGGAGATTCGAATGGAAATCTTGGGCCTTCAGGATGCAGAAGTGCTTTCTGGGACCATATTGATCAGATTCTCGAATGTTTTTATGGAACCTGAGGTATTGCTTCTGCTCTAGAGGCCGAAATGTTGGGTATCATTCATGCCATCAATTTTGAAAAACATTTCAACTGGAGTAACATCTGGATCGAGAGTGACTCTTCTACCATTGTGTAAGTCATCTGGAAGGGTGTGACTCAACTAGCATGGTCTCTCACCCCCCGATGGAATAACTGCATCAAATCACTCAACAGTCTCAACTTCATTGCCGCACACAACTTATGTGAAGCAAACAAGATCACCGACGGTCTCACCAACATGGGAGTCTCACATGAGATCACGTGGAGGAATGATCTACCACCAGATTTGATCCCTTTTTTATTATAGATTCTAGAAAATTGCCCTCATTTTGACACATGTAACATGTATTCTCCTTTTGTTTGAATAAATTACAGGGTTCTGTGCTTTTCCCCAGAACTCATACCCCAAAAAAACACACAACAATTATAAAATAATAACACTATATTTCTTATAATATGTCAAGTAAAATAGCGAGATTTATTAAACCATGAAATATATTTCATTAAATTTAATTTCGTTAACTGCTTGTGGATCATGTAAAACTGAGTGTAAATGTAGTGTAACCTAGTATAACGATATAAAAAATAAATTAAATTAGTGGGAATGAATAGATTAAATAAATTACAATCATAATGTAATTATTTTTTATTATGAATGAAGTATGAATCATTTAAATAAAAAATAAATGTTTACAAAAAATATTATTTTTTTATAAATAACAGTTTAATCATGTTATCTGCAAAAAAATCAAAATTAACTTTTACCACTTTATGAAAATATATTTTATAATATGAATTTAGTTTTGAAAATAATCATATAATAATTATGCAAAGTTGAATGTTTTTTATTTTTTTCTAAAAAATTTTCTTCTTTTATGAATAGTGAAAAATACATTATTTTAATTGAGAAATTCCATTTTGTTTAAAATGTTTATAAAGTTAAATCACTTTTTTATTTATATTTGAAATATTATTAGTTAAATATTATATCTATTAATCCATTTTTTGTCATTATATACATTTTCATAGTGAAATTATATATGAAATGTTTATACAGTTTTGAACATTCTCTCTTTAAAACCCTACTTTCTCATCGCTTATACATGATTAATTTTAAATTATAATCATACACATATATTAATGGAAATAGAATAAGTAGATTAAATTTTTTTGAATAAGAATAAGATATTTATTCTAATAATATATATTTAATTTTTGACCAAAATAAATAACAAAAAACATGTGAAATTATTTTTAGAGGTTAATGTAAAATTTGATTTTATGGGAAGGGGGTTAAACTAAACTGATGTGGGATAAAATTAACTAAAAACATGTATGGAATATTTTTATATATTTAATTAGAACTTATAATCTATAATATTCTATAATACCTAATTTAGGGCCCTTTTGGAATGTGAAAAATGTGGCTACACATTTTTCTTATCAAAAATTATAATTATACCACCCTCCTCACTTATAAATGTCCACAACCTATTCTATATTATTTACACACAAAAAACTTTTGGTACGGCCCATTACTGCCAACATCACATTCTAATTTACCTCATATAATTTTATATTAATTATTTTGTTATGAAATCCAAATATGGAAGGATTTGTTCAAGCATAAAGAGGTTACCTTTGGAATAAGTGATGGTTTTCTATCATGATTATTTAATTTATTTATTCCAAAACATGTTTAAATTATTATTAAACCACGTTTATATAATAACCATAATATCATTAATATAATAATATTTTTTTATTTTAAGTACTAGAATTAAAACCATTCCAAATTATATCAAATTGGTTATGAAATTATCATCCTTGTGTGTGGAGAACTACAACCTCGTGAACTGATGTCATACAAATTTCCATTACCAACTCTCACATTTGGGTATGTTCAGGATGTAAAGTATATATATGATATTTATAACAATAATATACATATTTAGTCATTATATCATATATAATTTTTTATTTTCAATTCCATAGTTGATACAATAACCTCACTTGTATTTGTGGCAGAGTACCATCTCATGATGAATTGTGATTCGTTTTTTCACTAACGAGTTATGTGGAAGGTTATAATGATACATTTAAAGGGTCTATGTGACATAAATGAAAGTATAATGATAATAGTGACATAAATTTAAATACAATATGTTAATATATCATTTTATTTCTTACCGTTAACTCACTTAAATATGATAACATCATTTGTGTACCTGTGTACTATCACCTTCACGAAGCAATGTGACCCTATTTTCCTAACCACACCACATGTATGATATATATAAATATAATTAATTAAATACTATGATATTATGATAATTTTTTAAAGATAAAATATTAAATATATCTTTTCCATAATTATGGTTGAAAAATTGAAATGTTACCCATGCATATGTATGCCCTATCGTCTCCAAGATTGCAAGGTACATAATTTTCTAGAACCATATTCGATGATTAGTGTGAGAAATTATAATTTATGTATAAATTTGATAATTATTTGATAATTATTTTTATGGATATAATTTAACTATATAATATGTAGAAGAAAATAATCTTTCAATACAGAACATTTATGAGGGAACATGAAAATTGACACCCAAAATAATGAAATTAATGAAATATTATTAACAGACTAGAGATAAGATTTCATAAAAGGATCATATATGATATTATAAATATATATATACATTTATTATAAGTTAATAAAATGTTTAAAAACAATATATTTGTAGTCAATACCTGTTCAGTTAAAACGAAACATAAGGTAATGGATTTTTGAACTCACCTTTCATTCATTACAATAAACATATAATTCATTGATTATGTGAAGATAAAATTTTGTCTGTTATTAAATTTTATTATTTTTTGTGGTATTTAATCTTTTTTCATGTCAATATAGATTTTATAACCATGATCAAATCATTGATTAATCCCCACATCAATGACACGATCTTTGAAAGGAACTTCGTTCGAATTTCCCTTCATTAGGGAATATTACAATGTTATACAGCAATTTATTTTTTGAAGTGTATATAAATCACCTTTTATATGAAATATCATGATTTATTCACACTAAATAGTATTTTATTTTTCTATTTTTATTATTTTATATGAGGATAATTGAAGTGAAAATTACTAAGTCATAATGAATTTCATAGATCAATTTTGTTTCATTGTGTTATATTACATCTTCATTGACTTTGAAGATGTATGATTATGTGTGTAAATAAATTTGAATATATTATGTTCTATTTAAAATAGTTTTATTTGGATTTACAATTGATATAAATACTCGATTCAAATATTAATTCTAAAATCAATGTTATGATTATTCCATGGGTTTATCTTATAATATCATTCTAATTGAGATTAATTTTTCTATAATTTCATATAAAAGAAATTATTTCAAAGTTTAAAAATAATACCATTTAAAATTTTTTCACCTCAGGTTATTCAAGATATATTTATGAAATAGTATAAATTTCCTACTCATTGTACTTAAAATAATATAAATATTTTTAATAAAATATGATTTCTTCTATAACAATGTTTTATAATTTTTTTGAATAATGTCTATATCATTTTTGAAACAATTTTTTATGGAATATTAATATAATTTAGAAAATGTTCATTTAGTTTTTACTAAAAATATGAAAGTGATCATTTTTTAAGGTGCTTATCATGTATGATATTTCCTTTCATCATAACCACTAAATTGTTTAAACATCCCATGTAATATTCAAATGTTATTATAAAAGAAATTTATTTTCAAAATATTTTTGAGCATTTAGTTTATAAATTTTATTTTAAAAATTAAAATGATATTTTCTTCAAAAATGTTTTTAAGACACCTTTTATAGTATTTCTATCCATCAATGAAAAAACCACTTATTAGTACTCTAATGGGTATATGTTGGATTGATTATAACAATATTATTTATTTGGATGTCCTATGTTCTTTTTTACCAAGGAAATTATTGAAAATCTCTTTCTTGATTCATTTTTGTAGTAATTAAATTTCATAGGAAATATTTACCATACAGATATCATTAGAGATTAAATTTCCTATAAATATCCATATTTATTATCATAGATATGTTTATTTCATTTATGGTATATCATTATTAAATACAGTGTGCTATATTGAATGTAATTTATTTATTTTGGAAAATAATTAAAAATATATATCCATTAAAAATGATATTTGATTATATGAAACTTTGATCATGAAGTAGTCAAATTACTTAATATATGGGGAATGTTATAGACATGTTGTAATGGGTGGTTCTTAGAATTATATTTCCCCTTGATGCATCTATAATTTCAGGAAGTGAATTAGTAATATAACATTAAATGGGTTTATAAAGATAGTTATAAATATCCTTTTGAAATTTATAAATAATATATATCTATATAAATATCATGATGATTGAGATCAGGATGCCTAATAATTAATCATTTCCATCATTATGTATTTTGATATTATATACTGTGGGATTTCCAAAGTGACATTATGTCATGAAGAAATTCATTCTCAGTTTATTGATTAATTTGAATAATTTTTCAGTTATTTACCCTTCCATATTGAGTATTCATTATTTACTTTTATAAGAAGGTTATTTTTTTAATGGAGTGTGATTTAATTTATTTACCGTTTCATATGTATTTTTATTTATTGGTTCATCATAGTAATCACTATACATGACCCTTATTGAGAATTTCATATTACATATATTTTCATTCCATTAATCAGGATTCAATTAAATATACTATGATTAATGTGAAAACATATTCTAAAGAAAATAAAGTTATTATATAAAAATAAGGTTGTTATTTATGTTTTAAAATGTAATATAGGAATCATGTATATAAATTTTTTACCAAGAATACTGAACAATTAATTATTCCCAAAATCAATTACTTGTATCTTATTCCAATTTAATAAAGTAAACACTTTCCCTAGGATACTAGGGTTAGGGTCCCTACACAACCTTATTGATCATAAAATGTGATAAAGGGGTTTAATTACACCGTTGTCATCTTTTATGGTTATGAATATAGAAAAATTATGTTATTTTTTCAGTTTTGTTCCCCATTATAAGATAATATTTATAGACATCAGGGAATCCCGCTTAATTCCAATTATAAAAAACACTATATGGTCACACACTAAGTGTTTCTGTTGATCTCAGTTAAACTAAATTTGATTTTAATTTATTTCATAAATATTATTTTAAAGATCAATTAATAATTTTATTAATGTTTTATGGATAATATAGTATATATCATTGAATAAAATATATAATATTTATTCTAATGTTCAATAAATTATAAAGGTGTTTGATTTGAAAAAAAAAGTTTTCAATGAAAAATATTAATTAACAATCCGATTAAATAAAAATTTTAATGTATAAGATGGTACTCACAAAAAGATAATAATAATACTAATATTATTATAATTACTATTATGATACATGGAGTTTATTAGTTATTAAAACCTTGTTTAATGTCGAACTTGAAATTAAATAATACTTTTACCAAAACCACATCATTATAAATAGATTGTTTTGTCTATTGTGTAGGGTGTACAGTCAAAAAATAGAGAGTTATTATAACGAATGAATTAACTCTCCATTAATCATTCTAAAACCATATGAAGTCTATGAAATTAAAGAGTTATTCATTCTAGAATATAATAATAACTTTAATAGAAACAATATAAGATAAAAAATTCCCCATGCAGGCACCCATAGAATGATTGGATTTTCATAGAGATCAATGTATCATTTCTGAGTCACCCCTAAAGGGATTCAATATGTAGATCCCCACCACATAATAAAGTAAATCCAAAAGAAAACTTTTGAATGATCAACATCGACATTTAACAAAGATTCTACATAGAGGTATTTTTATTCTTCAGATATAAAAAAATTTATAATAAATTTAACATGAAAGATCCTATATTGGGGTTTAAAGAATCAAAATATTAAAAGAAATTTTAAAATATCACCATCTATTTCATGCTTCTACCACACATAACACCTCTACTTTTTCCTCTCAGTGTAAAATTTATGACATATGATGAATCAGGATATATACTCTTCAATATCACTTTTCATTTTTTCCACAAAAAATTATCATTCATATCTTAATACATATTTTTTATTCTTGGATGAATAGAAAATCAAGAAATATGAGCGTAACATAAAAATTATCTCCCTAATTCTAGTATTAATGGTATACATAATTTGTTCAAAAACCTTATCATTCTATAATAATTTAGTTTGAACTTATGATTATTTCTCACTTTCTTCTATAGTTCTATGGTTTTATATCATCGTTATGCACCTCTTCAAGCCTCAAATGGATATATGGTTAAAAAAACATCTAATAAATAGAGGATCAATTGCATTTCATAGGATTTCAGGATCAATATTCTTCAATCAATATGAATTATTTCTCTTTCAATAATCATCACACCTAAATTAGCCTGATCGTTATCGGTCAAATCAATGAATTCATTTTTTCCTTCCAAATGTGGTAATGTATTGAGTTATAATAATATTTAAACATATCCAACCATCTTGTTTGAAACATATTAAACTCTTTATTTGTGAATATTTAATCTAATGTTTTATGATACATATATATATCACACATTTCTACATAAATATAATTCTTCCATACATTTAATAAAATAAGTTCACATGTCATCTCGAAATCATGATTCATGAAATTTTTCTATTGTGTTTACTATTTAAGAGACACATATTCTATCAATATATTATTCTACATAGTGAAACATATCAAAAAAATATTTTATGCATCACTATAGATCACATAACCTTATCTATTTTCGGGTATTTTGAGAAATGGTTCATAGTCTAACCTTCTATTTAGCTCTTTCAAATTGTCTTCACATTCTTCAATCCATCAAAAAATAACTCTCTTATTTTTCAACGTGGTGATTGGATTATATAGTCAGGAAATTCTTATCTCAAAGTGTTTATAGTATCAATTCAACCTAATAAAACTATGAATCTTAGTCACCACTCATGGGATGGACTATTTTTACAATAACATCTATCTTTGAAGGATCTGCTGATATGCCCTCAATAATGATTATGTGACCAAAAAAATGAATCTTTTTATAAAAATAACTCAAATATAATTATTTTGAAATATAACATATACTTACTTAAGGCCATAAATGAAAACCAAATATAATATTCATACTCTTCTTTACTATTTTAATATATTAAAATATCACCTATAATGATTTACTAAAATAATTCAATGTAATCAATAAAGACTATATTCTCTAAATACATGAAAACATATAGGGAAATGGTATGTCCAAATTGAATGAAAATAAATTCATAATGTAAAGCCATTTTATATAAGGATAACATTGGTATATCATCCTATTTACCCTTAATTGATTATATCTAGAATGATGGTCAATCTAGAAAAATTATTTATGAATGTATTGGTGATCAAACATGTCATCAATATGGGGTAGATAATAATTTGTCTTGATGGTTATCTTTTTATATTCTTGATAATTTATGAAAAGTCAAATTGACTCAAATTTCTTATTAAAAAAACAGTATGTTCACTGTTTATGACACACTAGGATTTATGAATCCCCTATCTAGATTAACCTAGAGTTTCTTATTCAATTCATACATTTGAATCATGGACATTCTATAAGTAGTCATTGGAGTATGTTTACCACAATATACAAGTTCTTTTCTAACTCAAGTTCATGGTTTTGGAGAATATTATACTTTTCATCAGGAAAAACATTTGCATAATCCTAATCAATAGACATATCATTGATTTAGAGTTTCTCCTTAACCATTTGAAATTAAAAACCCTCGTGAATGGTAAATAACACTAGTATAATGGATATAACTTCCAATGTAAGTTAGCATTTACCTTTAAAATGAAATAATTTCCTTGGTTGATTCATAAAATCAAACATCACTTTCATCGCATGAAAATTGATATTTTATCTATATACATAGAGCTAATCAATTCCCAAATATTATATTATATTTATCTAAATGAAGATTCATAAGATTTTTAGGGTGTGAATTCACAAATTATTTAATCAGAGAGAAGATATAGATTTGATATGTCATCATGATACTATTTTGTTTTTTACTAATAACTCAACATATAATCATTTTGGAATCGAATAAACAACCATAAATAATTTTCATGATTCAAAAGAATTTATTTGACTCATCTAGAATAATATAAATCAATATTTGAGTATTCATATCACAACACAAAATTTTTCATCGTATCTTCATTTCCATAATAAAACCAATTTGTTTTCATGGTCATCAAAAATGTTGTGAAAAATCATGTTATAATGATAATTATTCATTGTATATCTAAATCACTGCACCCTATTTTCAATATTTGATAAATTATTCTTAATATGGATCATTAATGGTAATTATCATTAAAATCCATGACAATGGTTCATAAATAAAATTTTAATTAACCACAAGATATCCCAAAGGAGTTTGTATCATGGTATATAGCCTTATGACCACACATTGTGTACCAATGATAATCAATTTAATATCAATTATTCTATTTATATATCATTTATCCCTAGTTTCATTTGTTTCCTTACCATATCCACATGCCAGTATCCAAAAAATTGCGTTTTTCTTGCAATAGAACACAATATATACTTTACAAATGCTTCAAGAAGTTATCTTATACATGGACATGTCCTCATGTTTTTCAATAATATTCGTTAAAAAATCAATTTTATACACAAGATAATTTATTGAAAGATTTATTGAGAGAGAATAAGTGAATTATGTAATGAAACTCATTAATTTTTTCTAACATGACATTAAAAATATCACCTTATTAACTAATATTGATCTCACAAGATTTTACAGTAACCCATGAAGACAACTATTTAGTGAAAATTGTTTAAACTAGTGAACATAAAATTGATTTATTCAAATAATATTGATTATCACACAATCCACTAGAACTGATTTATATCATACAAGACATAAGAAAAGAAACAACACAAGACATGTAAATTTAACTCAGATCGTGCATGTTGAGCTATGTTTAAGGAGAACACATCGATGTGGTGTTGTTATGAAAAATTTAATAATATTAACTATAATAATGGATATAATTTCTCTACTATGGTCCCCCTATGATAGTATCATTGGCTCTACACGATTTAGGGTTTGGATTACTACCACACAATGCTCAATACCTTATTCTTCATCATTTACTCACTATGTTAGGGTAGGAATTCATGTGCTCACTATTCCTCATTCTTCCTATATTGGTAAAAAAATTTGAATAAAAATAGCTTTGGCATATATTCCAGTCTGCGACATCACTTTTTGATAATTATTTCATTGATTTTTTCAATTTGATCTCCACACAACATTTTTACAACCTAGTTGTTAATATAACCATTATAAGATCTTCACTATCACTATTGAACTACTCTTCAATGAATATTTTCTTTCTTTTCATTTTTTTTCAATGTATTCTAATCACTGTCTACATCACTAAACATAAAAATTATTTAAACATATAAATTTCCTGAAATTTTTAATATATCTCCAAAATCTTCACATTCACAATGTTTTCACTATGTCCTAAAACACAATGCATTCATGACTCTTCAAATAATTTATGAAAATCACATAATCAAAAAAAAACATTTACTTTATTCACATAAATCATTTCTGTGTTAATGAATAATGCATGAAATACTATCACACAAATCCATCACTAATTCAAATTATTTCTATTTATTATGATTTATTATTAGTCATATGAGGAGTCAGCAGCATAAATATAGACATTTTCACCCTTCCATGAAAAAATAATTCTCCACCTCCTTTTTTGAAACACTTTTTTCAATTAATGTAACTCACTTTATTCATGGAACATATAGGAATATCTTCCATTATTTTATGATTTCAAAAAACATTGAATCTTAAAATAATATTTTTCCTTTATGAAACATAACACCATCATGAACCATACATTCACAAAACATCACAATATTTGTTGAACAATAAATCCTTGATTAATTTCATTCCTTTTAAATATTTTGATGAGGTGGGCTTAAAATTATTTATCACAAAACATCATGAAAATAATTATTCATTTTTTCACAACTTGTTTTCTTATGTGAAAAACATTGTATTTACATGTTTCACTAAAATGTTTTGGAATAATAAAGTTTTTATATCTTATGATTTGTGTTAGTATTCTTCCATTGCTCCATTTACAAAGTAAATTTTCTAAACAAACTCAAACATTTTGGGTCCAATTTCATCTTGAATACATCAAGGTCTTCATAGTCAGACAACTTCTCCAAGAAAATTGAATGATATAGATCAATCATGGTATTCTAACTTATTTGACAACATTAACCAATCTCTTAGTATTGTCCTAATCAGAATTTTGGGCTCGCAAATTTCTTAAAGATACATATTACTTCCCCTTTATGAGGAACACAATATTATATTGTAATTGTCACTGCATTAGATTTTTCAATATTGTTTAATGAAAATCTACACTTTCCATTTTATGGGAATATCATCTTCTCATTGACATAGTGAAAAAATACAATGTTCTCCCACACACCATGTCATTCAAAACACCTAATCCAACAAACCCACCCATCACGGTTCATTGTGAGATAGTATAAAAATAACTCAACACACAAAACATGGAAAATAAAATTCTCATTAGTATTTAACATTATCCCCCTTTGTATTTTATCAAAAATATTTATGAATACTTAGACCATATCTCAATGAAACTTGATAAAATAATACTTTTCTAAAATATTCACAAATTTGAAAACCAATTGTGATTTTTTTTACAATTAAAAAAACTATTTCTCAATACAGGGTGCCTCATAAGATCATTTCATTCAACCCAACTAGATAATAATTATCATTAAAAAAACCTTCCATAATTCATCTTCATTGAATGACCTAATTGGGCATCATAATATTTACAACCATCTTTTATTACCCCCTCTATGAGGGGTTGGGAAGGAATGCACAGAAATCCTTGATCCCTTATTCTCTATGTATGCACTTTACATGGATTTATGATCCCTTTTTATGCCCCATTATAATCAAATTATAAGTATAATTTGTACCATATAAACTAGATACATCATTCTAAAGAAACCCATAACTTATTAAACATGGATAAACCATTATAATTATATTATTCTCCCCTATTTTATAACCTTCAAAAAAAAAATTTCATCCATTATATACCATTAATATCAGGAATTGCATCGTTTAACAATTTATGCTATATCAATGGTTTGTGTGGGTGTATTTCATATTCTACCCCTTTGTCAACATGGTCCGTTCATCCAATAAGATGATATAATAAAAGCCCTATAATATGTAATTCCTCCTTTTTTTATTGCCGCTAGTTAGACCTGGATATTGTATTCTTTTCCTACATGAACCCAATAAATGTGAATGGTGGATTGAGTAATATCTCAATCTAAAAGAAATGTTTATGTTGTCGATACATTGAAAAATATTTTCTTATGCTAGACATAACAAATAGAAACAATAAATTAAAAAACATATAGGTCTACTGAGTTGAGACTTGATATAGGAAATAAGAGATATTGACAATATCACCATATATTTAAATTTCACACAATTACCTCCCTACATGTCATGTATCTAAAGAAAATTATCATATTTTTGGAATTATTCTAGATTTATTACTCATATATGGACACCAAGACAATACCAATTATTGTATCAAATATTATCTATCGTAGATGCCAATATTATTGATGATATCATTCATTGAATATTTATCAATTACTAATTTTAAAATTATGACTTATTTTTCATCATTATATATCACTTATAGAAATTTAATTGTTTGCTGACTTCATCACTTGTCCAAAAGATGTCCTTTCTATTTTTAGGGAAAATTTATTAAATGTTCATTTCAAAACCTTCACTAACAATATCAATACTTTTATTGAATATAGAACTGAAATATAAAAAGATACATCTCTAGCCATTGTACACTATGTTATTTTTTAATTATTCATATGATGGACAAATAATAAATAAATAACGAGAGATCATTTTTTTTCTGCTTCACTAACTTCTATAGTTATGATCCAAAGATAGAGAGGTCATGTTTATATGATATAAATGATTTATGGATCTTGATTCCACTTGAAATCAGTTGAAATATCAACTTTATATTGTTATTTACAATCATATTCACTCCTCATTAATGCTCTAATTCTTATTATTATCTTCATAATCCCAATAATAGATACAAACAAAATGATTTTGTATTAATTTGAATGAGTTAATAATCAACTAAAAATCACAACACCACTTCGAATATTTTTATACAACCTCTTCATTAATCATATAACCCCTAAAACCTAAAAAATTTCAAAAAAAGTTAATACATTTTAAAAACATAGGTATCTCTGACTATCCAATTCCTCAATTAAATAAATGAGGGTGGTATTAATAAAAAAACTGTTAGTATCAAAATTTCCATTTGAGATTTGTATATTTGCTGAAAATAGTACCCAAACCTCATCATCCACTTCTTCTTACTTATTAATCTTCATGGAAAGCTTCCTCAATTCTAGTAGGGGACAGACCATTGAGTGAATCCACAAATATAAATATAATTTCAAATGTTTTCTCTAGACTTCCCCCTTCCTAACATGGGAATATACATGTGTTTATAGGCCGACCCACAAACTATTATTTATTTATCACTCATAATGATAAGGACCTCCTCATACATTACTGTATGGATAATATTTCTCTAAATCATCTTGTAAGTCTGTCTCTCCCTACTTGATTTATCAACTCTCAGTACCCTTTTCTTGTTTCATGATGTATCTTCCATATATTGAAATTTGGGACCCTATTCATTTTTTCATTTATTCTTCTTGTTTTTAGGAGAACAATATTATTTACTATCATATTTTTGAATCCTCTACGTTTTTTTACCATTTCATAGGAACCCCAAAGTACTCCTCTCGTCATTCCTTATAGTATATCATGAAATCAAACTTTGGTATGCCATATATCTATAATCTTTGATAGGAAATAGATAAATGAAGGATGATTTCTTCTATGGTGGATTTTTCAATGCATTATCATCCATATTTATCATAGTAAGAGTGAATTTCATCCTCTACCGATTTTTATTCTTTCTTTCTAAGTGGGATTCGAACATTAAACAAGTATTTTTTCATGAATCACCTTTCTTAGAGATCTCTCATTTTCCAATACAAATTTAAATATATTTTCCTTCTTAACCGGCATTCATTAAGTGAAACTTTTATTCCCATTAGTCATACGATTGTGGGAATTTATTACAACACTTTTAGTTCCTCTCATGTAACATTTTATATCCATTTAACCATTTTTACAACATAAAATTAATCTCATATTAAAACTATATCTTTTAAAGTAAGTCCTCAGTTGATATGTCATTGTAGCATGTTTTCATCAACCTGTGATACCCTATGATTAAACGAAAAAACTTATGGTATGTTGAATAATTATAAAGTTAGAAAAGTTAATGGCTACCTTCTTCTGATATTTTTTATCCTGTTCAAAAAGACTTATTTACATATGTGATAACTCTAAATTTCTACATTTTTGACTCCATAGTTCAGTTCACCCATTAAGGACCATATTTTCCCCATTTATGTTTTCAATCATTATGCGGAGATACTTGATTTTACCATTATATTATTTTAACTTGGATGTATTCTACTTCATTAATGATATTTATTCATTTTAATAATTTATCCCCCCTCAAATTTGTATATTGCGAGGGGTAGTGAGAGATTTCAACTCCATATATATGGTGTATGTTTCAAGCACAATTGGAGAACATGATTTTTCATGATAAGTATTATTCTTTCTCTTGATTGAAAAAAATATGATATTTACAAAATGATGAATGTTTGAATCATAAAAATTGAATCAATGAAAATAGAAATGGGATAAAACATTAAAAACAACCATAGGATCATCACATATTATATAAAATTTATTTAATAAATTAAAAAACTAATTTTTTGAATTCATTCTTCATTGATGTGTAAAACAACATATGTATATTATATATCATTTCATTCTAGGAATCAATAGAATATTCCCACTAGCAGTGACCCACATGTGTTATACTAATATCTAAATATCACTATCAGAATCTCTATGTGCTATTGAAAAAGATCCAAACCCTTCTATTTTCCTTTATTTATCACCAATAGAATCGCCTCCAATGATTTATTCTTAACCTCTCTAGAAATTACTGTGGGTGGTGGAGGAAGATCTCCCTACATTCTTAGGAGAAATATTATATAAGGGAGATCTCTAGTTCTTGAGAGGATTCACTATCTATCATTGTGAACAACAAATATAAATTGATATATTGAAAAATAATATTATCTGGTTTATATACACTTTGGGATAGTTATAAAAATTCATAAAATTGCTAATTATTACTCATTTATTATGTAAAAAACCACATTTCCACAATAATAATAATAATATTATTATTCCTCAACATAAAATAAACTCACAAATTAAATTTAAATATAAATCATTCAAATTATATCCAATTATACTTTTTATCACTGGAATATTAAACTCGATCTTCTATTCCTCAAATGTATTTATCAGGCCCTGAATGATAAATATTTATTTATAAAATATATACTAGTGCATTATTCAATAACAAATAAATAAATATTATATTCACTATATAGATAATAATTATTTATTGAATTTTACTCTCTCATAATGTTATATCTCATAATTGGTGATAGAATATATACAATCCATAAAACATGAACATGTATTAAACCTTATGAGGTAATGGTTTTTATTCAACTTGTTAAATAATAAATAGAAATATATTATTTAACTGAGATTCCTGATACACATAGTGTGTGATCCCTCATGAATATTTCTTAGTATAATTAGTGACGCAACATAATGTCCAATGTTAGAATGTAAAAATACACTAAGAAACCCATAAAGAAAGAATTTAATGCCTAAAAAACCTATTAGCTCATATTAAAACTCATAGTTTAATATAATCAATATATCATGATATATCTAATCAAGATGGCTGCATGGGGGTTCCATCAACCTACTTGCTCGATGTCTCTTTCATTGATAATACTGAAAAAAATATTCTCATAGAACACCAGTTATATTTATTTTTGTATACAAAACCATTCCCAAAAAAATGTACGAAGATATCAAATACCATTAAATAATATAAGGGAAAAATCCATACTGACCTTATTCATTAATTCAATATTAATTGTGACACACCGAAATTATCCTACCACTCTGTAATCTTTTATCGTTAAGGTTTTCATGAATACATAAAAGTAAAAGGATCATAATATTCATTAATAATAATCCTAATGTATGAGGATCATTAAAAAATCCTTGGATATGAATGCCCAATAAATTATAAAAATGAGGACTACCTACTGGTGAGTCTCATTCTTATAATATCTTACAATAGATACATCATATGATAGTTCTTGAAATTCCTGTAATTCTCGCCCAAAATATCCTATATCATTTTTTACCCTAAAATGATATCTACCAGCTATTGAAAAAATATTTAATAATACTATCATAGATCTTCTCAATTCTCATCATATAGGAGAACTATTATGACATTTTAGTGAAACAACCACTCTTATGACATTATCATATACTATATTATTCAGAAGAAAAATCATAATGTGATAAGGTGTTTATTTATATTTAGAACCATGAATATGGGTTATCATAAATTATACATAAGTTGGTTCTAGGTAACTAACTCTAACAAACTCCCACATACATTAGATTCAACTATAGATAATATTTCGTCCTCTAGATCTCACATGATACTCATTCTTTTTCTAATATAGACCTTTATTCAAGGGGTACTCAATGTTTTCTTTCATGAGTAATCTTCATATTACCAATAAACCCCTTTGAATAAAATCACTCAAGAGCTGATACTTCTAGAGTATATGATTTGTATGTTGGTGTGACCTTGGATCATTTTCAACACCCACTCTTGTAGTATTATCACTATACAATAGGATAGGGTGTTTAATTCTATGTACCACATAAATAACATGGAAAATATTAATATACAAAAGGATTCCTTTCCTTCATCAAGATGAACTATATACTAAAAATCCACTTTAAAATAATTAACAACTAGCTTCTTTTGACACTTCTAGATCAAAAATCATTCGTTAAGACAAAAAACATTTCATAACTATGACTTTAGATCATTCGGATTTTTTTTAAAATAACATCTGTATAACACAATATGAAGAGCTCCTCATCTCTTGAAAACATAAGAAACATATCCATAGTTCTTCTCATATAATTGGGTGAAACAACAATAGCATACCAATGTTGATCTATTGAATCTTCTTTATATTTTCCAACCATTATCAATGAAAAAGAAAACATCAAGTCTAGTATGTAAGAAGAAATACCATATTTTTTGTATCTATAAAGAATATAGGATCTTACTTATTATATCATTACACTATTGTGTCTATGGTAACATTTTCATAGAAATATATAATCCATGTGATTATGGAACAAATCCACTCTTGTATTTTCCATACTAAATCCCTATAGTATTTTTTAAATGTGGGTACTTTGTCGTAGTCCAAGAAACATGTTGGGTCTATCACAAATGGCATGTCCCCAAAAATATAGTTAGCTTCACCTAATTACATTATAGAGAAACACGTGTTTAACCATTCAATAACAGACATTATGATTGTTATTTCATTTCAAATAAGTAATATGTCATCAACATATACTTCTAGGATAACAAACACATTTCTGCAAAATTTCTTATAAAAACATCAATCACATTCATTATTAATTTAACCAATATCATTTAAAGTATCATTGAATAAAATTTTCCAGGACCTAGATGAATTTTTAAATACAAAAAAAGGATCTATGCAACCTATATGTCCATATGGAATCACTTGGAATAAAAAAAATTTCTTGTTCTATAACATAGACATCTTCATGAACTTTATAGAAATTCATTTGGACATTCATCTTCCAAATTTCATAGTCATGGTATGCTTCTATATCATGTAGAATTCTAAGGGATTAAAACATAAAACTGGTGATAATATTTTATTGTAGTCATTTCCATGACAATGTTTAAACATTTTAGCCACTATAATTTATTTATATGTATTTAATTTTCCTTACATGTCCTTAATTCTATTGAATACCCATTTTCACATTATGATATTTACATCAACTATCAAATTGAGTAAAACTAAAACTTGGTTTAGAGACATGGAATCCATTTTAGAATTCATGGATTATTTTTATCCTGCATATTCTGAGCTCTCTAAAATCTATTTTTAAGGGATATGTTCATTATTTAAAATAAATAATGTTTCACTATCTTTAGTGAATAGAATATAATATTTCTCAGGATCTCTAATCTATCTTATTCTCCAACAGTATACTTATGTTATCAGAACTGATTCCTTCAGGCGGGCCTATAGAATCTGTTCCTCTACCAACCATTGTGTATCTTGATCATCAAAGTTATCAAATTTAATCAAACATCCACTATCCTTTTTGAGTAAGTTCTCCCTCCCAAGAAATACAACATGTTTGGTGACATTCACATTCATATCTAATATATTTTATAAATAATATCTTTTTTATTCTTGGGATACCCAATTAAGATACACATTGTACCCCAGGGATCTAGTTTTATTTATAAGGATTTAATAAATTACTTACAACCCCATACACATGTATGTGAAAATTGGTTACATTCCACTCTATAACTCGAAGGGAATTCCATTTTCCCCTTTAGTTGATACTTGTTTTAATGTATATGTCATAGTTTTTAATGAATATATCAAAAGGATAATTGAAGATATGCATGAATCATCATCAACCATATATTATCTAACGTGTTATTTTTCATCCTATCACTAACTCCATTCCACTATGGTATTTATGGTGGAGTGAGTCAAGGGAAAATTTCAAACTCCCTAAAAAGTTATTAAACTCTTGGTTAAGGTATCCACCCCCTCAATCATATCAAATATTTTGTTTCTTATTTCTATTTTGATTCTCTAATTCTTTCTGAATTACTTTAATTAGGTATAGGATTAAAACATATAACTTATAATGAAAACATAACCATATATACTAAATTAATAAGTAAATGTTTTGAATTATGAATTTCCAACTCTAACATATACTAGGAATGGTCCACACACATCATTGTATTCAAATTCTAGAATCTCTCTAGACCTTTCACTCTATCCACCAAATAGAGGTTTAGTTATTTAATTATTATAATCAATATTGTTATCATTTATTAATTTTTATTATTGAAGGGTCTAAATAATCATATTGACATATCTTCACAAATGCTTCTCATTTAAATGACCCAGATGATGATTCCAAAGTTGGTTTTTATATAAGTCATGTGACCTTTTTTTTTTGAATTTATCAAAACCATTTTTCATAATTTAATACATAAATGTTTTTATTTTTATGTGCCATACCATAACATATACTATATTTATAAAATAACAACTTTTATTTCCACACTTAATAGTTAACCCATCTTCATATAAGAAAGATGTAGAAATTATATTTTTAGAAGCATTTGGAATATAATAATAATATGTTTTAAAAATCCATATTATTGGAAATGAATGGTGGTAGTCACCAATGTCTATTGAATCCTCCCTTGTGGTATTGGCTACTCACAGAGCCACATCTCCTCTACCAATATTTCATAACTTACATGGTTCATACTTTGGATACAGATGTGAACACCGCAAACTATATCTGACACCCAAAGTGTTAATATTTAAATATTACACATTATAATGATTAAAACCTTATCTTCCCCTTAAATATGGGTGGAGTTATTCTTCATGTGGCCTTTCTTGTCAAATGAAAAACATAATTCCTCCTTTTTCGTACCCTACCTATGTATATTTTTCTTCTCGGAAGGACGGTTCATGGGATTTTTAGACATGTTATGTGTTTTGGTGACTTTTTACTTCTTCTTTATTTTCATGTTGACTATAAGAATCATGTTGTATTCCCACACCATAACGATATCCACCTGTACAATCAAGGTAATATGATTGGAAAGGATCTTCTCATTCTTTATCGTATTGTAATTGATAATAAAACTAGGGAATTTATTAGGTAGTGAGGAAAGTATAATGTTTGTACACATATCATCCATAAATTTAATCCATACAATGTACAAGTATTCAATGTCTCCAACATAATTGAATATATGTGGCCAATATGGTGTACACTCTTAGAGCATACATTTAAACAAAGCATTGAAGATCCCATATTTCTATTATATCGCCTTCTCTATATTTAGATCCCGAAGGTGTAACATCATGCTATATGATTATATTTCCCCGTGTTTCATGAAAAGATCATTTATAATGGATTGTAGCATAAAACACTGATAATATGTAGTTTTGATGAACTTTTTATCATAGAGGGACTAATATTCATCACTAGAGTCATTTTTATCCGAATCAATTATTGGATCTTCTAGCACATACAATTTTTATTCAGGGAAAAGGACAATGCATAAGCATGTTTTCCACTCATGGAAATTTTTGCTAGTGAGAATGTTATCTTTCTCATGTATGGATCGTAATGATATATTTGAATTCAATTTAATATTGTTTCTTCAAATAATATGAGATGAAATTTAGTAATTCAAGTCATAAAATTTAGACAGATAAATAACTATTGTTCTTATTATTATCCCACTATTATATTTAAACCCAATATCCCTCACAATTGGATTCATAATATCTTGTTTCTTTGATATTATCATAAAAAGGATCTGTACTCCCCTTTTCATTAGCCAAAATCAGGTTGTCTAGGAAACAATAGTGGTTTTACATAGGCATTACAAATGTAGATTTCATAAACTCACAGTTCGGTGATCTATAGAATTGAGTCCCCAATCGAAAAAAAACTTAAAGTGGGTTTTCTCATCCATTTCCTCTTAGTTACACCAAGTATTATTTTTTCGTCAACCATTTATTTGAACTAATTAATGTTAAACCATAACATATTGTTTGAATTCATTGATAATATAAAGCACCCCTACTATGTCTAGTCATACACATTGAACTATTCCTTGAATTTAACTAATGAAGTGGAATGTTGTAAAGACATATAAAATATATTTGATGTATTTTATATTTTATGCATAAATTTATAATTAATATATTTATCTCATTATTGTTAATATTAATTGGATTTACTTATGTGATTTTCGATTCCTTAGATAATATTTATGCATAAGCCAATATATTTAAGATTTATCTTCAATTCTTGTTAACTACTTATTCAATTTGATCGCAACAAAACAACCATATTGAAATAACCAAGATACATTAAAAAAATAAAATTATAATGTAGAGTGATCATAATCTATTACTAATATCATGTTTTTTTAAATAGTTATAAACTAACCGTTGACCTAGGGGAAAACACCTTGTACCAATTAATTTTTGTTTCACAACATTCCACCTATCCACATATGCATCTCTCTCGGATTAGTTTTACCTCATCTTCAAACATGGAAATCCTCTACCAACTTGGGTGTTCCATCCATTTCATATTATTTTACTCACACATTGGTGAGGGAAATAAGTCGTTTACAGAAAAGGAGCCATCAGAGCACATTCCCTTATATAACGGGAAGAGAGATGGCACATATATCAATAGTTTAATAGAAATTAAATTAATTTAAACCAATCACATACAATGGTCGGGTCTATGCTCATGATCATCCACAATCATATGATGAATTATACATTTAATTAACATGTCATTCAATTATTAGTCGTTATTATTTATGATAATACATGCTCAAATAAGTGAATTAAATTATTTAATTAATAAAATATTTAACATTGATTATAATCCTATTTTCCTTGAGATTATCATCAATAAAAATTTATAAACAAAATAAGTATTTTTAAAAAAATTAATTTGCTCCCTAAATATAACTTAGTGGAAACATGATGAATACCTATATAAATATTCCAAACATGTATTATTATCAATTCTATTTACTCTTATTACCATTGGAATACAAATATAATCATGTACTTTTGTAATGTGTACTATAAAATTAATGTTTACTTGAAATGCGTGATTTTTTTGTGATGTGTTTTTCTTTGTTTTACATAGAGTAATAACTATTATAAAACTCACAGATGATATATACATCAGATCATTGCGATGAAATTAACATAACATTTATATATATTAAAACTAATCACATGGAGTGTCCTATCATATTAATGACCACATCCAATCACATGTATATAAGGTTTTCACATTATAATAATATAATTTTAATTCAGTGTAATGTTGTATAATTACATGTTTTTTACAATACAATGGCATAGAATACAATTTTATCACCATATATTCGAGGCAATGACCTTGGGACTCATTGTGTAAACCATGCATCAAAAAATTGGATTTCCAAGCATGTAAAAGGGCTACATGGAATGTGGTCTTCGAGTTACATGGTCACCAGTGAGGTAGATCATGAAAGAAGATATATGGAATGCCAGTGACTACAAGACTACACACTGTGTATGTGGTCTACATAATGTGTACTCATATTGACCATGCACTCAAATGGCCTAGGCAACATGAAGTGTATAATTAAATACCCCCCATGTATTTTGTTCAAATTTTTTGAATTATTTATGAATAAATTATTTCTTTATTGAATACTTTTGTACAGTGTGTAAACACACTAGCATGTCATGTACACAATTGTTTTATTGCAAGAATCCATGGAACCACAAGATGATATCATAAATTTTATTATTTTTCAAAATTTATTGATTTTTTTAATTCTTTGATAAGTGAATGAGGAAAACTAATATCTGATAATTTTGTTTAAATAATGATAAAATTGTATTTAAGACTAAATGATTAATTTATAAAAAAATAAATGATCAATAAAAATTTTCAAATAAATATGTGACTCCTCTATTATAACATGATGGTTTTTAGAGGAGTTGAAGCATGTGATGGTTTGTTCCAAACTTTTATTTTTTTTCATAGTCAATGATCAATTTATGATTGAAATGATGATAAATGTTGTAATCATTGAAATTGAATAAAAGAAAAAAAAATAATGAACATAAGAACAACCACATGATCATCCCATATTATATATAGCTAATTTAATCAATTAAGTAATTAATTTATATGAATAATATTATCATTTATGTATATTAAAACAGATATAATTTGAACCTTATTATGTTGTAGGAATCAAGTTCATATTACCCGTAGTGGAGATTCACACGTGATAAAAATATCCTAGAATGTCATCTTAATAATCATTGGGTTCTAGCATAGAAGATCCTAATTATTTCATATTTTGACATTGATCACAAATAAAATTTCTTCCAAAGATTCACCCTTGATCTCTATAGACAAAATACTAGGAGGTGGAGGATGTTCGATCACCATTATCTTGAGGGTACTTGGATAAAGGTTATTTCTAGTTATTGAGAGGATTATCCAGCTAACATTATCCACAACACCAATTAATTGGCTCTATTTAAAAATAATATAATTATGTTAAAAAATTTATAAGGTAAGAAATTAATAATATCACCAAAACTCTTTATTATTTACATAATCCCTCGATAATCCCTTGTCAATAATAATAATAATAATAATAATAATAATATTTCTTGGCATCCTAAAAACTCGTGAATTAATATTAAATTTTATTTATTCAAAAAATATTCAATATATATTATTTCTCACTAGACCAATATACTCAGTCCACCATTCCTCTAAATTATTTTTGGGGGCTTAAAGAATTACTATTTTGTTAGTAAATAAATATCACTAAATTATTATATAAAAAATAAATTAATTCTGTATTAATAAATATGAAATAAAAATTTATCAAATATTCTTCCCAAATAATATACCCTTGAATAAATTCGCATATAATAAATGTAATCCATAGAGCATTAATAATCATTAAACCATACGTGGTAATAATATTCATTAAACATTTAAATTGATAGATAAAAATATATTTTTTTTACTAAGATTCTTGATACACTTAGTCTTTGACCCTCAATGTCTCTTTCTCCATAACATTAGGCGAAGCATCCTAAAGTAAACGGTTAGAATATACCAAAAATCCATGGCACCCATTGAGAAATAATTTAATGTTGCAATGTCATAATACCTCATACAGATTCTCACAATGTAATATTATCATTATCATGATATCTCTTATCATGTAGATTTCATAATGGTTCCATAAACCTATATGATCCACGTCTCTTACCTTGACATTCCAAAAATCAATCTTTTACATCGAACACCATGTCCATGTATTTATTTAGGCTATATAATTTCAATTATAGGGACTATGTTATCAAATTCCATTATGGAATAGAGGGGAAAAATTAGGTCATACATTATTTTTTAATGCAATAATAAGTCTGACAATCCCACGTTATCCTATCGCGCTATGAACATATATCATCATGGATTTCTTTAATACATCAAATTATGACACTTATAATATTCAATAATTATAATCTAAATGTAAAAAGATTAATAAAAATTTCCTCAGATAGAAACATCCAGTGACATATAAAAATGACAATTTCATACTGGTATGTCTCCTTCACATAATATCACACCCTGGATATTACTAAGGGAATATACCATGAAACGGTGCCTCAAATTTATATGATTCTCTACCTTATATATCCTTTATCAATTTTTCCATAAGATGAGATCATCCATCTATATAATATATATTTAAGAATACATTCGTGGCACTTATGTGTTCTCATCATAGAGGAGAACTATTAAGACGTTTTAGTGAAACATATACTCTTAGGAAATTATCATATAATATGTTACGCAGAAGATCAATCATGATGTTTTAATAAGTATAATAATATTAAAAAATATTAATGCTGGATATCATAAAGTAAAAATAAGTTAGTTATGAGTAACAAACTTAACAATATGGTCATTTTCATTTCTATTTCATGTGAATTTTCTTCAAGTAATTCACATTGAAATTTAATTATTTCACCCATATTCACAATATTGTCTATTTAGGCCACGTCTATATTCCACAATATATGATACTACTCAAATACTCTTCCATGTGTGAAATCAATTCATCTTTCTTATCCCTAATATTTTAAAACTCCTTCATGTACAAGACCATTCCCTTGGAACTATATTAATACTCTTGAAAATTAGAATAAATATAATCAAATTCTTTAGCTTAAGTATCATTTTTAAGAATTATATTTTTTGCCACATCAAGTAGTATTTGAGGTATTTTACTTTCTTAACCTCATTTTTCAGTCCTTCAAAATGCATCCCTTATTATTAATTCTTCTTTCTCAACTCCATGTTTTCTTCCTTTATCTATTTATTTAGTTCCCCTAATATAGAAATACCTTCCACTATTTTTTCTCCTAATAACTCTTCATATTTAGTAGTTCGAATATTTCATTGAATACTGGGTTGCTCAAATAGTCTAGAAGGATCATTTTATGAGAAAGTAGATATAAAACCAGATTTAGCCATAGCTTTTGTTTAAGAGATTATATGATCCTTTATCATGATAAAAAAACTAACAAAGAATATTATATTATCTATAATTTTTTAGACATATTATTAATCGTATTATTTATTTATCCGGTATCATATGGAAAAAATATATTTGTACTCCAAAAAATGATTGAATCAGTTCCTATGAAAAAATCCATCACGATAAACCTACCCTTTAATATCATTTTTATACTCACAAGGTACTATAGTGATATATTATTTTAGAAGAGGGGTGAATAAGGGTATGAGAATCATTAATGTTTCCCCACATAACCCTTATACTATCACTACCATAAATAATATTGGCCACAAATATTAGTAGGGTTAATCTTGTGTACAACTATTTAGTGATAATTTGATCAACTTGGGTGCTTAACATATCCTTATTAAAATTGAAATCAATTTTTTCTCTATCCAAATGAAATATTTTTCATCCGGTAGAATATATGTTAGGAATGTACACACAAAACAATACTTTCACATAGTTAACCCACACTAGGCTATGTCCATGGATGAAAAAACAATTGTCTCAATGTCCAAAAATCTACTAATATTAAATATAATTTTGGATATCGTGTCTCATCTATGGAAATCATATTCTATAATTACACCCTTTACATGACATTGGGTTTGGATCACTTTTACAAAAGGATTACTACCTTTTTAAACCTCCTTTTATCATTATAATATGGTAATATTTCACACGATCACTGCACCTCCTGTATCATCCCTCGCTCAATACATTATTAAGAACATGAAATTTGGTTCAAATTACAATTAACAACATCAGTATCTAATTATCATTATACTTATTTGTACACATTGATCTCCGCATTTATTTTTCATTACATAGGTATGGATTTTCCCATTTTAATAACATTAATTTCCCTATTGAACTAGTACATAATGAATATGAACATCCATTAGAATTTATAAAATTGAGTGTTAATCACCATCTATGATGGAAAAATCATAAAATTAGTTAAACTCTAGAATATTTGAAGCATTCACTAGGTTTTCAAATTATGTTCTTTTTTAAAAATTTCACACATTCCAAAATCTCTCATATTTCATGAGTATTTGAATTTTTTAAGAAACACACTTAGAAATACTGAAAAAATTCCTATATTAACATAACTCAAGTTAGCATTAGTACATAATATAATAAATACCTTTGTTGAAGTCTTCAATGAATATAGGGATGTCAGATCATCAATGAATCGGGCTTACTCAAATGATTGGGGTTAAAACCTATTTATAGACATTATTTCTCATTCATGGAATTTTCATCATTTGACCAAATTTCATAAAAATTTTCATTATATTCATATAAATCCATTTATTATCTATAATTATGGTTATATAATGCATTTGTGCACACTTCCAAAAAACATGGCATGTTCACATAATTTTTTATAGTCATGAAACTTAATAACTTTAAAAAACATTATTTTTCTGAAATAATGAAATATTTCATGAAAAATTACATATTTATTGAATTCTATGCCATTACCATATTTTTTTGAGGGATTAACAAAATTCATTAATAGAAAACATCACAAAATAATTTCTTTTCTTCATGAATGTTTTCCACATTCATGTAAAACATTCTGTTTCCTTATTTCTTGGAGATGTCTTGGAGTCACCATGTTCACTCAACTTATGATTTCCATGATCCTTCGTCATTTGATCTTTTTTATATTGTTAAAATGACTCATTCACATAGATGTTTATAGATCAATTTAATCTTGAATAAAACTATATATTAATTGTATTAAAAATTATTTATGATCATTTGTGGATGTATACATATATAGATTGTTAGGACCAATAGGGGCCTATATACCCTGAGTGTGGGGTGAATCAAGGAATGGATATTCTTTTTCAATGTTATTCCTACCCCACTGGATCTTGACCTCTTTATTACAAGGGTCACTTTTTTTTCCCTAGTGTGTAAACTATGATCACTTCTTTACTTATTTATCGAACGATGATGCTTTGAATGCAATGAAAGGAAGAAAATAAGCCGACACAGATATTTTTATGTGCTTCACCCTCACTGGGCTACGTCCAAGGAGTATACGCCGACAAGTTGTCATTCTTACCAAATTCCACTATTCTTCACTAGATGTGGATACAAAGTTCGGGCTAGATCACTTCTATGCCGAGGCTCACTATTTTTACAAAGTTTAGACTCAGCTCACTACTTTCCCAATGGTCACTCCCTGTTTCTATCTCTCTGGCTCATGGCCAGTGGAAAGGATCACCTTCTTCCTCTTCCTTCGCTCACTGCTCTGAAAATGATCCACTCACAGTTCATAAACATCTAGGTCTCTTCATTTGCATGAAGGAATGCATCTTCCTCTATAACTAGATGCACTGTTGAAGCCCAATTTTCACCAGTAGATGAATCTATCTTTGCATCGAAGGTATCGGGCAAGCTTCCATCTTCCACACAGCCCAAAAATCACTGCTGGAAATAAACCTTACTTGGCGCGCAAGTCAATCTCGGCGCGCAAGTATCAACGTGCATGTCACAACGGGCGTGCAAGCCCTCCTCAGACACTTGCACGACACAAGCTTCCCCAACTCCAAACTTGCGCGACACTCATCCTTTTACACCCAAACCAATATTTCTGCACAACTTCCAACCCGTGCGCAACTTCTCACACCGGCGCACAACTTCAACTATCGGCGCGCAACTTCACATGTGCGACCCACACACCACTTGTGCGACCACCACACCTGCGTGATGGGAGATTTGATTTCTCAAAGTGTTTAACTCTGGTAAATAATGAACATGGGTGGTCTAGTATTTATAGGTAAATTATCCACCCTGAGCGACGACGCGCAAGTCACCTGTGCGACCCAGTCTCGGGGCGCAAGTCTTATGTCCTCCTAGAAACTTGTGCAACCAACTCCCAAACATGGGTGAACCTATTTAATTTGCCCTATTTTTATCTTCTGATCTTGAAAACATATGGCACGCAAGATTCCTATACTCCAAGTCCTCGGCGCGCAAGTCCCTTTGCGAAAAAGAATTTTCTTTAATTGTCGATTTTTAGGCCCAAAAATTTTGCAAACACTAGAAAATAGCACCACCTTGTATCTGTTCTTTTAGTACCACCTCCAGATCTTCCCATCCATTATTTACATTCCTGAATCAATCATTGATCATTGACCACAGCTCATGAACTCGACATTCCACCATGAAACCCCCTTTGTCAACAAATTTGTATGTCATGGTTTGCATTGTCAAAAATCACAACACATATGTTCAATTTGTCAACAAACACAGTCACCTCAAAAATACTTCAATGATGCTTTGAGGGCTTTTTTACCAACATAGATGTTCCTTATTTTTTTATGAATTCAACTTGTTTCTATGTATTGTCAAGACTAACATTCCATGATCAAAAATTTCTTCATGAAATATTCAACATCCCTTTATCAGGAACACCATATTATCATAAAGCTATTACCTAATTCCCCTTCCCATCATTTAATAATCTAATAAATCAATATACCTTTAATATGAACTCCATATTCTTATGAATCTTTTAACAAAGTTAATTGAATATTCAATATGATCCACTACAACATGTAAATTATAACACCACATCCAACACCCTAACACACTTGGGATGATAGTGATAGGTCTTGATGTAAATCCAAAACATAAAAAATGGACATAAATTTTATAATTAGTGTCTACCATAATCTTAATATATAACTAAACCCTTAATTGATATAATCTTTGGTTATATAATCATTATATACATATATATTGTATCTTTTCAATGTATACTCAACATATCTCACAAATAAAAATGAATGTAAACCATAATGGTATATTTAAATTGCGGTCTAGGTACATAAATATCTTATTTATGTATAATATTCATCATCTCAACCATTTATTTACATATACGATACCTTTATATACTCATCCTGTTGAGTACCCTTATGTACAACATGGGGAAAAATTAAAACATAATAAGTGGTGAGCTCAGATGTTCACTAAGGATAAAAATAAGTGATATCAATCAATGATCATATATAATCATATAATAATAAGAATAGTATTCGAACATGTGATTATAAATATAAAATAATATTTAACTTTTCATCAATCCCAATAATGTGTTATGGATAAAAAAATTTGAATGTCACAAAATTAGGTAGTCATCAAAAAATAAATCATGGTCCATGAGTTGACCTCATAAGCATATTGTAATTTCATAAGGGTGTGGTACCAGCATAGGAATATAAACCATATCATATGGAAAGGTTAACTACTGAAACCATCTTATTGATATGAATTAGGCATCTGCACCTTTATCCAAAATATAATATACCATGCATTTATAACTTTATCACATAGTTGATTGAGAACACAAATTAATTTCCTATAACTATTTCATCGGTAATAATTATTTTACCAATAAATTTATGTGGTATATAATTATAGTCCCACCAAATACATCATTAAAACCATACATATGTGTGTCTAATGATCATTGAATATTCATCACATCGTAAAAACATAACTTATGGAAATTAATAATGATTCATAAATATCACATCATAATAATATAAAATCATCCTGAGAATTAATTAATATAGTATCATTGGATCATATAACAATTAAATCATTAAAATACATTAAGGATGATGGGAAATATGAATAATACCTTTAAAATATAATTTGCACATTTCTTTGAAAACATGTGAAAATAACCTTTTGTTTTCAATTTTTTTTAAAAAATTAACATAATATTGTGAAATTATTTCTCATTTTATATAACAAACTTTTATTTTAATTTTATTCATAAAACCATAAAATTATCATGTAAATAGTAAAATTTATTTGTGACATATATGTTAAAATAAGGTATTATGTCCACATATTAATAAAACAAACAAAATGTTAAGAAAAATAACAGAAGTATTATTTTTTATTCTTTTATTGATATAATATATTTTATTGAAAATTACCTTTTAATAATATTTCATTAAAAGTTAATAACATTAATAAAACTATTTTTAAGAGTATGAACAAAGAAGAAAATTTTGATCGACCAAACAAGAAATAAAGTCAGATTTTAATTAAAAAACATCCCTGTCTTATTATGTTATAATGAATTAAAAAGGTAATAATATTTTAAAATTATATGAATAACTATAGGATAAGAATATATTTTTTTTAAAGATTATATCCATAAAATTTTCCATTATGGAAATTTCTTTGTAGGTAATTAGGAAATGATATGAGATTGTACGATAAGCCCTTACCTTAAGTCATATATTTTTTATTATTATTTTAAATATCCTATATAATAAATGTAGATTTATTATAGTTATATTAAAAACACATATTAATACATTTAAAACCATTTATCATTGCTTTATAATTTTCAATTATCCCTGTAATTATAATTTCTTCATTAATGTGAACATTTAGGTGAAAACTGCTCCACTTTCAATACTTCTTTCGATTCAAGGGTTCCTGTACATTCGAAAAGTTCAAGGATTCATAATATATAAAATGTTAATATAAATATAATCAAAATATTTATTAATAATGTTAATTTTTTTTAAATGTTTTTATAAAAAAGTGATAGAAAAAGAATCACATCGCATCTTAAATGTGATAGTCCACACATATGTACGAGTGCCAATAACATTTTTCAATGCATTAAAAGGTAACAACATCAAAAAAATTATTATAATCACATAATAATAATTATGTTATATAAATAATATATAAAATTTTATCAATAATGATTAATATCCATATGATATAGTGTTGAAAAATGAAATACATCATTTTGACATGGCGGTAGTCTGCACATATTCAAGAATGATGTTTTCATTTTTATTATATGGATAATTAGATGGAAAATGGTTATGTAATAAAAAAATAAGATTTAAGAATAATGGTATCTACTGATTTTTTTATATCCGAATGGTTATGGTGGGTTTGAATGAGGTAAATAAAAGAATAAAAAATAAAACACTCAGGTAGGAATTATAACTCTTCTTCAAACAATTTCATTAGTTGTAGTCCTAGATCACTCCTAGGATTGTATCATTGTAAAATAATTACCTCTAAGACATGGTGAGTTATGTTAGTAATGTATTGGGATCAGTATTGAGAGATATTAGAGGCTCTTTTAGTGTGGTGAGGAGAAGAGAGGTTGTGTCATTTTATAACTAAGGGAATAGACACAGTTGGAATTATTGGAAGGTTTAAATATATTCATGTATTACTCAATAAAATGAAAACAATGATTCTAATTTGAATATATGATGATACATTTTTTAAATATTACAATATAATTGGATTTATGAATTAGTTTTGGATATTTTAACTACTAAAATATTAGTTTTAATAGTTTTAACTTGTTCTAACATGAACCATGTTAACTGACCTTCAAACAAATGACACTGTTCATATTAAATAAAAATTAAATTAACATTCTAAAATATTATTATTTATGATAATTACAAATATAGGGTACATTTTATATGATTTAATTTATATAATGGGAACCAATTCATTTTTAAATGAGTGCACAAATGGCAACAAAATAGGTTTTTTAGAAACATGCATTTTTAACATATTAATGAGTATACATTCATTCCATGCAAAGTAAAAACTATTATGAAAGTCTTAAAATATTTTATATGATATATTATATACACATTTAAAAAAATCAAATCATAATTACATGTTAATTTAATTATTAAATATAAAGACAAATGTTTCTCATGAAAATATATTTTCAAAATTACATCACATTTACCATAATATGATTTTATTTTAATTTATATCTAAAAAAACTAACGTATCAATTTAATAAATACATAAAAAATAATTTTTCATTATTTTTATTTTTTAATAAAAAATTAAAAACCAATGACCGGGATATTATAGTCACATGAAATAGTAATATTTCAATGTTATATATTTGTATGTTTTAGTTGTTGATTCATGCAATGAATTCTCTTAATGAAACTAAAATAATTTAAAGATAATAAGACCCTAAAATATTAGTATGTCATAGGATTCCATAAGAAGGTTATTTTGGTTTTTCGTGGGTTCTAAGGAAGTATTATTTTTACCATAACATGATAATAGTTAGAGTTCCACTAGTAGATAAGACTATGATAGAGGATACAGTGCCCATGGATAGATATGAGGATGTTGGAAAGTGATTAATTTTCATGTGATTAATAAAGAGAATATATGTAAACATCATAAAACTAGAAACCAAGATCTGGTGGTTAATTTATTATATTGGATCTTCAAACAAGCATTCAAATTTTAAAGGTTATAATATCTTAGTAGACTTAATAACTTGATACATACGTGAATCTAAAATTACTTTTGAAAAAAATAAAACATAGTGTTTTCATTGTGGACATCATTGTTACATATTTTATATCGTATAATATCTATATTAACACAATTCCAAGCACCCTAGTGAAAAGAAACATAAGAAACGAGAGAGCTCAAATGCTTTGTAAGGGAATTGAAATAACAAAAACTGTCATAGATTAAATAAAGAATAAATAATAAGTTTTGAATAAATGACGATAACATAATGCAATATAAATAATCACAGGAGAATGAAACATATCCATTGATATCATAAGTAATAAATAAAAACATAGACATTTATAAAAAATCCATAATGAAGGTATGATTTATGCTAGCGAATATAAACATAATGTTGAGGACCAGTTCCAAAACATCTTACATAAATCTCTATGGCCATAGAATATTAACCAACATGTGCTATCACATGATACCCATCAATGAATTAATGGGATATGTAATTTCAGTTCCACCAAAAAATTAATAATTCTAATGCATTTTTCATATGAATAGGTCATTCAACATAATTAATATCACGTAACAATAAAAAACTATCAGTATTGGATGAAC
The DNA here is from genome assembly GCA_963277665.1 of Viscum album. Taxonomy (NCBI): domain Eukaryota; kingdom Viridiplantae; phylum Streptophyta; class Magnoliopsida; order Santalales; family Viscaceae; genus Viscum; species Viscum album. The sequence goes on along the minus strand of OY728141.1, from coordinate 1,700,599,322 downwards.
TAACATATTTAATATAAATACTTTCCACATTAAAAATTATCATAATACATTCAAAGGAAAAAAGATGTATGGAATCAATATATTTTATCCTTAATAAATTATAATATTCATTAAAGAAAAATTACATAGATGAATATTTTATTAAATCACCACTGAAAGATTCCTGAAGGAATACACCCTTTTAATTTGGAATGAAGGTATTTAATGTTTTAATAAAATTATATTATTGGGAAAAATTTAGTTTTTAATAAATATTTCATATTTTTAATGTAATATTCTATGTAAATGATTTTCATAATGGTTGGATGTGTTGTTCCTGTGGTTTCTATTAAATCAATGATTTTTTTCACATCTTTGGTAAAAGGTTCATAGTTCAAAAAATGTATAAAATATTTATTTCAATAATATTATAAAAGGTAAAAAATGGAAAGAATGTTTTTATTCCATCATCATAATATATTAAAAATATTATATATATAATTTAAAAGAAAATATGTACAAGGAATAAAAAGTTCTATGATGAAATGTGTAAAGACCCGTAAATTTCAAGAAATTTTTTTCCTTGTTTTTCTTTGAAATTTTACTAGAACACAGTATCTGACGGCACATGTTTCCGAGACCCGGTGTGCCCGGAATCATTTTCCGAAGTTTGGCTCGGGTACGTTCAGTGAATGAACGAGTGGGTTTTTATATCTTTTGAACCGGTGCTCGGAATTTAATTCCAAGGGCACCGATGGAATTGTAGCACCGGTACTTGCTTAGAAATGACTCTTCCGGAGTTGCATTTACTTGGGTGTGGTTTTTAATTTTTGGTTTTAAGTGAAGAAAATAAAATAATGTTGTGCGACAACTTTATTTTATTTCACTTAAAGCCACTTAAAATCCACTTAATCTATGTTGAAGCGGATAGGGTGGAACCCAAAAATATCCTACCCTCTTGGTAGGATATTTGTGAGGTGGGGCCCACATGAGCCCCACCGTTTCTATTCCTCTAAGTAACGCACCCGCAAAAAATCCTCTTTAATGAAAGTGAACTAGTGTGTTTTCTAAAACTCTTAACACCCCTATTAATTAGACAGTTAAGACATTTCCATTAATTCAGTGAATTAATGGTTCCTTTCTTAACATGTTTTCAAACTGTTGGCATAATAATAAAATAATACCAACACACTTTCTTCATGGGTATGGTTTGTTGAGAGGATTTGGAGAAATAGTATCATCATCCTCCTTCGCGAAGAACGCGAAGAACGCGAAGAACGCAAAGAACATGAAGAACGCGAAGAACGCTGAACACTTGGAGATCGACGACGCGACGCCGTGTTCCGCAACGCTGACGATTCTCCTTCCGCGATGCTTCTTCCGCGATCTTCTTCCCCGCACCAATCTCTGATCATCAACTACTCGAGGTAAGAGATTGAGGATCTTTTAATTTTCCTTTGTGGATTTTACCCTCAACATGGATTTATTTCGTGAAATTAAATTTGTGTGTTTCTTTAACCCTCGGAGATTTTCGATGCGACGCCATGTTCCACGACGACCCGATGCCCCTTCCGTGACTCGACGATCCTCTTCTTCCGCGACAGTCAATTTTGCGAAGAACCCGTCCGACAACAAAGACGAGGTAGGGGTTGTTCATTTTAAATCATTGTGATTTATATCCCCGGTTGTTAAATATGATTGTTGTGAGACTTTAAAAACTGCTAACATGGTGGGTGCGGACCAATGAACAAGTCTGAACCCACCGCCCTTTTTGTTTGTTATTCACAGATTGGCAGGCAATGACAAACGGTTCCACTAGTTAATTTTGAAGGCTTTGCAGTGAAGAACGAGTCCCAGTACGAGCACTGGCGAATACCGCACACAAATTGGACCACTGGAGCGCATCCGGTGGTCTGCGGAAGCCCTTGCCGGTGAGCCCCTCCGGCACAGCGGCGCCGGCGGCGGCAGCGGCCGGCCGCCAGGATGCGGCGTCGCCAAGCGCGCCGCCAGGAAGACCCACCGCGACTGAAGCCGCGAAGACGCTAGCCGGTCCCGCAGGACCGCGGAGGAGGGATACGGCTTAAGCCGCGTCCGAGTGTCACGGAGCGACCCCCGCGTTGGGGGGGGGGGCTGCCTTGCACGGCGCCGGGCCGGCCCCAGCGCGCAGGCCGAGCCGCCGGGCCGGACCGCCGGGCCGGGCCGCGCTCCGTCGGGCCGGGTCGTGTCCGGCCGGGTCGGACTCGGACCCGGGTCGGGTCGACCCGGTTCGGGCCGACCCGTGGGGGGTTGGGCTGGGTCGGTCCGGGCGCAGACCCCCCGTTTTCGGACCATTTCTGACTTTTGCATGTATCTTGAGCTACGAGCCACCTATCGATGCACCGTTAGCGGTGATGTGATTCTTGGATCGAGACGGTAGTTTCAGTATATTACATTAAAGGTTTCAGAATACTTTGGGTTCGGCCAAGTTGGTTCTTACACGAAACCAACCGGGTCCTCGGAGCAGAAACACTCATCACTTGAGCTCCGGATGTCCGATTGACGCGCCGTCTGTGACGTTGAGTTCTTGTTGACGATATGTAACTTTTGGATATATCAACTATGGACTATGTGTTAGTTGATGTATCAGCCACTCGGCTTGTGGAGCAGACCCTCCCGAACGAGTTTGTTGTGTGCGGGAACCCTAGAGATGGCAGCGTCTGTGATGACAATGAAGACAGTATGAGAATCCGCCGTGGGTTTGGTAGTGACCACTACGTTACTTTTGGGATACATCAACTCCAGACTATGCATCAGTTGATGCATCGATCTCTTGGCTCGTGGAGTGGACCATCCCGGAACGAGCATGATGTGTGCGGAAACCCTAGAGCCGGTTGATACTTGATGACTGCTGATCGAACGAATCAGTGTGTTACGGATAGTCCAGTGGGAAGCGCTTGGTTGTAGCAGCAGACCCACGGCAGAGGAGCGCTTGGTTGTAGCGGCAGACCCGTGGTACTCAATATATGGAGTAACTATGGAGGCTATAAGGGGGAGCGCTTGGTTGTAGCAGCAGACCCCTGACGGAGGAGCGCTTGCTTGTAGCAGCACGGGGGAGTGATTGGTTGTAACGGCAGACCCATGACGGAGGAGCACTTGGTTGGCGCGGCTGACCCATGGTACTGAACAGAAGGAGTACCTCTAGAGGCTATGAGGGGGAGGGCTTGGTGGTAGCGGCAGACCCTTGGTGGGAAGTGCTTGGTTGTAGCAGTAGGCCCACAGTACTCGATAAATGGAGTACCATAGTAGTCCAAGGTAAGAGGGAAGCGCTTGGTTGTAGCGGAAAAACCAATGTACTTGATGAAGAAGGAGTTTCCCAATAGCTATGGGTTCAACTTCATGATCGATCATGTGTGGGTCACTACGGGGTTTAGTACCTACAGATCCTTTGTGGGTGCGACGGCTTAGATGAATCAGTGGCAGCATCTGATCATCTCTATTGTCTTACAAAGTAGTATTCCTGTGTGAGCTAAATCACGTTTTTCTTTCCTATGTGGATTGTGTTGTGCTATCCTGTGTGGATTTACATTTTTTGTTCCTATGTGGATCGTGTTCTGCTATCCTGTATGGATTTAAATTTTTCTTTCCTATGTGGATTGTGTTGTGCTATCCTGTGTGAATTTACGATATTCTTTCTTGTGTGCACTAGGTTGTACTTGGGCTCAGATTTTGGAGCCGAACATGGAATTGATGACTTAGGTATATGTATGGACCTATACCTAAGCAGTGTTGGATGTTACTTCGTGATTGTATCTTCATTTTGTGGATTATCCTTTGTGGATTCTGGGAGACCTTCGGGGGTATCGGGGTCCCTACTGAGTAGCTTATACTCACCCCTGCACAGGCTATGCCCGCACTACGTTGTGTTGGTTGCAGACGACGGACAACGCTGATCGTGGTTGAGGCTTGTGGAGTAGGATGGTACCTGGAGGTAGAAAACTAGGCGGGACGTACTTGGAGCGGTCGGCTGGACCCGAGGAGCAGTGGAGGCTATCTATATCCACCCTTCAGGTGGGATTTCCAGTGGATAGCTCGACGTTGCGGCTTTACCTTTCAGTTTCTGTTTTCCCTTTCCAGTGGTACTTTACTTTTAGTTTGGGTTTGTATACTGACCCACTTATTTTTCCGAACTTACTATTGTACTAGTTTTTACTTAGTGTTTACATCTGCCTACATTCTCTGTGATGTTTGTGGATTACTTTACAAAGGAAATCCCTTCACTTTTTAACAGAATTTATGCCTTTGTGCTTGTCGCTAGCCCCTGGCCTATGAAAGGCAGGTTTGGGGTAGTCACGGCACGGGCCCCAAGGACGGGTCATGACATATTGGTATCAGAGGAGTTTGGTTCTACCGTAGACTCTGATCTTTCTTCTATGTGAAGCAATAGTGTTAAGCGTATTGAGTGTGGTTATCAGTCCAGGGAGCCCAGTGTTGGTGCGGCAGCCGACATATCCGTACACCAGGACCCTAACTTCTGATTTCCGACATAATGCATGAAAACATTGATTTCACGTGTGTTTCATGTTTTATTTGTGATAACTTTGTGTCAGCTCACCAGGTATACTATTCTAACCATGGCGCACCTATTTCCCTTTCAAGATGGCCTTACGATGGAAGCCAGCTAGGGTTCTTAGAGTTGAGCGTGACGACAGCCCACCGAGCGACGAGGCCTCGGTGCAGGGCCCTTTGACAGCAGAGGCACCGGCGATACCTCTACCCATCGAGCCACCGATGCTTCCAGCCCCAACCGCTAACGATGCGTGTCACCTTAGTGCACTGCACGAGTTCCAGCGCCAGCGACCACCCAGGATCCGTGAGAAGACGGACCCCCAGGCAGCCGAGGGCTGGATGGAGGTGGTTGTACGAGTTTTCCAGTTAGTGAGGACACCAGCAGACCTTATGGTGATCCTTGCAGCGAGCCTCCTACATGCGGCAGCAGGAAGATGGTGGAGCTTGATTCTCTAGGTGCACGACAAGGCATCACTCCTTTAGACGAACTTTGAGAGACTTTTTCGCTCAGAGTTCATCCCAGCCACCATCCGAGCGGTGTGCATCCAGGAGCTACTACAGTTGCAGTAGGGCAGCATGACAGTAGCCCAGTAAGCGGCGAGGTTTACCGATCTCTCGCGCTATTCCACAGACATGGTACATGACCCATTCTTCAGGGCCTGAAACTTCGACCAGGGGATCAGGTGAGAGATCAATGCTTCAGTTGTTTCTCACAGCATTCCGACACAGACAGGGGTGTTTGAGCAAGCCCTCTTAGTGGAGATTTTCCTTACTGAGCAGTCTCCAGCAGCAGGTCCCACCACTAGCCGCCATGTGGCAGAGTCTTCTGCAGCGGGCAGAAGACAGATGACGCAGGGGTCCAAGGGGACTAGATCTACCGGTGGTCGACCGTGTGACACAAGATCGTTTGTGAGAGGCACCCGGGGTGGACAACGGCATACCATGAGCGGACAGTGTTACTCATGCGGTGGGGTTGGTCACATGGCTTTTGACTGCCCGACCTGCCTTGCCGAGGAGCAGCAAATAGTTGAGGGGCCACACAGGCAGAGGCAGAGGGTCGACAGTGGCAGTCCGCAGGGGGCAGGTGGGCGAGGCAGAAGAGCTGGTCGTGCAGCTGGAGGTGGACGACGCTTCGAGGTGTTTCCACCACCACCACCAGGAGGTCCACCCCGACCGCAAGGAGCTGGTGGAAATGGTAGAGCTCAGATTCAGGTAGCGGAGGCCTACGATCGTGGAGCTCCGAGAGCATATGGATAGGAGCGTGACTAGCTCTAGACCTGAAGACTTTTGTTTATGCTGCTTCTAGCATTGTTGATGTTTGTTTGTAGATGTTTTGTGTCTTTGTACTTTGAGCTGCAGTAATAAAAGACACCTTTCTTTTGGCGTTTACCATCATGTCCTCTCTTTGTGTTGTTACTAAGAGGTTCTGGTTTAAAAACCATTGACTTGACCATCACATTGAGATACCTACTAGAGGAGACCCAGTGACCACACACTAATTCCGAAAGTGTGACTCAACCCATGGAGGCAAGTGTAACAGTTGGATATCTTGGTAGTAGCATCGAGGCATTACGACGTCATCCTTGGTATGGGATTGTATCATCCATGACAGGATTGACTGTATTTGGCGAAGCACGTGGTTCATCCAGAGGATGAGACTGGATTTCTCTTCTCAGCAAAGAAGAAATCTTAGCAGCTCGTGTAGGACCAGAATGGTCCAAGTCATCCAAGAGAGGATGAGGATAGGTCAGAGCCGGCAAATGTCTTATGCTGACAGGAGGCGGAGGCCACTAGAGTTCGAGGATGGCGGCCACGTTTCATTACGGGTCACAACGCGACGTGAGTTACAGAGATTTGGACGACGCGACAAGTTGTCTCCATGATTCATCGGACCATTCCAGGTCCTCAGTAGGATTGGCGAGGTGGCTTATCTCTTGGATTTACCACCTCAATTGCACCGGGTGCACGACGTCTTCCACATATCTCAGCTGAGGAGATACGTGCATGACCCGACACATATCATTGACCAAGGGGTGCTAGACATTGATGATGGGGAAACTTTTGCGGAGGTCCTGATGGAGTTCGAGGATTGATAGGAGCGGGTCCTACGTGGATGATCGATTCCTCTAGTGAGAATCAGATGGAAGGAAGGGATCCTCCAGGAGAGCACTTGGGAGCAGGAGGCTCAAATGTGTGTTCAGTACCCACATTTGTTTCCCTAGTTTATGATGTATCGTTACGAGGACGTAAATCCCTAATGTGGGAGTGATGTAAAGACCCGTAAATTTAAAATAAATTTTTTTTCTTAATTTTCATTGGAATTTTACAAGAACGCGGTTTCTGACGGCACGTGATTCCGAGGCCTGGTGTGCCCGGAATCATTTTCTGAAGGTTGGCTCGGGTATGTTCAGTGAACGAATGAGCGGGTATTTCTATCTTTTGAACCGGTTCTCGGAATTTAATTCTGAGGGCATCGATGGAATCGCAGCGGCGGTACTTGCTTAGAAAAGCCTCTTTCGGAGTTGGATTTTCTAGGGGGTGGTTTTTAATTTTTGGGGTTAAGTGAAGATAATAAAATAAAGTGGTGCGATAACTTTATTTTATTTCACTTAATTCCACTAAAAGCCACTTAAAATCCACTTAAGCTAAGTTGATGCGGATAGGGTGGAACCCAAAAATATCCTACCCTCTTGGTAGGATATTTGTGAGGTGGGGCCTACACGATCCCCACTGTTTCTTTTCCTCTAAATAACGCACCCGTGAAAACTCTTATTTAATGACAGTCAACTGGTGCGTTTTCTAAAACTCTTAATGCCCCTATTAATTGTACAGTTAAGACGTTTCCATTAATTCACCGAATTAATGGTTCGTTTCTTAACATGTTTTCAAACTGTTCGCATAATAATAAAATAAGACCAACACACTTTCTTCTTGGGTGTGGTTTGTTGAGAGGATTTGGAGAAACAATATCTTCATCCACCTTCATGAAGAACTCGAAGAACTCGAAGAACGTGAAGAATGTCGAACCCTCAGAAATCGACGACACAATGCAGTGTTCTGCAACGCCGACGATTCTCCTTCCGCGACGTTTCTTCCGCGATGTTCTTCCCCGCAACAATCTCTGATCATCAACTGATTGAGGTATGAGATTGTGGATCTTTTAAATTTACTTTGTGGATTTTATCCTCAACATGGATTTAATTCATGAAATTAAATCTGTGTGTTTCTTTATCCCTCGGAGATCGTTGACGGGACGCCGTGTACCGCGACGACGCGACGCCCCTTCCACGACTCGACGATCCTCTTCATCTGCGACGATCAATTCCTCGAAGAACTTGTCCGACGATAACGACAAGGTAGGGGTTGTTCCATTTAAATCTTTTCAATTTATATCCACGATTGTCAAATATGATTGTTGTGAGTCTTTAAAAACCACTAACGCGGTGGGTGCGGACCAACGAAAAAGTCCGAACCCACCACCCTTTTTGTTTGTTATGCGCGGATTGTCGAGCGACGACCAACAGGGACACAAGTTAATTTTTAAGGATTTGCAGTGGAGAACGAGTCCCGGGACATGCACTGGAGAAGACCGCGCCCAAATTGGACCACCGGATTGTGTCTGGTGGTCCGCAAAAGTCCCTGCTGTTGCGCCACGATGGCACGGCGGCGCCCAGCACGCCGCTGGGAAGACCCGCTGCGGCGGTGCTGGCCGGTCCCGCTGCCACGCGGGACCGTGGAGGAGGGACGGGGCATAATCAGCGTCCGGGTGTCACGGAGCCGCCCCGCGTGGGGGGGGGGGGCAGGGGGGGCGGCTGTCTTGCGCGGCGCCTGGCCAGCGCCAGCGCGCCGCACAAGCCGCCTGGCTGGACCGCCGGGCCAGGCCACCCCGGCCGGGCCGGGCCGCGCCCCGCCGGGCCGGGTCGGGTCGACCCAGTTCGGGCCGACCCAGGGGGTTGGGCCGGGTCGGTCTGGGCCGAGACCCCCCGTTTTCAGTCCTTTTCGGAATTTTTCCTATATCATGAGATACAAGCTTCTGATAGACGCACCGTTAGCGGAGATGTGATCCTTGGACTGAGACGGTCGTTTCAGTATATTACACTCAAGGTTTCAGAATACTTTGGGTTCGGCCGGGTTGGTTCGTACACGAAACCAATGGGGTCCTTGGAGTGGAAACTCTCATAACATGAGCTCTGGATGCCTGATTGACGCGCCGTCTGCGACGTTGACTTCCTGTTGACAATACGGAAATTTTGGATATATAAACTCTGGACTAAGTGTTAGTTGATGTATCATCCACTCGGCTCATGGAGCGGACCCTCCCGAACGAGCTTTCTGTGTGCGGGAACCCTAGAGCCGGCTGCGTCTGCGACGACATTGAAGACAGTACGAGAATCCTTCGTGGGTTCGGTAGTGACCACTGCGATACTTTTGAGATACATCAACTCTGGACTATGTTTCAGTTGATGCACTGACCTCTTGGCTCGTAGAGTGGACCCTCCCAGAACGGGCATGCTGTGTGCGGAAACCCTAGAGCCGGTTGATACTTGACGACTGCTGATCGAACGACTCGATGTGTTACAAATAGCCCAGTGGTAAGCGCTTGGTTGTAGCATTAGACCCACGGTGGAGGAGCGCTTGGTTGTAGCGGCAGACCCTTGGTACTCAATAGAAGAAGTACCTCTAGAGGCTATGAGGGGGTGCACTTGGTTGTAGCGGCAGACCCACGATGGAGGAGCGCTTGGTTTTAGCAGCACGGAGGAGCGCTTGGTTGTAGCGGCAGACCCACGACGGAGGAGCGCTTGGTTGTAGCGGTTGACCCGTGGTACTCAATAGAAGGAGTACCTCTAGAAGCTATGAGGGGGGGCGCTTGGTTGTAGAGGCAGACCCATGGTGGGAAGCGCATGGTGGTAGCAGCAGGCCCATAGTACTCGATAGGTGGAGTACTACAGCAGTCCAAGGTAAGAGGGACACGCTTTTTTCTAGCGACATAACCACTATACTTGATGAAAAAGGAGTTTCCCAATAGCTATGGGTTCAACTTCATGATCAATATTGTGTGGGTCATTGCGGGGGTTAGTACCTACAGATCCATTGTGGGTCCGACAACTTAGATGAATCAGCGGCTACATCTGATCGTCTCTATCATCTTATGAAGTAGTGTTCCTGTGTGAGTTGAATCACTTTTTGCTTTCCTATGTGGATTGTGATGTGCTATCCTGTGTGGATTTACGTTTTTATTTCCTATGTGGATTGTGTTGTGCTATCCTGTGTGGATTTACGTTTTGCTTTCTTATGTGGATTACATTGTTCTATCCTATGTGGATTTATGTTTTTCTTTCATGTTTGGACTAGGTTATACTTGGGCTCAGATGTTAGAGCCGAACATGGAATTGATGACTTAGGTATATGTATGGGACTATACCTAAGCAGTGTTGGATGTTACCTCGTGATTGTATCTTCCTTTTGTGGATTATCCTATGTGGATTCTGGGAGACCATCGGGGGTCTCGGGGTCCCTTCTGAGTAGCTTATACTCACCCCTGCATGGGCTATGCCCGCACTATGTTGTGTTGGTTGCTGACGACAGACAGCGCTGATTGTGGTTAAGGCTTGCAGAGCAGGACGATACCTGGAGGTGGACCACTGGGCGGGACGTACTCGGAGTGGTCGGCTGGACCCAAGGAGCAGTAGAGGCTATCTATACCCACCCTTCAGGTGGGATTTCTAGTGGCCAGCTCGACGTTGCGACTTTACCGTTCAGTTGTTGTTTTCCCTTTCTAGTTGTACATTACTTTCAGTTTGGGTGTGTATACTGGCCCACTTACTTTTCCGCACTTACTGTTTTACCAATTTTTACTTAGTGTTTACTTCTGCCTGCTTGCTCTGTAGTGTTTGTAGATAACATTACAAAGGAAATACCTTCCCTTTTTACCGGAATTTACGCCTTGGTGCTAGTCGCCAGCCCCTGGCCTATGGAAATCGGGCTTGGGGTAGTCACGGCACGGGCCCCGAGGACGGTTCGTGACAAAATGAAAAAGAATTTCAATTTTCTATAAATAAATTATTTTGATATCCTGGGTAATTAAAAGAGGAAATTAAATGGAAGACATGTAATTCATTGAAATAATCCTAGGAGAAAAAGAATATTGGGTTTATGAGATAAATATATGGTAATTCCGCTACCTAACACCCAATCATTGGCTACCCAGAATAATGAGGAGATTATGAAATAAACCTTTATAAACAAACATCATGTTCATTTATCCCCACGTATAATTAATTTAAATATATTATAGTTAAATAATAAAATATTTTTGTTTAATTATAATATAATATATTCTCCACTCATAAAATTTCATCACCAATTTATTAATAATTCTTTATTAAAACCATCATTTCTATTTGTTATCTATTTTTTTTTCATGGATGTTTTAGTTCAGCCGTTCTTTTTCATGTACATTGATCATGTTTCTATCATCATGAATATTTTAAAAATTATTCAAATATTAAAAATATTCATTATATATATATATATATAGAGAGAGTCATCCAAAAAAAATTTGGATAGAAAATTCAATTACACTATTCACAGAGACAATATTCCATACATATGAATACAAAATGTTTTATTTTATCAATATATGAATTGATATAAAGGTAAATAATAATTAACCATTTCAGAAAAATAATAATATCATAAATTACATATATATTTATTATATGTATCACTATAACTATACATGTAATGTGTTGACGAAAAATGAATTACACCGCTACGTGGAGACGGTAAGTCATACCTATACACAAGAACTTATTTCTATTTCCATAAAATCATTAGAAGGTGGATAATGCGTTTTCAATCATCATTATATAAAATTAGTATATTGTAGAAATAATTTATTAATTTAGTATATATAAAATTGATTTAATGGAGGAAGAAGAAAAAATAAAATTGAAATTGCTTGGTTAAGGGTAATATATATTCATTGAGAAACCAATTTTATACTACTTGTTAATCATTGAAGTGATTGTATTCTGAAAATAATAAAAGAAATATAATGTTGGGATGGAATATGGAATGTTACTATCTCAATGATTTGACGATCCAAAATATTTTGGATTTGGCATCATAGGACCATCTTTTTTTTACTTTAATTATAAGTATATTCAATAGATTTAAAATTAATAAATATATTATTACATATTATTGAATTTTCGATGTTTATATTATGTAATAATGTACTAGAGTATTTCATTCGTTGATAAGTTCATATAATTTCCACACTATTATGAGAACCTTGAAGCACTATGAGGACATTCTAAAATATATATTTGTTCTTTGATAATGTACTATGATGGGACACATGGTATATAAGATTTCATATGTGATTACTCATTAGAATATGGGGATTATTATGACAAATTTTTCACTTGGTAATTAGTTGGAAAATATATTATGATAATAGATCCACCATAATGAATTCCACCTGTTTTGATGGCATCAGATATTCCTATCTCTGAGCATGTTTCATTGTCCATAAAATATAAGACAATGATTAATGAATGTAATGACTCACATAATGATATTTTGTAATGAAAACCATCACTTCATATATTAATGGGATGTATAGTATATTTGGTGCATCAACAATGATATGTTTTTAATTGTTTATTTGAGAACAAATTTTTCACTTCCTTTTTATAAAGGTTCATATATCTTCCCTTTGATTAAATTAGGACAATAACATTAAATTACAAGGTTATGGGGTGTCATGTTGTCTGTTTCAAATATCAAAATTATAATGTATCAATCATATATGATGGTGAAACTGATGAGAATCATTAATGATGAGATATTTTGAGAAATGTATTATATAACACAATGGGAATTTCTATGTGGTTATCATTGTTGTAACATTATGTTTTCTATCTTTTGCCTTTAACCTATTATAAGATAGTAATATTGGATATTATAAAATACCGACCAATTCAAAAGATAATGAGTCCTAGAGGGTCACACACTAAGTGAATATATTGATCTCTATTATATTCAAATTGAATTTAATTAATAGAATAATTAATTTTCTAAATACTAAGGAATATATTTATTAAAATATTATTTCTATATTATATTTATTAATGAATAAAATATTTAAAATAAATATTAAATAAATTAAAATTTGAAAAAACTTACCAATACAACATCCATTGATATATAATTTTTGGGAGGTTGGTAGATACTATTTATCACTATGTCGGTTGGAATGAACTATAAAATTATAATAATAACAATAATAATTTGTTTCATGAGATTTATTATATATTATAATATTATTTAAGGGTTGACATGTAATTTAGTAATTAATTTTTTATTTTAAAACATAAATCTATAAATAGAATGTTATGTCTATTGAATAAATAATTATAAAATTGATAAGTGAGAATCATTTCACACTAAATACTTGTATCTCTATATCTCTTGAACTCATACTCTATTCCAATGATGAATATGATGAACTAATTAAATCCTAAAGGATATTAAATAAATAACGATGAATAGTATAAGAAAAATGATTCACAGGGATAACACCTAGAAAAAGTTGGTGTTTCTCAAAGAACAAGTGTACATGTGTGGATCACCACTAGTGGTATTATACACCTAAATCATCCTAACACAGAAAAGGTAATAACATATTGGATTGCATAAAATCCAATTCATATTAGAATAATGACACTTGATGAGTTAATTTATATTTATATCGATATGTAAAAATTTACAAGTCAATGTGAATTATCCTCTCTCAGGGTTTCAGGACATTTTATTTAGAAGATATTTTAAATATATTTCCCACCACTAGTCCTTATACAATAAAAAAGGGGTATTAGATCATTCAAATTTATAATTTATACATACTTTAATTTTAGTTAATCTCTGTTAAATATTAGATTGATTTTCATTTAATATTATTTTTTCTTTAAAAGTGATTGAATTAAAATGTTATCGACATATTAATCAGGTTAGTTAATCATTTTATTTCATTAATATTATAATAAAATATGAATAATAAATGGAGATTTCATAAGGATGTTAGGAGTAATCTGGATGGATATCATGGTACTATATAATGTGTAGCTGGAGTACATGGCATGTACCCATGTTGACTACACCTAGCAGTGTTGTGGGATATAAGTCATAAAATGAATTTAATTATACAAAGTTCATTTATTTCAAACCACATGTTTACTAGGACAACCATGAACATCGATTGTCATAGTAAATAGTGTGTATATGGTTTACATGCCTTGTAGTCTACTCAAGTTAGTATTAAAATTATAGTAATTAATGTGATCATTAAACGTGTTCAAAAAATCCTCAGACTGACAGGGTATTGAATTAATGATATAAAAGAATTATATGAGGTGTAAACAACATGTAGTTCATCGTTTAAAAATCCAATATATACATTGATACATTTGATGAATCAAATAGGCATATGTAAAGAAGAACATGTGACATGTAGCCACCCTACCCATCATGTTGTTCTGTGATTGAAGAACATGTTGAGTCCATTGATGTGTTGTGATGAGAGATGATAGAGTAATACATGATGTGTAACTGGATTGTACAAGTCGTTTAGTGAACCCTATGATCATCTTTATGCCCTTTTCTTATAGCAAGGATACATGACAACTAAGATAAATGACATGAAACACATAGGTACACATATTTTAGTCTCCAAATTAATGGAAGAAATAAATGAAATTACAATAACAATTATAATCATAAAACTATATTATATTGAATGGGACCTATTTTCTTTTTGAAAATTTAATAATGTTTTTTAATTTTTTTAAAATAAAAATTATTTTATTTTATTATATTTTTAATTATTATTTTTACTATATTTTTTCATGAACTCCATTAATGATTGGAATCTCTAAATGTTATTTGAATACTATTAATGTTAATGAAAAATAAATAAAAAATTAATTATTTAATGATTTTTTATCTTAATAATAATAATAATAATAATAAATTAATGTTATCAAGTTACCTTTTCATATACATTGCATGAATGACTATTCATGATCTCGACTACGACCTTGGTATGTGTCAGATTTTTTAATTTAGTTCATTGCATGGTTTTGAAATTATTTAATATTAAATTAAATTTTACGGGCAACTTTTCATCTCTCTGTCCATTTTTATATAGTTCACGTGTGATCATGGTGTTTTATAAAATCCCTATTAATTAATACATTGGTTCCCCTCACTTCTAGGTGAGTTAAAAATTATGTAATAAATTGAGTATAGCATGGATTTTAGGGGGGGTTTAAGATGAAACCATAATAATTCAGACTCATTTGATACATAGGTGGATAGGTGGAATACTATAACTCATGCACATACTGAAAAAAATAATTTACTACCATAGTCCAAAGGTCATTTTATTGACCACTCAAAAATACAAACGTTAGATAATCTCTTGATTGAGTTTCTTATTATTTATTTATTTATATCTAATGAATTAAATTTTTTATGGACATAAGGACACTATAACATAAATAAATTAATTAAATGTGAAATGATGAAAAATAAATAATATTGCATTATTTTTTTATGAAACATAACTAATTAATTAGGTAAAATTCACATAATATTTACAATTCTTGTAAATGAAAAAAAATATAAAACACTTGAAAAATATATTAAAATCTCTATAAAATTTAATAAGTCGGTCTTGATATTATATTACATGATTAGAAATGAAACTAATATAACTAAGTGTTTGAACAGACCTTTTTGGGACAATTACTTTTATTTGGGTAGTTATTATGATTATTTTTTTAAAAATATAACCATTTTACATCAACATGTGTGTCCCTTACGGAAATTAGTTTAATTTGGAAGTAACTATTGATGAAAATCAATCACTACTTTCAATATTTGGGAATCAACTAAACGAATCGAGGATCCATTATCCCAAAATTAGAAAATAATTACCTATGTAAATACCTTAATTTATATTATGAAACCCATGTTTGGGTTATGCGATAGGGGATATGGATTCATTCCAATAGTATGGACAAGAAACTAGACATTCCAATTTCGTTTTTGAGGGGTATTGGGACCTGATAATGTATTGTAATATATAAAAAATTAATTAATTATTATTTTTCACATATTTTTTAATCATGATAATTATTAATAATATGATATATTAAATTGAAGAATTAATGGAACGTTTATCATCCACACTATCCCATGATCAATATTGGAGAAACACAATCTCTTCTTTATAAGTAAAAAATAGAAGTTGTTTAGACACATTAGGGATGTTTTGTTCCTTGAATGGAAAGTGTACATGCTAGAATCCTTAATATCTGATCCATCTTCTAAAGTGGAAAGTGATGAAGAGTTAATATATATAAATCAAATGTGGATGATGTTGATTATGTTTAATATTTTATGTGGTAATCTATGTCTCGTAATGTTATGAATTCTGAGGAAAATATTAATGTTTATAGGATGCTTCAGCAACTCTATTTTCTATACCCAGAGCGAGCTAGATAGTAATGATTTGATATATCCAAGGAACGTTTCCAGAGCATTCTTAGATAGGGTTTACTTGATGTTTCTCACATGTTCATGATCACTGGCTACAATAAACATATATTTTTTCTATGGTTTAAAGACCATAAATAACTAGGCATTGATCTCATTATTGCATCAATCACATAGAGCATCGTTATTTGTCTTTTAAATTTTAATATGAACAACATTTAAATCTCTATCCTAGATCTTCTCACTCTTCATCACCATGTTGATTTTATGGTGAAGTGTGAAAATTATTCAATAATTTTAGAGAAAATTTGGAATGTGAAACTAAAGAACTCTAGGAAAAAATATTCTTCAAAACCATTATAGAAAAGAAGGTTCATGGGGAATGAATGAGAGGAGGATTTTGTTAGTTTTTAATGCATCAAGAAGTGTCACTATATGAAAAAGGTCACCCATCCTAAGAATCAAGATGACACTTCTCGTGTGTCATTATCAGGTGCAATTTATCTATTTATACAAATTGGGTATTAGATACATCTTGTGGTTCACACGTATTTTTAAAATGTAGTATATTCCTGAATATTGACTAATGGGATGTATATATATAAGAATATAAATGATATTAAATTTTCATTGGGGATAATTGTCTATCACCTCACATCTCTAATTGGAAACATTAATTTTTAAGATATTGTTAATATGTTCCATATGTAACCGAAAAACATTATTTCACTATCAATATATATATAGAGGGATTTATTTTTAAAATTGAGAATAAATATTTATTATTTAATAATTATTAAATTCATTATAGTAATTCATGTTTACATAATAGTCTTTATGTGTTAGAAAACAAAAACTATGTAATGTAAATCAATAATGAAACTACTACACATGACTCATACCATACCAAAATTTGGTATCACCAGTAAGGACATGTAAATGAAAAGTGTTTGGATAAATAAATCAAATATGGATATTTAAATTCTTTTTAATTGAAACAACATGGTGTATGACATAGATTTTTAGAAATAAAATTACATGAACCCCATTTTGGGGAAAAATGAAGGGTCCAAAGAGCTTTTTGAATATATTCGTACTGATGTTTAGGGGTCATTGCCCATTGAAAAAAGGAGTTGGAACTAATTATTAATTAATTTTACTACTTATTTTAAAATATATTGATATGTAAACACAATGAGGTACAAATCTGATTCCTTTGTTAAAATCAAGTTATAAAATAATGATGTTGTGAAACATCTTGGTAAGAAGATTCAGAAACACCACTCAAACTATGAGGGATTATATCATAATCAAGAATTCAATGATTATCTTCAAGATTTTAGAATTGCATATCAACTCACTCCTCCTTATACACCTAATAGGAGAGGTGATGTGAAGGAAGAACCAGACCATGTTAAACATGCTGAGATCAATTATGAGTGTTATGAGACTTCATTATCCTTGTTGCAATACAATTTTCAAATAGTAACACACATACTAAACCACGTACCAACTAAATTGGTAAATGATATTCAATATAAACATTGGATTTTAAAAAAACACATGTTTAATAATGTATATTTGTGGAGTAGAGAAGTGTTTTTAAGGACACTACTGGAGAAAAACATACACCCTGATTCAAAAATAAAACCATTATAAAATAGCCCAAGGAAAGAAGAGAATGTTACCTATATAGACCCTAAAAAAACATAATTGTAGAAATACAGGTCGTATTCCATTAGAGAGAGTACATATCTAAAAATATATATTGGGAACAAGATAGACTTCAATGATGTATTGGATCAAGATACACGAGATTTGGTAGAAGAATAGATTCTCTAATTCCCCATGGAAGATGAACCCATTCAATATAAATAAGTGGTACAATAGATTAAAATATTGGTCATAGAGTGAGGATAGTATGGTTTTATGTACTATAAGTCTTGTGGATCATTATTAGTAGATAATAATCATCCCTTAACCAAAAAGGATGAAGTAATAAGAATATATATTTCTATGTGGTAAAAATACATCAATTCATAAATGGATTCCATGCACCAAAACCAATTCCTAATTTTGGTAGGTTAAAATCCATCATAATTATAAATTTAATTGGGTCATTCCATAACAATGAGATTTTGAAAATAGATTTCAATGATTTATCCCTTAATTATAAACTTGAATAAGATGTATATATACTACAACCCAAAGGGTTTGTGACATATAAAGATGAACAATTGATACAAGAAATGAAAAAAAAAATTATTGATTAAATCAAACATCTAGGTCATGGAAAATTATATTTTTTGAAGCTATGATGGAGTTTCAATTCATAATGACTGAATTAGAGCCTTTAGTAAATAATTATTTTAAATAATGTTATGTTTTTTTAGAAATAAATATTTTCGGGGCATGTAAATTATAAAAAAAATATTATTCATACACTTTTTAAGGCTTGGTTGATTAAATGCTTCTCCCTAACCAAATTGGCTGAGCTAGTATAAAATCATGGGGTTAATATCCATCGTGATATATCCATGAGGCAGATTAGCCTAAGTCAATGTACAACTATTAAAAATATATTAAATAAGTTCAGTGTGGAATAATTCAATAGGGGATTAGTTTGAGTGTCACATGGAGTTCATATTTCTTCGGAAATTTATCCAAAAACACTTGAGTAATGTAATGGAATAGAATGTATTTCTTATGTGTTAAGTGGAAGATTAGTCATATATTCTATGATATGTAATATGATAAATTATTGTTATCCATTAAGGTTATTGAGATGATATTAACTATACCATAGTGACCACTATTAGATGGTCGTAAACTCTATCGATAAATGCCTAAGGAATATTGATGATATGTTATTAGTATATGGAGGATATGAGAAATTAGTCATCATAGGATATATAGATTAGAGTTTCCAAATAGATCAAAATGTTATGAAATTATAAATAGGATACATCACTACTTTTAATAGAGGTTTTGTGAGCTAGAAAAGGTCAATGATGGTTTTGGTGGTATATTATATAGTAGAACCCAGGTATATTATAGCTTCTGAAATAGATAATGTTTTAGTATGCATATAAATATTCATCTAATATCATGAGGTGGTATCTAGTAGTAAAGAACCTATAACACTCTACTATCAAAATAATATAGTAGTGGCTCTTTTTAAGGATCCAAGGACACACCAGTAGATGAGGAACATAAATTTAATGTTTAACCTCTTTATGGTTATTTCTCAAAGAGGCGAGCTTTTTGTGAGTAGTATTTTCATAGAAGATAATGAGTTGGACCCCTTGATTAAATCCTTGACTCACCTGAAACATGATTACCAAGTGAGATCTTGGGGACTATATGTCATAGGTTGTTGGATCTAATTCTTGTGGGAGTTTGTTAGAGATATTGTCCTAGGAACAACTAATTTTTAATTTGATAACATGTATATTCAGTGTTATGAATATTAATATAATATATTTTTATATATTGTTCATTAATCTAATTTAAAATACTTTAATAATGTCTAAGAGTATCTATCACATTTGATTGTTTATAGTATTTCCCCTCTATGATGAGAACCTTCAAGTGTTATGGAAATATTATTTAATATAGTAATGTGGTCAGATAAAATTTTATGACAGGATACATAGTATATATACTATCATGTGTGAGTATTCATAGTTGGATAAGACATATTATCATGAAGATCACATTCTGTAATCTCTATGATGGGAGATTATGAGAACAATCTTGATAATAGAAAATTTTCATGTGTTTATGTCATTAGATATTCATATCTAAGAGCATGTGTAATGGTGTCCTTCATTTTGGATGGGCAGAGGGAGGGTATGTACCAATGGGCATCGAGGAAGCGAATGGAAAGACCTCTTTAGAATGGAGGGATAAAGTTGTGAAGATTTTTTTAGACCATACAAGGGATGCATGCCAAACTAGCATGGGAAGCAATGGAAGGATGATTCTTATGGGGTATGTTGGTGCTAGGAATATATGGTCTAAATATGAATAAAGTGAGGGCATGACCATCCAAGATATGGAAACTGATTAATCCTTACTCGGAGATCTAGCACCAGCATTCCAAATTGATTATGGGAAGATGTGACATTAACTTCTGGATTCAAGACTGGGGGGCTGGTAGGTTATGGTTCTCAGGGTGTCCTACCCCGAACCTCTCTTTTAGGGAAGCCAGTGACCATCCGGTCATCATCTAGGCTATTATTGATGAGAAATAATGTGTTAGGTTTAATTATGTGGTCATGAATTATGAATGTGACAAGCATGTTTTTACAGGCTGCTCGATTGGGGAGTTCTCTTTGAAGGCCTTCTCTCGGATGTGGAGGGGTGTTTTCAATCATGATACTTAGGGGGTGACGTTGTGGTGCAAGGATATCCCTTCCAAAATTGTATTCCTACCATAGAGGTTGAGGAACCGAGCCTTTCCCACTGAAAATAACATCAAATGAATGGGTGTTCTGTTTACCTCACAGTGCTGGTGCTGTAGCAACCCCAAGAAAAGAAAATTGGATCACTTGTTATTCAATAGTGAGAAGGAAATATGGATTTGGAAGGAATTTGGTGCTTTTAATAGTTTTAATGGTTATGGAGGTTCACTGGATGGTGTTCTCTATGCATTTTTTCAAGGAGTTGGGGAACAAGAAACCGAGAGGAAGGATCAAGCGGAGATTGTTTCAGCAGGGTGATAGACCATCTGGACAGCAAGGAATACTGCATGGCGTAAGTGGGATTTGGGATCTTAATTTATTTTCCGTTTCAAAATGAAGAATTTGTTCCAGGAATTGGTTGGTTTATGTGCAGACTGTCATGGCGCACCATCATTGAGGGGCCCGATCTCGAATCAGTTCCTCCCCAATCGGGATGGTGCCTCAAGGCAGGGGCACTAGGACTATTGGTGTCCAATCCACTATGGTCTGAAGATGAATATGGACGGGTCCCTAGTTGGGGCGAGATGCGCGGAGGCGGTGTCATCAGGAACCCAAACGAGTCGGTGATAGCGGCTTTCTCTGCTTCTTATGGCAGGGGAGATGTTTTAAAAGTGGAGGTGCATGCAATGCTCACAGGGTTGGAGTTCTGTGGCCAGCGACACATTGATCTGAAGGTGGTGGAGACAGATTCTCTCATGCTCTTCAAAGCACTCTCTGGTCCTGGAAAATTTCATTGGAATGTCTTCTACCTCATTAGAATGTGAAAAAAACTTTTTGGAACTTAGGTTGATATCACTCATACCTGGTGGGAGGGGAATCAGGTTGTAGACTTCCGGGCATCTCTGGCACCTCCGACTGAATGTTTGTCTCTCCTCAATAATGTCAGCTCATTCCCAAAGGAGGGGGTGACGTTTGTTATTAATGATGCTTTTGGTGTGCATTTTTCAGCCCCCATTATACGCTATTTCCCTATTTTTCTTTTTGTTTACTGATTTCATGTCTTTCAGTACTCTCTTTTATTCAATAAAAATGTTAGTTTTATGTTGATTAAATTATATTTGAATTTAATTAATAAACTAAATATTATTCTGAAAATTGAGGAATAATTTATTCACATTTTCATTGATCTAATATAATTATTGATAAATGAAATATTTAAATTAAATATTTATTCAGGTATTGAATAAATTTCAAGGAGGATTAGGGCTCAAGACCATGTATATTGAATAATATTTATTTCAAGTCACCTATATATTTTTATGTATTTCACATTTTAGAACATTAAATAAAATATGATTATTATGATTATTGTTTTATTTCATGGGGTTTATTAATGATTATAATATAATTTAAGGAATTCCATGAAATTAAATACTTATTCATTAACCTTAACCCAAACTCTCAAAAGAAACAGTTTTTTTTATTGAGTAAATAAGTTAAAAATTAAGTATAGAATTTATTTTCACACAAATGAAGTCTCTCTATATTTCTCTAAAAATAAACCAATATTATTCTAATGATAATGAGGAACTCATTTAATCAATAAAGATATTGAATTGTTCAATATTAAAAATTCAAGATAACTAATTCACCACACTAGAATCCAGAAATTAATCGGTGTTTCTTGGTGATTAAATGAGGACATGTGGATCCCCACTACTGTGACTATATAGTGAATACTCCTAACAAAAATATTGTAATTTCATAAGGTTATATAAATTATATTGATCAAATTTTAATAATGACACATTAAAAGGTAATTTATTCCTTCGATATAAATAAATTACTGGTAATTTCATAATGTGAGATCCCCTCTTGGAATTATGATACATTATATTAAAAATAAATGTTAAATCTATCATAAAACACTAGAACTATCTATATGCGCAAAACCAAAAAAAACGCACAAAATGTGTGCGGAATAGATTAGGATAGGAACCCCTTTATAATTGAGGGGATGTGAACTCTTAGAAATATTTATTGTGTTAAATTAATATTAATTAATTTTTTTAATAATGTTACTCCAAATTAACATATTTCAATGATATAATGACTATAAGTGAACATTCTCTCATGAAATTTTTTTTTCAAAATTTTAGTGATATTTTAACCCTTATATTTTAGTTTTACCGGATATTAATCTTTTTAAAAATTATCACAATATAGATTTGGTCTTCTATTTTATGGTCCTTAATATCACCATAAAATTAATAGTGACCCATAAATGGTCTGTAGTTGATACATTAAACCATATCCCATTCACCTGGACAAATATCTTTTTTTTTTGTGAAATTTTATTCATTTAAAAAATATTTTTTCTTATAATGTATCATTATTGTCCCTTGTGAAACAATTAATTTAAATTGAATTTAATTTTTTACTATAGTAATTTAATTTTAATATATACATTTCACATATACTTAATAAACTATATTAATCTAAAAAATCTTGGAAAATTATTAATTAATACAAATGGTATAAATTTTAATATTTTTTAAATAATTTTTTTTATTTTTTTCCATTAGTTGAATAAGTATTATGTTTGTGTTGCATAATAATTTAAGTGATTTAATAAATAATTAAAAATAAATAAATAATATACCATGATAAGAAAATTTTTTCTATCAAATAATAATATATAACTGAACGTATCCCCTTCATATCGTTATGTTAAAATGATAGAGATATTAAAGTCAAAGAGTGGAATTTTTTATTTATTATTTTATCAAAATTATATAATGGTACCAATTAAAGAAATGTGATAAAAAATTGACATATATTTTATAATTTTATGGAAATATATAAATTCCACCAATAAAATATGAAAAAAGAAAGTGTTAGAGAAATTTTAATGTCTTCTTGCAATGTTTTAACCATAAATTACCAGTTTTACCCTTCCAAAGTTGAATAATAATTATCACAGTCATTAATAATAATATAGTTAAATAAATGGGTAATGTGTTCTATATTTAATCTTCATAATTCAAATTATGAAATTCGAATTTAATTATTCAATTTTTTGAAGGTGAAAAATTTAATTTTAAATTTCACTCGTAAAATGTGCTCAAAATTAGTTATTTTGGAAAAAAATGTTTTTTATGTATCAAAGTATTTATTGAAAAAGAAAATATAAAATTTAATTCATTGAAATTAATTAGGTTATTAATAATATAACTTTACTAAATTAAATTTTAAAGCCATTGAAAACAAAATAGAGATTTATAAATTCATTAAACAAAAAAAAAACAGTTTTGAATAAAAATATTATTTCACTATTAATCGAAAAATAAATGATGATAAAAAAATTATCAAAAATTATTTCTTATATACTTATAAACTAATAGTTGAAAAAATTATGTTAATGTTTTCCAATAAATATTCTAAAAGTGGCAGAAATTAATTATATTATTTATTCAATAAAATCAATAAAAACAATTTTGGGGAAATTTTTCTTATAGATTATAATTAATTTAAAAAAATATATCTCATTTAATATCATTATATATATATATTATAAATATGTTTTCATTTCTATTCATTTCACAAATTTAATGTCTAGGTTATAGTTGTAAACAATATTTTGTATAATTTAGACATGGTGTTTCCTGTATATCATGTTATGGGACAAATTACATTAATTTGAAGTGAAATATATCATAAAATATCAGTTTTTTATATTCTACCACAATTAAGATGGTTTTTACCCCTGAATTCCATTATTGACATAAAAAACGAGGATACATCTATTTTATCGCATTGAAGGTTTCCCAAGTAGCTTCATCAAATTTATGGTTTCACAATATAATTTTGACCAAGTGAATGATCTTATTTTAAAGCACTTGCTTTCTATGATCTAGAATCTCCACTGGTTGTTACTCAGATGGAAGATCTAGGTATATTAGTGAATTTTCATTACATATAAAGGATAAGGTATGTACTTACTCAGAATATATATGTGGAACAAATTGTGAACTTGATAGAGATTATATGGAAGATCCAATCGATAAGAAACTATCCAAGAATAATCAATAATTTTGAAGGGAAAGATATTGCATGGTCTTATATTTCCTTAATTTCATAATCTCACAACCTTTTTCATAGGAAGAAATCATAGGAATTCGTTTTCCGTAGCATTAAACTCTAGATATTGCTGATGACTAGAATATTTTTTTTAGACTCTGTGATTTAATTATTTGATTTTAAACTGCCCTATTTTTTCTACCTTTTAATTCGATATATTAGGTCCTGATAGATTTATTTATCCAACTTCATTACATCATGTACTAGTTCTACACTTACCAATATAGATGGATTTATAATGATCCCTCTAAATACATTAGTGAAATATTTTGTTACATAATAATTCCACTAATATAAGTCATTGATCCAAAAAATATTCATGTCCATTAAGAAATCTCTCAACATAGCTTCTCGAGTTGGAATGGTCCTCTCAGAATAACCATCTGTTTAAAGACAATAAGCTGTGAAAAAACAAAACTCTATATCAAGATACTACAAAAGAAATCTCTCTAACTATGAGATGAACCACATATCCCAATTAGATACAATTGAAAGTGATAATACATGTAATATTACCACATCCTTAACATATAACCAAATAAATTGTTTAAGAGATAAATCTTATAAAATGGAAATATAATATATTTATTATATAAGTTAATAAACTATAACCTATATATGATTCTTCCATTTAATTTTGTTGGGATTATAATGAAAAAATATAGTGTAATGTTTTTCTATTACCATTCTACAATGGGTAATGGTTGTAACAACCCATTATACTTATGCCTCTCAGCCTTAAGTTTGTGATGCACTAGAAATCAGGATACATACTTTGCAATATATATTTTCATTTTATCCCACTAGAAACACTATTTTGGATCACTATGCATATTTGGTCATATATGATTACTAGATAATGTGGAACTGTCAGCTTCATATAACAGATCCTTCTTCAATTATTCTATTGATGGTTGAAATACTTAGTTCCTAGATTTTATTATTCCAGCATGATGATTTTAAAACTCAAATCATTCCTTACCTTCTTATATAATTTTGCATCTTCCTTCTATGAATTCTCTATCAACTTGTGGATATATAGTTTAACATTTATCTAATAAAGATAATATTGTTCCCCATTCATCATGATTTGAATATCATTATTCTATAAATACTTAAATATCTAATTTCTTCAATCCTTAACATTGAAAAAATGGCATGGTCTTCATGACTTAGATCATCATCCACCATGTTCAACTTCTCATGGGGATAATGCATTAAGGATTCAAAAATAATTTATCCACTCCAATTATATTCATTTGTGAACAACTAATGTTTTCTATGTAAATATTTACATTAAAATTTTATGATTTGTATTTATATCAAACCATTTACAATAAATTTATTTCTTTTATAAATGTAATGAAAGAATTAATACTTCTTACCCAAAATTATCATTTGGGTACTATTCTATAGAAATTTATTAATTATTGTTAAGAATATTCCATAACCATGTTATTATATAGGCAGAAAAATCCTCATCCATTATTTGACACATCACCAAATTTCATAAATCATACTCTACAGTAGGGTAGTTTAATCCGAGGCTCACTGAACAACGTTTTTTTTGTTCATAAAACTATCTTAGAATCCATCTCCCCATAAGAACTTAACCACCATCAAAATAAACATGATTAGTAGATAATATATTCATTATAAATATATTACAAATTTTTCTAGTATACAAAAAAACTACGAAAACTATAGATCATTATTATTTTGGTTGGACATGAGAATTAATCAACAATATCCATATTTAAAGGATCAGTAAATATACCATCACATGAAATTATATGACTTATTATTGAAGCATTCTAGATTCAATATTTAAAAAAGATAAATTCGGAAAAAAACTTATCCTTCCTTAGGGATTTTCCACAAAATTCTCAACTGTTAATTGTGATCTTCCTTTCTCTTCGTATATATAAAATACCATCTATAAATATTACCAAAAATTTGATGAAGTAGTATCTAACAAATATATTCAATAAATACAGGAAGATAACATTAACATTGGTAAGTCAAAATAAAATTCAAATATAATTACGATGCACATACTTCATACTATATGTGTTCTTGTTTATATCATCTTTCATAACACTTAATGGTTCATATAAAAAATAATGTTTAATATAGAGTTTTATTTAACATCTCATAATTGATCAAATAATCCATTTATACATGGTAGGTGATTCATATTCTTTTATGTGATATTGTTATGTTACATATAATTAATGGAAATATGCATTGACCAGTTTTTCTTAAAAAAGGAATAGTTAAACCACATAGAGAATATTTAGGGTGAATGAATCTCTTGTAATGATTGTCAAAGATTTGATTCGTCAATCTAGAAACTCAATAAGGACATTTAAATTTGGTGTATAGGAAATTGGATAATATGAAGAATGAGTTATATTTAAATCTCAACTTCACCATTTTTGGGAAGTCATTAAATATACTCAAGAAATACATTATCTTAATTCTGAACAATATGAAAATATTCATGCTATATTTATAACAAATCAGTTTTGATAAATAACCCACATTAAGAGGCATTAAAACCTATATGAAGGGTGTAATTTCTATTGTATGTTTAGGTTCATAAAATAACTGATATATAGTCATAAGTTGATTTATAATATCATTTTTATCTTCCAATACTAAAATGTTGATATGGTATATATACTGAGTGAGAAAATAAATTCTCATTACATCATAGAATTTTACTATAGGAAGTACATAAAATATTTACTAGATGTAAATTCTCACAAAATCTATTCATAGAGGATCTTTAAACACGAGATAAAGTCATCCAACCATTATGAGTATCCACTGCCAACTCAAAATCTAATAGTTGTAGTGGTTATTTGGAGCCTAAAAAAATTCTTCAAATATAATAGAGCTCATTGAATCTAAATAAAATAAAAATATTTCAATACTATACTATATTATAACTATAACATTCCCACACCACTAGCAATATCTGCTTGGGATATAATAATTTCATAATATTTGGTATCTCCCCTTGAATTACTCTTTGGTAAGTACACATGATGTTCGGGGAGTTGGTTGGCATACTGTTCGGTCACTTTATAGTTAAATCTCTGTATTTTGCTGCTTTATCCCTTACCCATTATTTTATCAGTATGATGAACATTTTATCCAATGTTTTACCAAACTCAATTTCCCTTTAATAAAGTATCATGGTTTTTCCTTCAAAAATATGACATATTGGAAAACCCAACACTCTATAAACCCATTATCAATTTCTTCTTAGTCTCCCTTTTTTATCTTCCTTTCCTTTGAAGTAATTAGACTTGGATAATTATATCTCTATCTTGATAGTATGTGATACAATCATGACCCATCCCTCGGGGCCCATGCCGTGACTACCCCAAGCTCTCCTTTCATAGGCCATGGGCTAGAAACTAGCACCAGAAAGGCATATCCCTAAAAATAGGAAGGAATTTCCTTTATAAACTATAATCTCACACAACCTATCACACAACAAGATAAAATCACAAAGTAGACTATAATGAAAATAGAGTTAGTACAATAATTAAATAATGGGGCGGAATACATTACCATTTGAAAAGGACAAGTAAAACTCGAAGTTACAAGTAAAACAGGAAAGTACATGTAAAACTGAAAAAAAGATCTTATGAACACCCATCAAGGATCCTACATGAATGGTAGGTACATCTCTTAAATGGTCATCTCTGCAGTATGACTCATCTAAGGTCCACCTCAGATTAGTCTCCTGTCTCATTACCCTCGTTGAAGGTCCACCTTCAAGAAGCCTCCAATCCCAGTACCCTCATCCTCAGTCAGCATTAATCATCATCTACACATTGCACAACACAATGCAGGTGTAGCCTGTGCAAGGATGAGTATGAAATTACTCAGTAGGGACCCCACTACCACCAAAGTTCTCTCAAAATCCACAAATGATAATCCAAAAAGCATGGAAACAACAAAAAACTCCACTTAGATATATTCCCATACCTATAACTAAGTTATCATGTATACTAACCTCATTCATGAGGAAACACGACACCCAACTATTCTGCAAAAGAAATAATACCATGAAAGTAACACCACAATCGTATGTACCACAAAGGTAACTTCAAATAGAAGAATACCACAATGGATAACCCCAAAAGTGAATTACCACACAAGTAATCCACATTGAAGAATTCCACAAAGGTATCAACACATAGGTAAGAACTCAAGTCACACAAGGTATAACTTATGTACATAAGTACACATGATTCGTCGTTAGCTAGATCATCTTATTCTGTTTTGTAGAACTATTTTTTACCTACTGAGGATTGATAGGTATCTAACCCCCACTGAACCACAGAGGATCGATAGGTAACTAACCCTCGCTGACCCACACAAGATCCGAGAGTCACATGATTAGTAGGTGCTAACCCATATAGGATTGCTGAGTGCTAACCCACACAGGATCTTACCCACACAAGATCGGTTTGTGCTGACCCCCACAAGATCATTGAACGTTGACCCACATAGGATCTGATAGATGTTGACCCACATAGTATCGATGTCCTTTTCTCACCTACATTCAACGACAGGTTTCCAATACTAAGAATTCTTGATTCTGGGATATTCCACTACTCATGACATCAGTCGATATATAAACTGCCATGACGTCTGAAAAAAAATCCCACAGGTCTATCATGTCAAAAGGGACACACTGCAACAAACAACACCTCAGTCAGATTCACGTTCTGTAAGTTATTAGTCTATCTATTTCGAGGGCCTAGTTGGATTCTGGTTTGATCCATCCCGGCCATACAGAAAATTTATCCAAAACTAATGTAAGCCAAAATTACTATCTCGATCCAAGGATCTGGGCACTATAGACAGTTTGTCAAACAGATGATTAGATCACAAGTTATGGCCAAAAAGGAGAAAATGTGTTCAGTGGGGCCCAGGTCGGTTCGACCAGACCCAACCCGGATGAGGCCAACCCATTCCGATTTTCCTGGACCTCAATGGGCCTAGACTATAGGGACGTGGTCTGGCCCGACCGGTGAAGGTGGTGGCCTGGCCCCCTGCGGGGGGACCCGCTTGGCTGGTGGTCCACCGTGGTTGGGTCTGCCCTAACAGACACCCAGGGGAGGTACCCCCCAGTCATCCTGAATGTCCCTTGGACTTTTCGGTAGCATGAACGCGAGACACACTACTGTGGTACCGCCTGGTGTGGTGCAGCAGACCAGACATCATCCCAATGGCGTGGTCGTGTGTCACTACTCCACCATGGCCAACTGGATCTTGACTGCCCTTAGGCCACCGCAGTGGCCAAATGGATGTGGCCTCCTTCTTTGGTAGTACAGATGCACACCAACGGTTTTTTACACAACCGGATAGATGCCAACCTCACCTAGCTCCACTGCCGCTGACGAGCCGCAACCTCCTACACAACCAGCGATAGAGATGTGCGCCACCCTACCTTCCTTACGGTCAGCCAGGTTCCAGCCACCGAATTCATCCACAAGCCATCAAGGATTTGTCCAAAGCCCAAAAATTAATTCATTGGAATAATCACTATCTCTGAGTCAAGGAATCCATGTCCATATGTCGCTCTCGGAAAAACATTGTTTTTCCAGCATCATTAAGTATTTGGCGTCAAAGAACGCACAAAGAAAAAAAGATAAGCGACAAGGTATATGTGCAGGACGATGGCCATGTTAGTTTGGACATCATTGTTGTGAATCCAGGACATTAATAATTATCAAATAAATTCAATCATATTAAAAACCCCTACCTCGATTGTCGATTAGAGGTGGCGTGAGGAAGAAGGAAATGTTAATGAAGATGGTGACATTGGTGTTCATCACTCCTGCAAGGCGCTCCATGGTCGGGCGTTGGTTCCACTTTCTTCATTGGGGTGGTCATTCTTTGTTGGAGGATTTCCTTTGTTGGAGAATGTTTCTCCAACCCTCTCCCAAATTATCCCTTTGATAACATTTCCAAAAATCAAGGAAAAAAATAGGTTCTATGATTAATTAATTTAAGTTAATTTAACCAATTAATGATGGAAAATTTAATTGGGGTAATTACATGGGTTAACTCACAATAATGAGGGATTTCAAGGGTCATGTGGTCCCCAAAACTAAATTCAAATGGTAGGTTTCATTAAAATTAAATAAAACTTGTTTTTTCATTTTATTTTTTTTAACTCTCCCATGAAAAACAAGAATACTATCCTTCACCCTTGACCTACTATGATCAAGGTGAAGGTATCCATAATTGAATATCGTCGTTGAGAGTTCAAAGGTTCCCTTATATTTTAATTCCAAGAACCAATTCAATATTTACAAAAAAAACCCACTCGCACGTCTACTTAACACACCTAAAAATGTTCAGAAATTTATTCTACACACTCCGGGACTCAGAATCATGTGCTGTAAATTATCACAGACTCATAATATTTTCATATAATATAAAAAAACTAAACAAAAAATAAAGGTCTTTAAATTATATCCACCTCAGGTTTGCATCCCTGAAAGACACAACACAAACTAAGGAAACAAGTGGGGGTACTGAGAACATATTTGAGCCTCCTACTCCTAGTTTCTCTCCTAGAGGTTCTCGTGCTTCCAAAGAAAGTGCATGAGAGGAATCAACCTCCCATGAAGGACTCACCCCTATTGATAATCAATCACAATTGGAACCTCCGTAAAAATCACCCCATCGTCAATGTCCAGATCCCCATGGTCGATGACTTGAGATGGGTTATGCCAGTATCTCCTCAGCTCGGATGTGTGGAAGAAGTCATGTACCTAGTGCAACATATGGGGGATGAGCTAAGCCGTATGACACCTCACCAACTCTGCTAAGGATTTGAATTGGTCCGATGAACCTTAGAGATAACATGTCACCCCGGGTAAATCGTCACAATCTTTGTCGAGGTGAGATGCGTAGAAAGACATGGTCATGATCCTCGAACTCTAGAGGTCACCGTCTCATATCACCTTAAGACATATTCCTTCTAAGTGAAGTCTTCATACTATCTTGGATTATCTGCACCTTCTCTGTGGTAGTTCATACCATATCTGGTCCCATGAGTGCTGACTCCCCTAGGTCAGTCCAAGACAGAGGTGATTTGCAAGGTAGAGCATACAAAGCCTCAAATGGCGCAATTCAGATGGTGGAGTGATAACTGTGGTTGTATGAGAACTCCACTAAGGGTAAGTGAACCTCCCAGCTGCGGCCAAAATCAAGGACGCAAGCACGAATCATGTGTTTGAGGGTCTGAATGGTCTGCTAAATTTGACTATCCGTCTGAGAATGGAAGTTTGTGATCAACCGAAGCTGTATCCCGAATGCTTCCTACAACACCTTCCATAGTTGGGATGTAAAACATGCATCATGAATGGAGACAATTTTAGATTGAAATCCATTAATCCGTATAATACCATGCATGTAGAGGCGTCTAAATCCCTTTACGGAACACAACTCTCAGATAGGTAGAAAGTGTGCCAACTTGGTTAGTCGCTCAATGATCATCCAGATAGAATGATGAATCTTGGATATGTGTGGAAGTCCCATCATGAAGTCCATGAAAATTCCATCCCACATCTACTCTGTCACCTCTAATGGCTAATCAAATCCTGCTAGAACCTGGTGATCTGCCTTCACTTGTGGACAAGTGAGGTACCATGAGACAAACTATACTTCTTCTTTCTTCAGTCTTGGTCAACAGTGCTGATGTCAGTGGTCCAGGTACATCTTCACCACTACTGGATGTACCGTTAGAGAATATTTCTGCAACTCCCTCAACACTTCCTCACGTATCGCCATTGGTACCATAGTACATCTTATGAAGAGTATAATGTGCTCCCAACCTTCATAAAATCCATCAGGTGCATGTCCTTTGGATATCTGAGCATGTCCGACCTAGTTGTCAGTGTCCCCAAGTTTCGCCTACCTAACTCACTAAAGGAGTAGGGGAGTGTTTGTCAGAGTCTAGTGATAATCTACTCCAACTTGAACCATTTTGGATATCTGGAATGCAGAAAACTTCCCTTTTAACTCACTTAACAACTATATAATAGATCTCATTTGGAGTGCATATTCCACTACATTACCCTTCCGAGGATTATATACTATCTTAAATTCATAGTCCTATAGGAACTCTAGACATTGCCGCAGTCTCAGGATTTGGTCCTTCTAAGGGAAGATATACCAGAGACTCTTGTGATCATAGGAGAATGTAAAATGTTCTTCCATCAATTAATGTTTCCACATCTTCAAGGCAAAGATCATTGGTACAAACTCTAGGTCATTGGTAGAATCTTTCTACTCATGTTGTCTCAGTTGTCTAGAATAATACGCGATCAGTACTCTCTCCTGCATGAGGACCCATCTGATCTTGGTCCCTAATACATCAAATTACACTACGTACCCAACTCCCTCCTCTGGTAACCTCAATATGGTGGAAATCATCAGTCTCTGCCTCAACAATTGGAAACCCCACAAGAATCTCTCGAACCACACGAAGGGTTTCCCCTTCTTTGTCAATGGTGATAAGGGTGCTACAACTTCTGAAAATTCAGGCACAATCCTCGAGTAGTAACCGGCCATACCCTAGAAACACCGCACCTCAATCAAACATCTAGGTTGCTTCCAAGAAAGCACATACTCAATCTTCATTGGGTCCACCACAACTCCAACATATGAGATAACTTGTCTTAGAAAGATGACCTCTTGGATCTAGAACTGGATCTTCAGGATCTTACCATAATGATGTTGCTCAATGTGTGTGTCCAGAACTATCTATAGATGATAGGAATGATCCTCCTTAATCTCTGAGTATATCACATTGTCGTCGATGAAGACTGCCACAAAGTGATCGAGGTATGGATGGAAGATCTTATTAATGAATTCCATGAACTCTGTTGGGGTGTTGGTCATGCTGAATGGCATAACCAAGAACTCAAAATGGCCATACTGACATCCGATGTCCATGTTCATCACATATTTGTCTCGTACCCTGAGTTGTTGATAGCCTGATATGAGGTATATCTTTAAAAATCATTGTGATTCCTTCAGATGATCAAAGAGATCGTCAATATTTGGGAATGGGTACATGTTCTTCACGGTCACCAATTTTATTCGCCAATAGTACACATAGATTCTCAAACTCACATCTGCCTTCTTGGCGAACAAAATCATGGCTTCCCATGAAGAAAAATTGTGCCTAATGAACCCCTTACTCTATAAGTCCTCCAACTGTACTCGCAGCTCTCGAAGCTCCGTTTGTGCCATCTGATTTGATAGCATAAATATCGGTGCCATCTTGGTGTACAAGTCAATATAAAATTCCACCTCTATGTGAGGAGGTAGACCCAAAACATAGTCTAGAAAAAACATCATCATACTGGTCCACCTCTACAGGATTTCTTGAACTCCCTACATAAACTGATATGAGGGTAAGGCTGGCCAACTAATGTGTGATTGACATCAATCTCATTTGGGAATGTCCATCCTGTGCTACAAGGGTTCCCTTCTCACCTATGAATGAAAACCAGGTCCCGTCTGTGCGGACACAACACACTTTGCACCTAATACAGTCGATATAAGAAAGGAATATGGATAACCAGTCCATACCTAAGATGACGTCGTAATGCCTATATGCCGCTACCTAGAGATCCCATCCAAAGCTCTTGTCTCCTAGAGTAACCTCACACTATCGACACCAGTGTGTAATTGTCAAATCTGCTACAGTAGAAGTCTCTTGTCATAAGGAACTAGCCAACGACTCCACTAGTATCCCCGTGCTCCTAATGAGGGTTATTGAGATAATAGAATGATTGTCACATGTGTCAATATGTCCTGACACTAAGGTGTAGTAGACCCAGATAGTACCTCATATCATCTCTAGAGTGTCGTGGTTGTGGCCCTCAGCTTCCTGGAGCTAAGCTCGTCCCTTTCCACAAACTCCCTGTGGTTGGGGTGGACCACCTAGATGAGGTTGTGTTAGTACCTAGAATCACCACCCATAGATTGTTGTACAACCATATCTTCTTCCACATTCCCCTCGAAGCTATGGACCTCCTCGTTCTAATCTTCACCTCTGTCTAGGTGGTCATTCGACTGTCTGTTGGTCGCTTGTACGGCGGGTCGAGCAGTCGCGAGCCAGGTGACCCTACCGCACATTTAACACTTATTGTTCCTCGACAATCCATTTTTTACTCGAGAGACATGTGAAATAGACCTTGTATCTGGTGGTATTCCACTAGAAGGTCTAGTCCTCTTGGACCTATGCGTCATCTATCTGCAACCAGCTGCAGATGACACTTCTATGTGACGTCTGATGGTGGGTCTTCCAGCTGGTGACTGCTAAAGAAGGAAGCTCTTTAATAAGAGTGCTCACTGTAACACCCCCGCCTACGTCAGGATGATAAGAGAAATAATCTTGTCTCCAATCTCCCATATTATCCCTTGCTCGAAGGTCTGGTATCAGAAGAAACGGTCTAGCACCATATCAGTGGAGTAGCACAATAGGTTAGTGAATCTTGCTGAATACAGATCCATGGTCATGATACCCTACTACAAGTTGAGAATCTCCGGTATTAACACTGAGTGTAAGGTCACTGGGATGAAGTCTGCCCAGAAAAGGCTCTTGAAGTCTGCCTAGAGTAGAGTGACCTCATCATGAACCGGGAGCATCAAACTACATCATTTTCCCGCTGCTACTTAATGAATACTATAGGCAACGATAACCATGAGATCAGCTGGTGTCCCTACCAATCGAAAGACTCTAAACCTGTCCTGTAGCCAATCATCTGCTACATGTGGATCTCTCTTAACTTAGAACCATGGTGGCCTGTGATGCAGGAAATCATTCAATGCTCTCATATGGCATGCACTCTCTACTACTGGGGCTGGTAGCATCATCTGACCAATGGGTTGTGTTGCTGCTGATTCACCACCTGATGGTACAACTACTGTAAGTGGTCTCGACACTGATGCCACGTCACTCAATGGGATTTTATCATGTACTCTACCCGAAACCAGGGACGAAACCCTACATGGATGTCTACATTGAGGCATCTTGAAACAGCTATGCCACAGTCAAAAAGTTATACCTAGTGAGCTGACTCATTGTGGTCACAAAGAAATCATTTCAAAGACACACACACAATCTATGTTTTCATGCACTGAGTTAGAAATCAAAACTCAGGGTCCTAGTGTATAGATACGTTGGCCGCCACACCAACATTGGACTCCCCAAACTGCAAACCACACTCATTACACGTAACACTATTACCAAGTGAGTAGATTAGTCTTCTAGTTATTCGGTAGAACCAAACTCCTATGATACCAATTTTTCAATACCCATCCCCCCAGGCCCGTTCCATAACTACCCCAAGCCGGGCATCCATAGGCCAGGGGCTGGTGACTAGCACTGGAATGTAATATCCCAAAAACATGGAATAAATTATTTTATAACTTGTAAACCCACACAACCAATCACACTTTAAGATACATGCACAAAGTAAACTATAATGTAAATATAGTGAGTAATGTAAGTAAAGATGTGGACAAAATACATGACCAACATGAAATTACAAGTAAAACGATAGAGTATAAGTAAAACTAGAATGTATATATTAAATTGAAAAAAAACCTACTATGAACACCCATAGATGATCCTACATGAAGGGTAGGTACAGCTCTTGAACAATCATCTCTGTAGTATGCATCGTCTATGGTACATCTCCGAGAAGCCTCAAGTCCTGGTACCCTCTTCTCTGATCCACCTCTGAGTTGCCTCTAGTCCTTGTACCCTAGTCCTTAGTTAGAGATGTCTGTTATCTACACATATCAGAACACGGTGTGGGCGTAGCCCGTGGAGTGGTGAGTTTGACAATACTCAGTAGGGACCACGAGACCTCAGATGGTCTCTCAAAATCCACAAAGGAAACACCAAAAACCATGGAAATATCCACAATATGAGTTATTAAATGTGAATAAATAACTTAAGGTTTTTTATTTTTTGAAACATTGGATAGAGTAGAAGTTACTTCTTTGTATTTTTTGAGATGTAATGTAAAGGTTATGGAAAAATTCTTTAAAACTCTAAACCTGAAAAGATCATCAATGTGAATTATTCACATAATTCATGATAATGTGATGTTTTAAGGGTGTGTCCATATAATTGGTATCAGAGGTTAGTTTAGATAACTTTAGAGGTTAAGGTGTAATTTAAGAATAAGTGACATTACCATAATGGTTAGAATATTAGAAAGAGTAATGGTAATTTTATATAAAATGAATTTGTTTAAGATAACATGGATAATTCTATATTAGTATTTACAATCCTTATAAGATATTATATGGTTATTTTACTATATAATCACACTAACCTTTTTGGTTTCAGTAAATGGATAGATCTAGCAGGCACCAATGTAATAGTGGATGTGAAGAAAAATGCGATGGTTTTCTAAATTAGGAACTAAATGAAATGGGAGCTGAAATGATAACTCTTGAGGTTATTATCAACCAACTATTTAGAGTCATTATTGACAACCTAATATTTGGTGTTTTTAATAAAGAATTGTATATGTGAGAATAAAATACCTTCAGAAGTTCAGGTAATAACAATACAGGTACGTATGTTAAAAACCCATGTGTCTATGATGTGGTAACAAACACCTAGGAAAATTCTTCAAAGGGATGGAATGATGTTATAGATGTGGGAATGAAGGTTGTAAATCAAGAAACTTCCATGGAGAAAGGAAGCATCCAGTTGACTCTAGGAAAGGGAAAGAAGTTATTTCTGAGGGATTAATTGAATTATTTAAATGGGGTCTGTATAGTCATTATACAAACAAATGTCCTATAAAAAGTTTCAGGAATGGGATCTCTAGGATCGTACAAATATTTTTTTACCAATAACTAATTCCATTTGAATTGAGGAGGATGAAACTAAAAATGACCAATGAAATGTATGGATTATTTCTTAACACATGTTTTGACATTATTTAATATTAGGATATGTTTGATGGTTTTGTTTTTATGATAGAAGTACTTCATAATAAGTTGGTAAAAAATGGATAATGGATCATGGAGAACATTGAATGAGTAAGAAGTAAACATAATAGGTTTTCAATAGTTATCGTAGATTTTATGATGATGAAATGATTAAAATTATTAAGTCTCTTTTGATTTTGGGATTACATTGCAGGACTTTTTATAGTATGTGTAACCCTGAAGTTTGATATATGAAAATGTTAATCAAGGATTAATTATAGTTTATTTTTATGTGTAATGGTGGAATTTTATTTTCAAAGAATATATATATTTATTATAGACATAAAGTGATTTTGGTTTAATACAGATTTGGAAAACCTATCATACAGAATATGGGATTTTGTTAATTACACATTAGTATGAGACTTTAAGAGTGGTCTATTTAATTTTGAGAAAAATGGTAATATTTTCTGTGGAAGACTATGTGATTAAATCCTTCTGATTTTTGGGTTACAATCTTAGTTTGGGTTAATTGGATGAATTTTAAGGATAATTGTATATTGAATGGTCTTTCATGACCATTAGGTTCTTTTTGTTGAATTTTAATGATTATGTGTAGTATTAATTTTTATAAATCATTATCCTTTTAGGGATTATATGTTATTTTAAAAACATTTTTTGTTTTTAGTGATTTATAAAGACATGGGAAATATATCGTTCATTTTTTGTGGATCATGTGATACTCTCAATGTTGATTCAAGTGATTTTTATGTGACTAAGTCATTTTGAATACTCAATGTTTGGAGAAAAGATTAGTTTTTGGTAGGAACATATAAATGGGTGAAGATATACTTGAAGGTGAGTATATTTCGTTATGTTATTATTCAATTTAGTGAATGAATTCCTCAATATTATGAAAATAAACTAAAAAAGTTGTCAGTTTACATTTCCTACTAGGTAATCAATGACCATTTAACATATCACATGTTTTTGATTACATAGTGGTTAACTTTATCCAAATCATGTTTTCTACCACTCTCCATTAGAACACGATGGTTAGTTTTTCTTCCATATCCATGTTTTCCCTATATGGAATCCTGGTAGTGGTTATCTCGGGTATCCATTGTATTTTTTTATTTCTCTTAAAGAGATAGATTTATCAACTATTTTTCTAATGTGGGACATTAAATGATGTTTCAGATACCAATTTTAAAATTGCGAGGATGCAATTTATAAATGGGGGAAGGATGTAACATTACAGGTAAATAAAGAACATCAAATTTTCATATTTATTAATATTTTTGTATTAAATATTAATTTTACTTCAAATTGGATGATATGTTTGATGGTGTACCCAATACACATCAACATGTTTCTTTAAAATCTTACATTGCACAATAATAATATAATAGTATTACTATAAATGTTAGTTAACACCTAGCCATTGTATTGGTGGGAATTAATATTTCTAACTAAAATATGATTTTATATGTTTGTTGAATATTTTTTCATTTATCCAATACAAGATAGAGGTTCAAAATAAGAAAATAATTATATTTTTAGCATAATATTCACTACAAGGTCGATTTACCAAATTTTGATGGAGAATCCTCTTTAAAACATTTTTTGGAAACTTTTATATATTTTATTTGAACTAATAAAATTTTTATTTAGAATTGTGACACGAAAATTTACTTTGGAGTATATTTTGTTATTTTTCTGATAATGTTAATTTTTTTAATGAATAGTGAACAATACTGTATTTTAATTCAAAACTGTGTTTTAATCTAATATATTTATATTGATAGACTATATTTTGTATTGTTTTTAATGTGTAATTAAATTATATTTTTATCATTTAATCCAATTTTGGTCATTCGAATAAATTTTAGGTTGAAATTGGACATAAAAAAGTATCAATTCTTTTATAGTTATTATTTCTATAAAACACAAAATTTGTTTTGACAACAAGAATTAATATTAAATTAAATAATGCAACATCTATGTATTAAATTTGGTAAAATATAAATCATTTTTTAATTCTTAATATCAAATATATCTTCAGCTTATTTTTTGGTATTTTTATGAAAAACACCAATTTTTATGAATAGTGAAACCACATAGTAATTGCTAAAAAAAGGAACATTTCATTTAAATGAAATTTTACTTCTTATATGAATTTATTTTCTAAAATAGTACATACATGGTTGTTATTAATAAGTAAAATTTGGTTCAATAAGATGAAAATAATATTTGGTGAAAAAAAAATTTTGAGTTTTATTTACCGCAGTTAAAGGTAAATATGGTACTTCATGGTAAAAAGAATTTTATATTTATTCAAAATTACATTAACCCTTTTCTTGACCTTATTTAATGAGTAATGGAAGAACATGGGAATTCTTGGATAGATTTGGGGATCCCATTGAGCCACTTATGAGTGATAAAGAACTATAATTTTAATTAACATAATGTAAAAAAATGACATAATAAAATATCTTTTAGTAAATCATTATATACATGGGGTTATATAAGTCATATATTCAACTATAAGTATTCATTGTAAAGTTAAAAAGAGTTCCTAAATTATGGTAGTTTATTTATTATTTTTATAAATCAAATAAATTAAATTATTTTGACACAATACTGATTCAGTGTTTACTTCATTAATAAATGATATAAATAAATAACATTAAAAATATTAAAAAAATATCCAAACCATGTCCAATTATTATTGGATGATTTTATTTATACCATTAGTCATATTATCTTATACATTAATTATTTTTGTAATTTTATAAACTGAATATCATTATATAATAAAATAATATTTTCACTCTTTCCAAATGAGCCCATCCTCCCCTTTATAAAAAGCCGTCAATTATAACTCATTAATCACACTTCTCAAGCCCCATGGCTCATCCAAAACCTGCCCAAATAATCTCTAAATATCTCTCTCCTTCTCAAATAAAACTTATCATAGTCAGATGGTACTTCATGTAGTCCTTTTGGTTTAATCCAAAGGTAGTTACCCAAATTAAATGTAACAATTTCAATTAACTTCTTTTTTTTACTTATCCAACCCATAAACTATATTTGTTCCTTTATTTTATAAAAAAACATGTATCCTAAATATACTAGTATGTATTTATTATATGTATTATAACTACACTTTCGCACAACTCTATCTAAAGGGTGAAGAATATAATGTTTCCGTGAATGGAAAACTAACACCTCACGAAACAGTAATTATTCGATTATCACCTACCACCTGTCATTGTTGCCATTAAGATGGAACTATATATATATGATATATATTACGTTTATGTTTTTTTTATTTTATATTTTACATTTATATCCTACCTTTATGGTTTCCATAATAGGTAAACGCGATAATTTCTTTTTGAGGAAGTGCAGACTACCACCCCCCCAAAAGTGATATGACACCTAGATGCCATATGTGGATGTATAAAGGATAGAGTTAATGATAATATATGTGATATTATAATTTAATCATAATATTCCTATTTATAATTATGTTTTAATTCAATTATTGTACAAAATATAAATGAAAGTATTGTTCATGCGTACATACGACTTACCGTCTCCATGAACGGTGTATTTCAATTCCTATCTCTAAATGTAATTTACTATTATAAATACATATATATATATTAGATATATATGATATATATGATATCTAAATCATGAATATAATTATGGATTTAATGGAATTTTAACCACATGATCAACTTGTAACTATAAGATGTTCATTTTTTACTCAAGTGCCAAATATCGACAAAACGACCATTATTAACATAAATGTTTGAAAAATTCTTATAACATGGTAATAAGTGATATTAAAGGAATAATAAACATGAAAAAATGTTCTTAAGAGAGTTGAAATTAAATTTATCTAATTATTCAGGATATTAATGAACGAACATCTCAAGTCATGACACGAGGTAAGGGGTTTCTTATCTCACTTTAATTTCTGTGATATTTCCATTAATCGCCACTTATTTACTGCATGTGGTTTATTATTTAACTAAATTTGATAAATATATTATAATTATTATCTTCATATTCATGTTATTCTGTGATTCATTTGGTGGTTATTAACTTTTGGTCATATGACTCTATTGAGTACAACATTGTAGGGGATTTTAATCTCACTTTTTATTCCCGTGAGATTCATGCTATAATTGCCACTATTTACTTTTGAGTGGTGGGTGTACTGCACATGATTGCATTATTTTTGTACTATAATCTAATTTAAGGGCATTTAGTTCTTTATTTTATGACCCTTCATTAATGGGGTGTATGTATCAAATGTTACCAAATCGGTAAGGGAACCTTTCACCCGCCTCTTTTTAAAAGACTTCTTTTTGTTATGTATTTTAATTTACATATTCTTATGGTGGGATATGTTTTTATATATCCTTATTTATATAAATTTTACTTCCATGTTCGGATATAACATTTCTCTCTCTCATCAACTCATTTTCTTAATTTTAATGTGACGTTGTTAGGCTATCGAATTTCTTTAAGGGAACTTCTTTAACTAATTTCAAATCTTTGGAATAAGATTCTACTTATTCATTATGACGTTCTATGAATATTTGTGAAAAACCCAGTATTTTTTTACCCTTAATATCCACTTATATTGGGTGTATTATTATTTTTCACACATAATTATGTAATTCATTTATCCTTAATCTAAGGATATAGTTTTTATAAGTGATTTCATCTCAATTTACATTCTATTGAGACTTCAATGCTGTTATGCACTAATTCACTTATATATGGTGTATATACAGTCCTTTGGCATGTTATATCATAAATACCCTTATTCTCATTATATTATAAATTTCTAATTATTTGTATTCCTCAATTATTTGTATTCAATCATCTCTCATTTTATTAAAAAATCGTGAACTAAAATGTCCTTTTATATATTTTAATGATTTATTCTTATAAATATTTCTCATTAATGTCCACGTTTTATTTATTGTTTTTAGGATTTATTTATATGGGTAGTAATGGTTTAAAATGTTAATTCTTTTTAATTATTCCAAGTGGGATAGGAAACATTGATTCAAAAATCTATTTATTAAATGTATTAAATGGTTTTGAAAATGATTTGATAAAGCATTGATTATTTCAATATCCTTAAATTATATATTTTGTTTGCAATGTGGAAATGTTATCTTTAATTTATGATTGTTTTACATGTTTTGAATATGTAATGGTTATTGGTAATTTTTTCTGTATACTTGTGGTTCTGTGATAAACCTAGGGTGGGTGTGCCTGAGATAGCTATCCAATGCACTGTGTAACGTGACGGAGGTAAATGTTAATATTTATCCTAATAGATTTAGGAAATATACTGTGATGGGTATTCCAACATAACTCCCAACAAATCCGTGATAGCTACAATGTATGTATGTTATGTATGACATAAGTTACCTTTATGATTTTTTATTTTTTGTGTGTTATTCATAAATATTATGATTTAATAAGGTATGATATGATTGAAAAGTAAGGTCTCTTTGTTTTTTATTTATTGATTGGATAATGTTTTGTTTTTTTATATATCCCTTACAGAGATTTTTGTACTCTTCCCAAGTTTTTTAAATGTTTTTCACAGGGTATAAGGAAGGGTAAGAGAAAGGAAGTATTCAAGAAGATGTATATCATGAAAAAAACTCTTGCTTTATTAAATGAGTTTTATTTTCTAAAACCTTGGATAGAGTATAAGTGTATTCTATGTAATTTTTGAGATGTAATATAAAATTTATGACCTAATTCTCTAAGCCTCTAAACCTTACAATATCCTCAAAGTGAATTATTCACTTAATTCAAGAATATGTAATGTTTAATGGTCGGGTCCTTATACACCCCTACCGTTCCCCCATCGTGAGTTAGTAGATGTCATCTATCAGGAAACAAGTAACATAAAGATATCTAAATTATTTAGTGATTCCTATTAAAACAATGGATGTGGCTTTTAGAGTTGTTTATATGAGTGGTTTGGGAGTTTTGTTAATGCCTTTGGTTTCATGGGTTTTTTGAATTTTGATTCTATGGGTTATGTCACATGTTTTCTGCATGTACTCAAATATTGTTGTTTTCTATGTTATGTTTGTAGTAATATGTTATACTAATGAATCATATATAAGTTTATTGATTATATTATAATATTTTATATTTCTATATTTGAAAGGAAAAAAGTATCCCCCACAGATCCTTGAGGCCCTTGGAAATTATTGCTAGCCTTTGGTGACATGGGGATTTCACCTAAGGCCAGGAAACCCCTACCACATATTCCCAAGCCAAAGAGTGAGGGGAGGAATGTGACATAATGAATATAGAGAAATAATTTGGTTGGTATAATTTTATTCTATCATAAATAAATCATAATATCATTTAAATAAATTTTAAACATATGAAAATACTTTTAAAATTTCATTTGAAGATTTCTTGAGGAAAAAATTATGTTAATTTTGAAATTTATTATTTAAAGTCTAATAATTTAACAACTATTACCCCAAAAACAAAATAAAAAATTTCATGGAAAAGATTACTGGAATCTTCAATTACATTTTTTCATGATTGGAGGAAGAGTAATTTGTGTGGTGTATGTTAAAAGAATTATTATATTCACACATTTGGTAAAAGGTAATTCATTTGGAAGAAATTAAGATTCATATTAATAATTTTTATAAAAATTAAAAAATGGTAAAAATAAATTAAAA
Source organism: Viscum album (assembly GCA_963277665.1). Taxonomy (NCBI): domain Eukaryota; kingdom Viridiplantae; phylum Streptophyta; class Magnoliopsida; order Santalales; family Viscaceae; genus Viscum; species Viscum album. Next base: position 1,700,554,924 of record OY728141.1, on the reverse strand, counting down.
AAATATTCATTGGATATTAAAAAAAATTCTCAAACTCATTTGAATGAATATATAGACATGAATGAATATTATTTTTGATAGTAAGATATACAATTTCAGTTTTATTTTAAAAAAGTATTTTGATATCATGAGTACATATTAGAAAAACTATATGGAATCTTGTTATTTATAGATACAAATATATTAGAGGAATATATATTGGGATTATGAAATATATACCACATATTTCACACAATATATACTTAAGCATAAAAAAACTTGAATAATTATTAGATTTTTAAATAATCCCTTACCATAAGCACGAACTACATTAAAAGAACTCTAACCTAAATTATTAAAAATATAAATTTATTACAATTATATTATTTTATCATTTACATATTTAAATTTCATATATGAGCTTATAATAATATTTCACCACCCATTTATCAATAATTATTTATTAAAATCATTATTTCTAGGTGTCATCTGTTTTGTTTCTTAGGAGTTTTGGTTCAACAATTATGGTACTTATACATTGATCAATGTAAAACCATATTGATAATGTTTAAGATGATATAAATAAAATATTATATATATATATATATATATCAATCTAGAAAAGGTATAGATAGAAAATTGAGTTACACCGTTCATGGAGTCACTAGGTTGTACACTTATAGGAACACTGTTTTTTTATTCTCATAGAAGGAAGAAAGGAATGTTAAATAATAATAAAATATCATAATATCATAATATTATCATAAATAACATATATATTTATTAAATACATCATTATATGTATCCATGTAATGTAGTGATGAAAAATATATTATGCCGCTAGTTGGAGACAACAAGTTGTACGACCACACGAGCGATGTGTTCTATTTCCATAGGATTCAACGAAGGTTCATAATGGTTGTTACATAAGAATAAGAATAATAAAATATATTTAATATATCTAGTAATTTATTTTATATTGGAATCCATTTATTTTTATTAGGTACAAGAATAAGTAAATTAGATAATTCTCAGTTAAGAGATACACCAATTCATTGAGATTCTCCTTTTGGATTACAACCTATGAAATAATAGGATTATAGTTTAGAAATAACCAAAGATATAATATGTTTTTGAATTAATATAGTAAGTTATTAAGATATATATATTCTCTAATATACATATTATAAGGTGAGTGGAAGATGAGAGAAGAGGTTCCCTTTTATAAGTGATAAAAGGGGAAAAATTGGAATTTCTTGAAGTATTAAATTAATATAAAATAATATTTATAATAATGTAACAAAAAATTGAGATATTTATAATATATGATTAGGATAAGTATACTAAATCTAATACAACAAGATTTATACATGTTCATGTGATTTTTTAATCCTAAACTCATTGTTTTAACATCATATTTATCTTTTTGACAATTACTGCAATATGAAAGTTTTCTATAAATTATGGGTCAAGAATGATACCATAAAAAAGAAAAGTGATGCTTAAAAGGTAAATTAATTATAAATTTAATTATTTCCTATTACATTTAATAAATATAGAATATTTAAAATTATTAATTCATATAATAAATTAATTTTTATTATAAAATATGATTAATGTCATTTGTGGAACTATTAATTTATATTGACATTAATGACATCAATATAGTAATTTAATTCGTATATATACCTTTTAAAAATACATAATATATTATATTTATTTAAAAATTCATCTAAAATAACTACTCATTTAGATTTTATAAAATTAAATATTTTATAAAAATCAATTGTTTTATTTCTCTATTAATTGAATAAATATTGTATCGGAGTTCCATAATAATTTATTGTAATTAATAAATCTGTAAAAATAAAAAAATTATTAAAATGATAAAGAAATTATTTTATATACCAAATTAATTTTTTTACCAAACATGTAGCAGTCTTATCTTTATGTTAAAATTTTATAGTTCTTATTATCATGAGAGTGACATTTTGTTTTTATTCTTTTCATAAAACAAAACACATGTCATAATGAAATAAAAATATAACAAAGTAACTCTATATTATCTAAATAGATATAAATTTCAAAAATAAAAACATTTAATTTGATAAATTCAAGTGTTATCGAAATTTTCAGGCCATACCACAACGTTGAAACCTTATTTTACAAATTATTTCCTTACCGAGATGAGAAATAATTATCAAGGTTATTATTCATAATGAAAAAATAGTATGGAAATATTAAAAAAATAAAATTTATTGAAAATATGAAATCCATTTTTAATGATTCAATTCAAAGGGGTGAAATAATTTAATTTAAAATTAAAACCCTTAAATGTGATAAAACTACTCTTTCTAGAAAAATCTCTAACGTAAAAAAAATTTATATCAAAATGAAATTTAAAATTAAATAAAATGACCTAAATTGTATTATTAAAAATATAAATGAAATAAAACTATTACCAAAAAAATGTAAATTTGTAATTTCAATAACTGAAAAGGAATTTTTTAACAAAATGGATCATTTTTTACTATTCATCAAAAAATGAATCTTTTTAGAAACTTTTGAAAAGTCACGGTTCATTTAGACTCACACTTTTGTGTATCCCAAGCTAGTGAAGAAATTAAATTTATTTATAAATATATATATAATAAAATTAAGTAGTGTTGCAATGTAGATTATGGTCATGATAGTTTCATGTCATTGTGTCTACCCCTACCAAACAAGATGTCAATATATCTTTTGTTTAAGGTATATTTTTATAGATTAATTATTTCACATAGGTGTATCCAATTATTTTGCATCTTACTAGTATATAGATTGATTATTGATATCTGTTGAGTATTTATATGGGGTTATGTTGACAGATACAATGTTTGGGGTGATATATAAGGTAATTAATTGATTTAAATACTGTAAAATATTGATTAGTGGATACAAATTCATTTGGTATTTCTTTTTTCTAGAGATGAACATTCTTCACATGATCATTGGGATTGATTATATCATTCTCTATCCAGCATATATGACCTAAAATCACTGATGTGGGTCATTTACATCTGATAAGGATAAAATTTATTCTAATGTTAGATAGTGGTAAATTCATGAAGGTAATTTTATATGTATCCATTAGTAGTGGGGTGGGACCATAACTATTGGTTCTAGCCTTGTTTCAGTAGATGTGAAGATGATTTCGGTAGTCATTCATGTGTAGTATACCATTTTCACGATGTCTTCCCAAAGGATTTCTTAGATTTTCCTCCAAAACATGATATTAAGTTTATGATTGGTCTCATATCAAGTTTGGAGACCACATATATTCTATATAATACATTCATTTTAATATATGTTACATACATTCTCCTAGGGGTGATTGGTAATATATATATTTTGTTTTCTCAAAGCAATATAAATATTCAGTAGTGATAAATTATTCTATACATTTCAAAAATATTTATAATATGTTAATAACATATATTTAGGATAAATTAGAATGGTTTTATAACAGCCATATTAAGAAACCGTTAAAATAGTTATCTGCTTATCATTTTTATCAAAAATTGAGATCTCTCTCAATTCATAACATTTTTCAGAAATGAATGTTTGGGGTGATAAATAAAGGTGAGTTTATCACTATATATATATATACATTCTTAGTTTTTATGCTTCTTCAATGTATTACAATTATTATTAATTGTTATACCATATTCCATGGTTTTTATATTGTTTCATTCCATTCATTTGATATCCTGATTAGCTATAAATGTTCAATGTATAGATTCTTTAAATAATACGTTAGGAGGTATTTATGCAATCATTAATTTATCACTTCATTTATATGTGTTTATGATGTGTGGTTGTACTGACATAATATTCATTAGACCAGAAACATAAATAAATTATTTATATTTTTCCATTGTGAACATCCCCTTATTAGGTTATGAGTAACACATTGATGAATGTATGTCTATAATATCAAAGAAATAAATACATTTTATCTATTTTTTAAAATGTATCATTATATTGGAAATACTTAGGTATTCTAAAAAATGACTTATACCCTAAAAATTTGAATAATTACTCTCTATGATAATACTTTAGATGAGATCCCTTGATAAAATGTAAATAATAATTCTTACGTATATGGTTGTATTAAATGTTTAAATGTAAATGGATTGATTCATTAGAGGGTTCCATTTCATCATGATATTTACATGAATATCTAGAATAAGGTGGGGCTCCATCACCCCATAATATGTTTATGGAGAATTTATGAAAGGTGGTGTTCCAATCCCCCATAATATTTTTAACCAGTGAGAGAATAGGGTTGGGTTACATTCCCCTCTAATGTGGTCATGGTGAGTTGGAGTAGGGTGGGGAACCATTCCCAATACTATTTATATTGGGATATGGATAAAATAGGGGTGTCCTTCCCCCTTTAATTTCTTTAATGAGTTATAGATTGGTAGAAAACTATTCCACCCTAATATTATTATAGAGTGATTGAGCATAGTGGAACACCATTCCGCCTAATTTTTATGGGGGTGAATCTGAGAAATGGTTCCACACCGTGATATTATTATGGTGTTATTATAAGATGGGGACCTATGTCCATATGATGATTATAAATGTGTCCCATTCAAATACAAATATATCTGACCAAAGATGGTTTGATAAATCTTATGTGTCACCTTAGACCCGAGGATTTATGTTGATTTACTTATTTATGATTTAATTTTATTATAATGGAATATAATCATGCACTTCTTTCATATTTGATATATTTTTGTATATTTTTGGTTGTGGCCTGCTAAGTTGTACTCAAATCTAGCATGAGCTATTGTGGGTACTAGAGAATATATGATGGTTATTAGAAAATACATTTTTATAGAACATGTGATCGATGAATGATCTGGTTTTGTAGGACAGTTCAAAGACAATAGAACCAAACTTGGACTCTTGACAAATTTCTACCATTTTACTTGTATTATTTATTTTTGTTCATTTTTTGGTTTTGATGTATACAATATTCACTTGGGGAATCATGATTGGGTCTATATGAATTGTATTCCTGTACATCATTTACTTTTACATAAAATGGGTTGTATATGTTATTTATTGACACTTCTCACAATGTCTATTACATCATAGTATCAAGATGCATGTTAGAGTTTCTATTTCTACAATAATTTAATGACTCTAATACTATGGTATAGTATCCCCTTGGTGTTTTCGTAGACCCTCTCCACTTATCAAAAGCCTCTAGAATATTGTTTAGTTCACCTCAGGTTATAGAGGTCTCTGAACCAAATAATATGGAGTATGTAGTCGTAGAAAATTAAACTATGAATTTAAATTTATGATTAAATCATGAAACTAGATCCAAACATGGGTATGACATAATCATTTCCTACTATCTCACCTCCTCTTATTCAGTATATATAGGTCAGTATAATATTGTTTAGATTACCCTGTTCTTTTCAACTACACATCTTTTCTCCCTTTAGAATTTAATTCTCAAATCCTACTCATGTAAATGTTCTTCATGGAAAAAATTATTACGATCATTCTAATTTTCTTGTTTTAATATTATTTATAAGGCCCCAGCCTTAAACCTTACTTAATATTGAATTAAATGAATAATTCACGTTGAGGATCTTTTCAGGTTTAGAGTTTTAGACAATTAGAACATAACTGTTTCATCTCAATAGATTACAAAGTAGTCACTTCTACTAAGTTTCCATAATAAAAAAAACTCTTGAAAGAAACATGTCTAGTTCCATGTTTTATATAGCATGACATTCCCTTGATCCCATACTTGACCTTATTCCACATTAAGTACTGTGAAAAAATTTCAAAAAAAACATGGGGTGAGCATAAAAAGCTCATTAAGGGATACAGAAAGAATGAAAACTGTTAGTTTTTCAAACATCAAGTAAAACATATATACTCTATCAAAGTAATACCTTCACCTTCATGATGTAGTAAAAAAAAACTCTTCACTGAATAAAGTATCATTACTTATCTTTTTGTAACCAAAGAATTACCATAAAACCCATATAAAGAACACATAGAATATATAAAGGTAACTTGGGACATAAACATACTTAAGTGGAATAACCTTACGGTTGACTTCCACACATATCACTTAATGGAATAGCCATACAGCCAATTTCCATACATACTTAATGGAATAGCCATACGACCGACTTCCATACCCAATGCATTGGAGGTTATAACGTAACCACCCATCCTGGTATTCACGGCACCACCCGTCATATGGTTTATAACGTAACCACCCGTTAAAATGTCCAAGTACCAATATAAAATCATAAAACATAAAACCAATATAAAGGAAAGATAACATTTCCACATTTCAATCACAATATATCAAAAATATATTGACATAATAGAATCCTTTATCAAAACCATTTTCAATACCAAAATACATAAAAGAGTATATGGTATTTATTTTATTTTAAAAACATTACGGCTTGTTGAGGAAGCCAAAGACCAAAATAATACTCGCGGCGACGGAAAAAGTCGTTGTCACCGCGTACGTTAAAAAAAACATTCTTTTTTTTCATTTAGTAAAACGATTTGTAGAAAAAGATTCCTTTTGTATAAAAGTAAAAGTCAAATAATTTTATACACCGTATAAAAGAAATTTGTGTATAAAACTAAATATTCCTCAATGAAAAGAGATTGAGACGAAGTCCCTTACCTCGGGTCCGACTTGACTCGATCGTTCTTTAACGTCCTGAATAATAAACTTGAGTAAATTTATACTTGATTAAGAACCTTTTTAAAGATCATTATTCTTTTTATATCACTTATTGCCATGTTATAAACATTATGTAACCATTTAAGTTAATAATGTTTGTTTTGTCAATATTTGGTTCTAAAGTCGAAAGTTGACTTCTTACAATTACATGTTGTTCATGTGGTCAAAAGTTCTTTATATCCAGAATGAAATTCCCGATTTTGATATAATATGTATCATATATATCCAGCATATAAATGTATTTATAATATTACATAATCATTTATAGGTAAGAAATGAAATGCACCGTTCATGGAGACGGTAAGCCGTACGTACGCATGAACGCTAATTTCATTTCTTTGTCATATTAGTGGAATTAAAACTAAATGAGAGGTATTTATATTTTAATTCCAGAATTATATTCATCATTTAGATATATCATTAATTATATATATACATTATATACATGTAATTTTAATAGTACATTACATTTGGGGATAAGAAATGAAATGCACCGTTCATGGAGACGGTAAGCCGTACGTACGCATGAACGCTACTTTCATTTATATATCATACTTTAATGGAAATAAATAATAATGATATAGAGGTATATTAAAATTCCAGTATAACATCATATATAATAACTTTAAATCCATCATTTACACGTCCCACATATGGAATTAACGAATCACATCACTTTTAGGGGGCGGTAGTCCGCACTCCCTTAAATGAAGATATCGTGTTTACCCATAATGGAAACCATAAAGGTATTCCAAAAATGAAAAATACAGAAGCTTAAAGAAAACATAAACATACTATATATCATATATAAAAATAGTGACATCATAATGGCCACCCTTGAAGGTGTTAAATGAGTATTGAACAATCATCGTTTCGGGAGGCAGAATTTCGCCATCCACGGAAACTGTATGTTCTTTAACCAGTTGATGTAGTTGCGTGAGAGTGTAGCTCAAATAAATATTATAACAACATCCTAGTATACTGAAGATACTGTTATAGTTAGAAAATAAGTAAATAAAAAGAGTTTAGAGGGTTGGAGAAGCAAAATAAAACAAATGAACAAGAGAGAATGAATTACCTTTAAAAGTGTAACTCCATTTTGATTTGAGCCTAAAGGCTTCCTTTGAAAGGATTCTGCCCAAAGGGAATCCTCCAGGATGAGGAGAGGAACGTGGAGAGAGTAATTGGGCAGGGGTTGGCTGAGAAAAAGGCTTGAGAAGTGTGTGAAATGAGGTAGAGGTTGGGGCCTTTTATAAGAGGAGAGGAGGGGCACTTTTGGAAAGTAAAGAAATATTATGTGTTTCGGTTTTAAAAGGTCCCACATTGATATAATTCATGGATAAGGTGATAAGGCTTAGAAATACACCTATCCAATTGGTTTTGGCCATGTGTAGGTTTTAGATTTTTCATTATCTTTCCATTTTATTTAAATCGTCAAATAATGATGTTATCGCTGCATAATTATTATGTCATATATAATTTAATTTATTTAATGTCTAAAAATTATAAAAAAAATAATATGATGTAGGAAATCTTTTTAGATTTCCAATAACTATTTATAATCAAAATTTGGACTTGTATAACCCCACTCAAAAATTATTTTAGTAAAATAATTTATGTTACTGTCATTTTCACTTTAACATTAAATAAAAATATATTAATGTCATTTTCCAACTAAAGTGGCTCCATGGGGTCCCCAAGTTGGCCCATGGCTTGTCTTGGTCGGCCATGACTCACCCAATAGGTGTAGGACAAGTGTCATGGTGTTTTCACATTCTTATAATACCATTTTTACCTTAAACTACACTAATTACCTCTAATCGCGATTAATGAAAAAAAGTTACTATTCACCAAAAAATTATTTTAATCTCATTGAACCACATTTTAATTTTTAATGAAAACCATGTATGTCGGATTTTAAAAATTCAATACACATTAGTGGAAACTTTCATTTAACTGAAAAATCAGTTTGCTTGATTACCACTAAGTGGTTTCACTATTCATCAAAAATTGATGTTTTCAGAAAATTACCAAAAATTCACCCTAAGCTATATTTGATATTCCGAATTCAAAAATGAAGTCCATTTTACAAAATTCAAAACATATAAGTCAAATTAATTAATTTAATAATTAATTTCCGCTGTCATGACAAATAGCGTGATTTTGTGAAACAATAAGTATCAAAAGATTGACACCAGTTTAAGTCCAATTTCAAAGTAAAATTGATTCCAATGACCACCATTGGATTAACTGGTAAAAATATTTTCTAATTTCACTTTAAAACCAATTAAAATAATAATCTAATTATATAAATAAATTAGATTAAAAAGACGTTTTGAATTAAAATACAACATTTTACACTATTCATAAAAAAATGAACTTTATCAGAAAGGTACCAAAAATTTACACAAAGTAAATTTTGATGTCCCGATTCTAAAGAAGAGTTATATTTGGTCCAAAATAAATTATAAGAGTGATCAAAACTATATTTAATGATGGTTCACCATTAAAAGGTGATAAGTGAACCTTTAGTGAAAATTAGAGTATATATGCCCTAAAATTGAACTCTTTCCGTATTTTAAGCCTTTATCTTTTATTGGGTAAATGTATAAACATTTAAAAACATATCTAATCATATTTTAGTTATTTCTATCCATTCCTGCTAGTAAAATGGCTACTTGTTAACTAAAATTTAAAATAATATTATTTTATTACTAGTGTGCTACGTAAGTTTCAAAGAAACTCATCGTTGCGTATCGGGTACGCTATCAAACATAACAACCCCTTTAAAATAAAATTAATATTTAATTCGTAAATATTAATAAATATGAAAATTCTTTATTCTTTATTTACCTGGGATGTTACATCCTTCCCCCCTTTTGGGAATTGCTTCCTCGCAATTTTATTCACTTATCAAAATAAGTGGGGGTAGTTATCCCTCATAGCATTTTCAGATTCCCACATTGCCTCTTAAATCACATGGGTTTTCCACAAAACATTTACCTGATGAATCACCTTATTCTGTAACACTTGCTCCCTATGGTCAAGAATCTGGACCGGTTGTTCCTCATAAGATAGGTTCTCTTCCAGCTAAACTACCTCTGGACTCAAAACATGAGATGGATCTGGCATATACTTTCTCAACATCGAAACGTGAAAAACATTGTGTACCTGAGATAAACTCAGAGGTAAAGCCACTCGGTATGCAACTGATCCAACTCTTTCCAGAATTTCATATGGTCCAATGAACCGTGGACTCAACTTTCCTTTCTTACCAAATCTCATCACACTTTTCCAAGGATAAACCTTGAGAAAAACATGATCACCTACCTCGAAAGATAGATCCTTCCTCTGGTTATCCGCATAACTCTTCTGCCTGCTCTGAGCTGTTCTCATGTGTTTCTGAATCAACTGAACTTTTTCTGTCATCTCTTCTACCAATTCTGGTCCCATCAGCTTCCTTTCACCCACTTCATCCCAAAATTCTAGAGTTCGACACTGCTTCCCATATAATGCCTCAAATGGTGCCATCTGTATACTGGAATGAAAACTGTTATTATAAGAAAAGTCAACCAAAGAAAAATGTTGGTCCCAAATTCCCTGATAATCCATAGAACAAGCTCGTAGCATATCCTCCAATGTCTGGATTGTTCGTTCTGACTGCCCATCTGATTGAGGATGAAAAGCTATACTAAAATTTAATTCAGTACCCAACGACTTCTGAAGGCCTTTCCAAAATTTAAAAGTAAACCTGGGATCACGATCCGATACAATGGAGAGAGGAACTCCATGTAACCTGACTATCTCTTTAAGATACAGACGGGAAAGTTTATCAAGAGAGAAAGTATCTCGTATAGAAAGGAAATGAGAAGATTTGGTCAAGCGATCAACAATAACCCAGATTGCATTATTACCTCGAGATGTCCTCGATAATCCCACAACAAAGTCCATGGATATGTTTTCCCATTTCCACTCTGGCACTGGTAAAGGCTGAAGCATCCCTGCCGCTCTGCTTTAACCTGTTGACATGTCAAACACTTCACAGTAAAATTAGCAATGTCTCTTTTCATTCCATCCCACCAGTAATACTCCCGTAGATCTCTGTACATCTTAGTACTGCCAGGATGAACTGAAAACGGAGAACTATGAGCCTCACATAACAACTCATTCTTCAACTGTGAATCACAAGGCACAGATAACCTCCTCACAAAACACAAACACAAACTTATCCAAGAACTCTTGGAAAATTTTATTCATAAGGTCCATGAATACAACAGGTGCATTGGTTAACCCAAAAGTCATAACTACAAATCTATAATGGCCATATCTAGTACGGAACGCAGGCTTCGGAATGTCTGCTTATTTTACTTTCAACTGATGGTACCCCAACCTCAAGTCAATCTTCGAAAAATAATGAGCTCCCTGGAGCTGATACCACTTCATTCGATGGCCCAACATCTGCTGAAGTTGTTTCAAAGGATTTCGCCACCCCTTTCTACTTGTAGTCTGGCTGCATTCCCCCAGCTGAGTTCTTCGTTGGACACTCGTTTGCATAATGACCCATTTCATTACACTTAAAACATCTTACCGTTGGCTTTTCATTTCCTGCTTGATCATCTTCCTTACAGTTACGAGCAATATGACAAGACTTACCACACCAAAAGCACTTACCATACTTGGATAAACATTCTCCAGGATGCATTTTACCACACTTCTCACAGGATGGATATTTTGTTTTCTTACCTCCTTGCTTCTTTGATGAATTATTCCCCTTTTCCTGCCAACTAGACCTCTTATTCTGTTGTTTGTCATAGAACACCTGATCATCGGCAAACTCCATTTCCACCTTCTCCGCACATCGAACAAGTTTTTCATAACTTTTGAATTCACGAGAAGCTAAATCTCTTCGATACTTTGGCTTTAACCCTGAGTAAAAACGGTTTATTTTACTATCAAGATCTCGTATGAAGTTTGGAGCATACCTTGCCAATCGAGTGAACTTTTCTTCATAAGCAGCCACTGAATCATCCTCCTGCCTCAATTCTAGGAACTGTTTTTCCATCCTAAGATGAACCACCATAGGAAAATATTTCTCAAGAAACATACCTTTGAATTCTTCCCAGTGAATATCCTCAATCTAATCACTATCCCTTATATTTTTCACCATCGACCACCACTGATCAGCTTCACCTTCAAAACGGTAAACAGCAAGACTAACCTTTTGATGTTCTGAACACCCCATGACTTCAAAAATCTTCAACAGTGCTTTAATCCACCCTTCAACTTGCACAGGGTCAGATGATCCTATGAATGATGGGGGATGTTGCCTCATGAAATGTTCCACCACTGACATGTTCCTCTGCGGTTGATCTGGCTGATCTCATGCATGGATACCACCACCAATTATAGCCTGAGTAAACTATGACATCACTGCAACAAAATGTTCAGTTCCGATTCCGACCATCTCAGGTTGCTGATTTGGAAGGTTATCTTCCTCATGACGTCGTCCAAACATAGCTGCTTTGTTTCCTCTGTGGAAACCCATTCTGAACACAGAAATATATTAGGCGAAGTGACATGGTAATCCGTAAATGCTATATCATTTCAATCATATTATAATTTAACACTTTTCTAACTCCTAAAGTTGTCTAAACCGACCTCTGATACCAACTATAAGGCCCCATCCTTAAACCTTACTTAATATTGAATTAAATGAATAATTCGCGTTGAGGATCTTTTCAGGTTTAGCGTTTTAGAGAATTAGAACATAACTATTTCATCTCAAAAGATTACAAAGTTGTCACTTCTACTAAGTTTCCATAATTAAAAAAACTCTTGAAAGAAACATGTCTAGTTCCATGTTTTATATAGCATGACATTCCCTTGATCCCATCCTTGACCTTATTCCACATTAAGTCCTGTGAAAACATTTCAAAAATAACTGGGGGTGATCAAAAAAAGCTCAGTAAGGGATACAAAAAGAATGAAAACTGTTAGTTTTTCAAACATCAAGTAAAACATATATACTCTATCAAAGTAATACCTTCACCTTCATGAAGTAGTAAAAAAACTCTTCACTGAATAAAGTATCATTACTTACCTTTTTGTAACAAAAGGATTACCATAAAACCCATATAAAGAACACATAGAATATATAAAGGTAACTTGGGACATAAACATACTTAAGTGGAATAACCATACGGTTGACTTCCACACATATCACTTAATGGAATAGCCATACGGCCAATTTCCATACATACTTAATGGAATAGCCATACGGCCGACTTCCATACCCAATGCATTGGAGGTTATAACGTAACCACCCATTCTGGTATTCACAGCACCACCCGTCATATGGTTTATAACGTAACCACCCGTTAAAATGTCCAAGTACCAATATAAAATCATAAAACATAAAACCAATATAATAGAATGAGAAAATTTCCACATTTCAATCACAATATATCATAAATATATTGAAATAATAGAATCCTTTATCAAAACCATTTTCAATACCAAAATACATAAAAGAGTATATGGTATTTATTTTATTTTAAAAACATTACGACTTGTTGAGGAAGCCAAAAACCAAAATAATACTCGCGGCGGCGGAAAAAGTCGTTGTCACCGCGTACGTTAAAAAAAACATTCCTTTTTGTTGTTTAGTAAAACGCTTCGTAGAAAAAGATTCCTTTTGTATAAAAGTAAAATTCAATGAAGTTTATACACCGTATAAAAGAAATTTGTGTATAAAACGAAATATGCCTCAATGAAAGGAGATTGAGACGAAGTCCCTTACCTCAGGTCCGACTTGACTCGATTGTTCTTTAACGTCCTGAATAATAAACTTGAAATAATTTATACTTGATTAAGAACATTTTTAAAGTTCATTATTCTTTTTATATCACTTATTTCCATTTTATAAATATTATGTAACCATTTATGTTAATAATGTTTGTTTTGTCAATATTTGGTTCTTAAGTCGAAAGTTGACTTCTTACAATTACATGTTGTTCATGTGGTCAAAAGTTCTTTATATCCAGAATGAAATTCCCGATTTGGATATAATATGTATCATATATATCCAGCATATACATGTATTTATAATATTACATAATCATTTAGAGGTAAGAAATGAAATTCACCGTTCATGGAGACGGTAAGCCGTACGTACGCATGAACGCTACTTTCATTTCTTTGTCATATTAGTGGAATTAAAACAAAATGAGAGGTATGTATATTTTAATTCCAGAATTATATTCATCATTTAGATATATCATTAATTATATATATACATTATATACATGTAATTTTAATAGTACATTACATTTGGGGATAAGAAATGAAATGCACCGTTCATGGAGACGGTAAGCCGTACGTACGCATGAACGCTACTTTCATATCTATCTCATACTTTAATGGAAAGAAATAATAATGATATAGAGGTATATTATAATTCCAGTATAACATCATATATAATAACTTTAAATCCATCCTTTACACGTCCCACATATGGCATTAACGAATCACATCACTTTTAGGGGGCGGTAGTCCGCATTTCCTTAAATGAAGATATCGTGTTTACCCATAATGGAAACCATAAAGGTATTCCAAAAATGAAAAATACAGAAGCTTAAAGAAAACATAAACATATTATATATCATATATAAAAATAGTGACATCATAATGGCCACCCTTGAAGGTGTTAAATGAGTATTGAACAATCATCATTTCGGGAGGCAGAATTTCGCCATCCACAGAAACCGTATGTTCTTTAACCATTTGATGTAGTTGTGTGAGAGTGTAGCTAAAATAAATATTATAACAACATCCTAGTATACTGAAGACACTGGTGTTGTTACAAAATAAGTAAATAAAAAGAGTTTAGAGGGTTGGAGAAGCAAAATAAAACAAATGAACAAGAGAGAATGAATTACCTTTAAAAGTGTAACTCCCTTTTGATTTGAGCCTAAAGGCTTCCTTTGAAAGGATTCTGCCCAAAGGGAATCATCTAGGATGAGTAGAGGGATGTGGAGAGAGTAATTGGGCAGGGTTTGGCTGATCCAAAGGCTTGAGAAGTGTGTGAAATGAGGTAGAGGTGGGGGCCTTTTATAAGAGAAGAGGAGGGGCACTTTTGGCAAGTAAAGAAATATTACTTTATTTGAAAATGTGTTTCGGTTTTAGAAGGTCCCACATTGATATAATTCGTGGATAAGGTGATAAGGCTTCGAAATCCACTCATCCAATTGGTTTTGGCCATGTGTAGGTTTTATATTTTTCATTATCTTTCCATTTTATTTAAATCGTCAAATAATGATGTCATCGCTGCATCATTATTATGTCATATATAATTTAATTTATTTAATGTCTAAAAATTATAAAAAAAATACTATGATGTAGTAAATCTTTTTAGATTTCCAATGACTATTTATAATCAAAATGTGGACTTGTATAAACCCATTCAAAAATTATTTTAGTAAAACAATTTATGTTAGTGTCATTTTCACTTTAACATTAAATAAAAATATATTAATGTCATTTTCCAACTAAAGTGGCTCCATGGGGTCCCCAAGTTGGCCCATGTCTTGTCTTGGTCGGCCATGACTCACCCAATAGGTGTAGGACAAGTGTCATGGTGTTTTCACATTCTTATAATACCATTTTTACCTTAAACTACACTAATTACCTCTAATCACGATTAATGAAAAAAAGTTACTATTCACCAAAAAATTATTTTAATCTCATTGAACAACATTTTACTTCCTAATGACAAACATGTATGTCGGATTTTCAAAATTCAATACACATTAGTGGTAAACTTTCATTTAACTGAAAAATCAGTTTGCTTGATTACCACTTATTCGTTTCACTATTCATCAAAAATTGAAGTTTTTCAGAAAATTACCAAAAATTTACCATAAGCTATATTTGATATTTCGAATTCAAAAATGAAGTACATTTTACAAAATTCAAAACATAAAACTCAAATTAATTAATTTAATAATTAATTCCCGCTGTCATGACAAATAGCGTGTTTTTGTGAAACAATAAGTATCAAAAGATTGGCACCAGTTTAAGTCCAATTTCAAAGTAAAATTGATTCCAATGACCACCATTAGATTAACTGGTAAAAATATTTTCTAATTTCACTTTAAAACCAATTAAAATAATAATCTAATCATATAAATAAATTAGATTGAAAAGAGGTTTTGAATTAAAATACAACATTTTACACTATTCATAAAAAATTGAACTTTATCAGAAAGGTACCAAAAATTTACACAAAGTAAATTTTGATGTCTCGATTCTAAAGAAGAGTTATATTTGGTCCAAAATAAAGTATAAGAGTGATCAAAACTATATTTAATGACGGTTCACCATTAAATGGTGATAAGTGAACCTTTAGTGAAAATTAGAGTATATATGCCCTAAAATTGAACTATTTCCGTATTTTAAGCCTTTATCTTTTATTGGGTAAATGTATAAACATTTAAAAACATATCTAATCATATTTTAGTTATTTCTATCCATTCCTGCCAGTAAAATGGCTACTTGTTAACTAACATTTAAAATAATATTATTTTATTACTAGTGTGCTACGTAAGTTTCAAAGAAACTCATCGTTGCGTATCGGGTACGCTATCGAACATAGAAACCCCTTTAAAATAAAATTAATATTTAATTAATAAACATTAATAAATATGAAAATTATTTATTCTTTATTTACCTGGGATGTTACATTATTATTATGGTTATTTATTTTTAATTTAATATTTATTTTTCAACATCAACATTATGTTTGAACATATTTTCAATTAGGAGAATCTATGCAATCCATTGGATATGGAATCAATGTATAAAGACAAGAAAGGTTTTGGGCAGTAGTAAAAGTAATTGGGAACATTCAAAACAAAATATTTTCATCGATTTATTTGAAAAAATCATCAAAATTAGAAGATAGAATCTAAAAAGGAATAAAAGAAATGATATTTTCACATATAATGTACACTCAATTTTTATAGATAATAAATACCTCTTCTTGGAGTTATTTCTTCATTATCAAATTTTTTGAAAAATTATTCTCATAAAATCATTATATAAAATGATTAAAGTGAATAAACCATTTATTAGTATACACATGTTCTCAAAAAACCCAATAATGATGATGTATAATCTCTAGGTATTATAATATATGATTCAAATCCATTGCTCCATTTTTTGTTTATTGAAAAAAGAATACATAATCACTTGGAAGAATCCATATTTTTCTCTCAATATCATGGTAGGGAGGAGGATAATTTTCACACTCCATTCATGAGAACGTTCATAGGAATACCTCTTTAGGGTTGAGAGAATCATATATAGTTAACGTTCTTCAGACATTCTCTATTACACTCTAAAATGATGTAATGAGATTTATATACCTAGTTCAGATAATTATTTAATGAAAAAATGAACAAATGTAGTCCCTTAATTCCATGTAAACACCACCCTAACTAAAAATAATAATATTATTATTATTATTATTATTTCCATAACATGAGAAACAAATGTTCAATATTTATATATTATTTTAAATATTTTAGTTAATATTTTATTAAATGAAATAAATATATCATTTCCTTCGAACTCTTATCCCAGATAATCAATTCCCATATGTATTAATTGAATATTGAATAATAATAATTTATATATATAAATAAATATTACTATGTTATTGATTCAATAAATAACTTATTACTATATTCATTAAAATTGTGAATACATATTTATTAAATATTCATGTATCCAAAAGAAACTATTTTTTACCTTGTGAATAAAAAATATAAAAAATCTTATATTATTGTAATTAATAATAACATTGTTTGTAAATATTTATTGAATATTCAACACAAAAATATACTCATTTAAATACCTTTATATTTCATTAATTAAATTGATAAATATTGGGAAAAAATTAAACCATATTTTGAGAATGACGTTTATTCAAATTGTTAAATTCAAATAGAATTTAACATATATATTATGTACATTTAGTGTGTGACCCTATTGTATTCATTCATAATGGTATTTGGAGGACACTCTTAAAATCTAATATTGATGTATAAAAACTTATAAAGGAACCCATTGGTAAAAAATTAATATCACAATACTAAAAATATGATATCTGTGATCATTGTATAATATAATATCTTCATCTCAATATCACATCATGTTGGTTGAATACAATTTACCATAAACCTATATGTGAAATATATGTTTCATTGAAATCTAAAAGGGAACACATTGATATAATACCATGCACATCATTTTATTAAAAAATTTCATTGTAATCATAGGAATAAATAAATCTACATCCTTTAAATCAGAGGGGAAAATCCACTCATGACTTATTCATTCATTTAATATCACTCATGATACATATAACATAACATTCCTCTCTATGATAATTTTTAATCACAAGTATCAATAATGCATATATGTATATGGCTCATGATACTCATTAATAATTATCTAAAATCTATGTAGTAATATACATTAACAAGAAATGAGAATATCCAATAGAATATTTAACAAATATTATATTTATAGATAGTTTTATTCTCATTATATACACTCATGGATATTACCATGGTAAAACATAATTATAATAAGTATAAATGTATTCTCAGCCTCCCACCCATGATATCCAATATCATATGTGTCGAGACCGATAATGTCATCCAACTATATAAAATATGTTTTATAATATATTTAGTTAAATTCATGTTTCTAATAATATCAGGGAATTTCTATATCATTTAGATGTGATAATGACTTTAAGAACCTTACCACATTTATTTTATACATAAGGAAATCATTATCTGATAATATTCTTATTAAAATTAGATACCTTGAATATATAGGACAAAAAAGTAAAAAGTAGTTGTTTCAAGACAACTAACTCCAAAATTATCCAAATTAAGCTTACTACAACATCAAACAAACCAATTTTTTCCATCACATAATAAAATTTCTTCTTCTATTTTATATAAATAGTTTCTAAGCCTACCATAATCCAATGGTTTTTTAACTTCTAGATACATTATCTCTTTTTAAAAATCATGCAACAAATCATTTTTCCTCTTAATTAGTGGATGATATGATAAAAATATTTTATATAGGTCATGAAAATGGGATTACACTATACTATCCTATTATAATACAAAAATCTAGGAAAAATCGCTACTAAACATATTTCATAAGATGTATCAAAAGCTACAACATACTTGATCTATATAGATAAGGAAACCAGTTGATGTAATTTGATTTAATCTTTTATATTACCAAAATAAAATGTTAAACTATATAAGAGAGATATAAATTTTGACTAATTTTGAATCATTAATAAATATTATTCTCATGTCTACACTTTCCAATAAATTTACTAGTTTTTCTTTCTCATGGACTGTATCATTGTTCGACTACCGTTACATGTAGTTATCCAAAATTTGTTTTATATTTTCATTTTTTTCATCAAATATAATATATGTAAAACCTGATTATATTTAATATATTGTAATATAAATATATGTATCTCTAAATTAATTATTCGAATATTTAGTCTATTTATCATAATAATCTCCCCCAATATTTTTAGAAATCATACGTGTGAGATTTCTAACCATGAGACACTATAATTAATTGAGTTTTTAATTCTACTATAAATTATTTTGAATAACAATATCAATGTTATTACTATGACTTCGGCCAAGAAACCCTCCATATTAATCATTACAGTTCATTTCCACACAGAATTGGGTTTTGACTTTATGTCATCATTAAAGAAATAATCTGTAGTCATAATTAACATTATGACAAATCAATCATTTTACATATGTATTCAAAATATCTATCTTGAAACATATAATACCCTCACTAACCTCTTCTTCACAACAAGAATAACTTAATTCTAATATAATATAATAATGAAAATACTATTATATAATTAATCAATAAATATATCCTTTAATCTGTTATGGGATTTTTTTGATGTCACCAACCCATTCTACTCATGTCATATAGTTATTTTCCAAAATAATTCCTCCAAGGAAGGTGGTATTAAAATACAATTAAAAATATAATTAATATTGAAACTTTATATGAATATTATATTTCAAATGGATTTAAGCATGATGTCTTGGAAAAAACTAATAGAGCCTTCTTGGTACCATAATGGTAAATCCCATGTCTAATTTATCTTGAATACCCACCAATAATTTGACATCGTATTTATATATAACCAAAATTAAAAAATAATTTTTGGAACATAGAATCCATTTTGAATTCATATGATGTTCTCAATTAAATATTTTTTCCCTCTACCACATCTCTTATAGGATTTATTATTATTTTCAGATAATATATTGTCATCCTAGGTGAACATAAATACACCACTATGATTTTAAATTTCCAACATTGCATGTGTCATGGGAACAATTCCTCCCACTGTGATGTGTGGAGTTGTTTATTCTTATCCAAAATTATGTTCATACAAAGCCGAAAAACGATTTTAGTCTAAAATTATCTTCAAATATATAAATATAGATGCTTCCCTAAATTCAATTAATTTTTTTGATTTATATATTTCTACCAAGGGGTTTTCATTATCACAATATAGTATAGGATAAATTACTAGGATTCACAGTTTGTTTCATTTATTTTATATATATAGTAATAACCATATTAATAAAAACAACTTCCATCACACACCTGGGTTTATCACCTAATAGATTCCCATCATATTGTAGTTTATAAAATTTCCAATAGTCAATCTAGTTTGCATGTAGTTAATTGATTTACTAATATTTTTAAACCATATCATGGAAGGCTATTAAACACTAATAATATACAAAATAATCACCATAGGTCTAATTTATACTAAAATCACAATTTATATTTGAATAACATAATTATTTGAGTATAGGAAATCATTTAATCTACGTTAATATTTTTAAATAAATACTTTTCTAATATATAATCCAAAAATCCCTCTAAAGGGATTATATTTATATTATGAAGAGTAATCATTTATCGATTGAGAGTTACTAAAATTTCATAAATAAATCTCATAAAGTGTATATATTTTATCTCAAGATTATTCCTATAATTGTACACATGTTCATGAAAACCTAACCCCTCATGATTTGTCGCATACATTGATTTTAAAAGTATTCATTTTGTAAAATATAATTTTTATGTAAAATGCCAATTTTGATAATTAAAAATAGTTTTATTTGATAAAGAATTACCTTTTCATAGTTGGGTATAAGCCTTGTATATTTTATTAATCATTCATTTCCAATGATTCAGGTATTATTAAAATATTATGTATGAAGTACCATGATGACATTGATTTAAAAAAGAAATAAATTTATCATTATGTCTAATGGAAATATAGATAAACATTTTTCTAACAATTAATATTGGAAAACATTTTAATTAAATTAACTGACTAGGAAAAAAATTGTTACTTCTCTTGGCTAACCTAAGAATCACACTATCTAAACTTATAAAGGTCATATTGCTTCATTTAATGATCAATAAATTCCTTGGTTTCCTTATCTGAAGAAACAAAATTTAATAACTCAGAATTAAAATATAAATATTCCATTTAATGATGAATATAAATGTAGTATAATATTTTCTTCGCTTCTTCTTCTTTTATTCATTGGGTTTCCACTTTAAAAGAATTTTTTCCACATAAGATTAAAATAAAATCTTTTCTATAATTTGAATCTGAATCATTTATTTCATTAAAAGTGGTTGTAATGAAAACATTGATTTTGAAATTTTAATGGTATTCTTAAGTAGATCAATAAGTTTTTTCACTAGAATGGGTTAATAACCATTCCCTTACCATTCCTTATATGCTTTAGAAAACATCATCAAAATGTTACTAAATTAATTATTCAAATTATCCATCATATAATTATAGAATATAATTTAATATATAGTTGATGATGATGTCAATATGATATTAATTATTAATTTATTTTCTAAATGCAAGACTATAATTACTAAATTGTCATTATAATTAAATATTTTTAAGGAAATGTCCCAAGATAGGTACTCATTTCCTTGTGTTCATTTATATAGTTCAGTGATTATATCATTTTTCTTATGCATTTATTTCTACTTCTCAAGATATATGTGATGAAATATTATGGTATATATATCTTTTAAAATATTTTTATAGTAATATCTCTAGACATAGCTTATATAATGATGAAATGGATATTTAGAAGGAATATATATGTATCTATTATGAGAATACTTTACACCTATGTTTTCTTAGTGAGGTTGATGAACAGGTTTAGGGTACTCTAGCACAAAATATAAGTTTATCAACAGTATTTCAATGTATAAATGATTATACCACTATGGGATTTTCTTCTCATGAGAACCTGATTTTTTCAATAGTTGATCACAATATTATCTTGGTTTCAATTTATATTTTCTATATATAATAATAGAAGATTTTGATAATTTATAATGATTACCAAAATGTGACATTAAATTCAATTTTTTAGTCTCCCAGTATTTTATAAAATCTAAATGAATCTAACAATTTTATTTTGGATATCTTATAATGAATATAATATATTGTAAATGATCCATATTTCTCTTCACATATCCTAGACATGGGCCTAAAAAGTTACATGAAGGTATTTAGATAGGTGATCAAAGCCAACAATATTTACTCACATTTCATAGAACTATTTAGGTGAATCCATGATCATAAAATCATAGTCTTAGATTCCTTCAACACTCACATATTTGTTACACGAAGTCTCATAGCGATGATCAATCCATGAAGTGAACATGTTTATGTCAAATTAAAACATCTATTAAAACTCATCAACAATTTAAATCACTCTAACGGATGAAAATAAGTACATTGAACTATGGTTTCATTCTAACTCATTTAATATATTGTTATTCCTACTAAAACAATTTTCATTGAAGTATTTCTATCTTATGCAGAAATTTCAATTGTTTTATATTATTACATGTGAGTTAATCTCATATGTATTTTATATTATTAATTAACCATGTCATGATAATATAATGTGTACATATTCCACTTATTTTCCATCTTTCATTATTGTATATTTATTGACTTTAAGTAATCACAATTAAAAATCAAACAAACATAATTAAATATCCATATATTGTAAGAAAAATTTTTAATATATGTGGTGTGATCATGATATTTTCTATGGTTCAATTTATTAATCATATAATAAACTAACCCTTGACCGTAGGAAATAATTCTTAAAACTATGCTTGGTTTGAGTTGTAGAATTATACCTATATCAAATGTATCTCCCTGGTTTGTTTCATCTCGATTTGGGTTCAGAATCACAACCCTTAATTAATGCCCCATCCATTACAAGAATTTACTCATCCATATATGAATGGAAGTTGGTGTTGGTTTTACAAAAAATAAACCATGGAAAAAATATTATTTTACATAATAATGGTTAGAATTATATCTCACATGACAACATATTTAGTTTTATATATTTTTTACAACATAATATATCCATGAAATAAATATCAAATTAAATAAAAATACAACATATGAGATGGTTGATCATGCTCAAGATAATCCATACATCTAATAGTTATGTATTATATAAAACTGTCTATAATTCAATTCATTTCATTTTTTATAAGATAAATATATTAAATTAGTTAATTAATTTAAGTATTTAATTTAAATTTATTTACATCCAAGTATTATTGGGAATTTACATTAGTTATTATTTTAAATAATTCTACATAATTAAACTATATTAAATTTAAAATTAATACATATAGAATTTATACCCACATAGAATATAACAAGTACCCATATGGCTTTTATAAAATTCTGTTTTGAATTTAAAAATATATGTACTATAATAAACATGGTTTTTAAGAAATTACATAACATTTAGTCACCCATATAACCTATTACCACACATTTTTTTGGTTCTTTTAATTTATTATTTAATAAAAAAACATGTAGAGTATATGGAATGTCATGATATTACATATTGTGTAGATAAATAAGTAAATCCCAATAGTCATCATGAAATTTAATACCATTTAGAATTCAAATAAAATATGCAGTGAGAAAAAATTTGAAGTATTGTAATGTATATAAAATCTATAATGACAATATATATTATGTTGTTTTAAAAAAATAAAAACAATTAAAAATTTAAATATAGAAAATAACTTTTATCATGTTGTGTATGCAATCCAAAATAAATATAGTTTGTTTTAATGCCATAATTATTTTTTATCATTCCATGTATTAAATTTACATTGTTTATAACTTCATTTAGTGGTTAATCCATGTAAATGGGTATGAGTAACATGATGTTTATATCCTGTTATACACCATGTATTAAATTATATGTTCATCCATGACACATATCTATGTACTAAATGTGTAATACAATAAATAATTTAATATGTATATGTTATTTACACAAGCTACACACTACGTACTCTAATATAGATTCTATTTCTCAGTTGGTTGTCAACATGAATCATGTAATTAATTAATACTTCATAGGTTAACCCCACAGTTTCCACATTTCGGTGGGGTAAAACTATGGGGAATATTTAAAGTGTACTCTATCTAACCTATATGTATCCCACCAAACCATGTGACTTGTAGTCCATAAAAGAATGGTTTGTAATGGTTTTTCATACTATTCCCCCATATGATGAGCCATGATTAATGTGTGAAAATATCTGTTTGGTTGGCCATATTATATGACATTCACTTTTCAGTTACTCATTGTGTAACCATGTTTTCCAGATATAATAAATGGCACCTATTGATGATATATCTGGATGTTCATCATATTTTATTATCCTTATTTCAGGTCATAATATGGGAATAATAATAATGTCTCGAGATTTTAATTAAAATAAAATATCTCTAAAATGAAAAACCAGTAATCAAATGTGTATATCAATCAACAATGAATTTATAATTTTAAATTGTTATGAGACATATTTGATACCACATGAATGTTATATGGTGAAATAGAAGTGTTAAAACCTATGTTCAACAATTTATTTTCCAAATTTTATATGGATTAATAATCAAAATTTGATAATAAAAAACTAAGAATAATTGAAAAGAGAATATTCTCATTTATAATTTATAATTAATTTATATATAATGGAATTTCCTCCACTTGTAATTATTTATTTTTTAATGAATATGTTCACCAGATCATTTCATACCATCATTTCATCAAATTATTGAAGTATATGATTCCTCTAATGGAATCCATAAATTCTCAAAAAACCTCATAACATCACCATAGAATTTACGATTGTAATCATTTACAATTCTATAACCTTATGGTGTTCATTGATTTTCATAATGATAATCTTGTCACATGTAAAGATAATCTATTGATATATACATCTCATAGGTTGTAGGAGCAAAATCAATACTCATCCTTCAAAATAGAATTCTTGAAAATATCTCTCAAGGGTTGAGATAATTCCCTTTAAAATTTATTATGTATTTATTCCCTTCTATGCTCTAAAATGTTATAACATGATTTATATGTTATGGTCATAGAATTAGTTTTCAAATAAATACCCTTAACAAATATCTAAATTATAATTAAATCCCAATTATAAAAACAATAATAATAATATTATCATTTTTATGAAATTTGTGAGGCATGAAAATTATTTAAATAACAGTTTCAATAATGAAATTAGTATTTAGTTAAAAGATATTAATTTATCATTTTTAATGGTCTATTATGTCCTTCAATCCTCCTAATTATTTATCAAATATTTATTAAGAACTATTTATTAAAATAAATAGATATAATTGAATTATTCATTCAATAAACAAAAAAATATTATATTCTCTAAGATAGAGAATATATATTTAATTAAAAATTACATTACCATGAAATTAATTATTTTCTACCATATGAATAAATAGGAGGTATATAAATATTATATATCGTATAATTATTAATTATGAAGTCAATAAACAAATTTCAATTATTCAACTAACATTAATATATTCATTAAGGGTACTAATTATTGAATTAAAGCAATCAACACATCCTAAGTACGTATTAAACCATAAGGATGAAATAATATTTATTCACACTATTAAATTCAAATAGAATATTACTGATATTTTTGATACATATATTGTCTGAATTCCTAGGATTATTTCTTAATGGAATAATGTGAACTAGCATAAGTTCCAATATCATTGTCTAATACTCACCAGAGAACCAATAATAAAAAAATTTAATATCAAAATTACATAAATCTCCTATGATAGAGTATATAAAATATAATCCCAAGGTCTTGAAATCATATGAAGATGGTTTCATACATTGTTCCATAAAACTGTATACTCAATATATGTTTCTTTGACTTCAATAAGATAAATTTTAAATATCCTGCCTTCTACTAGGATTTATTAGTCATTTCCATTTTAATTATTTGGATATATATATCAAAATCAATTAAACCATAGGAGAAATATAAAATTTAACTTTTTTAGTAATTACATATCAATCATGATGCACTCAACATATCCTACCTCACTATAAGATTGTGTTCTGAGGATTTTTAAATATACAAATATGTATGATACTCATTATATTAATTAATAATAATATAATATCTATAGACCATGACATAAATTTATAGATAGTAATATCCAATAACAAATAAAATATATAAAATTCTTATGGGTATGTTTGTTCTCATAACATTCTCTCTTAGAGATCACATCAGTCGAATATGTCTCAATGTCTTATATCCCCTTATCCCAGATAGCTTTTATCATCTATATACAGTTATATATCTTCACCCAACTATAGAAAATGTATTAAATAATATTTCTTCTACACTTAGACTTTCTCATTATAATGGGGAGCTTCAAGGACCATCAAATGTTACAAACACTATTAGGAAATAATCACATTTATGTTATGCATAAGAACAATTATCATGTGATAATATTTTAATTAATAATAAATCAATTTAATTTTATGATAATTGAAATTACAATTTAGTTGGTTCAAAGGAATCAACTCCATCAAAAATCTAACTTGATATCCAAAAACATTGTTTATAATTACTTATACTATCAATTAAGTAGAAAATATTTATACTACTAGATTATGTGAAATAATTAATAGAGATATTAAATTAAATAATCATCCCATAAAAAATTCCAAATATATGGCCTTAGTAAGTCAATGTTTTTATAAAGACAAAATCATTAATATCATTGAAATATGACCATTTTAACTAAAATCACCCATCAATGTTTAATAATTATCTTTATTCTCATTCCATCATTAGAATACATTTTATTTAAATATAATGACAACATAAAATAGGTATGTCTGGCATGAAATTTCCAAAAAATCCACTATGAGATAATTATTCAATAGGGGTTTTCCAGCATAAAAATGACTAGAAACTAAAAATAGAACAATTTTAACAATTTAAAACATAAAAAAGATGATAAATAAACACAAAAAATCCTAACTTAACTCAATAAAAAATCCACTCCCACATATAAATATTGTATTCTCCTCTCTATAAACAAATAATAGGGGAATGAAGAAGATATAAACTAGTGTTTTTATGCTGATTTTTCATCAATTCATTTTATAATAAAATTGATAAGGAAAAAAATTATAATTATGTAATAATATACATGAAAATAATACAAATATACAGAAGGTGGACTAATTTTAAGGGTAAAATGTTGACGGAAATTTTCTCTCATTATTTGGATGGGGATCAATCTTATGAGAGATTTAATCCCATTTATCTAAGGAAATGAAGGGTGAAAATTTTATACACTATGATCTTTATTATCTTTTTAGTATTATATATTTATTACAAAAATAACATGCACACAAGATTACAAAAAAATGGTGCACACATAATTAATATAAAGACAATGATACAAATATGATACTGATTGTTTAGAAGGGATTGAAAACTAAAACCTAATCAATTTAGTGGTTTATTTATAATTATTATGGCAACATTCATCCCCAAATTCTGATATAATTTTTTATAACTTTTTTTCAAAAAAAATATTACGAAGAATGAGAAAATTTATAAATTATGTGTAAAAAATATATATATAAATAATAAATATTGAATTGGTGGTCATGTGAGATTCAATCCAGTGAGTAAACTTATATTAAAATAGTATTTTCATTCCTATATATTATATAATTCAAGATGAATATTTAATATGTTTCAAAAATAAAATCCTGAGGGCCATAAATTTTATTGTATTTGTTGACTGGATACATAATTAACTTATTTAATGAAAGTTCTTAAACATGTCACATATTGATCTTCTAACTTACTACTATTTATAGATATACCATAAATAATTCTTTGTTTAATAACTAATGAAAATAAACATATGAATTTCTTTTTTTGTTTCATATAAAGGGAAAACAATGGACAATTCAATTTTTGATCATATGGAATTATAAGATATAAATAATGCTATGGGATAATGAATAGAAGATAGAATGCTTAATAAAAATTAGACATAGATCATAAACATGATTCATAACATAAATAATTACATTTAAAAATACATTAATCATAATAGTGAGAACTCATCACAAATCAATCGTGAACCATTAGATCATCTTTTAAAGGCGTGAAACCAACATATGTATAAAAACCAATTAATTTTTTATCTTTATCTATCAGAACTATCAAATCATAACAAATCAGTCATACAAACTAGTTTAACCCAGTGGTTCAAGACCATTGACTTATTTCCCATAGTAGATAAAGAACATAAAATTTCTTCCCATAGTAAACAAAGCACATCAAATTTTTTCACATAGTTGATAACATACATAGAATTTCGCTTCATAATTATCTCATGATCTATAAAAACATACCTAATTAAATGGAGGGATATAAAATTATATGAATATAAATAACACAATTTAAACTATACAAATATGTTCCATAAGATCATAAAACTTACATCATTTCTTAATATCATAACCCATTGAAATAAAATAAGTTACAAAAACCATTCATCAATTCATTATAGCATAACCCATGGAAAATAAATGAGTTTTATAAACATCTCATCATTATAATCATAGACCATATTCATAAAGAATAAGGATGGTACCATTTTATCATATTACTAGTAAATTATAAGAAACACTAATGGTTTTCATTATTGATGAGTAGAAATACAAAAAATCGATTATTAAAATAATTCATGAAGAAAAATCAGGATCCATTTAGTAATAAATTATATTATATATACAAATTTACCAATTACTATTGAAATATATTCCATTGAAAATAAATAAGGAAACCTTTAAAGTAAAATTTTAGTGACCATGAGGATGGAAAATTCCATTAATGTCATAAAGGATGAAATAAAACCTTCCATTCACATATTTTGTAAAATTCAAATATTACGTCCATTGGAAAATAACAGGATGTTTCTATATAATCCATTTTGTAAAATTTCAATCATGGGTAATAATGTATTTAAGAATTCATTTAGGAGTTGAATAGAAGTACAGAAAAATTAAAAAACATTTTAAGGAAGAGTAATAGTTTTAAATTGAATAAATAATGTTGACTTATCTTAAAATCATTCTTTTTGTATTCTGAATTCATAAAGATTATAAAATTAAAGGAAGAAATCTATTTTGTAAATAATATCTAAAGGAGAAGAAAATAAACGGTATTATTGGTATTTAGATTAATAAATTTTATAATCAAAATCTTAATAATTTTTTTGATAAACAATCAAGAATAGACTAGCTGCAGTTTGACCCATGACAACCTCAAGACCTCCTATAATATGAAAAGGGATGGAAACTAGATATGAGTAGGAATATCCCAAAAATGAGAGGAAGTCGCCTAATGTACCTACACACACATACACATATACAAGCCCACAAAAATATGAAATGTAAAACAACATAAAAAATTCTTACATGCATCCTAGATCCCAGATCATAGTATGACAATGAAGGACTAAAAGTATAGAATAGGTAAAAATATCCCTACCCCAAATTTTAATGAGTCTATCATAATTTATTGGAAATGATTAAATTCATTTGCATGCTTCCAGTATCCACCTAGATTTCAAAAATTCAATATATGCTACACTTGCTACATGTCCTCCTGGGACACCTTCAAAATGGTCATCATCTACATAACACATGACAGACATGTGAAATCCCCATCTAGGGGTGATTATAAAAATACTCAGTTGGACCCCTAAAAATGACTGAAAATGATCAGGTTTTTAAATAAAATATATAATAATAAATTTATAATATAAATAGATTGATATAATCAATAAAAACAACAGAGCCAATGTTGTTATAACCAGATACTAGCCATATGATTC
Source organism: Viscum album (assembly GCA_963277665.1). NCBI lineage: Eukaryota > Viridiplantae > Streptophyta > Magnoliopsida > Santalales > Viscaceae > Viscum > Viscum album. The sequence continues at coordinate 1,700,524,682 of OY728141.1, read as the reverse complement.
TACTCGAAGAAATGATCATTTTGGAAGAGTCCATTATATGAGATATTATATCATCAGAGACACTTAAAAAGAGGTATAGGTCATTGGGCCCCACCTAATGGACATAACAGGTCAAATAATACCCAAATACATAGATAGGGGGTCATACCCAAAAGCAATGGGGGACACCACTAACATTATATGAAACAAACATCTATATATGAGAGCACATGTCATTGATATCACAATATCTACCAATATTGACTACTATATGGGAAATGAATTCCCTACTAAGGGAGATCACGTGGATTCTAAAAACCCCAACTAGTCAACAAGTATGAAATAGGATCATAATCCAATATCACGAAGGGAAACCACAACCCAATCTAGGTCTCAACCACTATATGGGATCACAAACCTATAATTTAGATGTTATGTTGTATTGGACCCTAGAGGGAAAGGACCAAGGGAATATAATCAACTTGAAATAGTCCGTAAAATGGAAAATAATAACTACAATCAAGAAGTGGTACATAGTGTGTATCGGAGTGTACAAGATGTGTCCACCTATCCCAATTTTTGTACATCTTAAAGAGATTCACCAAGAATTTAATTATCAGGATACAAGATGTGTATATGGAGTACATGGTGTGTAGAGATAAATGAAACCATATATGTTAGCTTGGTCATGTCCATATAATTATATATGTATCCATGAATCAGATTTTATAAACCTAGCGATGCGAGTGTCCATGTACGTGGAATGAAATTGGCTATATACCCTCTCCAATGTCTTTGTACATCCTAAATTACACACTTAGGAAAATGAAAAGGGTAAATACCACAAGTCATGGGTCACATTCCATGTGATAATTATCATGATCATGAAACCCTAGCTTCCAATAAATAATTCTCACATGGTGTGTAATCCTGATTTACAAGTTGTTTTAATTGATATCTTCGAGACATCCAAATTTGGTTGCTGTGTCACCCATATATTTCACATCGACAATCAATATTTCCTATGAACACTAAATTTGGGGTTTACTTTCCATTCCATTGATTGTTCCAAAGATTTCATTTACTAAAGGGATCAATATATCATCAACTTCCTTTTTTGTCACCATACATCTGTCATAAAAATGAATAAATCTATATTCTCTTCCATTCTACCCTAATATATACACTATCATCTTATTCTATCAAGATACAAACATCATCTTGTTCTATTCACATGGTATCATTCTGTTACATTGTTGAAATAGTACACGATGATCAGAAAATGGTTATTGGTCAAAATTTGGGCCAAAATAATTACCAATGAATATTGAACAAAGAGTAAGGGGATAAATCCATAATCTATAAAATTTGAGGAACTAACCTCCACCTTTGTTCATTTTTCCTAGATCTATTAGTCATTTAAGGATATGAATAAAGAGGAATAAACAAAAACAATAAAATAAAAGATAAATAAATATAATTATATTTATAATAGGATTATTGATTCTATTCAGGGAATTGATTAATGTTAATTTGGAATTAATAAACATGATGTAAATCATAAAAAACATCACACCTGGAGTTTAGATTAATTGTTGATGAATAACAGTTGTGTTTTCATAGCTGACAAGATCCTCAAAACCCATTAGCATGATAGTCCATTATCTAATGTCAATCCTTCGTTGTTTTCAATCAACACCCACCTCTAATGGAATCTCAATTTTTAGGGTTTAGTGACCACCCCTAATACAAAATCAATAGTGGTATATTTAAAGAGGAATGTGGTCGCTACATAAAAAATAATAAAATAAATAAATTATTATTATTATTTATTATTATGCCCATGATGAATTTTTCTAAAATGGACTATGTTGATAATGTTTAAGTCATGTTAAGTGTAAAACCCACATTATGAACTCAATAGTTAACTCATATTTCTATTCCGGGACCCGATTCATGAGTTACTAAACATTTTTTCTAGAAACAAATGGATGCGTACTATATAATATATTTTATATATTTCAAACAATAATTCCTGTAATATTGGGATTTGAAATCACATTCCATATCAGTTCATGATCTAAAAAATAATCCATTAACATCCTAAAAATAATATATCAAAAATATGAGTCATTACATAAACAATTATATGGTAACATAAACCACTTATCGGTTTGGTGACATTTGAATCGTAAGACCTATGATAGAAAAAATGAAATTAATCATTAAATATCATGAATATAAATAATTTCATGATATACCATTAAAAAGTATATGTATATAAAATTAAATAATATAATATAGCCACATTACATAACATATTTCATAAAGAAGAAAATTTTCGTAGATAATCCATTATATGGAGTATCAACATTATTTTTACATGTTCAAAACATAAGTATGATAAATAATTTTTTATTATGACTATATTAAAGAATAATTTTAATCTATATCCAACCATATACAATTTATCTATAATAGTTAATCACCCATCTATTAACAGTTATTTAACAAAATCATTGTTCTGTGTGAGAACTTCTTTATTTTTTTAGTATATTTTGGTGCAATTGATTTGGTCTTTATACTTTGATGATTATTCCAAAATATAATTTTTCTTATAATGGTATTAATATCATATATATTATTTATATTTATATACATTTATATTCATCTATAAAACATATAGATAGAGAGTTGAATATCACCATTCATGGAGACAGTAGGCAGTATCTATGCATGAGAAATGTTTTTACTTTATGATGAATGGAATAAATGAAATGATAATATTAATTCACCTTTCAAGAATAATTATTATATAATATATATTAAATAAATATATTCACACTACTATCCATGTAAATAATAAATTAAAAATGAATCACATCACTTAATGGAAGTGATAGACCACACGTACTCACGAGCGACATTATCATTCCCCAACAAATAATAAAGAAAGGAGGTATATGTGGAAGTATTATTATAGAATAATAATTATTTCATAATATCATATATATATATATATATTATAACTATCATTTTATCCATCCATTAAAGGAGATGATGTAAAACAAATTGAATTGGCTCATGAGGAAGTTCTCCTCCGTACACATGATTGAGAGTTTCAATTCCGCTTTGAAGGAAGATGAGGTTGATATAGGTTAACTCATTAAAGTAATAATATACCAGTATATAGAATTTTTTTATGATTTCATAAAATTTTATCAATATTTTATGGATTTATATGGATAAATAAAATTATAATTCTTGGTTAATAACGATAAAACTTATTTAGTATACCTTTTATTTCTTAAAATCGTTCTATGATAGATTTAAGATCAAATTAGGGAGTCTGGGTCATGAAGGGATTTATTAAAATTATTTTCCCATCTCTTAAATGAACTAAAATTCTCTTTATCTGTGTATAGGACATGAAATGGGTTATCCTTTATAATTGGGGTGAGTGGAACATTGGTAATTTTTCAACGTTTTCAAATAATTCAATTTCAATTTAATAGAAAGAATTCTCCAACATAGAGTATTACTGAAAAATAAGTTAAAATTAATAGATTATATTTATTATTGTAATTTCAAATATATAATCCATTTAAAAATATTCAATTCACATAAGTGAAAAAATTATATATATAATAAAACATGCAAACCTGATGGAAAACTGATTTTCCATTTCTTAAAATTACAAAATTATGTTATATAAAATGTTAACCTAACATTTATTATAATTACCAAATTTTGAATAATATTTATATAATTTAACCAATTATATGTTTAAACTCATTTTAAAACTAAATTTATCCTTTTAAATTATTTTAATGACGATATAATGTTAATTCAAATCATTAATTTAACTGAACAATGAAAAATTAATATTCTTAAAAAATCCCCAATAGATCTATGTAAGAAAATTTTGATATTATGATTTTAAAAATGAAGTTATTTTTTTCTATATAATTTATTATTAATATAAAAAATAATTTTGAAATAATGATGAAAATTCCACATATCACGTTTTTTAAATAAATACTACATTTTTAAGAATAAACATGATTTTATTTTGATCTCATACCTAGAAAAAATATTTTTTGAATGATAAACCATTTTATTTTACATTTAACATATAAATTTCATTAAAATAATTCACAAATAGTGACTAATATTATTTATTATTTTAAAAACACATTGCGTGCATAAAACAATTCAAAAAGATATTGCACATATATTCAAAGATATTTATTTTCATTTATAATATCATAACTAATAAATTTATTTTATATTCATATAAAACATAAATTTTTCAAAATATAAATATTTTTTATACCCATCAATTAAAAAGAAGGTTTGCAATGATATTTTAGATTATATTTTTTTAGGTTTTTTAATATCACATATTATTGAAGATATTATATTTATTCATATATATATATAATAAAATCTAAAGGTGTAACATTTGACCCACTTAAAAAATTTTATTCCATTAAATTACATTACTCTGATATAAATAAATTTGTATCTTTATTCCTCATCGCATCCACATGATCCCACATAACATCTTTGAATTTTTGGTTCCTACAGAGTATGTTAACGAAGTGAGTAGTCATATTTCGTAGCAGTTTTTCTCTATCATCCAAGATACTAACTACTTTCTCATCAAATAAAAGTTCATTCTTCATCAATATAACCAATGACTTTAAAACATGTGATGGATCAAGTATTCACTTCCTCATAAACTATATATGGAACACATCTTGATCTTATGAGAGGTTTAATATAAACCCCAATAGATAAGCTACCATCCCTATTCGATCATAGAATTCAATATTGACAATATACCTAGGGTTTTTATGTCCCTTATTTCAAAATCTCATTACATTCATCACTAGAGAAATATCCCAAAAAAAATATCACCATCTACTAACTCTATATCATGTTTAATGACTATCAAAATTAACAATCGATCATATTTTATCTTCTTTGGCGCGTTTTTTAATAGACCTAACTTTATATAATATTTATTTTTATGGATACATAAAAATAGATTTATTTCACCAACTTCATTCATATATGTTGAGTTTCTACATTTATTTCTATAAATGGCATCATAATATGCCTTCTGAATGCTTGACTGAAAGATTTATTGTATAAAATATTCTCTAGAGGAAGGTGTTTATTCATGCTAGATTTGACTTCCAGAGAACAATATTTCATAATATATTCAATTGTTTGAATGGTTATCTCTAAGTGACCATATTATTAAGTATAATTAAAATTTATGAAACACAATTCCACAACCGAATAATGTCATAGTATTTTCAATAACATCATGAAAAATATTGAATCATAATTACATACAATTTAATACGGTGCTCTATGGAACCTTACCACTTTCATAATACATATTATATAAATATTTTCAAGATAATTTCTTATTTGATAGAAATGAATTTTTCTAAATTCATAAATTTATTATCTATAACCAAAACTAAATTATGGGACATATATGTTTTTGTGTGGTTGATGACAAAATCCATGGTCTTGTTTTTCCATTTCCATTTAGATATAAGTAATTGTTGTAAAACCCCCTAAAACATTTGTATCATATCCTTAACATATTAAAATATTAATGGAAATGATACATAATCCACAATATACCTTTTCATGTTTTCCAACTAGAAATAATTTTTCATATCTCTATACAAATTCATACTTCAAGAATGAATGAAGAATGATGAACTATGAGACTCTTTTTTTATATCCTTCATCAAATATGGCATGGACATGAAACATACACAGTTCCTGAACCATATAATACAATCAAAATCATACTACAATCAAGAACATTTTTCACTATCTACTCATGTTCCACATCAACCATTTATAACTTTTTAATTCTCTCATGGATGAATTGTTGAACACCCATTTGAGAAAGATAATATTTCACCCCTTCAACCAAGAATTCGTGATCCATCATTTTTAAAATCCAAAAAATATTTGATCATTGGTGATCCTCATCATTGATAACCTTTTATGATCCTTTAGGCTCAAAGCACAAGATACCTTGTTCTCTCTTCGAGGGTTGAAATTAATTGAGAATTTATAATATTTAATTATATTTAACCACCTTATCTTACACATATTCATCTATTTTTAGTGAATATATACATTAGTCTGTTAAGATCGGTATCTATATGGAAAATATTTCTCCATAAAGGTATTACCTTTATATAATTAATGAAACAATTAACATAAGTTACGATAAAGATAAATTTTGTTTATTTTTATAATGAACATTAATTTATCATGTGGCATAAGTTATCACAGTATCATTCAATATGATATTTCATCATAGTCCCTTGTTTTATATAACACTAAAAATCACCAGTCTTTCTCTAATATATGGTAGTGTATGTATGAGATCACTATGTAACCTTCTCTTTAGATTCTGGAAACATTCCTCACAATCATCAATCTAATGGAATAAGGATCCCTTCCAAGTTATCATGGCGAGTGGATTTTAAATGTATGATAATATATTTATAGTGATATAATAGTATTAATCCAAATAAAGAAAACTATGTATTTCAATAATCATGGATAGTATAGTCTATTTCTTAAAAGCATCCATATTCTAAGGATCCATTGAAATACTATCACATGAGATTATATGTCCCAATAATTAATCTTTAGTAATCTAAAATTCACAAATATTAAATTTTGAAAACAAATTCTATTTCATTATGGAAGTTAGAAAAATTATCAATAGATCTTCATTCTCTTCCATGATAGATTAATATATATTAATATCCTATATTAAGGGTACCTAAATCATGTTAGGGTAATCTCTAATGACTCTATTCATAATATACATAAGGATTGTAAAGAAATTTTCAAGACAAAATGAAATAATTATAAATACATAGTACACATACCTCATATTGAAGGCAATGTTGGATATGTAATAACATATTACCCACAACTGGTAGTTTCCAGATCAAGGATTATTCTTGATAATGTATTGATCTTGACATAATTGATAAAAAAATAATTGATATGTGTTATAGGTTATTTTTTATTGATAGTGATATTTTTATGTAATCGATAATCAATGCAGAGTTTCATTGACCAATCATTCTTCATGAAAAAATCACTAAAACCCATAGTGATGAAGTTTAATGAATAAATACATTAATTGATTCTTGTGGAGTTTATTCTTCTGTTCCTGAAACTTGATTAGGCCCATGATATAAGGATTAATTTAAAAAGGTGTAGAAGAGGGTATGACTTCAATTGAAAAATCAACACCACGACTCATAGGTAGACTAATTGTTTTTATAGAAAGTCATAAATAAACTATCATAAAACAATAATAACATGGAAGTTGAGTTCATCTATAACCATCTGAGATAAGAACCCAATTTAAATATGAATAAATACCCATATAACATATTTTATTTCCATTGGTTGTTAATATTTATCATCACAATAATAGATGATCATAGGAGTGTTCATAATATAAAACATGGCTTCCCTTTATTGAAAATTGATGAGTGTTCTATGTAATGAAAACCAATCCATAAATATGATATTAGAAAATTCTACTAGAAGGAGAATAACAATATTTTTAGGAATAAAATTTACATATAATTCAACTACATATGAACTATAGTACTGATATTTGATCATCATACCATTTGGTTTTTTAATAGTTAATTCAAAATCCAATTATTGAGGATAGGAATTAGAATTCCAAATAATTATTATTATAAAATGGAATACATATATATATATATGTTTAAATAATATATTTCATTATTTTTTAGAACTTTTCATCACATCGACTACATTTTTTATCTTTAATCCGATGAAAAAAAAATTTAGTGTGATTTTCAAGAATCAATGATTAGAGTGATCAATCATGAAAATAATTCGTTTGTTTTATAAATCATGTAAAATTCATTTCAATATATGATAATTTAGGTTTAACCTCAGTCATTCATGGTCATCAATATTACAATCCTTCATAATAATTCATAACTAAAATATGAAATAACGCAATCATATCCCTTGGGACTATCAAACTAGGTTCACCGAAAGGCATTAATCACCATGCATTATAGTTAAGGATGAGATATACTCAACCAACTCTTTTAAGGGCTATTACACAGAGATTCATCTATTACAACACTAATCCAATTCAAGTATCAAGACATAGTTTTTTTCTTGTAAAAACATGCTATGTTACCATAACATAGGATTTTCACCATCACATAATATTATCCAAATGGTTCTAAATAATTTTTCCCCATCCTAGTTTCTAAATAATGACTAAATAATATCAAATATTCCAACAATAATGACCTAGTATTTTAATAAATAAATATTACTTCTTATTATATGAGTATTCAACACATTTCAAAAACACATTCACATAGACAATAAATGGTTAGTGTATTTGGATACTAGATACTAATTTTTCTTATTCCATGAATGATCCTGATCATCTCCCAAAATTTCAACCCATTTAGTACCCTTCATAGGAAAAAAAGGTAAACATTTATTATTTCATGTGAAAAAGAAACGTTATAAAGGGTGATATCCTATGATTAGTAATGTTAAACATGGGAGATATCAATTGAAAATCATATAAATGAATAATATAATCATAATGATTTGAGATAATATCTACAACAATAAATGTTCATACCCATTCTATCATAGATCATAAACATGCATCAGGGAATATAGTTATATAAATTCAAATAAAAAGAATAATAAGATTGAGTTATCACCATAATAAATCAGGAACCATAATTTATGTTATAAAATTTTAGGGCTATAATAGGTATATAAACTATTTCATATGTCAATGCTAGCTACACAGATCATCAAACCAGAAAATAACATGAATGAAAAAATGTTTTCTATTGTGTATTAAAAACATAAAAATGTTTACCATAGCATATTAAGACCACTAATTTGTCTCCCATTACATATAACTCATAGTAACCTATTTCCAATAACAAATCAATCACATAGACTTGTTTCCCATAACAGGTCAATCCCATTGAATATTTTCACATAATTATGTAATGAGATGTAATAATTTACCCAATACGTTGGTGGAAAATATAATTTTTGTCCCACTCGTAAAATTATGGAATTTAGACATTTTTGTTCCATAAGATCCTTAAACATTGATCCAATAATCATATCCTAATTCATGCAATGAAAATAAGGTAAATAAACATTTCATTAATGAATCATAGCATAACCGATGGAAAATAATAGGGTTTCACAAATATATCATCATAATAATCAAAAAACAAATATAGAAACAATAAGTATTGTAAAATCAGTTCATATACCTAGTAAAACATTAGAGAAAATATTTTTTCCCTAGATAAATAAAGATACCAAGAAAATATCATTAAAAATATTCTTAAGGAAAATACCCTTTCTATTTTGAAATCAATTATTTAAAATATAAAAATTTATAAAAACTAATGAATATTATTTTCTTTGAAAAGAACTTTGGAATATTTTAAATGAATATTAAAATAATTCAAAGGCTATGAATGAGGAAATTATATCTGTTCCATGTAATTTTGAAAGTAAACATTCCATTCACACATATTTAAAAAAGGTCAAAATGTACAAAATTTGGAAACTGATAGAAATATTATTTGAGAACATTTATTAAAAAATTGGTAGAAATGAATTATTACATTAATATTTTAGTTTTAATTTTTTATGAAATCATTTTTTTAAATCATTGACATGAATGAAATTATATTTTTTATTGAATAAATAAAAACAATTTTAATAAATAATTGTTTTTCCCACATTCAACCATAACGAGAGGAAAATGATAGTGAAAAATGTATTCAATAAAAATTTCTAGAGGTTAAGAAGATTCATGAAATTTTTTTAGTTAGATAAATAATGTCTATCCCTATATCATAATAAAATACAATCCTAAAAAGTATTGAGATTGAAACATAAATTATTTACCACTTAAGAAACATTTAAATTGTCAGACCCATGAAATAATAACTAAAAATTTATATTTATATTTCATGAAAATAAATAAATTCATGATAAAAAATTTCAAACTGTATGTATATAAACATCATAATATAAAATATATGCATTGAATAACTTATTTCCCAAAGAAGAGAATTTGAGATGAAAATCCCTTACCTCAAGTATCAACATTCATCATACACATTTGAAACTACTTTATAATAAATATAGGTATATTTTATAAATATTTAAGCACCATAACCATATATATATCATACCAAATATTATTTATATAAAACCTTGAATCACTAACTTATTTAAAATTCTTAATTAAATTATTTATTTAAGTTGATAACTTCATCGTTTTCATGTAAATTTTGGTTAAGTAGTTTTTGTCATTGTAAATTGATCATGATTAAATAAAATACATAATGTTTATAATGTTATAAATATAATTTTATTCATTATATAATTATTTTAAATTAATATATAAAAGTAAGATAGTGAAAAATGAATTTCACTATTCTTGGAGATGTTAGCTCTTACGTATACATGATCACTATTTTCACATTTCAAAGTATGGAAAGAAATTTAGGTAAATATTAATTAAACTTTAGATAATCATTATTATATCATATATATCATATATATTTATTAAATATTTCATTATTAATATCCATATAAATATTAAATGTAAAACAAATCAATTCGCTTCATGTAGGCGGTAGTCGATATGTACGCACAAGAGACCTTAACGTTTTCAAAAAGATTAGAAGCTAAGAATGTAGATGTGATATTATAATTATATAAGAATACTTATTTAATGAATAATATATATATATATATATATATATAAATCCATATTACATCCAACCATGAGGGGTAGTGATGGAAAATAAACTACATCGGTTTGCAAGGCGGTAGTTGTCCATACACACGATCAATGATTTATTTCACATTTGATGCAAGAGGAGTTGGATATAGGGTATTATATTTACATAATAACATCTTGGTATATGGAATATATTTTTTATTATTATTTCATAAAATTTTAATATGTTTTTAAGGATGTAGAATAATAAAGAAAATTAAAATTCTCATTTAACAATACTACCTCTAATTTGGATAACCTGTTTTGTTTTATAACTAAATCATTATTAAGATGAATTTATGAAAAAAGTATTGTTAATAATGGTACTGTTTTTATAAATATGTTTTTTTAAATATTTTATGAATTAAAATGAAATATATGTGTGGATAGAAGAGGATAGGGGGTGAGATTTTGTAATTGAGGTGAGTTACACACTTATAATTTTTCAATATTTTGAAACAACTCCATGTAACTTTCTTAGACATTAGTTCAAAAAATAAATAATTAATGAACCATAGATGAGATAAATTAGATATATGGTTCCAAATTAAAAATTATAAAATTTTATCATTAATTTTAGACATCATATATTTATTTTAATCCTTAGTAGACAAGTTTTAATCTGAATCATTGTATCATATTTTTCTTCTAATTACTATTAATTATGACAAAAAAATATATTGAACGTGTTATATAATATTAATTATTTATATTAAAAATGTTTAATATATTTTATCATTTCAAATTCATATAATTTTAATAATTCAATTTAAAATTAAATATATAACCATGAGGAAAACGCAGTTTTCAAAAGAAAAATCATTTTTCAAGTATAAAAAGTTTTTATATCAAAATTAATAAAAAAATTGATTTAAATGATCTAAATTTGATTATTAATAATATTATTAAACTATTATTACTCTCAATTACAATTTAAAATGATATTTAACTTTTGAAATTATTTAAATGAAAAGAAAAATTAAATAAAAATCAGAATTTTTCTCCCTTTATTGAAAATTTAATCCTTTATGAAAATTTAAAAATAATAACTATAATATAATGTCTACATTTTTTCAAAAATTATATTTATTTTTTAAAATAAATTTTTTAAAAGTGAAAAACTTATTTTGAAAATAATTACAAAAAATCTGATGAATCTACTCTTTATAAATATTTATTCATAAGCATAAAACATGATTTATCCGTATTTTATCCATAAAAAATTTCTTTAATGATAAAGAATTTATTGAATATAAAATGAATAAATTTCACAAAAAACATTCAAGAATTGTGTGAAATTTTTATTATTAATACGAATACACATTATGAGAATAAAAATGTTTTTATCAGAAAAAAATTTCTTTTACATTCAAATGTTTTTATTTCAAGTTTATAATTAATTGATAACTTCTGAAATTATCTTATAAATCTTAAAATAATAAATTTTCCATAATTTAGTTTTTATAATTCATTCCCATCAATTTGATGGCTAGTTTATATATTATATTTTGATTTTTAGGCTCACTGTTATATGTATCACATGGTATCAAAGAGAGTAAGTTTATTTAAAAAAATATATATAGTAAAATATTATTGTGTTGCAGTTTTCTTAATGGATGTTACCATAACAATTAGTGTATAATTATTTCATAAATTTATTCATTTATTATATATATAAATATTTAATATGTTACTTTATTTTTTAGTAATAATTTATATAATTATAAATGATACATAGGTTTTATTTTTATATAATTCTTTAATGTGTGTCTATAATAATATATACCATTACGTGATATTTTGTTATCCTATAACATAAATTGATGATATTTAAATTTTTAATTCCCTGAATAATAAATGTGTTTGTTTATATGGTTTGTCCATGATAAATATTAAAAATTTTGGTTTATAGATCGGTGGGATAACACAAATAATGTAGATAAGTAATCATATAATTTTTTTATACTCTCATATATTGTAATGTAATATAGAATCATTTTATAATGGGTGTAGGGTTGAAAAAAAGAGGGTAAACTTATTTAAATCATCAATAGAGGTGTTTCATATTTAAGGGAGAATGGAAAAAATTGGGATGTCCACTTACTAACATATTTACTGTATAAATCATCATAAAATGAGGAATTAACTTTTATAAGTCATGTATAATCATTTTTGTTCATTCATCCCTCAAAATATATAAAATTATTGATTAAAAAATATGAGTGACAAAGTTAATATTCATTAAAACATTAAATTAATTTATAGTATGTATCATTTTCATTATGGGAAATAAATATAGATTATAAATAATAAAAATAAAAAGTGGGAGAAAATAATTATATGAAAATTTGATGGTACCTTATGATCTAATTTACATACAAGGTTAATGGATGTTTTTATAACAGTGTTTTAATAATACCACTTATACGTTGGATTTTTACAAGTAAAAGGACTAATATCATCTATATGAAATCTATAAGGTTATTGGAATTCTTATTTACTATATCAATTTGAAAAATGGATTAGATGTATTTTCTAGAATGAAGTTGATTATTAGAATACATTGTTATACTCTAGATTATGAATAGTGCTATGTTTTTAAAAATATCATGTCTTCAAGCCTCTAAATTATGGAATATGATATTCCATCTTCTAAATGGTTATATAATACATAGTGATTAATCCGTACACCAAATTGTAGAAAAATGTTGTGGGTGGATATTCAGAATGTGAAAATAAATGCACACGTTTGCTTGGGATTCCATATAGTTTTCCCATTTTGTTTTATGTTTATCTTGGGATCTCAAAATCACATCAGCTATAAAATTTTCAAATCAAGTGAAATTTTACTTTTTTACAACATTTTAAATTACATAATCGAAAAATATGAGAAGTGAAAATGGTTCCTATATTCATAAATAAAACATCAAAATAGTTAATAACATCAATATAAGGATATAAAAATAAATATGAATTATGATTTGACCAACCAATTAAATTTTTATAGAATAATTAATGGAATAATAATTTTTCATTGGAAACACATCACATTTTAATTTTTTAGAGACGCACATTGGCCCCTTAGTTAGAATGACCAACAAATTTTAGTAAAAAAAATTCACATCAAAAATCAATTAAAATCAATTTGTTCAGATATCATGTACTTTTTCTCATAATAATTTGAGGATGGAAAAATGATAAAAAACTTAATTGAATCTCAATGATGCTAATAAAATGAAACATGTCACAAATAAATAATTAGGTTCACACTCCCCACACACATATAATTTACTACCAATAATTTTAGGTCAATAAATATAAATATAACATCATACAAATTAAAAATAAGGAGTGATACATCCTAAATTTTATTTCTACTAGATTCCTTGTGTTAATACCATATATTGTGTCAATAGGGATACAAATAATTAAATAAAACAAATAAAATGAGAAAAAGGAAATTGGGGAACGAAAAGGAAAAATACATAGTTTGACCCCCATGCGGCTGCTAGCTATTTACTACCCCTAGTCTAGTAGTTGAAGTGTTTTAACCCCACCTTAAATGTGGATGGGGTTAAATTCATAGAAAATACTACAATTTTTCTCCCAACATCTATTGCAAGATTATTTGAGTTATAAACCTCAATGAAAATTCAAATGAACTCATCCTCCAAAAGAGATTAAATAATGATTTAGAGGTTCATATGGTGGGGGAAGAATGAAGAGGTGATCCTTGATAAACTCAAGTAGAGAAGTGGAATATACTAGTGATAAAGTTAGTAATATTGGATACATCTTCTCATCTAGTTTCAGTTCATTAAAATATTTCACAAGGAATTATTTTTTTTACCATCTTCCTCAAATGCACTAGTGTACAGCTTGATAGTCTCCTCCATTCTCTCCTCAAAACATGGAACTTATTCTTTTTATTAATACAATGCCTACAGTAGTACTTATTTATCTAAAAAATCAGAATAATGGTTGTTATATTTAAATTAATAATGAATTAATTTTTTATAAAAATAATGTTCATAAATTTTATCTCATTCAAAATGTTCAACTTCAAATTCTTTTTCTACTAGATGGGCCATTGGGAGTTTATATATTATAAAAGAAAATTGTATCTTAAATATTTTATAAAAACAAAAAAATTAATTAATTAAATTTAGGTTTTATATTAAATTCAATGTGCTCATATTTTAAGTGTGTCTATTCCATCCATGGGACTCTATCATCTTCAACATTAGTGGCCACAAAATGTTACCATCTTGATATATTTTTCTAGAACATTGAAATTATTTTAAATAATTATTTACTTTTCTTCCATTTTCATCGTAATATTCGATTCCATGACTTCAATTTTAGTAACAGGCCTTTAAGAATAAATAACACAAGAATAATCCCTAATATAATGATACCAAGATATCTAATGAAACACTTTGTTTTTGTTTTTGTAATATTTTTATTTTTTTGGGTTTTTATGAAAATCAATGTACTAAAGTGATGGGACTCCCAAAAAACGGATCCCAATTGAATATAGAGGTTTTTCTTGAACTGTTATTCTTTGAAATTATTATCGACCATTGAATATAACATAGTATCACACCCTAGGGTTGATCACAAGGTCACTCATAAAAAACATATTTTCTAATTGTCACTATTATATTGAATATAATATAAAACTAATTTAAATAAACTAAAATGAGGGGTTTGAAATCAATAAAATATAAATAATATATATGTGTATGTGTGTGCTTGTTAAAATAAAAAATATAAAAAAATTTATGAAAATACACAAAGAAGCTAGTATATGAAAACCATTTTTCTCGGGGATTCATAATGATGTTACCATTATTATTCAAAATATTGTGGCATACAAATATTAAATTTTGATATCTAAAACATTCACTATAAACCATCAAAATTAAATGTTATTAAACTATAATAAGACCTTTTAATTTCTTAGTAATATTTTATACATCAATACAAAATCTAGACTCCAATTTTTGACTGAATTAGATTTCAATGAGAAAAAAATTTATATAATGGGGAGGAAGAAAACAATAGCAGAGAATTTGGGGAGACCTCTCAAAAAAATAATTTTCAAAAATATTTAAATATTTCAATAAATAACAAAAAATAAATAAATTAAAAATAAAATAAAATACCACATCTTCTTCACTCAAACAATACTAAGGGTTGTCTCTAAAAATTCATAGAGATAAAAGAACCATGATGGGAGAAACAAAAAAATTGAAAATAAAAGAGAAATGGACCTAATAAAGAGAAGAGATACACTAAATATTAATTTCAAATAATAAAAACTAATAAAAAACTCATATATATTCCCCTAAAAATGGATATCATATTTAAGGGAGATGATCTGATAATTTATATGAGAAAATTTGGATATTTGGGTTCCAAAAGTTGATGTCCAAATTTTTTCACATTGATAACCTAGGAAATTAAAGAATAGTGATATATTGTTTTCAAAAAAGTATTCCAACTAATTTTAATCATGATATCTAAAACATTAATCTTTATTGGATGACATATATAGGAGTGATGGAATATTTTCTTCAAGATTTTAATTCATTCCTGGTGACTCTTTATATTCAAATTCTCTGGTATCCCATGAATTAATGACCTTGAATATGTATGATTAACACATGTAATACTCAATCCCTGTTGTCCCCCAATATCATTACCATCTTCTTGCTGAATTTATGGTCTATATGGATGGCCCAATTCAAGAAATAACATCATATTTAATAGAACTGAAATATGTGAATGGTTTTTATGGCCATAATTATGAGCTGAAAGTGGCCCTATAATTGATTGATTGAGTTATGGATTATGATGGATGAAATTAATGCCCTGATGTATTGAAGCATTAAAATATTTATTTGACAATTTTAATTTTTGAATAAAATGTTATGGCAAAAATAATGATTATAAATAAAATAGATACAATCCAAAATGATGAATTTTTTTATTAAGCTCAAAATACCATAAAAACATAAAAATATAAAAATTTCCAATAAAATAATACTATGATGTGTATAAAAAAATTGTATTATGTTATACAATATGAGAAAATTATATCTTAATTAGGGGACTACTATGTATATCTCAAACCTTGTCTAGGTAGTTACCGAAATGTATATCAACTAATAGAATATTTAGGTCAATGGGTTGTGTGTTGTACTGTTATTTGTGTACATGTTTTCTTAGGAATAAAGGAATTAGCATATTCTTAGGATTCTCATGCAGATCTCCTGTTGGTATTTTTTGTTTTTGTTCAACATTTTTATACATCCTATGATATATATCTATCGGTGTACATTATAGAATGTTCATGAATGATTATTCATTTATTTATTAATCATTTCGGTATTATTATCTTCCACTACATAGTCATTTATATTGATTTTTTTGTTTCTATCATTTTATACTCCTATGATACTCATATCATGAGGGTATTGTATCCCCACCAAACCACCTTTAGACACTCACTTCTATTTTGAAACATTTGGAGTTTGGAGAGGTTCTTGTGACCACGTGACTGGTTGTCTCTGGCTACCCTTTCAGTGGATCCCTATTTGAAATTTTACAACTGAGGAAAATTGTGAATTTCTAGAGACCAAAGTTGAATAATTGGATGTTTTTTATATATAAGATGTTAATAATGACTATGATTATAGTGGATATTTGTAAGTACTAATTTTTTCAGGTTTTAGTGTAAAGATATATGGATGAATTATGTAATTAAAACCCTCAATTATAAGGGAACCAATTGTAGGGAAAATGAAAATCCATATGAGCATTCAATATAAATTAATAAGAGATATCAGATAAGTACTAGTGACTATCAATGAAACCCTTTATATCAAAAAAGAGTATAAATTAGTTGATGTTAAATAATATTGAATAAGGGATATTGTACGGAGTGTTATTGATATTAAAGGAAAGAGACCTATAATGTATACCCATAATGTTGGATTAGAGGATTGGAAACACATAATGAGATAGAATCAAAGAATATTGATCCCACCAATGATGTAAGATAATGAAAATGATTTTTTTCAATATACCATACACATGGATAAATTATACTATTTAAGATAATGAATTGGGAAGTCCACTCTCTATAGTCCCAAAGAATGGAAGTATGATAGTGTTGAAGAAATATAATTTGATTAACATCAACATATAATTTATTAAACATTGATTTTATGTAGATTGAAAAAATAGAATTATTCAATAATTAAATATAATTCCCCATCATATTATTGATAACATGATTGAAATATTAGTGGGATATGAGTATTTCAGTGTCTGGATTGTAATTTTGTCTATAATTAAATTCATGAAGAATGTAAAACTCAAGAGAACACCACATTTACTGTCCATAAAAATAAATTCATAGTAAAACACTTCTTTGATAATTTTTTATTCACATAAAACATTTAATTGGTTTATGAAAAATATATTTCATGGGATGGAAGAATTGTTATTCGAGTTATAATGGATTTTTTCTATTTATAGGTGTTTTTTACGAATATGGACATAGTGCTTATAATACTTGAGGAGATGTATCTTGTATTAAATTTTAAAATATTCAATCTCATGGTGATGTATATAATTGATTCATCCCAATATACAAAAAATATGATATTTATGTTCACACCACCCAAGTCATGGACATCATATAAATAGAAGAACTAGAAACAATGTCAAGGATCATATGTTTTATAGGGCATGCTGGTTTTAACCAAAAAATTCTTGTATTTTCAATATATTTATAGGGCCCTCTATAACCTACTTTAAATGGTTTTAAAAATTAATTTTTATTTCAAAAATAACTCAGAATTCCAGGATTTAACATCTTAGTTTTTAACCTACACTAAAATTCATCCACCGAACTGGGAAGTTCCCTTTGAAATAATGTGTGAAGCTCAAGGCTTGATTTAATTACACCACTATGGAGAATGAATTACTATAAGTATTCCTTTGTTTAAACAATTTTATACAAAACATTTCCCTCTATAAATTATTGGTTCATATTTATCATACTAAACATTGGTATTTATTGATAAATAAGGATACTAAAATTTACTTGATATAGAAGATTCTATTTTTCCATGTATTTGAAATTTAAAAAACAGATAAGAAAGGGGTAAATGTTGTATTTTTTTATCATATTACTTGACTAAATCTACCAAATCTATTTGGGGAAGAAGAATTGGATATTTTGGTTGACTTACTAGATGAACACTTATTCACAGTGGTCCTCAAAGAAATACCATCATTTGTTAATTTTCTAAACCTCATGGGCACCAAATTCTATTATCCTCTGTTCTAAAACATCTAAAAGAAAATATTCCAAGAATATGTTCACCAATAATTATTTATAGGATTCAATAATATTTAATTAGTGTGGTGACGTACTAATTAAAATATTTATACTCGAGTAAAGGATTAAAATTGAGATGGAGTTTTGTCACTCCCCACACATTAGAGGCCACCATAGACCCAAGTTCATAACAGATAAGTTTTACAAAGTGTATATTTTTAACCTATATTACATGAAGAAATAATAGATTTTTTTAAATTCTATGTCAATATTATAATGCATGAAATATCATAAAAAGTTATGAAATTCACTATCATAAAATTCAAAAATATAAAGAGTTTGATATTTGTAGGGTAGAATTATTTATCCTCTATTCCATGTAATCTAGCAACACCGACATGTTTGTGTGTATTGAAAGTGTCTTAAAGTGGGAAATAGTTGAGGATACATTATTCAACAGTACTAATGTTGTGACCAAATTACTGAAAAATAAAATATTCCCCTATTTAGTAATATAAATTCTACTGATCAATGATCAAGGACATCAATTTAATAATCACATCATGGAAGAAGAACTATCAAATATAGTATTCTTGATATCAAAATAACCGCATACCATTTGAAAACTAGTGTGAAATTTTATCTATACAAGTGAGAGGTAAACTAGACTCTTCGGAAGACCATGTGTTTAATTTATAAATATTTGCTGAGAAAGAATGATTATTCATTGTTGACTTACAAAACCGCCTAGAAGACATTAGAGTAGGTTCCCTAGAACTAACATCTTTGAACATTATTATAAACTATATTCATATCCTTTAATATTAATAAAATAATTGACATATCATTATTGTTATTCTACATTCAATTGTATGTGATAATATCTTAACTGTAGCTATTATACTAAAAGTTAATTGAAACTACCTGATAAGTTGAGAACCTAGAATTTTCATGAATCTATTCACAAATATCATTTCAGTAGAATGATGAAATCATTTGTCTGAAAAAAATGATACAATATTTCTAGGGTCAAGACTCATAGGACATAGAGGAACCTTCTCTTGGTTTAAGTCCTTTGTAATATTAGTTATAGGGTTTTATGAGAACAAAACCCGACTGTAGGAAATCCACATTTGCATGTTCCATTGGATGTTCCTATCATGTGGAAGTGTTCATTGATCATTATAATTTAAATTGTTATTAATTAGTATTAATAATCATTTAATTAAATGTGTTGAGAAAAACCATGATGAAATATGTTCCCAGCGAGGTAGGAAACATTTGGTGCATCATGAGTAATATTGGAATACTAAATAATGTCAAAATTAATTTTTCCCTGATTTTTTTTAAGGTAAAATGATATCTAATTCAATTTTTTGGAAATTATATTGCCTTAATATATCCATGGAAATGGTGCACTATAGTAATGTTATATTTTTTGGATGCCAAAGAAAGAGACATCAAGAAAAAAGGTTTATGGCACCGATATGAAACTCGATTCAATGGGTATATAATGTTAAAGGGATTATGATACAAATTAAACATCTATATGAGGTATTATTTCATTGAAGATGTAAATTATTCTCTATTGGAAAATTTTCAGACTGATAGAAGCTATCCTTGGAAAATATACTACATCTCCTAAAAATATTGAGAAAGAGGCACGGAGGGTCACACACTATGTGTATCCCAAATCATAGTAAAATAATATATTGTTATTTATTATTTTACAAGTTGAATAGATATTAATCCAAAATGTTTTATAATAATTATTCATGTATGATTGATGATATATATTCGATCACCGGTTATTTGAATGAATATAATATGAGAATACTATTTAATAAAATTTTATTTACTATATAGTGAATATAATATTCATTTATTTTTAGTGAATAATTTAGGGATAATAATTTAACAAATAACTAGTTATTATTCACGTTTCAAAAAATATTGTGGATGAATGGATGATTGATTTTAATTGCCGGTGAGAAATAATAAATATTGAATATTATTTTTTTAAATAATATTTTATTTAAATGAATTTTTTAATTCTAATGTTAATTGGATGTCATGAAGTAAATATATTATAATTATTATTTAACATGGGATTCAATATAGGATTAAATAAATAATAAAGGGAACCTATGCAATCATTTTATTTCAACAGTAATGGGATGTTAACCCAATTATATTATTTTCTAAGATATCCAATTCATTTATTTTGATTCACAAAAAAACATGGAGAATTCTCCCAATCCCTAAAGACCTTAATTCTCTAAAATGATCCCATGAACATAGAATTATCTTTTTCCTCCTCCCACTCGCAATTCAAGAGTGATCAAGGAGAACACATTGGTAGTTATTACCATGGTGATTATAGGAAGATGATTCTAATGATAGGATATGTTATGCTAGCACCCGTAGATTCAAATGGTGATGTTTAGTGATTTGTGTCACATGTGTGGATCACTGCAAGAGGGAATCAGTTCATGATTCCTAAAAGGAAATGATGGTGAAATTCAGATATGTGGTCATGTCCATCAACAAAGAAATATTTCAAACAACATAATTCATTAATTAATTAAATTAATTATAAAAATATTTGATGAGCTTCACTCTAGTTCAAGTTTTCTGTCTATTTTGATTATTTTGTGATAAAATGATATTGATCACGACATTTATCATCATGTATATCTTAGATTGATCATTGATCATGGAAAATAGAAAATTTAGGCATAATCCATCACATTCATTAGCTACAACTGGAACATACATGTTTTGTCCAATTGGTCACATTATTATTTATAATTTATTAATTATAATTTATTTATTTTCTCATTTTTCATTTAGTTTTAAATCCATGCTTAATCATTATTTTAGTCTAATTTGAATGATCTACATCATCATCCTTCATTGCATGTATATATAATCAATATGATAATTTTTATGAACAAAATAAAATCAAATAACTCAATTGGAGGTGTGAAGGATTCTGGATACATAATATCAGAGTACATGCTATGTAACTGTATTTTAATTCCATATAATTTTATTCAATGAACCTATTGTTAAAAAAAATTAATTAAAAATATGTGGATTGATTACATGTGGTGCAGTAAATATCTTGTACTACATGTTTACTAGGGGAACCTAGAGCACAGTCATCCATAGCACACACTGTGTATCCCACACACATGTTGGGTAATCCTTTTAAGTTACAAACATTCCATGTATTATCATACACGTCCCAATTAAGTGGTGACCACGTAACTCATAGACCACATTCCAAGTACCACTTCTTCAAACCATGAACTAAAATTTACATATGATTGATTTACATGTAAAGTCCCTAAGTATATTCCTTAGAATGATAGTGAGAGATATACATGTCATCTAGCACTTCTATACATACTATGTAGTTATAAGAAATATCATATAATTACAATTAATTTATTATACTGATAAATCCTTATTGACATGTTCATTCATGAGTTTATTAGGATTGAGTAGACATTCCATTTTATGGGTTTTAATATATATATATATATATACATATGTATTATTGATAAATTAAATTTTGTGTAAATTTTATATCTATATATCATGTACAAGTTTCATTACAGTTATTATTCAATTTTTATTGAAGAATATCCTAGGAGAGAAAATTAATGTAATTCATGTAATCATTAATTTTTAATTACATGTCATGAATGTATATGATAATTCATATATGTTGTATGTCCCAAGAGTAAAAATTATATTTGAATAATATATGTTTGGTATAATTATATGGGTATTCACCATTTTCCTCCAAGGGAAATTTATGTACATAATTAATATTAATTTAATTTTTTGAAATATATTATAGATGAGAATATGAGTAAATTAATATGAGAATTATGATAAGTTAATTTTTTATGTAAATAACATAATTATTTTATTAGAGTGTGATTTATCTTAAATAATAATGTATTAAAAATTAAATTCTTGTTTTATTTATTGTGTAAATCATTTCATGCATGTGGATGATCATGAGCATAAAACAAACATTTAAATGTGTTGGGTTTGATTTAATTTATCATTAAGTTATGTTGTTGACATCCTTGTCTTCTCTCCCTTTATTATGTAATGGATTCTGTTCCCATGTTTTCATTAATGTAAAATCATAGTTTCCTAGACATTCATGTGAGTAAAGCCATATATAGTGTATAGAGCTCCGATTTTATTTGAGGCTGTTCATGTTGGTAGTGGAGGAAAAACCAATCCAAGAAAGACACATCTGTGTACATGTGTAATGTTGTAAAATGAACCTTAATTAGTTCAAAGTGTTTTTCCCCTACATCAAAGGCTTATTTATCAACTACTATATATAATAACCAATGGAAAATTATCAAGATAATAACAATTTATTTTATTTTTTTCATATAAATGGTTATTACACTGAATTTTTTGTTACAGTCACATGAATTAGTGAAATTTACAAGCATGCAATATGGAACTAAAATAAAATCTAATATGTGTAAATATTATATAAAACTTGGATAATAACTTAATTAAATCCACCTAATATTAACAATCATGTATCAAATATAATTATCATCAATTTATTCATAAAATGATACAATCCCTCAATATTATATATTAATTTGGTGTAGTCTTCCACTACTTTTATTATAATCGAACCATTGTTAAAAGTGTTTGACTTGCCAAGTTGGGGTGATTTAAATTATCATTGAATAATAACATGACATTTTGTGTTGATAGAACATAGTTCACATCGAGGGTTTATTACGTCCTCAATTAATTAATTTAATATTTTCAAAAGGCTCTTTTTGGTCATGTGAGAACCTACAAAACCATACACTACCATGTAAAAAACCACAAAAATGATATTCAAAATTCAAATTTCACATTTCAAAATTCATTGATAAAAATAAAATAGTCATCAATTCCTCTATCCATATCCCACCTCATGTCATGTACCCTAATACAAATTGGAGTCTTAGTCACACCAGATCACCGGTGATGATCAACCACTAGAATCCATCACTGTACTCATAAGATATACATTATCCTCATCAGAAATAAATACACGGAAACACTATGGAAAATAAAAACACACATTATCAAACATCATTAAGGGATAAGGCAACACCACCACTGTAGAAAACAAAAATATATCTCAACATACCATATAAAACGTTAAGCTGATGTCGATCCACAATCCATCATGAATATCAACCCCTTCAGGAGCCCAGGGATAATGAAAAAGACACTATTGGGAATCGGGACTAGAAAAATCATTGACTACTAAAACATAACACTCATAACTCCTTGAGAAAAGAATTCAAATATGACTTGGAGAATAATTTTTGGAAATGATGAGCTAGAGAAGTGTATTGTGTAGAAAAATTCCTCAATGGGAAGATTTAACCACCACATGAATTGGTTGAATTCCAAAGTAAGAAATGGTGAACTGAGAAGAAATAATTCCAGAAAACAAATTTTAGGATTTCAAGATTTGGGATTCCACTCAATAGCTCAAGGAAACACTTGTTAATTAATATTGTATTTGTTATACCTCCCTAAACCATTCATATTTCTTGACTACCCAATTTTGGGGTAATGAAAAGGGGAATATGGATCATTTCCACTAGAATTTCACAACAACCGGATATTTCGAATCCAATATTGAGGGATATTGGGTTGTCATAAAATATCGAGGGACTAATATATATAATATTTATTTATTTTTTAAAAATTTATCAGATAAAATACTAAAAATCAACTCATTGTGCTTTATAAAAACAAAATTTAAAAGAATTCATTCATATCACTGTGGTCAATACTTGAGAAGGATAAAAATAACAGTAACACTAATTTCCAAGAATGGAAAAGGAACATATTTGTTGTCCTTTTCCATGAGAGGATGTAATATGTGTATGAATAACCTATACCTATGGCTCCTAGAAATGAGGATAGTGAATAAGAGTTATCTTTCTATGAGAAACCTTTGGATGATGATACATATGTTCAATGTTTCATGCTATCATCTATGACTAATGATATTTTAAAGAAAAACAGGGACATGGATGCATATATCATGATGTATCACCTTTTGTATCTCTATAAAGATAATTTGATACACAAGGAGTACAATATCTCCAATGATTATTTTATAACTATGCTTCAAGAGTATGTTCTAACTAGGCATTATGTAGTCAATATTATTTTCTAAATTTATTGCATATACATATTAGGGATTATATTTATCAATGTGTCTTCTATGGATATCATAATTTCGTCATTGACCAAGACTATATCTAATTTTATTATTAATTAAGCTATGAGGAAAAATGGGAAGGTAGTTTTTGAACTTCATACATTGATTCTCTAAATGGATAGGGACATGTGGAATGATAAACCATCAATCCTTATGGTGAATAAGAATGGTAAAAAATGTGGAATATTTATTAAAAAATGTATTAATATCTCAACCTCAATCCTTCCAAGAAAAATGTGATCCATAGGTATGGTATGGAGAATGAGGTAGTATGTTTTTCATGTGGGAATCAATGCCACTAGAAGAGTAATTGCACCGATAAAAAAATGGATGCTACTGTTTCGTTCTTTATTGAGTTTGACCTTTCAATATCTACCCATTGGGTATTAGATATATATTTTGGTTCTTATATCTATATCGATATATAATAACCGTGTGGATTTCAAAATATTTCTAGATAACAACTAGATTTGAGTGATCATAATGGTGAGAGGATTTAGTTTCCAGTCATTGGTGACTACCACCTTTTATTGAAAGTATAAATTATTTTGGTTTTAAAATATTAATATCTGGTAAAAAATGGATACCAAGAACATATTTTATATATCATGTTAAGATTAAGATTTATTTATTTTTCTATATACAAATAAAAGTATTTTATTATATAAATACAACATATTTTATTTCCTTGAAAATTTAAATATTTGTCTTCATTTTTAAAATTCAGAAAACCTGGTATTGTAAATTGATATTTAATCATGCTTACAAGAATAATATAACACTGAAATATGGCATCCCCATCTTGGTGTTATAAATGTGAGCTGTTTGAAAATTTTATTCCATGTTAGTTATGTTGACTCATTTGAGAAAAAACCTTTTCAATGATATCATGATTGTTAAAATATAAAAATGACCATATCACTTTTCAGTGGATATGGTCAACAAAATACAATGATTCTTGGATTCATACACCCTGATGTGTGTGTAAAATTTCAAATAGACGCTAGAGGTTAGTATTGTCACTTAAACACTTTTACTGATGTGTTAGTGTATACAGTTATGTCAATATGATGAGGTATATGTTTTAGTTCGATGAGAAATTAAAGGAATTAATGACTGATGTATGTAATCAACCTAAATAAATGATAAATAAAAATCTAATAGATACATGTGGTGAATATATAAAACTATAGTTTATCAACTTCATACAAGAGTCAAGGATTCTCTCTCAGTACACTCAACCTAGAACACCACAATGTGACGGTGTTAGTGAGGTAGAAAGCATATCATGTTAGACATGGTAATGTTTGTGACAATTAATGAAGATATTCCATTATACCTTTGAGGATATGCACTAGAAACATCTACATACACATTAATCATAAAACCCAATAATGAAAAAAATGGAATTCCCTTTGAGTTATAGAGGGTAATAAAAATCATTTTCTGTATACATCTATATGGGTTTGCAAGTAATTTTTACGGGCTTATTAGGAAACAAACTAGCTCCACGAGGAAAAAATGTATCTCTATAGGATATTCTAAGGAAACCAATAGATACTACGTATTCAAACCCTCGGATAACAAAGTGATTATCTCTTGAAAATATATATTTCTTAATAAAGATAATATCATCCAAAAGGATAGTGGGAGAATGATTTATTTTTATGATGTTGATGCTCAAGATACCCTAGAGTTGGTATAGATAAATAATACATAGGTCCCCATAGAGGAAACAGTCCCTGAAATACATGTACATTATAAGAGAGAAAGAGAGGTAATATACAAAATAGATATATTTTTCAAGTAACTGAAGATAGTGACTCATTATTGGTTGAAAGTGATGACCCTTTCTATTTTAAAGAAGTAGTAGAGAACTTAGTATATGAAATATGGGAAAAATCAATTAATTCTTAAAAGGATTCCTTATATCTGAACCATGTATGGGTTCTGGTCGACACACCAACTGATTTATAGCCTATTGGGTGAATATGGGTATTCATTAGAATACTGGACAAGGAAATAAGAGTAAATACCTATAATCCATGGATAATGGATAATGGGTTTAAACAACATCAATGTATTTACTAAGATGAACCTTTTTAGTAGTTTCCATGTTAAAATCCGTTATAATTATACTCGATATAGTAGAATACAATGATTATAGGTTTTGGAATATGGATGTCAAAACATCATACATTAATGGGAACCTTTAGGAAAATGTCTATATGACACAACAAGAAGTTTTAGTTACTATAGGTGATGCCCAAATGATTTTCGTGTTATAGAGATCAATTTATGGATTGAATTAATAATCTAGTTCATGGATCATTATACTCAATAAATCTATAAATAATAACAGTTTCATTAAGAATTAATTTGTGGTGTGTGTTTAAAAGAGGTTTAGTAAGAATTTATTCATTATTATTATAGTATATGATGATGAAATATTACTTTTAGGAAATGAAATAGCAGTATTATATTCTACTGAGGACTAGTTAAAAAAATATTTCTCTTTGAAGGATTTAGGATAATCCTCCTAAATTTTGGGGATAGAGATGATTTATGATAAATCTAAGAGTCTTCTAAGAACATGTCAATGTACATAGATTGACATGATACTAAATTGTTTTATGGAAAATCTACGGGGGAATTAGTTCCACTATCACATAGTTTACATATTCATTAGAATATGTTTCCTCAGATACAATATGAGAAAGAGGGAATGAGTAAGATCACATCATCTTCCATGAAATAATAAATATTTGTATGCAATTTCATTTAATAGAAATGATGTTTCCTATGAATTAATCATGATGGTAATATATCAATAAAATCTAGGAGAACAACATTTTTCTAATGTTAAAGATATCCTTATGTATCTGAGAAGAAGTAAGGGTATGATCCAGGTGTATAGGGGAGATAAGGAGTTTCTCATCAGATGTTACACTAATTCTTTCTATATACAGACCTGAATGATATTATGTTTAATCAAGACATGATTTTTATCCAACCGGAGGAGCTTTGAGCTCCTATGGTTCAATATATATTTTTTCCGCGAATTCTACAGTTGATTCCATGTATATAACAAATTTTTATATAGCCAAGTAGTAAAGTTGGTTATAAAACATTTTTCAAGATATTGATATTATACCTAGTTGTAAATACCAAATCAAATTTCAGTTTGAAAATACATATGTAATGGATCTAACAAAAGAGACAAGGTCGCACCAACGTACAAATTATATACTCTAGAAGTTTCATCTTTTGAGGGATTTTTAATAAATGGGGTGATGTTGTAGTAAGTAGTCTACCCAGGTAAGAGAATATGGTAGACCCCTTGACTAATGTCCGATATTAAAATAATCATGTGTATCATGTGAGAGCTAGTGGACTAATAGTTTTTTTCTTTCGGTTCTAGTGAAAGTGGGAGTCTATTGGAGTTGGTTCCCTAAAACTAGATTCCCTGTACTTTATGATAATGTATATTTATATCATTAAAAATTAATAAAATAATTCTCATATAAATATTATTATTTTGTTTAACATAGTCTATGATATTATCCTATGAGTTGTTTTCATGATAAAACAATATACCAATTCCTTACAATGATGAGAACCCAGAAGATATATGAAACTATTATTAATTATATATCATAAATATTAATTATATAATTTTAGGGGAAAATGATATAGGATATCATAGGTGGGGGATCATTGGAATTTAATAAAATATATTATGGTGTATGCCCTTTGTAAAATTTACAATAGGAAATTATGATAGACCTCCTAGTAAGAATTTTATATTTACATGTGTCAATGGATGTACCTATCTCAGCACATGTGTATTGATCCAAATAATTTTTGATTATTATTAATGATTACTATTATTTGTATACTTTTATGTATTGATTAATATCATGATGACATATGATTTCAGTGATGTAGGGTATGTTGGGTGTATCATGATTAATGATGCATTTTTTAATAATAAAAAAATATTTCCCCCTTATATTAATTAATGGAGTTACATATAATAAGTCCATTGGTTTAAATGATATATACTAAATAAGTCAACACCCATGATGTTCTATATGCATGTTTCTTTTCAAGGAAGTCAAGGAATTTTTCATTGGGCACATAGGTTGATGAAAAAAACATGTAACCCTCTTGATTAAATATATCATGTAAAAGGAATTATATTACAAAATAAGAATATGTATGTGTTATTGTGTTATATTTTAATTAACATAATTCTCAACGGGTACCATTATGTGTCTATAGATAATACTCTTGGACTTTAGGTTGCTTCTCCAAATGACACTAAGAAAGAGGCTAAGAGGGTAACACACTAAGGGTATCTTGAACCATAAATAAATAATATATTATTATTATTTATTATTTAAAAAGGTTAATAAATATTAATCCCATAGATTTTTTTATAATTAATCCTATTTCATTGATTGCATATATTCGATCACCGGTTATTTTAGAGAATATAATGTGGGTATAATATTCAATTAATATATTTGTCTATTTATTGAATATAATATTTATTTATTTATATGGGAATATTGATGTGGTATTTTTTAATAAAATAATTTTCCATTATTCAAGGGTAGATAAATATATTTAATTATTAGTAGAGAAAGTTTAATAATTTAGTGAGAAGTAATAAATATTGAATATTATTTGTATAAATAATATTTAATTTTATTTGAAAGCTATGCAAATGATGATAATTATTTTAGTTATTATTATTTTATATAGTGTCCTAAAAGGATTAAATATATAATAAAGGTATCTTTTTCAATTATTTTATTTTAACTATATCATAATATAAACCAAATTTTATTATTATCTGAGGGTGTCAAATCATTTTTTTTATTTTGCTTAACAAATTTGAAGAATCCTCTCAAGCACTAGCGAACTAACTTATACAAGAACTCTCCCAATAATAGAGAGAAGTGTTCATCCATCTCAGACTCTATTGTCAATATAGATCAATGAGAATGATTTGGATGCAATTCTCATATAGATAAACAGTGGATGATGCAAGCAATATGATCTACTATGCTAGCACCCAGAGCTTCCTTTTGTGATGTTCAGAGATATTTGAGGCACATGTGAATCATCTATAGAGGGAATATTCTATTCATTACAATAATGAATGAATGGTAAAATTATGACATATTGGTAGTTCCATCTCTATATAAATAACTTCAACATGTTATTTATTTAATTAAATAATTTATTTATACATAATATTTGATGATCCTTTCTCTTGTTCCCACATTCTATCCATTCTCTATCATCATTTTTTTGATTTTTTTGATAATTAAATTTATCATCATGATGATCATGGATTGGTCATTGACCATAAAAAAAGAAAATTGGGGCACCACACATCGTATGCTTTCGCTACACCAATAAACTACAAATAAATTATTTTGAATGTCTCTATTTTAGTTTTCCTATAAGAAACCATGTCATGTTATGCAGGAACTATCCAAATAATCATTTTTAATAGTTAGTAATGTGAAATAATGAAAACATATATATTATAGAAAGTAATTTCATTAATTGTATGATATTTAATAGATCCAGATATATGTGAATTAAAGTTTCTATTTTCATAAAGGGAACAATATTCTATGGAATGACCAACAGATCTAATGTAATTAGACACACACTAGGGATGCGATATTATAATTTAATTCATGTATTCGATTGTTTATAGGGAAGATACGGTCAATAAAATCTTGACTACCCATATTCATAAAACTGTACAAATATAAAGTAGTAAAAAAAAATAGATGAATAAATAACACTTGTTAAAAGTGAATTAAAATTGTCTCATGTTGTATATTTCAGTATATCTTAGTTTGGAAGCATTTGGTCATTAGATTTTGATTATAGAGTAAGGATCATGAAACTTTCTATATTAATAAAATGTTATATTTTTAGAAACTGATGTAGTTATTCTATTTTCAACAATTTAGTTTTATATTGTTTTCTTGTATGGTAGTTACTATTATGCTCTAGTATTGATCTTCTCGCTCAATGGTGTCCTCCATTGAATCTGTGTTGTATAACCAAAACACTTGAAAAATATGTGGGAGAAATCAGACATGGTGTAGGATCTATCTTTTTAAAAGGAATAAAGATTTAAACAATCATCTCAATTTCCACACTAGAGTAGTGAAAAAATTAGGAATAAAAGTGGTAGTCTACATGGTTCTATGTTATCCACAACATTAGAAATTGAATCGCACTGTTTATCCCTATATAAAATAATTGAAATATTTTCTATGCTAGAATTATTGGTAACTACATTCCATATAGTATTGTCAATGTTTCAATCTCTTACAAATTTAGAAAAACCACAAAGTTATCTAAATTTTCAATGAAATTGAGTTTATGGTAACACCACATTATTTTTAGGAGAATATATTGATGAATTAGTTCACACTATAATATTTGGAACATTCACCTCATAGAAAAATATTAATTGGTATTTGGAATTTAATGGTTCATCTTCTAGACATATGAGTAATGGACCACAATACAATTAAAAAAGACACACAACAAGGAGTTACCAAGAAATAATTATTTGTATTAAACACTAATCAAGCATCAAAACCGTTTCCTCATGTACTACCACACTCCCAAAAACCAATAATATAAAACAACTCTTCCCAATTATTGAAGACACATTAGTTTCATTTTAAGATTTAGAAATGATTTTCATTCCCACATAAAAGATGTCCAATCATCCATTATTCCTCTATTTCTTTACACCATCAGTTTTTCCATTTTTCAAATTATTTCTTCTAAATTACCTATATCCACATTGTGAGATTCTATAAAACCCATTCCACACCCATTTTATTTGTAAAAAATACTATATTTTTGTGAATAATTCATTCCACTTCCTAGTACCCCTAACTCATCTCCTTCCTCCTAACTATCCACACAGATGTATAAAACCTATACTTCTTCTTCTTTTAGTGACCTAGTTATAACCCCCATTTTAATCCAAAACAAAACCATCCAAATTAAAACACAATATGTCTCCCAAATCTAATCATAGACCTAAAATCCATTAGCCACCAACAATGTGTCCCCATTATCTTTGAAGGAAGAAACATACATATAAACCTACACCCAACCCAAAACCATCATAAAAACCACTATCCTCCAAAACCCCCAACAATTCTACCATTTCCTATAACTCTCAATACCATAAATATAGGTGCATAATTCATAGAAACAATAATATTCTCTCATATTCAATGAAATTTCAAAATAACCCCTTGTCTATGAACAAAAAATTTGTGTTATTGGTATTTTGATAGGTTTGTTTGGGAACAAATGTTTATGAGGCTCTATAAAACCTTCCTCTTGAGTACATCCATAGGATATAGTAGTACACATATAGGGAATTTATTCTAGAGTTCCTCACCATAATAGATTCAATAATAGGGGGTATTTATTTTTTAATGGAAGAGACATAGTAGAAGAGTTTACTATCAGAATAAGGTTTCAAGCTAACTATTTATAATTCAGAATTTATGAAAACAGAAGAATATAATCCATTATAATTAGAGCCAAGAAAACATAATATCTACTAAAAGTGATAGTTTTTTATAATGGATCCCAAGGTACAACATGACACTACTAAGATGAAGAGCACTGAATTGAAGATTAACCTTATTTGAATTAGTCATATGGAAATGACCCATGATTGTATACATAATGGTTTCTTATAGGGATAAATTACCCATATTGGTGGCAAAATATTTTATTATATTTATTTTTAGAGTAAGATTAATATTTCCTGGATGTTTTCCATTTATTTTTAGGCTCAATGAAGTAGATAAAAGGAAAATTCATTGGACTGTAAATTATTACCTATATATGAAACCAAATTTTTTCCCTTATTGGTGCCTTGTAATGGAATATAACATCATGATTTATTAATTTTTGTAGGTGATTGGGGATTTCAAATGAGGTTTTGGGTCATTTATTTAATGAACCAATAAGATAAATCCATCAATCTGATAGATAATGGAACTTTGGTTAGGGCCCAATGGGTGTTCCTAATCCCCTTAGGATGGACTGAAGTGCTAGTGCATCAAAAATAAACTATAAAAATGATTTAATATCGTAATAGAGGTAAATAAAAAAATTATTTTCCCTCAAAATTTGGCATAACACATTAGTAATTTGGGTTTTCATGCTAACAAACTATGTATTATATATAATATTAATAATATAAGAAAATTATATTAAACAATCTCCTCTGATCACCTAAAATTCCCTCATACATAATATCACGTCTAGTTAAACATCCTTAACCACACATATATATAATTAAACACCAATTAAGAGAAGAAAAACTAATTGATATGGAAAATTTGATCAGTTTAACAAGGTAAATCAATAAAATTGGTAAAAAACCACCACATAATCCCAATGGTCCATGAAATCTAAAAACTCTAAATACCTTAAGGTTGGAAAATAGAATAATTAATAACCTGAAACTAAAATATGATATATTATTGAAAAATTAATTTAAACTTCTTTCGCTGCAATCCGTTACACATCCATAACTATTTATTAATGATCCTTTTTAATCTGGAGTGAAATATAATTTATAAAGATGGGTTTTCAAACATAATTTCAGGAAAATATAAAATAAAATTCATATGATTTTTATAATAATTCGATAAATAATTTCCCTAAATAAAAAATCACTGAAAACGTTTCATTAGAAATCACACATTCCATGAATGTTAATATTCTTTTCAATTTCAATTGTTACATTAAAACCATCTCCTAAAATTACATAAACATCCATCACATTATGGATCAATAGAAATATAAATAAAATACGGCGGAATAACAATATTAAATAATAATAATATAATAATTAAATCAATTATGTGTTGTAAAAAATTCTATAAATAATGGGATATAAAAGGTAGGGAAGAAATTATCTACATGAAACCTCCAATTAAGAGGCATGCTTCATATTCTCTACCATATACTTTATAAGGATATCTAACATCGATAAATTAGTTCATTAACTAGGTTTTTACATATAATTTGTGGGGAAATCACATTTACATCACTACCATTACTATTGGTAAGGGATCCCATCAAATCTATGTTATCCTAACCACGTACCCTAGTTTCCCATGACAATATCAAAGAGAGGGTGATTAATGACAATGGTGTTCAAATATAACATCATATAGAATAATAATAATCCATCTACACATCCAAAATCATCTTAAGAAGACCATTGAGATCCATTATAAAGTCTTTACATACATCAAAAATATAATTTAACGAAATCAAACAAAGGTTATCAAATAGGGTTCTATACTCTAACACATTTCAAAAAAAATTTGAATGTTCCAAAATAACCTACCCAAAATCCACTCAGGATTCTCAGATATTTATAGAAATTGATGACTTTTCTAAAAACACACATAAAATGACATATTTAAAAATCACCCTTTTAAATACCATTAAAAATCAATACATGTTTTTATAAAAAATCTTAAAATACAAAAACCTTACTCCTAAAATCACTACAAGACCCAAATTGGGTTAATTTTTTTATATTCCCCATGTTTTATTTAGAACTATTCTTAAATAAATTTTACAATCCATATATTTTCATATATACCGAAAAATAAAATTATTATTATTATTGAAATTGATAATTCAAATTGAATATAAAAACCTCATTTTAAATTAACAAATTTTATTCTCAAATCCCATTCAATTAATTTCTTTAGCACATGGTGTGCATGATTTAGTAAAAACTGGTTTAAACCATACATTAAAATAGAAAAAATTATTGGGTTTATTGATTACAATATAAAACAAAATATTTTATTTTTTAATTTAAAAAAAATAATTAATATAATCATAAATATTTAAAATATTAATTTATAATTCATTCCATTGATCGTTCGTATTTTAAAAGGTACGACATGGAAAAATCTACCTCGAATTGATGGTGATTTTTATATAAAATTTAATTGGGGATTAATGGAGCTAAAATACATATAAAACCCCATAAAAAAATTAATAATGAAAGTTAATTCAAACTCCCACCCGAGGGAATGAATAAGAAAGGAACGATCGGTGAAATAAAATAAATGAAATAGGAAAATGAGAAATGACGAAAATAGAGTACTTACCTTAGACAATTAACCATGAATAATAAATATATCAATTTGGAATAAATAATGGAGAGGATGGAACACAAGGTCGGATTCACACTATTAGACTTCATATATGTGGGTTTTACAGAATCCATGGTATAAAAATAAAATAATTTTTAGTTTTTAATTCAAGGAGGGGAGAAGTGTAATTCCACACAAAAATAAAAAATGGGTGTTCTTTATGGTTCATAAAACAAAGTGGTAATTATAAAAATCATGCAAGACATCCAATTTAACCTATAAAAAATTCTATAGTGGAATTGTATGGTTTCATTGTCCATTATCCTTCCATTCCAAAATAAACTACTCAAAATTACAGCATTGTCGCATGAGAACAACACAATTTTCCTAACCATACAAGATAAGTACGACTACCCTAAAACCATTTAAATTTCATATTTCAGGGATCAAAAAGTATAAAACCATTAAATAACTCAAATTAACCTAAAATAGTATATAAAAATGTACATAATTATATGTAAATATAGAATTTCACTACAAATTCTTCCCCTATAACATCTTTAACCAATGTAGAAGGAATCTATACATGAAATGAAATTACAATTCAATTAATCATGAGAGAGTTATGGTGAAAATATAAGAATATATCCAAAAAATTATAAGCATGTTTCAAGATCCCTCATCCCAAAAATAATTTAATAATTCAATGAACAACGATATCGATCTACTAAAATTACGAGACCTCAAAAAGCACAATACAAACTAAACTAACTACGTTTGAGTGATAATATAATAGAAACCAATCATGTCAAACTCTTATATATATATTATTTATCAAAAACGAATAAAATAATAATAAAACATCACTAACATCCCATAAAAACCATAATCAATTATTCAATAGAAACCAAACAAACCATAAGAGAGGTAAAATCATAAAGATCACCTATACACACAAAAAATTCACCATATCTACAAACATTATAGAAAAACCATATGTATAACGTGAAATATATTCTTAGGGCACAATAAAAAAGAGACACTATGGGTTAGAATAATAGTAAACTGTCACAAAGTGAACCTAAATAAAATAAAAATAGAAGCTAATATAAAACATGAGATACTATCAGCCACACCCTAGACACCATGAAGATATTAAAGATCCTTCCTATGTACATCCATCAATATTAAAACCTCATCACCTAGGTAACACATAATCTATCATCACAATATAAAACCCCATAACCAAATACAAAAAAGGTACACAAGGAAACCATCATCCCATAAGAACCAATCAAGGAGATCCCAAATAAATCCTCTAACCTGGAATAACCTCAAAATAATAAATAGACTTCAATTACTAATAATATATCCCAAAAAACAACTAGAACACAGCAGAGACTTATTCCAATATCTCAACAAGTCCCAAAAAACAAGCGCACAAAATCTCTATCTAATGATTCTCTAGGAATTTATAGAGAATTATTCATTTTCCACATAACTTCCTAATAACTCTACTACCTATAAAAGACTTGATCCCCTCTGAATACAATGTTTTTATTGATAAAATAGATCATGATATATGATGTAGAAGATAAATGTTCTGACTTAACCACTCAATTTAGCATTTGAGTAGAGATACGAACTTAACAAATGCCATCTAAATGAAATGGAGTTCATTTAGTGTATCATCATAAGAGTATAGACATATACTATTTTTTCTATCCATTATAGGATATATATATATACATGAAAAAACGATTCATGAAAATAATTAATTGTTGATTCATACAACCTAACTAATGGTTCCATCGTATGTAGGCACACCGAAAACATTGATCTCATTGAAACAAATTACATCATTCATACATAATAAAACCACATTTCATATATAAATCAAATTAATTTTAATAGAAATTATTGAAACAGTATACCTGATTAAAAAATAGAACATAAATATTTTCAAAATATTATCACCATTTGAAATAAATTTTTTATTTATGATATTAATTTCTATGTATTTCCATGGAAACCCAATTTATTTCAAAATAATTTTCCACAAAACACATAATTAAATTGACCAATTTAAAAAACAGAATTTACAAACTAAGGATCCCTTTTAAGATATACCACTAATAAAAATTTTCAAACCAAAAAATTCTTATAAAACATGATTACAATATTTTCACTCATAAAAAATTAAAAATTTATAATCTTTACTAAAACATTAAACATTATAACACAACTAATCTTCTCTAATAATAGCAACCATCACCAAACTCTATTTTTACATCCCCTATAATAGGTGATACTTCACCTTTGGAGTGATTCATGAACTAAATGAGGATAAAAAATTTAACAAATGAAATAAATCGTTATTTTGGGGTTATAAAGGAGTCCCCCAAACCATATGCACATTTCCTACATGGTAACTAGACCAAGGGGGATAGTCAGGTAGCTCTAGATCTTCCTCGACCACTACCCCAAGCTCAAGGGAAACCCTAAACCACATGAAACTCATTAGTAATTCCAACAACATTCCATATATAATATATAAACAATTCATTAATGAAATCAAAATCCAGGTCTCAAGCTTGAAAAACCCCTAGAAACTTGAGTCTCTAATTATAAGGGATCTTCTAACACTATTTCATTCATGTATCACAATATTTTTGAATAATTTTCACTATAAAACCATTATTTCTAATATAATAATGGGATTTATTTTTTTCATTATAAAACTATATTTGTGACCAAGCAAAATTCTTAATTCCCATGGGATAGAAATAAATTATATGGAATCAGAAACAACCAATAGAATTACTATCACACTGAAATTAGATTTAATTCACAAAAAATACTTCCCCAAAATATCTATCATGGATAATCTGTAATTGGTTGGACAATCCAAAATAACAATCAATTATAAAAAATTATGACCAATTTCAAAAATATAAAATAAATTAATCACTCATATCATCTCTAAATGCATTACAAAAAACAAACCCTATAGCTCAATATTCATTATTCCACATATATATATATATATATAATTCCTCACCTACTAAATAAATTGAAATATATATGTATAGCTGATTTGGCTATTGTAGAAAAGAAACAAAATAAAAATAAATTAATAGTGATGAATGGAAGATCCAAATGGACAAATGAATACAAAAATAATAAATTCTCCAAGATTATATAAGAGTTGAACCGAAAAAATGGATTATGATATATGAATAAGAATAAAAAATCCCAACAGCTCACCACCAACCATTACACATTCCATCATATTAATTATTAATCCATTATAATAGATTTGAAAATGTAATTTAGAATGTATATTTATCATATATATGTTTACAAAAAACTAATATCAAGACTCTATCCATTTAATAATCTTTCCTTTTAGATTTTCATTAAATTAAAAACCACATAAAATTTTTCATTAGAAATCACACATCCTATGTAAGATAACACCATATTCCATTTCAAATTTATCTTTAAACCCCTTAGATAAAATGATTTAGAAAGCAAAAACAAACTACTTTAAATTTAAAATCATTAAAATTGAATTATATTATTAAATAAAATAATAACATTAAATAATGGAATTCAACCTAGAGTGCCACACATGTCATGAAATTTGGGGATACAACAGAATGTCATGAAATCCCCATCACAAAACCACCATCCAAGAAGTAGGTCTCATTCACTCTACCCTAAATTTACTAATCCTAGGTTTCCTTGATAAATGACACAAAAATATAGTGTAATTAACACATTTAGTTGAATGAGTCTAGTAACACATCATTGATTTTTGGGATAACGGTGTTTACATCACTAGATTAACCAGTGTCAAAAGATTTAATCCACTCTAATTTTTCCTTACCATGTACCCAGGATTCACATGACAATGAAAAGTTTATTTCTCAATTTTCATAGTGTCCAAAGTTGTAATCACAAATCATAAAAATAACTCACCCTCCCCACCAATGCCTTCCTAAGAAAACACCCCCCGATCCATCTGCATGTCTCCACATATATCCAACACCACTCATTTAAGGGAAAAAATAAAAGGATATAGAATATGTTTTAACAGTATCATTAATTTTTAAAATAATATAAATTTTCTAATTGGTCTTTCCAAGAATTATCAAGGATTTTGAGGCCTTTATGACAATTCAATCAATTTTCATAAACACTCCTAAAACATCACACTTTAAAATGACCATTTGAAATCAATTTACAAATAAGTTCATATTTTAATATAAACTCTTAAAATATTAAAACATTAAACCTAAATTCATCATATGACTTTAAAAGGGTAAATACATTTCTAAACCCCATTATTTATTTAGAAAATTTATCAAAAAATTTTAACAATACATGGTATTTTAAGTATCACTTCAAATTAGTAATAATATTTTTTTTTCAAATTGAGTATTGACTTTATAGACAAATCCTCCTTTAAAATATCAATTTTTTTCTAAATTGCCATTTAGAAAATTTCTCTTACACATAATGTTTATGTTTTAATAAAAAATTATATAAAACATTCTTTAATGTTGGGAAACTCATTGATTTCTATGGAAACATAGAAAAATCAATATTTAATATTAATAAATATTATAAAAATAATTAATGATATAATTAAATATTTGAAACATGAATTTATAGTAGAATACAATAGTGTTTATAAAATTAAAATGTAGCTCATGGGAAAACCTTCCTTGAATTGAAGGTGAATGTTCTGAAAGATCAAATATGGATGAACGTATCTCAAAGAAGACATCACATTCTCTATATAAAAATGAATCTTGAAAATATAGAAAAAATAAAAGCTAGGGTTTATACAAGATGGTTTGGTGATATGATAAGATGAAAGTAAGCGGACAGAAAGAAGAGAGTTGATATGATTCCCTACCTTGAATATTCATTATTGAATCCAGATGATATCAATTTAGAATCACCAAGAAATATTATGGATCACATGGGGGATTCATGTGACCTTGGTTCATTAATGGGCGTTCAGTCGAGACACTAGGGGAATAAGGGGATAATGTGTTTTTAATTCAGTTAGGGAGGAATATTAATTTAATAAAAAAATAAAACTGAGTGAGTTACATTACATACATGTATGATTTAACAATCTATGTAGTAACTATCCAGCCAACACTAGAATCTCTAAAATCACTACACATCATCCCCCAAGGGGTGCCACATATTTTTACTCAAATTGCTTTAACTATTTAAAAAAATGATAAAAGTTCTTATATATTTGAATGGTAACATCATATATTAGTTAATATATTGGGGTAACCATTTTTCTTCTACATGCATTTAATATTTTATAATTCAAAGAATAAAAATTATACAAACAAAAAATAACACAAATTTACACAAACTAACACAACATAATATAAAATAAAATATTGTATCAACACATGGGTGTGATAGTTCTAGTGGTATAGAGTGAGTTCTATCCTTTTTGGGGTCCCCCTCACTATAGTGGTTGTAAGGGTTGTTGTCATTTAGGAGGGAAGGGAATAATTAGTGAGTTTTTTTTGGATTATTTTCCATATAATCATCCATTTAGGTTGTATGTTAAACTAAAATCTTTAAAATGTTAATATTTTGGGGTATTTTGGATGGTTAAATTCTAATATGTAAAATTAAGATAAAGTATTTTGTTAAAGGTGCTGAATAATTGAGTGTCTAGGGTGAGGCCACCAAACCATAGTACAAAATTTTTTTGCTGTGGAGTTCATTGTTTGCATGATTTCTTCACCTTGATTAAGGAAAAAAAATGTGTTTGAGGGTGTTATTCATGGGGGAATTATCTATGAGAAATGAGAGACCATAATTTTGTATGTTGTTGGGTTTAATCCTTTTAGTCTTTTATTGGACCATTGTGAAGACCACCAAGAAACAATTATAACCATTTAAAAAGGAATGAAGTGTTGACATATTTTGAAATATTCCTTATGGGAAATAATGATCCCTAAATGGAAAGGAGGATATATTAGGGTGCAGGTTCAAGTGAGGATTTAAATAGTTATGTGATTTGATGAATGGTGAGCATTAAATCACCATATTATAGATCTAGTCATTATGGATTCTACATGGGACAAAACATTTAAGAGAATTCATCATTTACATGGAGGTGAATATGTTAGTTTTCTAACATAAATTAAATAGTTAAAAAGGGCTCCAAGATGATGGGTTATTTTTACATTTTTAATACAATAATTTGTGTCTCATTTTCTACGTCCATTATAGCCTTTTTCAGTTAATTTTTGATAAGGAAGTGCTAGGTTTTTCTATATATGATTAAGGTTTTAACTATCATCTGTATTCGTCCTAGTCTCCCCCCCCCATAGGCCTTTTCTAATTCTCAAGAATTTCTTGGGGATTTTTCATCCCATTTGGAACCTTATATTCATTATTCTTCATGATTGGATTCACCATTTATTTTAGGTAGACTCTCATATCCCTCCATTGGTTATTATCATCCCTAATATCAGGAGGATAAAATAAATGCTAGTGTTCTATTTTTGTGGATTACAATTGATTTCTATATGAATGATGTGCTTTTATTGTCTTTAGGGAGTTTTTATGGATTTATTGGTTGTCAGTTTCATTTCAATTTTGAATGGTATCACACCATAATGAGGTAATGGATTTATAGACTCATCTTATATAATAAAGAATAATATTATTTATTATACATGTTTTGATTTCTTGTAATAAATAATCATTCATACAAATTAATTGATGTTTCTTAATGTGTACTTTTAGTCTTTAGTGAAAAGGAAAATATATTTGAAGCACCCATTA
Source organism: Viscum album (assembly GCA_963277665.1). Classification (NCBI taxonomy): domain Eukaryota; kingdom Viridiplantae; phylum Streptophyta; class Magnoliopsida; order Santalales; family Viscaceae; genus Viscum; species Viscum album. Next base: position 1,700,482,107 of record OY728141.1, on the reverse strand, counting down.
AAATATAGTAGAATTAATAACGGAATAATAAAATGAATATTTATAATATGGGATTTGAAAAGGAAATTTAATTTTATATATAAATTACATACTATTGTATTTGTTCTTTTTTGTTTATTAATATCATCGGTTATAATAAATAATATTTGGTAATTTTACCGAACCATGAATCAAACCGAGCTTGATAATTACTTGAATATGGTAATGGAAAAAGGATTTTATTCCCATGTTAATAATTGTGTGTTTGGATATTTTTATTCATACTTATGGGGATATTGTTCTTTCATGGGAATGTCATGGAGGAACCTTATCAAATTTAGAATAAGATAGTAATTGAATAACAGAAAAAATATTGGAATATTTTAGAATTGATAATTAGAATAGTATTATTCAAAATTATTTATGCATTTTTTATATTTTCCTCAGTATAGAATGTAGTTTAGTGATTTTGATGATTATTATATATTCCTGGTTTTTGGATGAAACTATTTTATAAAATGTAAATGGAAACAATTAATGACAAACAAGAATTAGAATTTTGAGTATTGATAAAAATGATAACATAAACTATTGATAAAAATTAGAGGGGTACAAGTGATGATTATTTTATTTATTTGAACTTACTCTTGAATATTTATAATCATATATCATGTTTAATGGAAATATTATTTTGAATATTTTTAAGGTCTAGTTTATCTAATTGATAATGGGAAAGTTATAAACTAAATTATTTTATTAATTAACCCAACTATTTAATGGCTCATGAATGTATGTGTAAGGAATAAGAGGAAGTTGATGAGTGACGAATATGTATTGATAAACTAAAACATAGGTAACTTAATTAATCTGTGAATTATTAGTGGGTATTGATATAACAATGATAATATAAATGTGAATTTATAAAAGTGGAAATAATATGTTTATTAGTGAATAATTGGTTTGTATAAGTGATTGTATGGATGAATGGGATTCCAATATCAATGAGTATAAATATCGGAAGTATGTTAATTGTTTTTGTAGAGAGAATATAATTATTTAAGTATATAATTAAAATGATCCATGGGATATTAATGAATTATGAACAATTTTGGTATCAATGAATGAATATTAAATTTAATGAAGTTGGGAATTGGAAATCATGGGGATAGAGGTAATGTGTAAATATGAAATTTCCTATTTGTGGGGTTTATTTTTTGGATGCAATGGTATTGAAATAGATGATTATTATTTTCATCACAATATTATTTAAATATATGTTTTATGTTGTGGATATAATTATTTTAGTAGTTATGGGGAGATTATGGTGTTGGATTAGGGGGTCTTGCATTATTGGGGGAGGGCATGTGTTTTTTCTCTATATATTAATTATATCCTACAGTAATGGTTATTATATGGTGAAAATGTCATATTTGATAGAAATTAATTATGCTCATATATAGTGGGTGGTGGTATCTAGTAGTGATGGTGTATATGTGGGGGATGTACACATAAGTAAGAGGGAATGAGGTTCAGGTATTGTTTGTTTAAATTAGCCTATAGAAATATAGTTATAAAGTGGATATGGGGTGATGATATGTGAAAATATGTTTGGGGATATGTGGTGATGTAATATATGATGGAGGAATGGTATTTATATTAGGAAATAATGGATTGAAAATATATATTATCAGGTATAATAACATGATTCTATATTTATTTTAGAATAGATTTATATTTATGATATTCTACAATATGTTTCACCTTCGTATGTCCTTAATTTGTTTGTGTTGGGAAAATCCACTAGTTTTTGATCAATTTATTTAGAACTTGTCCATGAAATAACATGGAAAATATATGAAGGGGTTCCTATCTCTACATATGGATGTTTTTTGGTAATGGTTACATTATTATTTTTGAATGTTATTGATAGATTATAGTTGGATTCACGTGATGTGAGGGGTTTGGTAGCGGCTATTGTGGAAGTGTAAGGGGTGTTGTGGCAACATAACATTATTATTTTGTTTTTATATTTCTTCTAATTTATAATAATGTTTTTTAATTGATGGTTTGTCTCATAATTAATCATTAATATTTATTTCCCAAGGATATTTATTTTTCATAGAAGGATGAGCATAAAGGGTACTCTTATGTGATAAACCCTCTATAATTTGATTGGTTTTTTTCATTATTATCATATATTTATTGGAGATTTTGTTTGGGTAGCTTCGATATGGTTTGTAGATGACATGAATTTTATAGTTCCTCTTTGTAACATCCCGAGTGAAGATGCCACCTAACTGTTCATTGAGCCCAGTTGTCCATATGGACTTAAGCACATGTCCCCAAAATCGAGGGGAGGTAGACTATAAGTTAGGGCCTAGGTTTGGTAGTGAGGAGACTATTCCCTCATTAGTAGAGGGCAACAATTTGGAAAAAAGAAACAGATAATAGAAATACTAATACCATTCAACATATTTAAATAATGGATTCCAGATAATATAAACACTCTGGTGTTATATCATGTAAAAAAATGTTTGTAACATGTCTCTATGAAATTAAGAAAACAAGACACAAGGATATCATATAGAGTAAAAAATTCAATTGGCATATAAGAGTGAAATTGTCCTAGTAGCATATGAATCCTAGGATTGGTCCCACCCTTTCCTACTCCTAAACATAATTTCATATACCTAAAAGATGGCCCTTTCCCTTATCATCACCTGCAACCATATAATATGTTTCGTCCGAATGCATGACCGAAATATGTTTTTAGAATAATCACAATAGGAAACCACCAAAGGTCTTTTCCAATCTATTAGTAAGTATATATAATAGGCAGTGTAACAATGTTGAAGTAGTATGCTATGAAATACTCAAAATAAAATAGTCCTATAAGCACTGGGTTCTAATTACATTCTATTAATATTGAATCAAATATTATATTAAATTGATATTATATGTATTGAGATCCTTCCTAATCTCGGTGATCCCTCATATAGTATAATTCACCACAGATGACTCCAATGATCATATAGGAATGTTTATGAAATGATCAAAAGAAAGATTATGGGTTGTGTTTATAGACTTGTCACGAACCATAGAGTATTTGAATAACCTCTCGCATATCCATAAAATTCCTACATTTTAATTCAAGGGTCACACTAGGTAAAAATCCTCAATCACCTTACAAGGTCATCCATAACGAACCTCATAGAGGAAAAGCCAGTATCACTCTTGGTGTAGTATAATATATGTCATTATGCCCTTCTTTTCGAGTCCTATAGGGATCCCATGTATCACTCATGATATAATCCCTACCTATTGAGTTCATCTTTAGAATCCTATAAGGATCCATGACTCACTCGGCATATACAGATCCTATGTGAGCTCGTCCATTGCATCCATGTTTCACTCATGAATTATCATTTAATTAACAATCCTCTCGATACCATCCAAGGAATTCCAGGAATACAAGAATTTCTCAATGGACTATGTTAAGTTAGACATACAATAAATTCAATGGAATTCCATAGAAATATATTTTTCTATCAAATAAATTTAACATTCAACCATAAATGTTTCATTTATATATCATCGAATTCTATTCCATTTTACAATTATCAGAATAATAACATCGCTCATGCTTGCGTACGACCTGCTATTTCTATGATGTTATGTGATCAATTCTAAATGATATCCATTAAATGTTGATTATATAAATTTAAATAATGAATAATGATGATATGTATTGTAATAATATAATTTTTTTAATAATATTAATATTAAATAAAAAGTAGAAATGGAACTTATTAGAAAAAACACGCATAAGAAAATGATTTATTTTATACCCGAATAACAAGTAATAATGAGTTATTATTACTGAACAAATGATAATATGATCATATATGATATAATAAAAATAAATATAATTCTAAAATAAGTCAATGAAATCATTTAAAACAATATAAAAGTGGTTTGGATACACACAATGTATATTATACCTAAGGTAAGGGATTATTTTTTCTCACTATTATTTCAGTGGGACATATGCCATATACACCACCTATTTATTTTGTGTGGTGTTTACACATCCCATTAATGATTTATGATTCTTATTATAATGGTTATTATATTTACATATTCATATATATTTTTATTTTATAATTCATACAATTCAACTGATTATAAATGGTAAGGGGTAATATTTCAACCTCATTATTATCTGAGATTTTTTATATGGAATTAATTACTTGTGTATATTTATCATCCATTTACTTGTTTTCTAAAAAATTGTTTTCATAAAATATTTAATGTACCAATATGGATATTTATAGTAAATTTTACCAATTTCATAATTTTATTACATATTTTGGAAGGAATCATTCTTTAGTTTTCAATACGATGTACTTTTTGAATCTTCCAGAAAAAGAACGAGGAGAATGTTTTTTATCTTATAAAACATGATTGGAATTATAAAATTTCATAATGGCTTATTTACATGTAGCTTCCCTTATAATTATTCTTGTTAATTTTAAAATAATAACTTTCATTTTAAAATTTTTTTTTGTTTTATGAAAAAATCATTAATAAAGAAGATAGGTTATTTAGCTATAAAATTAATTTCTAGTGTTTTAACAAAATTAATATCCATATAAGATTAAGGATAATTTTTCAACTATATATTCCATATTATTCATACGGTTGATTATATTTATTATGGAATAATATTAATGAAATCTATTTTATTTACATGGATTATGTTATGATGGAAGGATGTTTAATATACTCATTTTATACTTGGGGTTTTGTTATGATGAATGTTTTATGTTTTTATGGAAAAAATATGTATGGTTTTTAATATGTGATTTTTGGACCTATATATCTCTCCAAATCATTTGGTAATGATTTATATCTCATGAGATATAAATGAGTAGAATAACCATTAAATATAGTTGAGTAATACCACGGTGGAATTATAAGTAAATCTGGATTAGTAATACAGGGCTAAAATGACAGGTAAATAATTTTCATTAATAAATGGCTGAAACAGTTAGTAAACATGGTTCAGTAATGGATATTGTCCACTATGATGGTGTTAGAAATGATCCTTGTCAAATAGGGAAATAATTTTCATTTCTTATGTGTTTTCCACAAGTTAATATTTTATGCAAATGATATTTTATCATAGTTCATGTTCAATTGTAATTTATTACTTACGTAATTCCAATATTTATTTTCTGAATGAAGATTTTGAAATTAAAAAACATATGTTCATGTTTTTACATTCTTATGTTCATGTTTTCAATTTTTTACCTTATAGACAATTTTAGATCACTATAAATTTTTTTATTTTCCATAGGATATAAATAATGGGTTTAGGTAGGAAAAATAAAGGTGATTATATTTATGAGAGATTTTGATGATCTGTCACCAAGATAGAAAAATATGTTCCATGATTACAAAAAACCTAAACTAATATTGTATTTGTAAGTTAATTTTTGTATTTTATTAAATATTACACTAAATAAATGTAATTTCCTTGTATTTCAAGCTCACGTTGTTAGTGTTCGTATCAAAATGATTGTTTAGTCCACCATTGGAAACAAGGATGTGAACACATTAGTGATATCCCTATAAATATTTCTATGTATATGCCTAGATATTTTCTAATGTAATTTCTATGTATATGTTATAATCATACGGTTTTTTATAATCATCACAAATATATGGTTAATTTTATGATATCATATATTGAAATATTATATGTAATTTACCCTACGTAGGTGTTTCTAATCACTAATATATATTTCTCAAAATTTTTATTATGGACTTCGTCAATGGAAATAATTACATAGTACATAGTTAACCGTTGAATGTTTTAAACATTGAATTTAATTGAATTTTTGTAGTTCTATTTTCTAAGTAGAAATATCAAGAATATAACCTTGAAAATGGTACGAGTATTGTTAATACTGTTGAGGGTAGATATATTGTAGAGGATATGTGAAATTTATGTGACGTTCTTCCAGTATTGTTTACATTTTTCCTAAGAAACTTTAGGTTGAGAAAAAATAAGACGAGATTTATATTTTTGGAATGATAAAGATGATGGATACTAAGTAATTGTTTAATAATAAATTTGGATTATTTATTTCTATATGTTTTAGAATTCAATGATTATGTTATATGAATCATGAAATATATATAGGTTTTCAGTATACTTTCTCCATCAAGGAATGGAATGGATAAGATGAATAGTCATCAGGAGACAAAAAATTTATTTATGGTTATGGTGATATAATTGGTGAACAAATGATTAACGGGAAGATAACCCTTAATATGTACCTTATGTTATGATAATGATGTATGGATAATGATGTGTAGGATTTGAATAAGAAAATTTTATGATACTTGTTTCTTGGGAACTAATTATCGAGTCATTGACAAAAGTGTTATGATATCATGGATTAATATACAAATTTTTGTGACTTAATTTATATATCAAATACGTTTTTGAATAATTAAACATTAATGTTTTCAATAATGATATTTGATAATTTATGTTGTTATGATTACTCAAGAAATTAATTAAACATTCATGTTTTGTGGATGGCATTACCTGATAACACTTTAGGAAGGATAAATTCAAATTCATCTCATTGAATATGAGATGAAGTGAAATTTGTTCAAGGAACAACCAATGATGATATTGTACTAAAATCATGTAAGTATGTATTCTCATGTTCATTCTCTTTAGGAAAAAGATCATGAAAAATAAAATTGTCATTGTAGTACGTTGTTATTTTATGAATCAAGTGGTCCCTTAAATCATCACATGTTTATGGATTTTTTATTTTTAGAATTATCCTAACCCTGTTATAGATCACTCTCCAATAGCACATGATAGATAGAATTTTTTATTCCATATCCTTGTTTTTTTATCCCACCTATATTCTCCAATGTAAAAACCCAGTGATGAGTTAATTTGGGTAACCATTAGGTTTCTAAATTTTCTTTTTAAAATGATTATTTACTATTTTTTTAATAATGTGGACTTATATGAAAGAAAAAAATCAAGTAGTAAACCATTTACAAGCTCAATTAATTTGGAGGGAGAAATTCATTTTAAGGGGGATATAATGTAACACCACATGATTTTTATGAGATATAGATTTTTTAATTTGTTTGAAGTATTTTTTTTGTATAATACATCAAGAAAATGTATTGAAATATGAATCATTTGCTTATTGTTAAGTATACAGGATTCTCACTTTGGCTTGTATTACACATAAGTCCATGTTCATTCGATATAATTCATTTCACGCATGATTAAGTATATGCGAAAAACTAAACATTATTATTTTACCTTATAAACTTGATGTTAAAAGGTTGGGAATGAATAGTTTTAAATGATTTATGATCTTTTTACAAGTGTATTTAATTAATTATTTTGTTGAAAATTATTAATAAATGAAAATAAAACCTCAATTTTTTTAAAAGAATCATTTTTTGAAAAACTAATTAAATTAAAAAAATTGAGTGTATATAATAATAAAATTACCCTTTATGAATAAAATTAACTAAATTTACATGTAATATATTCAATATAAATTTTAAAATTCATCATATATGGTTTCTATGCATGATATAAGTATAAATTAAATTTTTTTGATAAACTAATTATTTAAAAATAAATAAATTTTACCGCCGTTTATAAGGGTATGAATTTTAAATATAGTTCTTTAAAATTTTATAAGTTATTTTAGACAAAATAAACATCCTCTTTGGAAGAGGGACATTAAAATTTATATTGGAATAAATTTTGGGTTTTTCTAAGAAAATTTATATTTTAATGATTTGTAAAAAATACTGCATTTTAATTGAAAACAACTTTTTCGTCTAATATATTTGTGTTGATAGATATTCATTTGAATTGTTTTTAAATTATATTTGGATTATGTATTTGTAATTTAATATAATTATGGTCATTTAATGTATCATCAAAATGAAATTTGATATGAACAAACATCATTCTTTTGATGGGTTTAACTTAAATAATCTCATTTTATACCTTTGACAACATGAATTATTTAATATTAATTTCTAAAATATCAATGTTTTTAATTTTAAAAAATGTATTCAATATTTGTAATTAATAGGGATAAATTATTTAAATAGGACCTTTTTATGTTTTTTGGATATTAGGAATAGTAATTACATTAATTTTTTAACCATAGTTAATGGTAAATCAAGTAAATTAGGATAAAAAATAATATGAAAAGGAAAATAAAATTACCCTAACACATTAAAAACCATATTTTATAAATAAAATTATACCTCAACACCAGAGGATAAAAATTGATAAATTTAATGGACTTTTTCCAGGAATGTAATGTAATTATTATTTAAAAAATAAGAGGTTACAACATGTCACTCTCTTATCTCTTATAAGTATTACATTTTTAAATTAGTGATAATCACAATGAAACTAAGAATATAATTTGTCTAATTATAAATAATAAAATTATCTATATCTTGTGAAGTTATTTATAATTTTTATAGATTAAATAATTTCTATAAATAATGACACAACAATGATACAATAATTATTTTATTAAGAAAAATAACAAATAAATGAAATTAGATATATGGAAATAAATATTATATTACATAATTCATACCATACATGAATTTAAATGGTTACTATGACATTTTATAAGACAATTAAATTATTTAATAAAATTTTATATCTCTATATAAATTTTATTTATATTCATTGAAATAAATACTATAAAATTGAAACTATTGATATTTTATTTAAAAAAATATTTCATTAAATTATTTAAAAATCATAAAAATATTTTAAAATAACAACGTTACTGTGATATTGTCTAAACTTTCTTCAGGAATCCACTTTTTATATGGTCACCCTATATAATTATAATTTATAAACTTAATACAAAAATTTTTGTTACTATAATTAAAATTAAAATTGAATATTTAATGGTAAACCAAAATTATAAGGTTTAAAATAAAATAAATACATGTCTAAAAATAATAGGATGAGAGGATTTAGAACTATACTCATCTTATATTATGAATATATCAATTTAGAATCATTTTTTGATAAATTAATTTATAGTAATTTAATATTTTATGACTTTCTAAGGGTGCAATCACCAAAATTATAAAAGGGATCCTCCTCCCTCACCTCTCCACGAAAATTTGATACTCCAATCGTGTCCATACCCTACCCTTTAACATAATGAACTTCTTTATTCACATTATAGTGGTTCTGGTCTTCTCAATAGAACAACTCTAGTGCCTTTAAGAGGGGATTTAGATGAAGCATGTCAAGGAAGAGGGAATCTCCTCTACTGATTCTTTCTAAATTATTTTTTCTTATAATTCATCATCATTAGATATTTCATTATAATGTAAAAACACTAATATCACTCATATAATGATTTGTTATTATAATTATAAAACAATCATATTCCACCTTCTCCCCATCCAATAAAAAATGAAATCACCTCACGTGTGTATAGACTGCTTACCATCACTACGTCGTGGGTTAATCATTTTTTCACCTCAACCTTACTTGGTTGGATATATTGATACAAATAATAACTATATATGAATATTATGACATTATATGGATTATGTAACAAAATTTATAGCATACATATCTATACTATTTCACAATCATCAGAATGATGTCGTCACTCATGTGTATGTATGACCTACCATCTCCACGATACGATGTGATTGGTTCTACAAGATATCCATTGAGCAATGATTTTGTAAATGTATAGAATAAATAAATATTATATTAATTTTATTAAAATAATTTTTAAATGATATTAATATGACCTAAGTAGGATAATAATAACGTATTAATCAAAACATGCCTAACCAAATGAAGCAGTTTATATGAGAATAACGATAAGTAAAGAAAAATTATTACCAAACATATATAAATAAGACCATATATGATATCATAAAAAATTAATTTGATTATGGAATAATTCAATGAAATCATTTAAATCATTATATAGGGGTTCATATATACACAAATGGGAGCTGACCTATATTAAGGGATTAATTTTTCTCAATGTTATTTTTGTGGGACGTATTCCTTATACACCACCAATATCTTTTGTGTGATGTTTATGCACCAATGATTGTTTTATAATTCTTGTTATGAATGTTATGATATTTAAAAATTCATTATTTTCTAAAAAAATCTTAAAAAGTGTATCATTCCACTATGGACTTCATATGTCAATTTTACCCATTTTGACTTTTATTACAAGGGTTGGAAGAAATATTTCATTAGTTTTCCATACAAGATGCTTTTTTACATTTATGGAAAAAGTACGATGAGATTGTTTTTTTAACTTATATGGAATGAATTGAATTTTATTTTTCATTATTAATTATATCCATGAATCGTACCATATAGGTTTTCAAGTTTTTATTCAAATAAATTATTTTCCTTTAAAATTGAATGGTGTTTTATGAAAAGAAATAAATTTTGATGAAGAAATTATATTTTTCTCAAAAATTAATATAAATTGTTTTATCAAAATTATTTTACATCTATGATTAAAGATATTTTTTACGTATACTCTCCATTTTATTGTTTTTGTTGATTGGGTTTATGATTTAATGTTATTTATGAAATCCATTTGTTTTACATGGATTATATTATACTGGAACGATGTTTAAGAAACCATTTTTAACCTTTAGGTTATGTTATGATGAATGCATTATGTTTTTGTGGAACACATATATATGGTTTTTGTTATGTAACTGGTGGGAACTATATCTCCCCAGAACGAATTAGGTAATGATTTATATTTTAATGAGAAAGAAATTTATAGAATAGATAGTATATCTAGTTCAATAATATAGGTCTGGAATGGTTTGTAGCTCAAGGTCAGTAATACAGGGCTATAATGACAAGTAAATATTTCTCAGTAATACAAGGATGAAATGAAAAGTAAACTCGATTTAGTAATAGTCTTAAACCACTAAAATGGTCTTCGAAAAGATCTTTGGATTATATGGAAATGATTTTTTAAGCTTATGTATTTTCCTCATTTTCATGTTTTATTCCAATGCTATATTATCATTCCTAATGATCATTTATGATTTATGCCATACATTCTTTATAGATTTATCTATGACTCATGATTTTGATATCCAAAACATATGTTCATGTTTCTAAATTATTATGTTTATGTTTTATATTTTTTCCCTTTCTGAGCATTTTGGTTCACCCTATATATGTTTTTATTTCTCTTGGGAGATAAATATTTATTTTTGGTAGAAAAACTAATGGTGAACATATTTATAGGAGTTGTTTGACATCTTACCCCGATCTAGAAGAATGTGTTCTATGATTCTAGAGGAATAATACTAATAAGGTCTTTGGGAATCTATTTGTGTAATGTATTAAGTAACTTAAAAATAAAATGCAATGTCCATGTACATCAAGAATGTGTTATTAGTGTAACTTATAGTTAAGTCAAATGATTATTCCTTTTACAACATTTAGATGCCAGACATCATAATGGAAAATAATAGGAAGACATAAATTTAACTCCCCCAATAATTTCTCTCATCTCTACAACGTTTTACTCTATATGAAAAAACCATAAGCTCAATGAGAAAAATATAAACTCACTGAAAAATAATCACAAAAATTAATATTGTTTTAAAAACATCATTTGGACTTAATGTTTTGTTATTTAGAATAGCTTCATACATTCTTCAAACTATCTACGTGTACTCTCAAACACATGTCAAAAAAATCAAAATTAGCTTATAAACTATTACAAATCCTCGACTATCATTTAGAACAAATAATAACATATAATAACTTTATTAAAAACTCCATGTGAACCTTAATATCCCATTTTTGACTTACTGGAAACATATCTTGACTTTTCAAAAATACCTTAAATCTGTTCTCACTTCTACTAGGTGGATGAGAATTATGAAACTACTAAAAATCCATTATGATAATAATTTATCATCAAGCAACCAAAAATGGTTATGATTTTTCGAGAATTCCATCCTCAGATGATATTTATATTTGGTCAGCTCACATATATATCCTCCACCTTAGTTCTTAAATCAAATCTCACATTCAAAAATCATTCTCATTCATTATTAATAATATTTTTAGGTAGATAAGTGGTGATAAATTCTTTTATTATCAATAATTATCTTCAACATTGAAAAACAAGTATTAAAATATTTATCCCATATAGTAAATGAAATATAAATCATTTTTGGGGCCCAGTTCTAAATTTATCCAATTGATTATGGTGGGATAAACATGGATTTTCGGCCACAATTTAGATAACATGTCCCCTTATGATGCATTTTGTGAATATGTATGCAATCTTATTTTGAGTATAAATATATTGATGATTGATATTTAAATTGGACACTTTATTTAAGGAAAGGATACCTAAGGTTGATATAAATGGATCCATTATTTTATAAAGGCTTATTTTATAGATTTATTATAGTCAAGCTGTTATTAAAAATCCTCAATGGATTTTTATTTTTAACTCTAACATATGCTTACTATATAACAACCATAATACATGTTTACGTGGTTGATTCTATGCCAAAAATTATTCCTAAATAATGTAGAGTTTCATTGAGTAATACTTATGATTATACCACCTCAGAAAGCTCTCACCAATGAAAAAAATCCCATCTGATGTGGATTTTCTATATATATAAACCCCTGCCCAGCCTACATTAATATATCAAAATAGCTCAAAATTTCTTCTTCATTTGTAAAAAATTCTATAATCCATGGTTACCTTCAAAAATCTCATTATCGTAATTTTCCCATCCATGTGTGACTCCCTTTGGTCACCTTGATATCAATTATAATTTTTCAAAACTAGGCAACGTCCCTTCATAATATTTTTACATATAATGATGAAATGAATAAAACTATTAATAATTTATTTTCCATGTAAATGAAAAAATTCCATGTTATATTATTTATTTATAGAAATAAAATGAAATAAATTTGTTTTTTACACTATTATAATATATATCCATAATTCTATAATATTCTTAAAATAAAAATAATCGTCATAACCACTATTAGTGTTGATGTTTTATAACAACCATTATGATTATTATATTCTAAGTGTTGTGATATGATCTAATTGAAAAATAAGGAGGATATGATGGACTCGGTAGTATAATGATACCCTATAAATCGCATTAATTAGAGATTTAGAAGAATATTGAATCACTAGGATTTTCCATTGACCATGAATAACCCTCGATTCAAAAAAATAATCATAATAGAAACTAGTTATGATTGATATTTAAGATCATAGAGATCACTAGTCAAACCATGTTCATTGAACCACACCAAGAAAGTATAATTATTTCACTCATTACACATAGGGTGAATGTAACACCCCATGGTTTTAAAAATAAATATTGAATGAATAGAACATTGAGTCCCAGAAAAACAACACATTTTATAATCTTTCGGTTAAACACAACATTTCCTCTACTGTGTTTATAATTTCAAAAAATTGTCACCTATAGTTGTGATCACTACGTCATTTTGAGTTTGATAAAACAAACATGATTTTTGGTCAGTAGTAACATGACCATATTAATAGTAATATGAATAGTAATATGACTCTTATGAAGAGTAAATAATGATATTATTTTATTTTATTAAGGTAATAATATAATAAGATCGTAATTATTTTTTCAATTTGAATTAAAACTAATTATACCTTTATATTTTTTTTCAAAATAACTATGATTTCACATAAAATTTTATTTTATTATATCTATAAAATTATTTTTGAAAAATGGAGTTCAATTTTTAATTATACACATCGAAAAAATTTATGGGTGAGTTATTTGGATTTTTTTTTGAAATTCATGAATTTTTTATAAATAGTGAAATACATTAAAATACTGTATATACATATTATCAGTTAAATAAAATATTTATGACATCATGAGTGATGAAATCCCATATGGTTAGAACTCACATGCCCTATTTACTATTTTGGGTCACATGAAACAAAACTATTGGATCTCTTGACGAAAATAATAAAATAATGAATAAAAATTTAAATTTTACTCCTCTCTTCAGCTATAACCCCCCCCCCACACTCCCACTTCTCTTTAATCCTCGAAGTATTGAATCCTTACAATTTTCTACCCAATTACCCTTCCCTAGTCACTCCCCACATCCAAGATGCTCTTGTTATTTCTAAAATACAAAAACAACTTCCTATAAGGAGGTTCTGAAAGAGATTATTTCAAGATGTAAAACAACTTTTTTTTCATTTAGTTTCATTTCAATTTATCTTCATTTTATTCTCTCCCCACCACATCTGTAGAAATTACCATGGAAAATATAGTATCAAAAATATATAAGAATTATATCATGTTAATGTAAGAACCATCATCAATATTATTTCTCTCTCCCTTTTATTTTATAAATGAAATTGACGTCCATGAGATTCTTATTTATAACCTTCGTTGATGATGAAGTTTCATTCTTCAATTTAGCCTTCATTACTACTCATTAAACCATTTTTATGGTTGAACCCGTCTATAATATATTTATTATATCCTATTTAATATTAATTAACTAGTACATGTACATATTATATAATAATAAGACAAAACTAGTTCCTAATAATCAAAATACAACTTAAATGATCTAAGTGAATGTCATTAATAATTAATTTAATTATTCATCCTATTTACATGTAAAAAATGATATAAATGTCCATTAATACATGTGTATTTTCATAAATAATTCTTTATTTAAATTCTATATGTTTACATCCCTTCCACATGAACTCCATTAATTAAAAAACAAGTGAATCGATTATGAAAATCAAGAAAATGAACACTCTGTAACAGCTAAATTTATCTTAATAAATTATCAATAAGAACATACATAAACTACATTTTTTTATGATAAAATAAATACATGTCTATGGGGTTTTGATATTATATACTAATATGTCTAATTTATTATTCTAATACCTTATGTTTTTGAACGGAACACATTCAGATTTATGGTAAGGGTTGTCCACCCGAACTTCCATTTTCATTCGGTTTACATTCATTGTCTAATTTCCTCAATGAAATTATTATATATTATTACGTACTCATCATAAATTATTTTTGATTATTCTATATATTTACATCAACCAGAATCCTTCATTATTTTATGGATAGGTACATGTATTAAATGGAATGTTCAAAATTGTTTCTGAAATAAAAGCTCGATTCAAGGGAATTTCTGAAATCCGAACCCATTTTCAAGTACAACCCACAATATTATTTAATAAAACATTATATATATTAAATAAATAATTTTTTATGAAAATAATACCATTATTAACATCTTGTTTTATAAAATTATTTTTCCAAAAGAACTCTTCTTCTCAATGTAAAATAGTTTTTATCTCAATAATTACTCAAAGATTTTATAAGAGCTTGTTCATCTATATCAACTCTCTTATTTATTCATATATATTATTGAGATTAATTATTCATTTTATAATCTAATATATTTATATTAATGATTTATAATTATTTTTTAGTTAATATTCTATCTTTAAACCATTCACCTATTTAATCTGATTAGTTAGTGTTTATGCTTAATGTTTGTGAAAAGTTATTTACATTTCATATATTAGTTTCAATATGTAACAAACGAGAATTTTATGTTATATAAATCATCAAAGGAATCTTTTTCTACACGACACTTACTTGGCTTGCTTTACACGAAATCGCGACTTTCCTCGATAGCTTGCGTCGTACGCAATACCGAGTTTCACTAAACAACGATATGCTATTAAAATATTATTAAAACTAGTCGTTATGAATAGTAATAACCACTTTTTGAAATTTTATAAATTTTATTTTTCAAAATGGACTTCATTTTTGGATTCGGAATATCGAAATTATCCAAGGGTGAAATTTTGGTATTTTTCTGAAAACTTTCACTTTTTGATGAATAGTGAAACCACTAAGTGGTAGTTAAAAAAACTGATTTTTTCATAAAAATTAATTTTACCGCTTCTGTGAGTGGAATTTCAAAAATCCGAGAGACATGGTTGATGTCAGTAAGTAAAATGTGGTTCAATGAGATGAAAATAATTTTTTGGTGAATAGTACCTTTTTACTTTTTTTTACGACGGTAAAAAGTAAATATGGTAATTAAGGATAAAGATGATATTATTATTACCCTAAAACATGTCCTAATTCTATTGGATAAATGTAATTCGACCAAAAACAAACTTAGGAATAAAATATGACCATTTTGGCCCACTTGGATTAGATTAGGACATTTATTATCAATTTATTTAAAGAAGGGTTAAAATAGTAAAAATCAAAGTTTAATAAGTAAATAATTTTTAATATGGGGTTATACATAAGATAAATTAGACTATAAATATTCCTTAGAAATCTAAAACTATTTCCTACATAATGGTATTTTATTTGTAATTTTTAGACATTAAAAAATTTAATTTATTTATGACACAATGATGATGCAGTAATTATATTATTAATGAAATATTGACATAATTTATGTTATAAACACCAAAATAAATCTAATTTGAGACTTTATATGAATCCCACTAATTTTATAGGTTAATATGACATTTTGGTATTGATTTAATTAACTTTTTTCGAACTAATAATTCTATTATGATTTTCACAAAAATCAATTACTAAATAGTTTCAAAATTGACATAAAATATTTTTTAAAACAAATATTATATTGGTAATTCTTATTTTATTCCTAAAAATCTATGGTTCGGCCAAAAGACTTAGATGAGGATATATATATTAATAATAGACAACTTGGGGTTCGTTTGGCTGCTTATAGTATGTTTATTAACCTTATAGTATAACAACACAAGAAGACATGGTAAAAGTAAAATTATTTAACGTAATGTTAAATCTAAATGATAAGGTTAAAATTGGAACCTAAACATGTCTAAATTCTATTGGATGAGAGGAGTTAGACCCATCCCCACCTTAGCTTCGAAATATATCAATTTGGAGCTATTTAAAACCATACATGACTTTATAATAAAATAATAGTTTTAGTTATTACAAAGGTGCCCCTCTCCTCCCTTATAAAAGGACACCTCCTCCCCCTCTTCCTCACACCACATTGAGCCTTCAAACTCGGCCAACCCCTGAAACATTCTCCTCTCCACTTCCCTAGAGACATCCTAGAGGTCCTGGTCTGCTTAAAAGACCAATTTTAGTGCCCTAAAAGATGGTCTCAAAGAAACACATCAAAGAAGAGGTAATGTCTGTTACAGATTCTTTCATCTTTATTTCTTCTTCCACTTATTCATATTTAGTTGTTTCATTATGAAGTAATAACATTAGTATCACTCACATACTGAAATGTTATTATAAGTATGAAACAACCCTATTTCACTATCTATCCATCCTACGGAAAAATAAATCACTGCCCGTGCGTACGTATGGAATACCGTCTCCACGCTGTGGTGTAATCTATTTTCCACCACCACCTTACTTGGATGGGTATAATGCTGTAAATAATGACTATATATGACTATTATAAATTGATATTGATTCTGAAATAGTATACATATACTCCAATACAATTCCACGATCATAGGAACGATATCATCAATCGTGCGTACGTCCGAAATACCGTCTCCACGATGTGATGCGACTCGTTCTACATGATCTTCATTTCATAATGATTATATAAATGAATTGAATGAATGAATATGATATATATTACTCTAATACCATTCTGGAAATAAGGTATCTATAACCTAAAGAAAAGAATAAGAATTTATTCGATAAAACACACATAAGAACAAAAAGTTATAAACACCCGAATAACAAGTGGCAATGAAATATTACTACTAAGAAGCTAAGAATACGACCATATATGATATCATAAAAATAAGTATGATTCTGGAATAAGTCAATAACATTATTTAAATCATTATACAGGATGTTCGGACACTTACAAAGCAAGTCGGACCTAAGGTAAGGGAAATATCACAATCTCATTTTTATCTGAGATTGTTTATACTTTGGTATTTACTGGGGTGTATTTTATCATCCACATCCATGTTTCCTCAATATGTAATATTTATATCCTTCTACCATAGTTTATATCCAATTTTACCCTTCGGTGAGTATTTAGTAAAAGATATGAAAGGAATCTTTTGTCGTTTTTCGTACGAGATACTTTTTTGACTTTTCCGGCAAAAGTACGAGAAGAATGTCTTTTTTAACATATACTGCATGAATGGATTTTTAAAACATTATTTCCAAGAATATTCCTTTGCAAGTTTTCAAGTTTATTTTTAATCAACATATTTTAGTTTAAAGTTGTATGACATTTTAAGAAAGGAAAAATGTTTTTGAAGCAGAAAGGATATTTTCCTCAAGAATTGAGTTCAACTGTTTTATCAAAATTATTTTCCATCTAAGATAATAAAGGGTTATGTTTTTATCCCTATTATTACATTGATTTGATTATGTTGTGATGGAATTATATTTTTATGAATTCCTTTATCTTATATGAATTGTTTTATGATGCTTAAGATTCCCATTTTAATTACATGGGTTATGAAATGATGTATGATTTATGATTTTGTGGCACACATAAGAATGGTATCATTTTGAGATGGGTGGGACCTATATCTCCCTCCAATGCATTGGGTAAAGATTTTATATCTCATGAGATAGACATGGCTAGAACGGTAGGTTATACCGGTTCAGTGAAACAGGACTGAAACGAGGGTGACTCGGTTCAGAAATGGACTTTGTCCACTAAGATAGTCTTGGAAATGAGTCTTGACTAACAAGAAATTATTCTCTATGATTATTTGTGTATGCCACAAAGTTTCTTGTTTTATGTTATGATTATTGTGATTACATTTCACTTCCATGATTTATCCCATGTTATGAAATTATGATCTCTTTTGCAGGTTAAGATTTCCAAAAGTTATGTTCTTGTGTATACGATGTGATTGATATTTCTTTTTTTTACCCTTACTGAGCATTTGAGCTCACCCTTTTGTATGTTTTCTTTCCCCAGGTTAGGAAGAAGGTTATTAAGTAGGATATTCCAAAAAGGGACTCCAGATATGATGAAATATGTGGGAGGCAAAGTTGATGCTTTATGAACAAGTTGTTTATGTTTCCCAGTTTCTAAAGACACTATACATATACGGTCCTTTCATGGTTTTGTTATATGTTTTAATAAGTATGATTAAATTTTGAAGTATTAACAATGTATGTAAAGTATGGGTCGTTATAGTTGGTATCAAAGGGAGTTTATACCAAAGACGGCTTTCCGTACAAGGTATAGAAACTATGAATTTTTAGTGATGCCATTTGGTCTTACTATTGCCCGTACAATCTTCATGGATCTGATGAATTGAGTCTTTAGAGACTATGTTGATCAATTTTTGGTAGTCTTTATAGATGATATTCTTGTCTATTCAAAGATCAATGAAGAACATGAAGATCACTTGAGAATTATATTGAGGACCCTGAGAAAGGAGAAGCTTTATGCCAAATTTACCAAGTGTGAATTTTGGCTTCAAAAAGTTGCATTTTTGGGTCACATAATCTCAAAAGAGGGGATATCTGTGGATCCAGCAAAAACAGAGGTTATCGAAAGATGGTCAAGACCAACAAAAGTGACTGAGATCCGATGTTTTCTTGGTTTGGATGGATATTATCGACGTTTTGTGAAAGATTTTTCAAGATTATCTAATCCACTCACCAAGTTGACTCGGAAAGGAGTTAAGTTTGTTTGGACAGAGGAATGTGAAGAGAATTTCAAGGAGTTGAAAAGAAGGCTATCTAGTGCACCTGTGCTCACACTACCTTGTAGTGGAGAAAGGTTTGTGATCTATAGTGATGAATCCAAGAAGGGATTGTGGTGTGTTCTTATGCAAAATGATATGGTGATAGCTTATGCCTCCCGACAGTTGAAAATCCATGAGAAAAATTACCCAAGACATGATTTGGAGTTAGGTGAAGTAATCATTACATTAAAGATTTGGAGGCATTATCTTTACGGTGAAAGGTGTGATATTTATACTGATCATAAAAGTTTAAAGTATATTTTCACACAAAAGGAGCTGAATATGCGTCAAAGAAGATGGTTGGAGCTGATTAAGGATTATGACTGCTCAATCCATTACCACCTTGGGAAAGCAAACAAGGTGGCAGATGCATTAAGTCGACAAGACCATGCCAGTTTATCCAAGATGAGGATCACAAAGGATCCAATATTTATGGATTTACAACGGATGGATCTTGGAATTATAATTAAAGGGGAAAAATATTATCTTTCTCAAAAGAATGTTCAACAATCTATACATTTGAAGATTAAAGAGGCACAGAAAGAAGATGTTGAGTCACAAAAGAAGGTGAGAAATGTTCTTGAGTTCAACCTTGATTATGATGGGATAATAAAGTTCAGGAATCGGGTTTGTGTTCCTCCCATCCCCGAATTAAAGAAGGAGCTGCTGGATGAGGCTCATAGTTTTTCATTCTCTATTCATCCTGGAAGCACGAAGATGTATAGGGACCTGAAAGAGTACTTCTGGTGGGATGGTATGAAAAGAGATGTTGCTGAATATGTCTCTCGATGCTTGGTTTGTCAACAAGTTAAATCTGAGAGACAGAAGTCTAAGGGGATGTTACAACCATTACCCATACTCGAATGGAAATGGGAAAACACTGTTATGGACTTTTTCACAGGACTTCCTAAAACATCCAATGGAAATAATGCTATCTGGGTCATAGTTGACCGTCTTACAAAGTCTGCACACTTCATTGCTATTAGAGAGGATTTCTCTCTGGATCAGCTTTCCAGGATATATGTAAAGGAAGTGGTAAGATTGCATGGAGGAACACTTTCTATTATATCTGATCGGGATCCGAGATTTTCCTCGAAGTTCTGGCAAAGTCTTCAACATAATCTGGATACAGAGTTGAGTTTCATCACTGCTTATCATCCTCAAACAAATGGTCAGTCTGAGAGAACAATTCAAACCCTATAAGATATGTTGAGAGCTTGCTCTATGGATTTCAAAGGAGGTTGGGATAAACACCTACCTTTGGTGGAATTTTTTTTATAATAATAACTTTCAATCCAGTATTCAGATGGATCCTTATGAAGCTCTCTATGGGAAGAAATGCAGGACTCCAACTTGTTGGGATGAAGTTGGGGAAAGAAAGCTATTAGGACCTCATCTCGTTGATGAAATGGCAGAAACGGTCAGATCTATTCAACAACACATAAGAGCAGCTCAGAGTCGACAGAAAAGTTATGCCGACAACCGAAGAAAATACCTAGAGTTTGAAGTGGGTGATAAAGTGTTCTTACGAATATCTCCCTGGAAGAGGGTTATGAGATTTGGAAAGAAGGGGAAGTTGAGCCCTAGATATATCGGTCCTTTTGAAATACTGGATCGTGTTGGGAAGGTAGCTTACCGATTGGCGCTTCCACCGAATCCCTCTCAAGTTCACAATGTGTTCCATGTATCTCTCTTGAGAAAGTACATACCTGATCCTTCACATGTACTCAGCTCAGAAGTTGTACCGCTGGAGAAAGATCTTTCTTATGAAGAATAACTGATAGGGATTCTGGATCGTAGCGAAAAAGTCATACGAAACAAGACCACTCGATTGGTGAATGTTTTATGGAGGAACCACCAATTAGATGAAGCTTCATGGTAACTTGAGGATACGATGAGGGAGAGGTATCCTCATCTGTTTGTTAAAAAGTGACGAATTTCGAGGGTGAAATTCATTTTAAGGGGGGTAGAATATAACACCCGAGACTTTTATGTTATATAAATCATCAAAGAAATCTTTTTCTACACAACACTTGCTTGGCTTTCTTTACACGAAATTGCGACCTTCCTCGATAGCTTGCGTCGTACGCAATACTGAGTTTCACTAAACAACGATATGCTATTAAAATATTATTAAAACTAGCTGTTATGAATAGTAATAACCACTTTTTGAAATTTTATAAATTTTATATTTCAAAATGGACTTCATTTTTTGGATTCGGAATATCGAAATTAGCCTAGGGTGAAATTTTGGTATTTTTCTGAAAACATTCAATTTTGATGATTAGTGAAACCACTAAGTGGTAGTTAAAAAACTGAATTTTTCATAAAAATTATTTTTACCGCTTCTGTGAGTGGAATTTCAAAAATCTGAGAGACACGGTTGATGTCAGTAAGTAAAATGTGGTTCAATGAGATGAAAATAATTTTTTGGTGAATTGTAACTTTTTACTTTTTTTTTACCACGGTAAAAAGTAAATAGGGTAATTAAGGGTAAAAATGATATTTTTATTACCCTAACACATGTCCTAATTCTATTGGATAAGTGTGATTCAACCAAAAACAAACTTAGGAAAAAAATATGACCATTTAGGCCCACTTGGATTCGATTAGGACATTTATTATTAATTTATTTAAAGAAGGGTTAAAATAGTTAAAATCAAAATTTAATAAGTAAATAATTTTTAATATGGGGATATACATATGATAAATTAAACTATAAATATTCATTAGAAAGATAAAGAGATTTCCTACATAAGGGTATTTTATTTGTAATTTTTAGAAATTATATAATTTAATTTATTTATGACACAATGATGATGCAGTAATTATCTTATTAATGAAATATTTAAATAATTGATGTTATAAACACCAAACTAAATGTAATTTGAGACTTTTTATGAATACCACTAATTTTCTAGGTTAATATGACATGTTAGTATTGATTTAATTAACTTGGTTCGAACTAATAATTCTGTTATGATTTTCAAAAAAATCAATTACAAAATATTGTTAAAATTGACATAAAATAGTTTTTTAAACAAATATTATATTAGTAATTGTTATTTTATTCCTAAAAATCTATGGTTGGGCCAAATAACTTATATAAGGTTATATATATTAATAATAAACATCTTTGGGTTCGTTTGGCTGCTTATAGTATGTTTATTAACCTTATAGTATAAGAACACAAGAAGACATGGTAAAAGTAAAATTATTTAACTTAATGTTAAATCTAAATGATAAGGTTAAAATAGGAACCTAAACTTGTCTAAATTCTATTCGAAGAGATTATTTCGACCCATACCCACTTTATCTTCTAAATATATCAATTTGGAGCTATTTAAAAACGAAATTGACTTTATAATAAAATAATAGTTTTAGTTATTCCAAAGGTGCCCCTCTCCTCCCTTATAAAAGGACATCTCCTCCCCCTCTTCCTCACACCACTTTGAGCCTTCATGCTCGGCCAACCCCTTCCACGTTCTCCTCCCCACTTCCCTAGAGACATCCTAGAGGTCCTGGTATTCTTCAAAGACCAATTTTAATGCCCTAAAATAAGGTCTCAAAGAAGCACTTTAAGGAAGAGGTAATGTCCGTTACCGATTCATTCATCTTTATTTCTTTTCCACTACTTCTTCTTTAGTTGTTTCATTATGAAGTAATAACATCACATACTGATATGTTATTATCAGTGTGAAACAACCCTATTTCACCATCTATCCATCCTACGGAAAAAGAAATCACCGCACGTGCGTACGTATGGAATACTGTCTCCACACCGTGGTGTAATCTATTTTCCACCACCACCTTACTTGGATGGGTATAATGGAGTAAATAATGACTATATATGACTCTTATAAAGTGATATTTTTTCTCAAATAGTATACATATACTCCAATTCCATTCCACGATCATAGGAACGATATCATCACTCGTGCGTACGTACGGAATACCGTCTCCACAATGTGATGCGACTCGTTCTACATGATATTCATTTCATAATGATTATATAAATGAATTGAAAGAATGAATATGATATATATTAGACTAATACCATTCTGAAAATGAGGTATCTATAACCTAAAAAAAAGAATAAGAATTTATTCGACAAAACACGCATAAGAACAAAAAGTTATAAACACCCGAATAACAAGTAGCAATGATATATTACTACTAAGAAGCTTAGAATATGACCATATATGATATCATAGAAATAAGTATGATTCTGGAATATGTCAGTAATATTCTATAAATCATTATAAAGGAATTTCGGACACTTACAAAGCAAGTCGGACCTATGGTAAGGGAAATATCACAATCTCATTTTTATCGGAGATTGTTTATACTTTGATATTTACTGGGGTGTATGTTATCATCCACATCCATGTTTCCTCAATATGTAATATTTATATCTTTCTAAAATAGTTTATATCCAATTTTACCCTTCGGCGAGTTTTTAGTAATAGATATGAAAGGAATCTTTTGTCGTTTTTTGTACGAGGTACTTTTTTGACTTTTTCGAAAAAAGTACGAGAAGAATGTTTTTTTTAACTTATACGGCATGAATGGATTTTTACAACATTATTTCCATTAAGATTCCTTTTCATGTTTTCATGTTTATTTTTATTCAACTTCTTTTAGTTTAAAGTTGTATGACATGTTAAGAAAGGAAAAATGTTTTTGAACCAGAAAGGATATTTTCCACAAGAATGGAGTTCAAGTGTTTTATCAAAATTATTTTCCATCTAAGATAATAAAGGGTTCTGTTTTTATCCCTATTATTACATTGATTTGATTACGTTGTGATGGAATTATATTTTTATGAATTCCTTTATCTTATATGAATTGTTTTATGATGTTAAATATTCCCATTTTTATTACATGGGTTATGAAAAGATGTATGATTTATGATTTTGTGGCACACATAAGAATGGTATCATTATGAGATGGGTGGGATCTATATCTCCCTCCAATGCATTGGGTAAATATTTTATATCTCATGAGATAGACATGGATGGAATGGTAGGTTATACCGGTTCAGTGAAACAGGACGAAACGAGGGTGACTCGGTTCAGAAACGGAATTTGTCCACTAAGATAGTCTTGGCAATGAGTCTTGACTAACAAGAAATGATTCTCTATGATTGTGTGTGTATGCCACAAATTTTCTTGTTTTATGTTATGATTATTGTGATTACATGTCACTGCCAGGATTTATCCCATGTTATCAAATTATGATCTCTTTTGCAAGATATGATTTCCAAAAGTTATGTTCTTGTGTATACGATGTGATTGATATTTCTTTTGTTTACCCTTACTGAGCATTTGAGCTCACCCTTTTGTATGTTTTCTTTC
Source organism: Viscum album (assembly GCA_963277665.1). Taxonomy (NCBI): domain Eukaryota; kingdom Viridiplantae; phylum Streptophyta; class Magnoliopsida; order Santalales; family Viscaceae; genus Viscum; species Viscum album. The sequence continues at coordinate 1,700,456,852 of OY728141.1, read as the reverse complement.
CCCAGGTCAGGAAGAAGGTTATTAAGTAGGATATTCAAAAAAGGGACTCTATATATGATTAAATAAGTGGGAGGAAAATTTTATGCATTATGAAACAGTTGTTTATGTTTCCCAGTTTCTAAAGACACTATACCTATACGGTCCTTTCGTGGTTTTGTTATATGTTGTAATAAGTATGCTTCAATTTTGAAGTATTAACAATGTATGTAAATTATGGGTCGTTATAGTTGGTATCAAAGGGAGGTTATAACAAAGACGACTTTCCGTACAAGGTATGGAAACTATGAATTTATAGTGATGCCATTTGGTCTTACTAATTCCCCTGCAATCTTCATGGATCTGATGAATAGAGTCTTTAGAGAATATCTTGATCGATTTGTGGTAGTATTTATAGACGATATTCTTATCTATTCAAAGACCAAGGAATAACATGATGATCACTTGAGAATTATATTGAAGACCTTGGGAAAGGAGAAGCTTTATGCCAAATTTACCAAGTGTGAATTTTGGCTTCAAAAAGTTTCATTTTTGGGTCACATAATCACAAAAGAGGGGATATCTGTGGATCCAGCAAAAACAGAGGTTATCGAAAGATGGTCAAGACCAACAACGGTGACTGAGATCCGAAGTTTTCTTGGTTTGGCTGGATATTATCGACGTTTTGTGAATGATTTTTCGAGATTATCTAATCCACTCACCAAGTTGACTCAGAATGGAGTTAAGTTTGTTTGGACAGAGGAATGTGAAGAGAATTTCAAGGAGTTGAAAAGAAGGCTATCCAGTGCCCCTGTGCTGACACTGCCTTGTAGTGGAGAAAGGTTTGTGATCTACATTGATGCATCCAAGAAGGGATTGGGGTGTGTTCTTATGCAAAATGATATGATGATAGCTTATGCCTCCCGACAGTTGAAAATCCATGAGCAAAATTACCCAACACATGATTTGGAGTTAGCTGCGGTAATCTTTTCATTAAAGATTTGGAGGCATTATCTTTATGGTGAAAGGTGTGATATTTATACTGATCATAAAAGTTTAAAGTATATTTTCACACAAACGGAGCTGAATATACGTCAAATAAGATGGTTGGAGCTGATTAAGGATTATGACTGCTCAATCCATTATCACCCTGGGAAAGCAAACCAGGTGGCAGATGCATTAAGTCGACAAGACCATGCCAATTTATCCATGATGAGGATCACAAAAGATCCAATATTTATGGATTTAAAACGGATGGATCTTGGAATTATAATGAAAGGGGAAAAATCATATCTTTCTCAAATGAATGTTCAACCATCTATACATGTGAAGATTAAAGAGTCACAGAAAGAAGCTGTCGAGTTACAAAAGAAGGTGAGTAATGTTCCTGAGTTCAACCTTGATTGTGATGGGATAATAAATTTCAGGAATCGGGTTTGTGTTCCTCCCATCCCCGAATTAAAGAAGGATCTGCTGGATGAGGCCCATAGTTCTTCATTCTCTATTCATACTGGAAGCACAACGATGTATAGGGACCTGAAATAGTACTTCTGGTGGGATGGAATGAAAAGAGTTATTGCTGAATATGTCTCTCGATGCTTGGTTTGTCAACAAGTTAAAGCTAAGAGACAGAAGTCTAAGGGGTTGTTACAACCATTACCCATACCCGAATGGAAATGGGAAAACATTACTATGGACTTTGTCAAAGGACTTCATAAAACATCAAAAGGCAATAATGCTATCTGGGTCATAGTTGATCATCTTACAATGTCTGCACACTTCATTGCTATTAGATATGATTTCTCTCTGGATCAGCTTGCCAGGATATATGTAAAGGAAGTGGTAAGATTGCATGGAGTACCACATTCTGTTATATCTGATCGGGATCCAAGATTTACCTCGATGTTCTGGCGAAGTCTTCAGCATACTCTGGATACAGAGTTGAGTTTCAGCACTGCTTATCATCCTCAAACAGACCGTCAGTCTAAGAGAACAATTCAAACCCTAGAAGATATGTTGAGAGCATGCTCTATGGATTTCAAAGGAGGTTGGGATCAACACCTAACTTTGGAGAAATTTTCTTATAATAATAGCTTTCACTCTAGTATTCAGATGGCTCATTATGAAGCTCTCTATGGAATTAAATGTAGGACTCCAACTTGCTGGGATGAAGTTGGGGAAACAAAGCTATTAGGACCTGATCTCGTTGATGAAATGGCAGAAAAGGTCAGATCTATTCAACAACACATCAGAGCATATCAGAGTCGACAGAAAAGTAATGCCGACAACCGAAGAAAAGGCCTAGATTTTGAATTGGGTGATAAAGTGTTCTTACGAATATCTCCCTAGAAGAGGGTTATGAGATTTGGAAAGAAGGGGAAGCTGGGCCCTAGATATATCGGTCCTTTCGAAATAATGTATCATGTTGGGAAGGTAGCTTACCGATTGGCGCTTCCACCGAATCTCTCTCAGGTTCACGATGTGTTCCATGTATCTCTCCTGAGAAAGTACATACCTGATCCTTCACATGTACTCAGCTCAGAAGTTGTACCGCCAGAGAAAGATTTGTCTTATAAAGAACAACCGATAGAGATTCTGGATTGTACCGAAAAAGTCCTACAAAACAAGACCACTCGATTAGTGAAAGTTTTATGGAGGAACCACTAATTAGAAGAAGCTTCATGGGAACTTGAGGATACGATGAGGGAGAGGTATCCTCGTCTGTTTGTTACAAAGTGACGAATTTTGAGGGAGAAATTCATTTTAATAGGGGTAGAATGTAACACCTGAGAATTTTATGTTATATAAATCATCAATGGAATCTTTTTTACACAACACTTGCTTGGCTTGCTTTACACGAAATTGCGACCTTCCTCGATAGCTTGCGTCGTACGCAATACTGAGTTTCACTAAACAACGATATGCTATTAAAATATTATTAAAACTAGCCATTATGAATAGTAATAAACACTTTTTCAAATTTTATAAATTTTATTTTTCAAAATGGACTTCATTTTTGGATTCCGAATATCGAAATTAGCCTAGGGTGAAATTTTGGTATTTTTCTGAAAACATTCAATTTTTGATGAATAGTGAAACCACTAAGTGGTAGTTAAAAAAACTGAATTTTTCATAAAACTTAATTTTACCTCTACTGTGAGTGGAATTTCTAAAATCCGAGAGACACGGTTGATGTCAGTAAGTAAAATGTGGTTCAATGAGATGAAAATAATTTTTTGGTGAATAGTAACATTTTACTTTTTTTTACCACGGTAAAATGTAAATAGGGTAATTAAGGGTAAAGATGATATTATTATTACCCTAACACATGTCATAATTCTATTGGATAAGTGTAATTCGACCAAAAACAAACTTAGGAATAAAATATGACCATTTAGGCCCACTTGGATTAGATTAGGACATTTATTATTAATTTATTTAAAGAAGGGTTAAAATTGTTAAAATCAATGTTTAATAAGTAAATAATTTTTAATATGGTGTTATACATAATATAAATTCGACTATAAATATTAATTATAAAGCTAAAACTATTTCCTACATAATTGTATTTTATTTGTAATTTTTAGACATTAGATAAATTATTTTATTTATGACACAATGATGATGCAGTAATTATCTTATTAATGAAATATTGACATAATTGATGTTATAAACACCAAAATAAATGTAATTTGAGATGTTTTATGAATCCCACTAATTTTCCAGGTTAATATGACATGTTAGTATTGATTTAATTAACTTGGTTATAACAAATAATTCTGTTATGATTTTCACAAAAATAAATTACTAAATATTGTCAAAATTGACATAAAATAGTTTTTAAAACAGATATTATATTGGTAATTGTTATTTTATTCCAAAAAATCTATGGTTCTGCCAAATGACTTAGATAAGGTTATAAATATTAATAATAAACAACTTGGGGTTCGTTTGGATGCTTATAGTATGTTTGTTAACCTTATAGTATAAGAACACAAGAAGGCATGGAAAAGTAAAATTAATTAGCTTAATGATAAATCTAAATGATAAGGATAAAATAGGAAACTAAACTTGTCTAAATTCTATTGGATCAGAGGATTTCGACCCATCCCCACCTTATCTTCGAAATATATCAATTTGGAGATATTTAAAACCGAAATTGACTTTACAATAAAATAATAGTTTTAGTTATTCCAAAGGTGCCCCTCTCCTCCCTTATAAAAGGACACCTCCTCCCCCTCTTCCTCACACCACATTGAGCCTTCAATCTCAGCCAACCCCTGCCACTTTCTCCTCTCCACTTCCCTAGAGACATCCTAGAGGTCCTGGTCATCTACAAAGACCAATTTTAGTGCCCTAAAAGAAGGTCTCAATGAAGCACTTCAAAGAAGAGGTAATGTCTGTTACCGATTCTTTCATCTTTATTTCTTCTTCCACTTCTTCTTCTTTAGTTTTTTCATTATGAAGTAATAACATCAGTATCACTCACATACTGATATGTTATTATAAGTATGAAACAACCCTATTTCATCATCTATCCAACCTACGGAAAAAGAAATCACCGCGCGTGCGTACGTACGGAATACCGTCTCCACGCCGTGGTGTAATCTATTTTCCACCACCACTTTACTTGGATGGGTATAATAGCGTAAATAATGACTATATATGACTATTATAAAGTGATATTGATTCTGAAATAGTATACATATACTCCAATACAATTCCACGATCATAGGAATGATATCATCACTCGTGCGTACGTACGGAATACCGTCTCCATGATGTGATGCGACTAGTTCTACATGATCTTCATTTAATAATGATTATATAAATAAATTGAATGAATGAATATGATATATATTACAGTAATACCATTCTGGAAATGAGGTATCTATAACCTAAAGAAAAGAATAATCATTTATTCGACAAAACACGTATAAGAACAAAAAGTTATAAACACCTGAATAACAAGTAGCAATGAAATATTACTACTAAGAAGCTAAGAATATGACCATATATGATATCATAAAAATAATTATGATTCTGTAATAAGTCAATAAAATTATTTAAATCCTTATAAAGGAAGTTCAGACACTTACAAAGAATGTCAGACCTAAGGTAATGGAAATATCACAATCTCATTTTTATCCGAGATTGTTTATACTTTGGTATTTACTGGGGTGTATTTTATCATTCAAATCCATGTTTCCTCAATATGTAATATTTATATCCTTCTACAATAGTTTATATCCAATTTTACCCTTCGGTGAGTTTTTAGTAAATGATACGAAAGAAATATTTTGTCGTTTTTCGTACGAGGTACTTTTTTGTCTTTTCCGACAAAAGTACGATAAGAATGTTTTTTTAACTGATACGGCATGAATGGACTTTTAAAACATTATTTCCAAGAACATTACTTTGCAAGTTTTCAAGTTTATTTTTAATCAAATTCTTTTAGTTTAATGTTGTATGAGATGTTAAGAAAGGAAAAATGTTTTTGAAGCAGAAAGGATATTTTCCTCAAGAATGGAGTTCAAGTGTTTTATCAAAATTATTTTCCATCTAAGATAATAAAGGGTTATGTTTTTATCCCTATTATTAAATTTATTTGATTATGTTGTGATGGAACTATATTTTTATGAATTCCTTTATCTTATATGAATTGTTTTATGATGTTTAAGATTCCCATTTTTATTACATGGGTTATGAAATGATGTATGATTTATGATTTTGTGGCACACATAAGAATGGTGTCATTATGAGATGGGTGGGACCTATATCTCCCTCCAATGCATTGGGTACGGATTTTATATCTCATGAGATAGACATGGCTGGAATGGTAGGTTATACCAGTTCAATGAAACAGGACTGAAACGAGGGTGACTCAGTTCAGAAAGGGACATTGTCCACTAAGATAGTCTTGGCAATGAGTCTTGACTAACAAGAAATGATTCTCTATGATTATGTGTGTATGCCACAAAGTTTCTTGTTTTAAGTTATGATTATTGTGATTTCATTTCACTGCCATGATTTATCTGATGTTATGATATTATGATCTCTTTTGCAGGTTATGATTTCCAAAAGTTATGTTCTTGTGTATACGATGTGATTGATAATTCTTTTGTTTACCCTTACTGGGCATTTGAACTCACCCCTTTGTATGTTTTCTTTCCCCGGGTCAGGAAGAAGGTTATTAAGTAGGATATTCCAAAAAGGGACTCTAGATATGATGAAATAAGTGGGAGGCAAAGTTGATGCTTTATGAACCAGTTGTTTAAGTTTCCCAGTTTCTAAAGACACTATACCTATACGGTCATTTCGTCGCTTTGTTATATGTTGTAATAAGTATGATTCAATTTTGAAGTATTAACAATGTATGTAAAGTATGGGTCGTTATAAAATATATATCTATATATTGTTTATTTTTATCCCAACTCATATGAGGAATGAATTGGACATATTAAGTGTTGGGTGGGGCCCGTTATATCCCCTCAGTGCATCAATAAGGCTGATGAGCCAAACTAATGAATTGGCACAGGGCATTGAATGAATGATTATTTATCATCATGGTACAAGGCCTTGACTGAATAGTTATGTTGTCCGACATTATGAATTCCCTCATTATGAACATATTATTGATGGTTCATGGGGTTATTCGACTAGTACAATACCCATGATTACATTATATTATGACAATATTTACTTTGTTAATATTTCTACCATATTATGTTCATGATTATTTCCCAAGGCATATGTATTCAATTATTCACTATATCCAATGTTTATGTTATCTTCTATTGTATTTTGTACCCATACTAAGTGGCAGAGCTCACCCCATTCTTATGTTTCATTTTCTCAGGACAAGAAGAGTTTTATTATGAATGACATGATGAAATAACCTAAGAGTTATGGAAGTTGTCTAAGTAGTTTCTATGTTGTTTTTCATTTCATGTTGAAATGTTGAACTTATATATGTATCTTGTTTCCAATAATACTAAACTACTCGGTACTCCATGATGAGTATTCTTGGTTTATATGCTGATGTAATCAAATAAGGAACCAAATCCCGACAACTCGGTTCGAGTACATACAGTTGGTATGAGAGGAAGTTTGGTAGAACTCTTGGAATCTTGATTTAGAAAACATATATTAGGGGATAGTCTCTATAATAGACATTAATGATTAAAATTAAATAACATCCATGTTTTTTGGTAAGGAATATATTATGTGAATGTTTCTTGAAAATACATCCATGTCTGGATACAAACTAGTAGAGGTCGATCTGTAATTGATGTACCTAACAGTGAAAAAAATGAAAAGTATTTTTAGGATTGACCTGGGGTATCCTGGTACACCACAATGGCCCTTTCTGCACTATTTTTATTGAAAATCCTATTGGATATGCTTTGGATATATCACATTTTCTTTACAAACCATTATGAGGGAATTAAATGTATTTTTTTCTCAAAGAAACCATTTTTGTGATTATGGGGTTAGACATGCGTACGATTTGTATTTATTATATGTATTTATTTTAAGTTAATATTATTCATTATGATTCATAACCTAATCTTATGTATTCCATTATATAGAAATGGATTCTAGTGGAAGGAATGGAAAACATACAAACACGCGTGTCCATTATAGGGATTTTCCTGTGATGCAAGATAATGATGTTGGATCTACTGCTGTGACAAGGGCTGATAAACTTATAACTATATTGGGAAAACATAATCAGGTTATGAATAATATCCTTACCTGTATAGAGAATCCAGATCAACCATGTGGATGGGATATGTTAGATCACTTTATGTGACAAAAACCTCTTTCATTCAATGGAACTACATGCCCATTTTTAGCTGAGCAGTGGATATGTTCTCTTGAGAAGATATTTCTTGCTCTGGGATGTAACTAAAGAGAGTAGGTCATCATGGATGTTTATCATCTGTCGGGAGATGCGTTTCTATGGGGGTCATGAATCCAAAACATGAAGGAAGAGGACGAGATAGAATTGATTGAATGGAGGGACCTAACGGAAATAATCCTACAGAAATACTTTCCTCATGAACAGTGAGGGGATATAGAAAGTTATTTATTTAATCTGAGGTAGAAAGAGGATAAAAATGTTACCATGGTTGAAGCTTACTTTTCCAGGCTAGAAAGGCATGACGTGAACTTTATACGTAATCCATGGTGAAAAGTTGATCGACTCTTTTATGGTTTAAAACCATTACTATGATGTGTTGGTGTCTCGCATTGTTTCTCATCAAATGAAGATATAGTCTCAAGTAATATAAATATAAAAAAAAAATTCCTATGTATTATGAAATTAATGGAATGAATGAGAATTAGAGGGCTGCAGAAAGGAGTGGAAATGAAAAAATGGAAATGGAGAAGGTGCAATTATTTTACTTTACATCCTGCATTAATTTTGGGAAGAAAAACATTTGTACATGCATGAAGTGAATGTGAGTCTATTATAAATGTAGAGAAAAATCCCTCCTAACTCGATATTTCATGGGGATGAAATAACCTACCATTGTTCAGTGCTAAAATTGCATGGAGAAGGGACATTATGTACATGAATGTTCTAAGGATCAGCAAAACTTTCCCCAAAGAAGGCCAAGGGAGCAAGGAATGGCTTATGTTGTCACAACCATAAAGGATTATGTTCCTAATGATTCGGGGGTAGGTACATTGATTATTTCCTCAAAATTATCCAATTCGTTATTTGATTTTGGATCATTTCATTCATTTATATCTTCCTATTTTTCCATTAAAATTAGAGATTTCCAATTTCATTTAATAAATGAGTTATCAGTCAAAACTCATAGTGGAAGTATCATTGCAACATAGGCGGGTCTATTAGTCCCCCTCATGAAACATTAATATTCTTTAGTGGATAACCTTATCATCGTACCAAGGGATGACTATGATATAATTCTCATTATTAATTGGATATATAATTACTATTCTTTGATCTATTTTAATATGTAGGAAGCTACAATTTTTTAAATGGTGTAGAATCCCTTATTTTTAGCACAGAAAACTCCCCATTTAATTCAAATCTATATCTAACTCCCTTAGTTTTACTAAATTCAATTATTGGATAGGAGGGGAATGAATGAAATATGGTTGGGGAGAAGAATGTATAGATTGATGTTGCACCTATTGTGAAAGAATATGTTGATGTCTTTCCAAAGGATTTACCAAGACATCCTCCAGTGTAGGAAATTGTGTTTTCCATTGATTTAATTTCTAGTTTAGGGCCCATATCAAAGACCGCTTATAAAATGGCCACGGTAGATTTAGTGAAACTAAAGAATCAATTAGATTATTTGAGTGATAAATGATTTATTTGACCTAGTGATTCATTATGGGGAGACCTTTTCCTATTTGTTAAGAAGAATGATGGATACATGAGGATATTCATTCATTTCAGGGAATTTAGTGGTATTACAATAATGAATAATTATCCACTTCCACTAATTGATGATTTATTTGATCAAATTTATAGTGTAAAATATTTTTCAAAAATTTCCCTTCAATCTGGATATCATCAGTTTCATTTAAGGAAGGAAGACATTCCAAAAAAGAATTTCGAATTAGGTACAAGCATTATGAGTTTACAATAATTACTTTTTGACTAACTAATGCACAACATGTTTTCATGGATCAAATGAAAATATTTTTCAAGGAATATCTTGATTACTTTTTAGTAGTATTTATTTATAATATATTGGTATAATTTAAAAGCTATTAAAAACATAAATATAACATGCACACAATTTTAAAGGAACTTAGAAAAAATTAATTTTATGGAATGTTTAGTGAGTATGATTTTTGGATCTAATCAGTTTCCATTCTAGGCCACATTGTATCTAAGGATAGAATATCTATAGATCCTGTGAAGAGAAAGGTTGTGCATGAATGGCCTACTACAATGAAGGTATGTTAAGTGTATAGTTTGATTGGATTAGTATATTATTATCGACATTTCATTTAGAACGTCTCCCATTTTTCCAATCCAATTCCCATGTTCAGAGGAAAAGGTTTTAAGTTCATATGGACAAATGAATGTGAAGAATGTTTTGAATAATTTAAGAGGATGTTAGTGAATTATCTGATCCTAACACTATTATTTGGGGATGAATGGTTTGATATCCATAGCAATACATCAAAAAATAGACTTGGATATGTCCATATGAAAAATCATAGAGTGATTTCCTATGCATACATGCAGCTAAAAATTCATGAAAAATAAGTATCCAAATCATGATATTGAGTTAGTAGTGGTAATCATTTCTCAGAATATTTTGAGACATTACTACTATGGAGAAAAATGTGAGCTAAATACAGATCATAAGAGTTTTTAATTTAAATTCTCTTAGAAGGAACCCAATGTGAGACAAATGACAAGGATTGAGCTATTCAACTATTATGATTGTAGGATAATGTACCACCCAAGGAAGGAAAATAAGCTGGAAGAATCTTTGAGTAAAAAGGACCATGGAGTTCAGAACAAGACAATATTTTAAAGGGATTCTTTTTTCATTTATCTAGATCAGATGGATATAGGACTTAGAAAGGAAGGTAACACATCACAACTTTTGTAGATGGATTCCAATCCTACATTATTGGAATTTATAAATAAAAATCATGCTAATGATTAGGAGTTTCAATGGAAAATTAATTTAGTAAATAATGGGATGTTGATTGAATTCGTATATGAAGGTGGAATTTGGAAATTTGGAAAGTGGGTTTGTGTTCCAACTATTCCGGATCTAAAGAGGGAACTATTTTATGATTCCCAAATCTCTAATTTTTCTATAAACCCTAGTATCACTGTGATGTATATATATCTAATGGAATATTTTTTTTGGGAAAATATGAAGTGGGATATTGCTTATTATGTGTTCAGATTCTTGTTGTGTCAATAGGGGAAGGTTGGAAGACAACATCCTAGAGGAGTCATGAAACCCCTTCATATTACTATGTCTAAATTGGAAGATATTATGATGTAAATTGTCATGGGGATACAAAAGACTACAAGAATGAATGATGTGATATGGTTCATTGTCGATCATCTTAAAAAATTAATAAATTTTCTTGCTATAAGAGAAAATTTTCCACTTGAACATTTAGAATGGCTATATATTAATGGACTTGTAGGACTACATGGTGTACCCTTATCAAATGTTTCTGATTTTGATCCCCTTTTTACATCACAATTCTAGAAATTACTTCAATAGGCCATAGATACTAATCTTTATTTTAGCACTTCCTATCACCCACAAACTGATGGAAAATCGAAATTCACTATTCACAAGGTAGAAGTCATGTTTAGGTCTCGTTCACTAGACATTCAAGGTATTGGGATAAGTATTAACCTCTTGTATAATTTTCCTATAACAATAAATTCAATTCAAGTATTCATATTGTAACATATGTAGCATTAAATTTAAAGAGATGTTGTACACCAACTTGTTGAGATGATATTGGTAAAATAATTCTCTTAGGCCCATAACATGTTCAGGAAACAAAAAAAAGGTAACGATTATCCAAATCCATATAAAAATTGTTCAAATCTGGAAAAAGAGCTATGTTGATAACTAAATAAAGGTTTTGGAATTTCAAGAAGGAGATCGTGTTTTCATAAAGGTATTTCCTTGGAAGGGTATTATTTGATTCTATAAGAATGGAATAATAAGTCTGAAGTACATTAAACCTTTTGAAATTTTAAATCGAATTGGAGTCATAGCTTACTATCTTGAAATGCTTCCAAGTCTCTCAAAAGATCACAATGTGTTCGACATATCAATGTTAAGGATATACCTACCAGACTCAACACAAGTAATCACCTATGAAGAAATAGAACTTGAGCCTGATTTGTCTTATATTGAAGAGCCAATCAAGGTTGCTGATACCGTAGAACAAGTATTGAGAAATCAGACGACTCATATGATAATGGTTATTTAGAGGATTTATATGATGTAGGAAGAAACACGGGAGCCTATGAAGCATATGTTGAATAAGTACCCAGATCTTTGTAAGTATCATTATGTGAATTTCGAGGGTGAAATTTTTGTAAGGAGGGGAGAATGTAACACCCCATAGTTTTGAAAATAAATGTAGAATTTGTGATGCATTGAGTCCCAATAAATAAACACATTTTATAATCTAGTTGATAAACAAAACATTGCCACCACTATGTTTTGAATTTCAAAAAACGTTCATCTGGAATTCTGATCAGTACGTCCTTTTTAGTCTGGTAGAAAAAACATGATTTTTGGTGAATACGAACACACACTTATGAATAGTAATATGACTATTCAGTAGGGATTCATGGAAATTGGATATGTTCTTGGTTATAACTAAATTGAGAACATTCCACCGCATCGCGGGTGGGGCATCGTAACATCATTGTTTTTAAAATCTTGGAAATACAATAAAACTATAGGAACATATCCATCCTTATCATATACTATCTTCTCTTCCAAATGAGAAAAATGTGGTGTTACTTTCATTGAACCCATATGATAACCTCACTTTCCAATGAACTCCATTCACTTGCCCTCCACATCATAAAACCAAATGGTCATCTAGAAACAGTTTATTGATATGCATACAATCTACACCAAGTCCATGCAAAGGATAACATCATATGGTTGTATCTATAGAAAGAAGAAATATTTCTTGGTCTTTTACATACCCATCATAAATCCACACCCCCAAAACACTTGAAATAATGATTCAATGACTCCAAATGGTGTATATAACAACAAAGGAACTAGAATAATCTCTACATGTAGTCCAAAAACATAGACCAATATAAGAGCAACAATGAAGTGTGAGTAACCTAAATAAAAAATAAAATAAAAAAGTGAATGATAAACTGATCATACCAAAAACAACTCATGGATATATCATCAATGAATCCTATAACTTATATATCTTAACACACCCATCACCTCTATATCTTCTCTATCATCTACCACAACCATGATCAAGAGTATTCATCTTGAAAAAATCTTTAGAAAAGTGAAAAGACCCTCATACTAGATTCAATGATCCTGCACACTCAGGATACCCTACTAAAGAGAGATAAACCCATGTCAGTTTGTCAACTTCATCATCGTTGAAATGAAATTTAAAAAAAACACCATCTAAAATTTTATCCATAACACATCTACCTTCTTTTATATCCCTAAGGTACAACATCCACCCCGGATTCACAACTCCATACAACTAAATAACTAACAATGGAACCTTAATCAACCTATGCTCGGATTAGACCAAAAAATAATCTTTGGATACTCCAACAAATACTACATATATAAATCATAAATTCACCTCTTGTACATCATATTATATTATCAATATAAGTCACAAAAAAACCTCTATAATACATCTTTTGGATCTATCATATTGACTCTTCACCAATCATCCAGCCAGCCTGTTGAACCTCAACTACCTAAGATACTCATGGATATTAACCATGTACACTTTCTAAAATGTGGGGAGGACATATTAAGCCTGATATAATGGAATTTTAACACTTTTTTATTTAGTTAATTACTAAATTTTGTTAACTTTACAAAGTTACCCAATTGATAAAATAATACAATCATTCTTGATGTATGTATCCATATTAGGTATTTACCTTGAAAATTAGTCAACATCACTTGGGTTTTCAATAAACACAGAGTCCATTAACCAAATTACAAGGGACCCTAAAATCATGTCTCTTATATGGTATCCCTAGAATATTTCATGTACCAAGATCAATTGGAATTTTTACTCTACCAACCCTTGAAATCCTCACTGTGACTAACTCCAAAACTCGTCATATATCTCAACCAAAACCTCTAATACTAATCTTCCACGACCCCCTCCCTCCTTGGATACCCATCATGGGATTTCCATGGAGGAAACTAGATAATGTGTTCAGAGTTCCACCTCAAGTAGGAACTGAGATGGAAACATGCACAAAGGGTATAAAAAATCACAAAAATGGGAGGCCTTACCCCCTATTAATATAACATGATTTAGAGATAGGCTATAATACCAACAAGAAATTCAAATATATAACATAAAAGTAAAGTAAAAACCATCCCCCAATGTATGTAAAATAAAAATTAATACATATAAAATTAAATAATGCAAAATACCAAAATATAAATCCTATAGATAAGACTAAACAATAACTCCAAACAAAGATAGAAATGTTCAGTGTTCTTCCAAATGTACACCTCAGAACCTAAGAAATAATTTATATACATGGGTTTACAAAGAAATTGTTTTGAGTTAGATCATTCCAAATTACACATGTTCACATGTGAAAGGATCATGCTAATGCACTATTGAACAAACATCATAACAAAATAGAACATTGATATATCAACTAACCAATTTTGGCATCACTATGACTCACTCTGTAACCACACATCTAATATATTATTAAATTAATAAAAAAACATAAAAAATAAAGGCATCCCACAACCACATCCCCAATGACATCCCACTATCATGCCCCAACAATAAATTTCATGTTATCTCATCACTTTTACACATATCCCATCTCATCCCATCTTTCACAAATACTATAGGTACGTCATATCACATGTCACACAAAAACATCAAGACCATCACATCACATCTCTCTAGAACACACATATGATATCACACCCCATCTCATCACATTACCAGGGATGTAGGGTAACATGAACATGATGGATTTTAACCTCATACCCTTCTCATAAAACTCATGACCTCCACCACATATCACATCTCATCACACCTTCATCACATAACACCTCTCCCGAGAGCACATTATTTATCATTGTATTTCAATCTTGAAAACACTTATTTCATCACTACTAGAGGAAGAATAGGGAAGAGGGTGAATCTAGAAATTGGTTTCACCACCGTCTCAGATGTTGGGAAAACACCCAGGACCCAGGACCTCTAAGAATTGGTAGGGTTTTCTATCTAAGACAAAGAATCTATAAAGATAACCTAAAATACCTGATATATATACATAAATTGATACCCAACCTATGGATTCAAAAGTATATACTACCGCACACTACCACCCCCATTGAACCACTCATCAACAATCACAACTTTTTCCCCAACTATATTCAACACACCACACAATCTAAAAATTCCACATGTATTTACTTTTCCAATTCATTCAAATTTAAACCTTCCATTCATTAAATATTAAATTCATTTAATAAAAATTCCCACACATCAATTTCCATAACAACTCATTTATTTACATTCATATTTAATTTTTTTATAAAATTATAAATTTATTCAATGTCTAACATTGAAAATAACACATCCACCATACAACATCTCATCCATCTCATATAAAACACTATCATCACTCCACACAAACCAAACCATCTTACCACAATAACTGTGCATCACTGAACTCAACCACATCTCATAACACAACTGCCACACACAATAACTACGCATCACTGACACCCATCATTTCTATTGTTCAACATAACCACCATTCACAATATCCAAATGAATACCCACATTTCATTAATTCCAACCAACCAACACATCACTACCCCCTACATCACACAGCCCAACCAGTCACTTATATCACTGTATAATAACCCAAACCACACTTGGAAAACATCAACCACAAACTCACACCATCATAACCAATCATAGATTACCCATTTATTTATAGTCTTTCATATAATGACTTATTTACATAGCATGGTTATTATCACACAAAATGGGTTTCCCTGGGCAACCAATTTATTAGCAGTATATATATTATTTATCCTTTTATGAAATATTTGATAAAAAATAAACCAAAAAAATGGTCCAATCACATATCATCTATAGCATTAAAAATCCTCCCAAAATATGTTATTTTCGTTATTAATAACAATATTTCAAAATACCATTAACAAAATATATCAAAATATAATATAATATAAAATATCCTCCATAACCATCAATTGTAGTTATGAATAATTGTTATCTTATTATGATGAATTATACTATCCAAAAATGGGAATAAAAAATAATAAAATCTCCTCCCATAGCACATAGACAAGTGAAATCAACGATCTATTACCAAAAGGAAGATTTTATGATCTACTGCACACTACAAGGTGAAGAAGAAACAACTAGCAGCCATAATCAAACAAGGGAACACTGAATCAACCTAAATCCCACTAAAGTGTTATAAAAAATGTAACCTAGCACCATCCTAGATCCAAATAGAACCAATACAATGATTTACTGAGGAAGATAAAAAACAAAAAAAAATATATAAATGGAGGATAACACACCTCAAATTACCAGTAAACAACCACCAGAATACATGAATAAAATCAACAGAAGAAGGGATGGAAGGTCACCCAAATCTATTAGGGCTTTACCACAAAATGAGAGGAAGATCATATAATTAAGATAAAAATAGGACGATGAAATACTTATAAAAACCTATAAGATTCCACTTTTTAGGAACATATCCAACAATTAAGGTGTTAAAACCAAGGTCCATAATAATATTACACTATGAAAACTATTTTTTAGGTCATAAACTCCTTTTCTATCTAAAAACATAGAACCTAAAACTCAATATATTTGATGTCGTAAAAATCAAATTCAAGACCGATGTTCATCTCATGCATCTCTTCTCAACCAAATACTCGATGAAACCCTCTTTCCACACAAGCCATAAACCACACAGTTATGTCATAAAATCATCTTTTACACTATAAAAGGCCCACTATAGTTCTATTGTTGATCCATCCCCTGTCGAATGCATCAATACCTCCTCAAGCCTTCTCAAAAACACCTCCATGAACTAAAATGATAAATTTATCATGTTGGAAATTCATGTGGAATTATAGTTATGTTTTTAAGAAAATTAGGGAATGTGATATAAGTGGAATTGAAATTAGTCCCAAGATTGGAGAGTAAGGAATCTCTATTTTTTAGGAGATAAGAATCAATATATATATAGGTAATGACATATTTTACTAAAAAATGGGTGCACCCATTTAGATTACAGATGTATGAAATGTAAACCCCTTCAAAAAAGAGATAATTTATACCTATGTGAGGTAGTTGAGACCCAAATTGTAAAGGTGGAATGCAGTAGAGTTGAAAGACATGGCTATGCCTGAGATAATTTGTTTGGAAATATCTAAATATCATATTAAAATCATTGTAGATCCCCATGTACCATAAAAGGATAATCATTATGATTATAGGACAGGTCAACCTTAAAATTAACAATAGAAAAACATAGTTCTAGAATATGAAGTAAAATTTGGTATAGAACTAAATGTGAATAAAAAATAAAAATTCTAACAAAATTATTTCATTCGATAAATGATGTTTTTTCATAGATCAACCACTTACACAAGAAGATTCAGGATTATATATGGTGTATATTCATATAGTGAAACTAATTATATGAATTATAATTTTTCATTTTTTCTATGAATAAAATAATGTATTATAGACAATAACTTCATATAGAAAGGACCATTCAATTTAGTTGAGTGTTGTGTGAGAAAGTTGATAAAAACCTTTTATTTTTATGTAATGTGATAAAAATATTTTACATATAGTTAAATTTTATTTTTCTTGGACATTAGGTTCTGTGGTTTATAGTAGCTATATAAATACCAACACTCATATGTGATTTATTATATATATTACTTCTTAATAAATATTTTATCAGTTGTTTTTGAAATGTGATATTTTTCTTACCCTCCCCTTTAGTTATTTTTCAATGTATTGATTTACTTCTAGTAAATTTGTGGTAAAAACAGGTATGTAGAATTGTACATCCCAATTTTTTGGGTTGAATAGAATTATTTGGTCATAGTTTGGTCAACCTATAATGGGAATATGATTTAGTATTATAACGGTTCCAGGTAATCATAGTCATAGATTGGACTGAATTTCATGGTAATTTACTATAGTTTTGAGAAGAAATAACATATAATGAATGGATTTATGTGAAATAGGTTGTATCATTACGTTGAGTCCTTTTTAGAGTGTGTGTAACATTACAAATGTCTTAAAAACAATAAAAAATTGAGAATTCATGGGAATTTTTGAGAATTTTGGTGGTGAATTGAAGTAAAAGGGAAAGTAGTGGTAAATACAAGGGATGTAGTAAACTATTTGAGACCATTCATTTTTTTATTTTTTTAAGGAATTATGAAATAAAGAATTTTTAAATAATCACTAATACCATTACTTATTTTCATTATTATTTTTAAAATATCTTAAAGACTATATTATCTACCTTATTTAATCCCCATCTCAGAAGAGGGGATTTTATAGATGAATTTGTTAATTACATTGGTCTATGATAAATTAACTCTTCCATCAAATAATCGATGGACCATATAATAAATGTATTTCATCACTTATTATCTTCATAACGTATTTAATTTTTTTCTCACATGTTGGTGATATATTTAGGGATTTTAGGGTAGGTGTTAAACGTATCCATAGTCTAAGCGATTAGACATTTATATATGAAGAAAAGATGAATAACAATTAGGTTTAATTCATGTAATATAATCATTGATCAAAATATTTACACCAATATGTGTGTGATTCTCCATTTTATTAATATATGGTATTTTTTATAAATTTGATCATTGGAGACTTGATAATTTAACTAGGTTTTTATTGTATGAGTCTTGGTAGACCTAATAAGCAAGATAATGATTGTATGAATATGAAATATGTTAATCTTATTTTTTTTATTCAATGTGAATGGATAATATATCATTATCAATCAATAAATTATGACTGAATATTATTTTTAATTATATGATTTCTATGAAATCATGGTTTTGTAAAATATTTGATTTAAATTAGAAATTATTTCTCCTAAAATAAGGGTTTTAAATAACCATCCATTTTTTAAAATAAAAAATTGGAGTCCATAAATAGAATTTTCTTCTAAATATTAAATTATTGAATAATTTTCATTTTTTGTTGACTCTTTGGATGAAATCATGACTTTTTATGGGAATTGTTTTTTTTAAGCACACGTACAAATGGTATCATTTTGGTGAAAATATTTTTATATGCATTATTTTGAAATTATTAAATGTTGTGTATGTGTGTTCATACACAGGGAAAATACATTTCTTATTAAAAATACGTTTTAAAGCCCCTATGAAATATACATGGAACATATAATAATTAGTGAGTGTACATTTAGGAATGAAATGACTGTATGACAATGAATTTAAGAAAAAACTCTACACTTCATTCAAGCTAATGTGGGTGGTTTGGTTTTTGAAGTGTGAACATGTGGAAATTTATTTCATAGAAGAGGAATGAATGAGTGGTGACATGATTATAGTTGGTTGAATGATTATTTGTTCTAGGTAACTATTTACAGTTGATTTTATTATGCTTAGATATTCTTTAATGGGATGTAGTTTTAAGGAAATGGGTTGTTTGAATTTATTTTAATGGGAATGATATGTTTCCACTGGTTATATGGAGACATGGAGTTTCTAGTTATTTAATGTGAGATTTTGGTAAAAGGTTAGTTTTCATGCGTTTTTTAAAAATAGAATACTTTTACGGAGAAAACATGGATTTTTGTATGGAATATAAATTAGGGATATGATTTTTATGTTTTATGAAAATGATATTTTTAAAATTATGGTAAATGGATAAATATAGCATTGTGAATATATAATGGTTTTTATAAATAAATATTTTTGAATGAAATAATTTTCATTAGACATGTTTTAATTTTAGTTTACACATCCTTAGAAGAGTAATGGATACATTGGGTAAATCCGAAGGATTTTATACTCACCCCACCATGGGAACTTTAGTAAAAATTTATAAATAATTCTAATTATAAAAAAAATATATGTATTCCTTCCTTATTAGTAGTTATCTATAGATTTATTTTGGATATATGATAGAGGATTTTGTTTTTTTAGAATTTATGAAACATGAAATCATGATTTTATTTTTTTTATTTTTTTTTCATAACTCATTTTATTATATGGAAAATTTATTTAATAAAATTTATATATGTGATATTGAATTTTATATAATCATGATTTATTTTGTTTTTTATTTTAAGGGAAATTAATTCCCAAAATACTTTATTTTGATTAAATGTTACATTTCTACAACCTCTAGTTATTAGGAAATGCACATAGGATTATTTTGAATCCTTGATCTGTTATCTTGATTTAATTACTCTGGTTACGGTGTGAAAAAATTGTATTATAGAGGTTTATTCAATGTTCAATAGGAATAGATATATCATGTGTCAATACTCATGTGGTGTCCTAAAATATTACAAATAATCATTATATTTATAGTAACACACAAGTTTACATGAAATTTATCGAATGTGTGGTTTAGTCTAACTCTAGGTAAGTCAGTTTTTTTATTTTTCCTGGTAATTCTTTATGGTTATAGTGAACTAAGACAAATAAACATATCTCTTGAATAATCAAATATCATGGTATTAATTGTATGGAAAAAAATTATATTATTTGTTTTTTATGTTATCTAGATTTTAATTATTTTTAATATATTTATATTTGTCCAATGTGAACTATTTTTTCTTGATTTGTAAAACTGATGATTGTTATGTTTGAAGAAGAGGGTAAAATAAATTTTCTATGGAAACATGGACATGTAAATATTATGAGTTTTTCATAAATAAGTTATTATGAATTGAATTATCCTTTTTATAGTATATTTGACACTATTTTCATTACCCATACCAAATATTTCCATTTTTTTACATTAGTGTTTTGCGGATTTCTCCATCCATTCGATGAGATTTTATCATCGACGTTCGATTGTATAGAAGTTCAACCATTCCCACAGAACCATTTAATTTTGTAATCAATCATGTGTACTATAATTTGACCATATGGTATTATCATATTTGATTATTGAATAATGGAGGAGTAATAAGAATGATGGGGATAAAGTGATGGATTGGCTGAAGTTGGTTTTATTATAATGTTGTGTTGGAAACAGGGGAAAATATGATATATGATTTTAAATGGTAAATATGTATTTCATGATTTTTATGTGTGATTCAAGGTAGATTCAATAGATGCGGCATTGAAATTATAAGAAACATAGAAAATATGAAAATCTAGGAATTTCCTAACTACACAATGATTGTTTTGGAAGAACACATGTCATGTAGATTATTTTATGTGGTACTCGGGTTTTTAAAAAAGTTATATTTCCATTTTAAGTGACCAATACACACATTATGTGACCTCTACACATCTTAATTTTTTTGTATCGAAGGTACATGATCAGGGACCCATGTGGGTTGGTCCAAACCCCATGTACCTTCGGAAGTACATGGCTTTGAAAGATGGGTGTACATGATTATTACCCCTATTGGAATGACATGTTGTGAAACTCTTTTTATCTCATGTAGTATAGAAAATATATTCTATATTAAACAATAGAAAATTGATAGGTGGTTGACATGGGACTACCTAATTGTGAACCACAAGGACACATCACACACCTTCCCCTGATCAGGGATATGATGATCAAATGTGTATCATTCCATCTTTGTTCCATTGTTTTGTTATCTCACACAATCATGTTTATACCCCTATAAACAACGGGTAACCGACAAAAATAATAATAATAAATTATGAATATCGACATATTATTTTTAGTAACTTTAGATTATCACTAGCCTTTTCAAAACTATCTTCACTTTCTTTATCATATCATAGATGGAAAATTATTCCAAAAAGTAATGTTTACTAAACTCATACCAGTATGAAGTGGATCAACATGGTCACCAATACGATGACCTAAACGAATCCGACAAAATATATTCTTAATAACAATTATTGTACGTAAACTCAACCAATAATATATGCCTCTCCAAAGAATGCATAAAGTCAAGAACACATGGTAAAAGTGTATCCGTAAAAATATTGATGGACTATTTAGTGTAAGTATATATCTTTTGGTGGAACTCTATGGTCCACTTCAGTTCAGTTACCCTATATTCCTAGTGACCCTTTAAAAACCGAGAATTATAAAATGGAATCTCAGTAAAAAAAATAGAGCTGAGGTCACCCCTTCAATCCTTACAATCTCTCAAACATATAATTATATGAGCTCTTCCACCTTCATCAACCCTAATTAAAATAAAAAATTGCATTATTTTGGTAATAAATCTATAATCACCCAAATTACATCTTTCCAAAAAAAAATTTGATGCATAACGAACACAAATTCCATGGATATCTCATCCCACATATATATCAAAATTGGAAGAGGATAAAGAAACCTAATTGGTCACGAAGGCTCTTATTTGAACCATCATATGGAAAAATATCTGGAAGCAAAATAAATAACTAAACAACTCATCTCATATCACCAATAATATTTTCTCAAGTTATAAAACATATAGGTATCCATATGTTTCTTGACCTAATTATCAAAATTCCTTTTATATATCTCCACTTGACACAAGGTCAACCGAACCACCAGCCACTTCTTTGATAAGAAGGTAACATTTGGAGACTATGAATAATCACATTATTTATCCATTCCATTTAAACATTTACTAATCTATTGGTTATCACAGTTGGATTCCTTATCATATTGACCATGATCATAAATAATGTTCAAGATCTGAACACTAGTTAGATATATCTACTCCAACTCATCTAACCTCTCTATATGCATTAATGTAAACAAACCAATTCGGCCCCACTCATTCACAAATTTTTTTAATGCATCCATTGATACCTTATTTCTCACACAATTAGAGACCATGTTCCACATCTCTAGGGTATAGGGAATATCAAAATTAAAAGTATAAAGATACTCAACCAAGTGTCTTTGTTAATGGTTCAAGTCCATTTGGGAGAAAATATATTATAGTCTCTTATAAAATGAATAATGTTTAAACCACTCCCTTAAGAGGTAATGGTTCCACATAATTGCAATATATTTAAAATTAAAAAATCCTTTTTAATACTAATATGTGTGATAAGATATGATATAGTCAAAAAAAATCCCAAAATGATCCATTAAATAATATATAACTATTAAAATATATTCATATCATTGAGTCTAAAAATAGATTTAATTGAATTATGAAATACATATAGAAATAAAAGTAATGCTCTTTATCCAAGGTGATAAAATTATAAATAAAATTAGTGTATCTATGTAACTAACAAGACTAAGTAATTATATAAAATATAATATTTCAATAAATTGACTTCTAATGTGTCTTTATAGATAAAATATTTTGTTTATGTGAATAATATATTAACACCAAATTGATTAGAAATAGTAGAATATAATAATAAGAATGGATACACATTTTTTTTATAAAAGATTTGTAATTAAATTTTTTTGATTTTATTTAAAAAATAAATTGGTAAATTAATAATTTTACATTAAAAATTAATATTATTTTTTGATACATAATAATATTAATATATTTTGTAAATTTTCAATGATTTCTCTAAAAAACATTATTTCTTGTGAATAGTGAAAATAAGATTTTTACCCAGACTGTAATATTATAATTATATATGAATGGTATAGAAGTGTATAAAATTATTTAAATGGTATAATATTTTTTTAATGTATAAAAATAATAATATTAAAAATATTTTTTTGAATTTGTATGAAAATAATTAACATTTTAATAACATAAGTAATATCTTTTAGCGAAATTTAATTTCAGTATTTTTTAATTAAATACTTTTTTGGTAACATACAGTTTTGAATTCCATTTAAAGGAACATAACATTTATTTTTTTATAATAATAATATCATTAAAATTAAATACATGGGTAATTTTATATAACACATATATTTTATTATTAAAAGTATAAAATTTCTAAAAATGAGTTTTTTAAGCATTAAATGCATTAAATTTAAAATAGATTACATATATAAATATTATTTGATAAAATTAAATTTATTTTTTTGAATCATTAGGCCCAAATTATTTAATAAATTTAATTATCTTTTAATATATTACATGTAAAGTACATATGTAAAAACATGTTACAGCGGTAAAATGAAAAATGGTTAAAGTTGAAATTTATGAGTGAATGAATTAAAACATGTAAAAAAGATGAGTTAAAATGAATTTTTGAGGGATGAATGACCTTATCTCAACATCCACTCAATTATTGTAAATTTTTATGAAACATTACATCTGAATCATGTAATATACTTAAATTATGTTGATATATTTATATAAAATACATTCTAACCACTAATAAAATGAGCCTCTCACCACTCCAACAATAACACCAAAATAATTTTGTTTCCAAATAATACTATGCCCATTATCCTTTATTTATAAACCTATTAATTTTATTTGATCTTATGGTCATTATAAATTTTCATAATACCTACATTTCAAATGAGTATTTTAAGGGAAAACATAAATTCTCAATTAATTTTCCCTTTTTCCCATTAAGAAAAACAAAACTCTCATTTGTTTGTTGTGCAGACTATTGCCTCCATAAAAGAAAAAATTACATTTTAACCACCACATCTATTAAATAATTATACATGTAATATTCTAAAAATATTATGAAAAATTTAAAATAATTATGACTATTAGGATACAAATTATAATCCACTTTATTTATATATAATTCTTTGATAAATGGAAATGGAAATAGTGTGTTATGCAAATAGCATGCCCAACAAAGTAATGTATCTCATTTTATATATTTATTAATATAACATAAAAATAAAAATAACACAAAATAGTAGATAAATAATACCATTATAATTCTTTAATAATTATAATATTCCAAAATAAACTACATTCATAATCATAATCATTCACTCATTATGGTATGTTCATGTTTGGGTCCATTTGACAACCTACTTGAAAAATGAAATAAAACAATATAATGGATGGATATGATAAATTATTTAATGATGATATAGGATATAAATAAATAAATAGAAAATTTATTTTTTTATGGAATGCAAACATTAATATTAAATTTATTAATTATGTTACCATCGTTTGTTAAAAATCCTTGAGGTATGTCTCTCGCTAATTTCATTTATAATAACCATAACTAAAAATCATATATATTGAAATAAAATCATTATAAACAATAATAAAACATAAATTTCTATAAATTATACAATTATTTAATAATTAACTTTTGTATTATAATGAATAACATTACTATTATTAAGAAACTAATTTTAAATAATCAAGATTACTCAGACCTGATATTGAAAATAGATAATTAATAACCATTATAAAAGTGTTGAATAATTATAAATGAATAAAATAAGATTTTATAGAGGTGAAATTTTTTATGAAATATAACACTAATATATATATGTTTTTATGTAGGATCTAAGAGGGAATTCCACTAAGCGGGGATTCAGGGTAAGAGTTTTTTATCCCAAATTTTCACCCCTTGAAATATATTTCTTATAACACAACATTTTTCTTTTGTATTTGTGTAAATACTTCCAATTTAATTATTATTATAACTATCCTATTATTATTCATGAAATTTATGGTGTCATTTGATATCAAATACTTAAAGGGGGTTTGATATAAATGTTTCTGAATTTAAAAAAAGGCTTCTCGATTAATATTTTTCTTATTGAGTCAGAATTTTTTATTTTTATTATGATCTTAAAAGCCAATTTTTTATTATAATTACATATATAAATGTAATTTTATATTTTTATAGATGTAATATTATTAATCTATATCATCTTTCTTCATTAAGTTCCTTCATAAATAATACATTAACCATTAAAAGAATTACAACCATTATTTCCAAGGGATATTCTCTTTCATGTCTAAATTTTCCTTCCTGAGAGTATTATCCTTTGTAATTGGAACCAAAATTTTGTATTATATCATGTGACCTATATATTTACCCTATAAAGTTTTATAAATTTTGTTTTATTTCATTTTATATTATGTGTGTTTCCAACAGTGATATTTAAAAATATAATAAATGATTTTCAATCCTTTTAAAATAAAATGTTTTCTCTCTCACTAAAAATTATTTTGATAAAAATTATTCCTTTTAAATGTTATAATATTTACAATTATTTATGTAATTTTTTTCAATGATTCAATTAATATTTTTCAAAATAACTCTTGAATGTTATGGATAACATAATCTTTTTAGGAAAATATTAAAAATGCTTTGTAAAATCTCTTTAATTATCTCGTCCATATAAGAACATAATCCTTCCATCTTTTTCTACTATATAAGAAATTATTCAACTTGATTTCATGGTTTCATATATAAATTCTCGCTCCCTTATTTTTTTATAATTAATTTTTGAAAAAGATCAAGGGTATATCTTATTTGCAAAGTGATTTTTTTTAAAATCCCTAAAAAGCTTATTAATCCATGTCATTACCCATTGTCGTATATTTTTATTTTTCAATCTCATGATATAAATGATACTAACCAACATAAATATATGGATGGATTATGTATTGTTTATTTATACCAAATAAATGATATGTCACTCCCTTTATTTTTACACATTATCTTATGTTATAGGGATATTATTCATTTCAATTTTTTTTTCACCGATTAACAAAATATATTTCACTCCTTTCATTAAAGTGTGTTTACCATGATTTTATACAATAATTTATTGGCAAAATTATTTATTTAACCATATACCATTACTTCATAATGATTTTTAATGTATTATTACATAGAAATATATTATATTTATTGATATGGGAAAAATTAACAACATGTATAATTGTTAATTAAATAATAATTATTATTTTTCACTAAAGAATATTTGATATTTATTTTAAATATTATTCATTCCTTCATATGATGAATGTCGTTGACATAATTTGAGATAGTTTTTTTATATAGATATCCTCTTAATGGATTGATAGGTCTCAAGAGACTAACTATATTTGGATATTTTTTAGTATTCCTACACTAAAAAAATATTTCCTACAGACATTCCATGACTGTGTGATCATGATTTCAAAGATAATGATATATCATATTGGGTCTTCGAAATAACTATTTCAAATTATTATTTTCATCATTATGGATCAAATAATTTTTATCCATGTGATATATTCATTTCCATTATTATCCTTGCATATTTTATGATTTTATTTTCATTATTTTATGGAATTATTTTTTATCAATTACTTCTATTTTATTAATTATAATCTTATGCTCTGTTATGATATATGATTATTGTCACATAAATTTCCCTTTATTATTCAATTTATATCACCATTATTATTTTTTCATTTCCATAGGTTAAAAAGAAAAGTATTAGATATTATATATCTTGAAGAGTAGAATGTGTAGGGAATATTGTGGGAGGTTTTCAAAACATATTTAAATTTAAATTTTTTCTTATATAATATGAGAAAATGTCCATATGATGAGATATAAAAGGTATTTTTCAGTAACATGTTTTTAATAACTACCCATAACTCTAATACAAATAATTTTTCTGAATGTAATTGAACAATTATTTTTAAGTAATATTGTAATTATGGATGTTTAAAATTGGGTCCCCTTGATTGATTTAAAATATGATATGTTTAGAAGGTTGTTATTTAGATCTTTATCATAGATATTGGTTATAGTGAATTATATTTGGTATCAAAGTATGTTTTATATAACTTATTTGGATAATATGTTAGTTCAGGGTGGATTGAGGGTCCATATGTTAAATTTAATCATCATGTCAATGGTATAGAATAACCTTTAGGATGTTTCAGTGTAGTATTTAATATTTTATATTAATTATGGAATAGGATAAGAGAATGTTAGCAAAAAAATTATAGAAAAATATATGTTATATGTAAATTTATATCATAACATTATAAAATTTTATTAAAGTAGATGTTGTGTTGTTAACCATGAATTTATATCCTTATCTATATAATACATGTGTGTGTAGGATCTGGTATAAATATACCTAGGGGAAATGATCCTAGGAAAGTTATATTGTGTCTTAAATCAATAATCTCTTAGTGTATAGAAATTACTCCTAAATGAAATCTTGGTTCGATACTTTTAGGATATATTATTTTTTAAATCACATTCTTTTTAGAAACTATTATAAAGGATTTGATTATCATTTAAACTAAGTTGGTTGTACAACATAATAAAAAATTAAATGTGGATAACTAAGTATTGATAAAAGATTAATTTTTTTAACAAAAGGAATTATATGTTACAAATGAATGTTTTATAGGGGAAGATATATTTAGAATGATTTTTTCATATTCACATTTGAATATTATCATAACCTTTTTTAGTTATAACATTATTTGAAAATATATTATAATGATTATGATGATAATGATATGTATCTAAAAACCACTATGTATTATAACCAAATATCAGAGAATAGTAAAATGGTAATGAATATTAGTATATGACTATTTTATATGAAATTTATCTTTCCTAGAATTGCCTATGGTAGAGAGGTTTTCATTAATAAAAATAAAATATTTATAATCTTGATTATTTTTGTTAGTTGTTGATTTTTATCTACTATATTATAGAATATTCAAAAAGTAATAAGGATTATATAAATCATATTTGGATTGTTCTTTATAATTTATAATTTAATGGAATATAAACATATATTAAATGGAATAAATAACCATGAAAAATGATTTCATGATGAGGACATATTTGTTTTGGGGATTACTATTAATGAAAACATGTTTAAGAGATGGAAGACTAATAGGTTTCACATAACATTTAGGTTGAGATAATAAATGGATTATTAATTCTGAAAAAAAATCAGATATGTAGTTTTTCTAACATTGGGATTCATAATTGATTCATGATATGTTTAGTAAAATTCATAAAAATTATGGTATTGTGGTATATATTGGATAGTTTATAATCATATTATATTGAAATTAATAACATTATATGTTTAACAATATTATAAATTTCTAAAAGAATATACGGTTTCACTATGGTTTAACATCATAGATATTATATTGGCTTTGGAAAGGTATATATTGTAGAATTTTTTGTTAGGTTATATACATACCTGAGTATATGACTTTATATATTCTTAACACTATTTGGGGAAAGATAAGAAAGCTAATCTAGCCTAAGAGAGTAAGGTATATGGCATATTATAAGATATATCCAAAATTATAAATATGATAGAAATAAACTTTTATAATTTCGTAATTATGTAATAATTAAAATTGTGAGGATGAAATCTATTAATGGGGTAGAATATAACATAAATAGTTTTAAAATATATATTCATTTAAGACCTATTTTTTCGATTTCTGGTTATACAAGCATAATTAAACCACAATGAACCATGGAAAAAAATATCTAACCATTAAAATGTATCAATAGAATTAGAAAGATAAAATATATATATAAAAATTATTAAACATATTTAAAAATAAAAATAATGTTCATTGTTCATTATAAGGCATTGGTATATTAAATTGGAGTGGCTAAATAATTAATAATTTAGAATAAAGAATTAAAATGGAAACATTATAAATTTTTATTTTTATGTGTTTTTATTGTTGGAATATTTTATTTTTATGAATAATATATTCACATCAATTTGATTAGGTTTTTTGTATTAAATATAAATTATTATAATAGACAATATTTTTTATAAATATGTAATTCTTTAATTAAAATAGTTCTCATTATATTTTTATATATTTATTTATTTGTTTAATTCATAAATTTGATAATTTTAATTTTAAAAAATAATTGGATTTAGTATAAAAATATTGTCTTACGATTTTTTTTCGGATTTCTATAAAGAAGTCGATTATTAGGTGGGTAGTGGAATCATGTTTTTATCAAAATCATAACATTAAAATCATATAATCATGAAAAAAAATTGTATAAAATATTTTAATAGGTAAAATATGTATTATATATTTAAAATTATAAATCTTAAATTACTATGTGTTATATATAAAACTTATTATTAATATTTTAAGGACATAAGTAATATTTTCCCATAAAAAATATCTTTAGTGTTTTATTTAATTAAAAAATATTTTATTAAAATGAGGGTATATATGCATTTAAAATCAATATAAAATATATTATTTATAATAAATGAATTTATATCATGAAAATTAATTCATGTATAATTTTATCCTACATTTAGATTTTTTATATTATAAATACACTTCTGCAAAATACTGGATTTTACATGTTCAATAAGCTAGAGTTAAAATAAATTTTCATTAAACATATAAATTCATTATAATAAAATTGATTTAAATTTTTGAATCATTATATATAAATTATTTCATAATTTTCATTACATTTTTAGGCATTAAATTTAATATTCAATGATAAATATTAGTTACCACAAAAAAAGATTGGAAACAGTGAACACTATAAGACAAAGGGGCTTCAAAGTATATTTAAATTTATTTATAAATTAATGGATGATGTAATATCATCCATATATCATCACACAATAAATTATTATCAATTGATTAATCCAAATTACTTGTAAATCATGTACCCTTTTTTATTAAGTTGAAATTTTTACAAAAATTACATTTTAATCAGTTATAAAAGGAGAATCTCAACACTAATTCAATAAAAATAAATAAATTATTTATTCATTTTAAAATCTTAATATTATGCATAATTTCTAACCATATTACTTTTTGTTGAGCCTATGATCATGAGAAATTTTCTTAATACATCTATTCCCAAAGACAATTCATATGGGAAAGACTAATTTCCCAATAGGAGCACTTTCCATTCCAGAAAATCAATTTTTATTTCGTACCATTAAAAAAATGTATAATTAATATAAAAAGACATAATTATTTTTTTATAATTAATTTTATTACAATAAGGAAAAAACCATTAACCATACTTCCCATTTTTTATTAAGAAAAACAAAACCATGATTTATGTCTTGTGAAAACTATCTCTATAAGGAAGTGATGAAATATATTTTTCACAACCACATATATTAAATAAATATAAAAGTATATTTATTGAAATTTTTATAAAAATGTAAAATAATTTTTTTTAAGAGGATAAAAATTATAATCCACGTTTTTAAACTCTCATTTTTTTCAGAAATGAAAATGTTATCTATGTGTTGTGCGGATTACTTCCTCCATGCAGTAACTTACCTCATTTTTCATAATGATTAATTAAAATTTATTAAAACCTATTAAAATATAATTTAACACCATAAATATTTCTAAATAATATCATTATTATTTTATAACAGAGATATTATACAAAGATAAACCACTTTCATCATCATAATCATCCAATAATTGTATTATGTTGAGGTTTAGGTCGATCTAAACACCATGTTGAAAAATGTTATAAAACAATATTATAGATGTATGTGAGAACACAAATAAGGGATTATAGATCAATGGTTATGAATATTAGTATATTACTATTACAATGGAATATTTCACTTTCCATGAATTACCTAATGTAGTGATTTTTTTATCTTAATATAAATTAAATCCAAATAAAATTAATTATTTTTATTAGTGATCTATGTTTTTCAATTATATTCTGGGATATTGTACAAGTAGTGAAGATTATTTGAAATGTAAAAGGTTTTTTATTTACTATTTTTACATTAATGGATCAGAAACATATATTAAATGGTATCAATTACCTTGAAAAATTATTTCATGACAAGGTCATATTTTTTTGGGGAGAACAATTAATGAAAAGAAGATTCAGGGATACCGAACTATTATGTAAGACAAAATATTTATGTTTAGCTAATAAATGGTTGATTTATTTTGATGAAAAATAAGATATATAGTATTGTTAAACATGGGATTCATAATTTATTCATGATAGTTTTGGTGAAGTTCAACAAATTTATGGTATTGTGGCATATATTAGATAGTTAAGATCATAAGATAAGAAAATAAATAGCTTTGTATGGTTAAAAATATTTCTAATTTAATAAATAAAATATGGTTTCACAATAGTTTAATGTCTTAGATATTCTTCTAGTTATTTCAGTGGAATATTTTTGAGAATGTGTGATTAGGTTATATACATACATTAGTATATGATTTTATAAAATGATAAGAATGATATGTGAAATATATTAAACCTAATCTATAATAATAGAGTAAGGTATAGGAAATATTATATGTCATATCTAGAATTATAAATATATTTTCATTACCATCACATACTTTTATTAGTATGTAAAAATTTAAAGCGTATAGATGCAATTTATTTAGGGGTAGAAGGTAACACAAAGACATTTTAAATTATATATTCATTTAGGACATAATTTGTTCGATTTCATGTGATACATGAATATCCAACCCAAAATAAACCATTGGAATATATGTAAACATTAAAATGTTTCAATATAATTAAAAAGAACAAATATAAGTAACCAATTTGTTAAATATATATAGATGTAAAAAATTAAGGTCATTATCTATGATAATTCATTGATATATTAAATTGGTGGAGAAACATATCTAAGAGGACTGAATAATTCATTAAAATAGAATCTTTCTAATTATTGATTTTTATGTTTTTTCAATGGATGAAATATATTATTTTTCTGTATAATATATTCACAAGAATTTAATTTGTAATTGGTATGAAATAAGAATAGTGATTGAAAATATTTTTTTATAAAAAGTTCATTTTTTAATTAAAGGAGTTATCATTATTTTTTTATGTATTTATTTAAATGTATAATTTCAAAATTTTATAATTTGAATTTGAAAAAAAATGATTGATTTAATATAAAAATATTAGCTTAAAGAAAATTTTTGGCATTTTAATAAAGTCACTGATTTTTAGGTGGATAGTGTTAACCATGTTTTTTTTCTAATAAATTAACATTAAACTTATAAAATCATGACCTAAAAGTGTATAAAATATTTTATTAGGTAAATTAATCACTTATGATGTAAAATTATTCATGGTAAAATTACTATGTTACATTCAGTAAACCAATGGTAAACATTTTAAGGACTTAAAGTACTACATTCTAGTAAAACAATTTTTGGTATTCTCATTTAATTAAATAATATTTTAGAAAAATGTGGTTTCATATACCTTTAAAACAAATTTAAAATTTATTTTTTATAATAAATGAATTTATCTCATGATAATAAATATGTGGATATTATTACCCTATATAATGATTTTACGAATATAAATAATCATTTTCTAATGATGGTTTTTTACATATTTGATGTGCATACAATAAAATTGGTTTTTCGTAAACATATAAATTATTTCTCATAAAATAGATTTCATATTTATAATCATTAAATATTATTTATTTAATTATTTTAAATATATTTTTATAAATTAAATGAAAATTTCCATGACAAAAACTTGTTACCACGAGAAAAATAATAATAAAAAAAGAAAACGTTCTAAGATAAAAAGGATAAAAACATGAATGAATTACTTTAATGAATCTTTGATGTATTAATAAACATGTCTCATCATCTACTAAATTGTTTTCCATTTTGAGCAACAATACATGTCAAACATGTAATCTCTTTATAGAATGATGAAATATTTATAAAACATCCATTCTAATCACATATAAAAGCAGCCTCTTATAACCAATTAAAAAATAAATAAATTTCCTTTACGTATTAAAATACTAATATTATACTTAATATCTGTCCCTCAAACATTTTCTTGAGCCTATGATAATGTGGAATGGTCTTAATACATCTATTTCTAAGAACACTTCCACAGGAAAGCTTAATTTTTCAAGAGGAGAATTTTTTTTTCAAAAACATCAATTTTTTTTTCTTAACATAATTATTTAATTTTAAAATGAATATACTATGAAATCAATATTTATTGTACTTATTTTTATTACAAAATCTAAATAACTATTAACCCGATTTCCTATTTTATATTATGAAAAAGAAAACTATCCTTTGTGTGTTGTGAAATCAACCACCACAATGAAGAGAAAAAATATATTTTCCACCACCACATCTATTAGAGGGATATTAAAAAATTAATGATAAAATACAAATAATGTAAAATAATTATGATTATTGGTATAAAAATTATAATCCACCATTTTAACTTCTTATTTTCAGAAAACTGAAAATGTTATTTATGTGTTGTGCAGACTACCACTTCCATGATGTAACTTATCTTATTATTAATCATGACTCAAAACTATTTATTAAATTAAATTAAAATATAAATTTAACACATTAAATTTTTCTATATAATATCATTATTCTTTTATAATATTGATATTATAGCAAAATAAACCACATTCATCATCATAATTATCCATTAATTATGATATGTTCATGTTTGGGTTGATCTAAACACCGATTTGTAAAATGCTATAAAATAATATCATGGACAGATGTGAGAAAATAATTATTACATATATGTGATATAAATGTTTCAATAGTTATTTTTTGGGTTTCTAATTGGTAACATTAATATTAAACTAATTAATGAAGATACCACCACTCATTTGTTAAGAATCATTGAAACATGATTTTCACTACTCTTATCAATAAGAAATGTGACTAAAAAATTATATATTGAAATTATAACATTAATAAAATATCATAAATTATAAATAATACTACCTTATATTATCTATTAATGTTGAAATTTTTTATAATAATGGAGAACAATATCGGTATTGTGAAATTAGTTCAAAATGATCAACATTACTCACACCCAACATTGAAAATATATTAATTAACTAATATACATGTAGTGAATAATTATAATGGAATTCTTTAAATTTTTATGACTACAAAAATTTTTACAAAATAATTTATTATGATATATATTACTTTACTTTAGATCTTATAGTGAATTCATCTAAGTGGGGAAACATGGTAGTGGTTTCGTATCTCACCTTTTCTCTCTAAGATACAAATTTCCTATTATATAACCTATTTTATTTGGAATTATGTATCTTATTCCCATTCAATTTTTTTATAATTATCCAATAATTATTTATGATATTTAATGTTTTATTTAAAATTTTATCTTATAATGGGTTTTGTTTTAAATGTTCTTCAAGTCATAGAATATATCTCAACTAAAATATTTCTTAGTGAGTCCTAAATTCTAGACTTGATTTTGTTATCTTAAGTCCATTTAACCTCAAATTAAATTTATCATTGGTATTTTTTATTTTTATTATTTAAATTAACTATTTTCATTAATATAATCATACTTGATGAAATACTTTTTAAATTTAACTTTTGACTTTGGAAAGAATAACTCTTATTTTTTCCGATGGATCTTGTCTTACATGATGACATTTTCCTTCCATACATAGTTCTCCATTATAATTGTTAAACTAATTATGTGTTATCTCAATTGAAATATATATTTTTACAAACTTTTTTTAAATTTTATGTTTTTTCAGATTTTATAATGCAGGTATTCAATAAAAATAATTTCCAAATATTAAAAAGGACATTCCAATGATTTAAAATATATTTTTTACCATACACCCCACGTTTTTTATAACCATTATTTATTTTAAAAGACTTAGTATTGATGTTAATTTTTCTACATTAAATGTTTTTTTTCAAAACTGCTTGTTTAGAATATATTTGGAAGCTAACCTGTAATTCATCTTCTTTATGATAATGTTAAAAAAATTCTAAAATATCGTATTATATTTTTATCCATGTGAAAATATCATTCCAGTAAATTTATTTTCTCAATATAAACTTCATTTCTAAAACATTATAGTTTGACAAATAAAATATTATTCTCCTAGTTTTATAAAATATATGTTTTAATATGATAAATGATATTTCTTTTTCCTAATTGATTTTTAAAAAACACATAAAAATCATTTTTCATCATAGTGATTAACCTTTTTCTTATATTATACTCGATCATGGAAATTATTCATACTATACCATCCACCTTATTCCATTGGATTAATAATTTCATGTCAATTTCTACGAAATAAATTACACTTCTCTTCCTTTGAATTTATAAATCATCCTCTATTATAGATATGAATTTCATTCCAATAAATTTACTGAGTGAACTCCCTATATTTTCTTCCTTAGATTTATGGGTGTTGACCTATATGGTATAAAATGATTTATTGTAAAAGTATATGACATAATTTTATAGTAGTACTCCATAAATTGTTATTTTTTTGGGATTCTTACAAGGAAATATATTCCATTAATTAATAGCTAAAATATTTAAAATCCATATAATTTTTATTTCAAGAAGGTTATTTATTGATAACAAATTAATTTTTTCAATTTATTTAATAGTATAATCATTCATTCATATTATGAATACATTGTAATTAATTATTGATATGTGGGTAATGGCATAGATTATCCCTTTATGTATCAATATGACTCGTTATATTGAATTTTTTGGGTATTACGGTGTATTACATCCAAGAACAAAATATTTCAAATACACAAGGTTTTATCATTAAGATCATAATGATTGTGATCATGATGTCTTTGAATAGGGCATGGAAAATTTTTTCTTGCATTATACATTTCATCTCTATGAAACAAATAATTGTTACCCATGTGATTATTTACATTTCATTGTTAACTATTAATAGATTATACATTAATTTTCATTTTATTTTTGTATATTATTGGTTATATATTCCAACCAAATTTTTTATTCTCATCTTTTTCTTGGTTTTCATCATTGGATAAAATTTATTTTTTCCTCTTATTATACGCTTATGATCACACTTCTTATGTTTCCATTTCCCCATGTTCTGAAGAATATTTTTACACAAGATATTTTTATTAGAGTATCATGTAATTAGAGTTATGTAGGATATTTTGGAGACTTATTATCGATTATTTACAATATTATAATGTGGTTAGAAATGTCGATTTTATGAGACATACATGGGTTATTTACGTTAAATATTTTTTGAAATTTCTTTTAATTTAGGGAAAAACCAATTTCAAGTGTATATGAATATATATTTCTTGTGGTATTTTAATTATGGGTAGTTAAAATTGGGTCATTATAAATGATTTAAAATCCAGTATTTAAAGATGGATTTTATTCATGCTAGATTCTGGAAGTGCGAGTCTATAGTGTCACAGAACAATTATTTAATTAATTCACCCCATATATAATTTATAGGTCATGGGTGGGGTAATTTTTTTCAAATGGGAATAAATAATGAGATGAATATGTCACTAGATGACTATATCATATTATAACCAACCCAAATACCACATTTAATGTATCACAAAATACTGCATAACCTTTCACAGGATCAGAAAGAAACAAAAAAGGATCTAGTGTAAAAAAACATATAACTGCTAAAAATATCTATCATAATTATCACTCAATTCAATATTAACCACTTTATAAGTCAGTGTTTCCATGGAATAATCTATACTAGTGAAGCCTCAAAGAAATAAAATTTAATACTTGACCAAACCCAAAAATATCTTAATATAAAACACATTATTTTGATACTACCAAGGCATGATCACTTGTAAATTCTCAAGATATTCTAAAATACCTTTCTAATAAATCATTTTACTAAAAAATTACATATATATCAAAAAACAGTATTTAAAGAGAATAAAAAACATGTTTTGTTCTATTATGGTTCTCAAAACAACTTCTAAATAGTTTTTGTAGTCCTTAGTGATCTTATATTACACTAAGACATCATCAAAAAACATAATCATGAAAGAGTATAATATCATATTAAAATCCGATTTCCTCAAAGACATAAACATTGTAGATAAATTCATAAATCCAAATGGAATATCTACATACTAAAAATATCCATACCATCTTCTAAAGGTGATCATAGGAACATTCAGTTCTCATAACCTCAAATGGTGGTACCCCAACCTTAGGTTGAATTTAAAAAACCAAGGTGCACCCCTAAGCAGGTATAAAAGATCATCAATATGACATAGTGGGTATTTTTTATTAAAAGTAACCTAATTTTTTATGTGATAATCAATGGAATGGTAGAGACTCAAATATTTATTATTTACAAAATGTATTGGTGACACCCATGGTGACACAATAGAAAAATTCCATTCATTAATGATCCACTATTATATACATTAACTCTTTCTACTCGATAAGATCCATCCAATATGATGGTAAAAAAAATTGACGCTTCCTAATGAAAATGTTAATAGTGAAATCGACTTCTCATTTGGGTTTCAACCCATAGAAATCATTTGAAAACACTTTTGTGTACTAGTACACTACCACTAGAAGGTGATTGTCTATATCATTCTCCACATCATCAAATAAAAATATAAATTACTGACAATAAATCAATATTATATCTAGAAAAATGTATTATTCACACCCTAAACTCAGTTACCACTCACCCAAAAATATGTAACTATTATCATAATGATACTTAAACAAGACCATGTTGTGATATAGTAGAATTTTGGCTTTAAAACATATCATAAAATTTATAGAAATTATGAACTCTAAAACATATTATTCCAAAAAAATGAATTCATACACACCATCCCCATCAAAAACTAAAATACTACACTTTAGTAAATTGAATCCATGTTCCTCCTTCCGTACTAATGGGTTAGATGTAACAATCGAAAATTGAATTATCTCTTCTGAAATACCAAAATATTCATGAAACATTAATGAGTCAAATGAATGTGAATCACCCATATCAAACAAACCAATATATATTGATGAAGTAGTATACATCATACCAATAATGGTGGTAAGATGAACTTCAATGTATTTAGGTAAAATATTTTTTAAATAAATACATACTGAATCAATCCCTACCTTAGAATTCACTAGTGAATGAGATTCCCCTTTGAATGGATAGAAATACCACACACCTTAAGAAGTATCATAATTCACATATGATACCATATAAAATGGTGAACAAACTCTACTCCCCTGAGGGGGAGACATTCAAATGCAGTGCATATGACCAAACACCCACACTGGAATAATATTCTTGATGACTTACGGTAGTAAGGTCTAGTATATAATTAATTCACACACTAAAAATAATTCACTAGATTACTCACTAAAAATTCCACCGACAATGAATCTAATGAATATTCAACACCATTTTCACCACTATGAAAATGTTCATCCCATATCCACTTCTAGATAATGTAATAACTCTAAATATTCAAATTATTGAAGAAACCCTACTGTGTCATGTCTTCCCATGTAATTAATTATCTTCTATTATAACTTTATCAATAACCATATTGTAGGTTAGTAAGGAAATTATAATAAGCATCAAACTGATCTCAACCAATATGTCTATTTTCAAATATATATCCTTGATATATTCATTAAAAATTATATTTGAATAAATTATAACTAACATGGAATACCAATAGAATACTCCATCACAAAACAATATCATTTCTCCATAGTCATGAATTCATGGGTCTTTACCACCCTAAGTGTTTAATGAAAAATTAGTGATTGAAGTCCTTATAATTAGCATAGGGGAGATCATCCTAAATCATCACTTGAAGTATAGATTCCAAATAGTTTATACCAACTTGTTACAACAATTAAATATGATATCCAACACAACAGGTATCAGGAGTCTTTAAAATGAAAAATATGTTCTCAATCATATTGATTTAATTCTCAATATCTAGGTTTTCATTATCAGTATATAAAATTGGTGGGTTCTACTAGGTTAATTACTTGGAATGGTTCACCGTACATTCCTAAATAATTTGTCCCTATTGGTATAATGATTTAATATTTTGAATCAACAACTCCAAAAAAGCAGGATCAAGAAGATGCTTTTCTTGTTGAATTTCCATGGTATCTCTCTTCATTCCTTTAGAGGGGAACTTCCTATGAGCCATTGTGCAAAAATCAGAAGATACGAACTCATTAAATACATAATCATATTAAAATAAACATGAATATTACCATATTAACTATTAAAATAAACTTCTAACAAACTGTGTTAGCATTAACAACAATTACAAATGATAAAGGGGTGAAAAAATAAATCAAAATATTAAATATTTTTCCACTATGCATGGTTTTTCCGAATTGTTTGAAAATATAGGTTCCATAAATGTACGGAATGTTGACCTATATGTGAGTGATCTAAATTATAAACTATATACCCTATACTATTTAATGAGTAATAAAAATTTTCTATTATTTTCATATTTATTATAATTGTTATAAATGAAAATTAATAACAACATATAGTATATATAATATAATAATATTTTTTATGTTAATATAGTTTTATCTAATAAATAAATTAATTTTTGGAAGTCACACCTCACATTTGTTTTTGTAATGATATAAAATACTGGTTTCCCATGTACTAAATTCGGATTTCATGGATATTTTAAGCGAATTCATAGAACTATTTCACACAAATGGTTCCCATGATATGTCAGACTATAAATTAAATCTGTTATATCTAATGAAACACATCTGAGTGGCCTAACAATAATAAAACTACAACATTCTATGTGGACTAAAATCAGTCCACAATAGATACATGGACTACACGTATGGAATTTCAACTGTGTATCTCTAAAAATGGTAGCCCTAATGATATCCCAAATTAGTAGGAATCAATATTGAATCAAAATTTTTGAAGGGAATTAATATGGGAGATTATGTTCCATTATTTATATTGTATAACTTCATTCAATGGTTCACCATACACATGTTAAACCTATGAAATCCACCATCGATGTTTAACTCATTCTCAAGGCAGTAGTTTCAATGATAGAAGAGAAATATTAACATCAATTATAGGGATAAATCCTTCTTACAAATATTTTTAATTCCTATAAATCTTTTCTTATATGTATTATTGTCAATTCAAGAAAATAAAAATTGTTAGAATAAAATGAATATTCAATGTAGGAGTGAAGACAACATATGGAATGTAAGACATCAATAAATTCAATGGAAAATTATGCATGGTATGTAAATGGAATTTTTTAAATCTAAATTTTCTAAAATTAATATTTCCATATAATAGGGAGGAATTGGACATGACTTTGAGAGATATTTTCATCCGTATACATGGTATAAATTCTAAATTAAGGGGAATTTATAACTTATTTTTTCATTGGATTTGTTGAAACCTCATGTCTATTTTGATCATGTGATGCTATTTTAGTTTTTTTATAATACTAATATTATTTTTTTAGGGATAGTTCAATTATATCATGGTTTGTTCAGTTAATGATATTTTTGGATTGTTATTTACCTTTTTAGTTTACAGCAATTCAATACATATATATTTGATTCAAGTTGAGTCATGTAATGTTTGATAGCTTAGATTTTGTATGGTTCAGTTGTGTTGGGACCTAATTAAAATAATTTTTATATAAATAGTAGATGGTTTCCCTCATTCTAATGAAAAGTTGATAACCCAAAAATGGTTCATATATGACATAAATTTTATTTATTTATTTATAGCAAAAAATTTGGATAATTAAAATTAAACATTAGAGAAATATGTTTTTATTAAAATTAAAATTCATTTAATTTTCAAACAAAAAATTGTAAATTTTAATTAGAATTTTAACACACAACTCTTCCAATAAGATATCATATCTTATTATTGTGAAATATTACAATATTTTATGTTTTGAATACCCTATAACTTGGTGTTGAGTATACTAGTCCAGCCAACATATAACTCATGCATATATAATGGCAAAAATTCTACTAATTTCCTTAATAAATAAACCATCAAATCATTACCATAATGCAGGTTAATGAAATGATAAAAGAAACATATTATATAATATAATTAAAATAAATTTATATATTTAATGTTATAGAAAATTAATCCCCATATATAAAGAAATGAATTCTTTTTGAATATGTTATCGACATGTCTCCATGTGATTTGTCGAATTAGAATATTGTCACTATACTTGGGTAATGTTTTTAAGAAATTTAAACATTTCCTAAAAATTTTACAAACGAATTTGTTGTCTTCATGGAAAATTAAAATTATTTTTTTGTAAGGGATATAATATTCATTATACAAGTGAACCAATTTCCATTATTAGTAGATCCTACTGAATGAAAATAGAAAATATAATTAAAAATCATTAAAAAGATATAAAATTAGTTCCATGTAATTTGATCCACTTGAAACCATAAAACTAATACAGGATTATTATTTGGATCATTTAGATATATGGTCTATAAAGGATTAATGTCCTATAATTGATGAACATGCTCTGATTCATGCACTGGTTCTCCAGAAACTAGTGGAGTAGGAGTCATAGGGGCACGTTTACAAATCTATAGATAGATATGAGTGGGAAATAGATGTAGTTTATAAGTGGATAGAAAAGTATATAAGCAATCTAGAGGTTTTAAGAAACATTAACCGATATGATATGAAATTCATTATGCCACTCCTATTTATAACATGAACGATTTCATATTTCCCCCTCTATTATGATACCAGAAGTAATTTGTTATTTAAAATTTTACATTCTTTACGTGATAAAATACTTCTTCATTACATATACATGTTATTCCAACATAATTGTTTTACAGTCACAATATAACATTTCAATTTCAAACAATGTAAAAATAAAATTTAAAAAATATATGATATTATAAAACATGATTGAGATTCATTATGTATGGAACACATATTTTTTACCCATTTAAAATATGATTTTTTTATTAATATCAACATAGTATAATATAATTATAATATTTCTTAAATCAATGATTATTTTGAATATATATTAGGTCAAAATATTAACCCAGTACTAGATACATATGTTATTATCATAGATAAAGTCATTTATATTCCTTCTAGATCAGTTAGAACAGGTTCATCATTATTGATATTGGATTAAGTTATATTTTGATTCAAATTACACAAATTAATTGGTATTTATTAAGTTTTATTTAATTCAAATTTTTTAGTTCATTTACATTTTATTTTATTTATTTTTATTCATTTCAATTCAATTATTCACAGTTTTATTTTAATTAGCACGAGTTGGGTTTGGTATGATTAGGATATTTTTTTAGATTTTGAATCAAGTTGATTAGACTCTTTTAAATTTAGTTTTGATTTATTTAATTTATTTTTGTTTATGTGAATGAAATTATACATTTTCAGTTTTATATTGGATTTTGATTATTATATTAGATAAATTCATATTTAATTTTTTCTCATTATTTTGTATCAATTTTATTTGGTTTTTAAGGATCCAATATAGATTAGATCGTAATTTTAATTTTTACTTTTTATTATTTGGTTCGATTCTGTATGTCATAGAATCCACGTTTACAATTATTGATTGATTTTTAGATACCCTAAGTATTGGGGGGGGGGGGAAATAAAGTATAACGGTATTACCAAATTAAAGTATGTTATTATAAAACACAATTAATTATATATGATATCAAATTTTAATTGTGAATTAATAGGTGATTTCCAAAAATTTAATAAGAATTTAATTACTGAATTTCCTTAATTTTCTCTTAAGGGGTTGATAGGTAAGTAATATTATTTGAGATGATTCCCTTCTTATGTGATGGGAGAGGTTAGGAAATGGTTATTTAAATAATATTGAGAGTCTTTTAAAACATTGGATTATGTAAATTGAAAAAATAAAATTATGCATAAGGCCTATAGTGACACTACATACCAAGAAATAAACTCGCATATTTTTCAACTATAAGAAAATTTTAATATATTCACGAAAACAATATTAACTCTGTGCATGTATCATACCTTGTGGTTATATCAACTATGTACATTTTAGATGGATATCAAATTAAATTAAATTTTATTTGATGAAATAAAATTTTAATAATTGTATATGGACACATTGAATACGGTCAATTTGATTTATTTAATTAAATACTTCATGAATGTCTATATAATGGGATATATCTCCTCCAGTTGTAGGTATAGACATCATGAAGATCTCCCGATACATTATTATTCTAAAACATAATTTATCTCACTTTTGGAAGGAATGAACACCCCTTTGAGAGTTTAGGTATACTCTAATCGAAAATCAAGATCATTTATTTGATGTAAACCCTTGTATACATGATGCTTTTGTAGCGTTATTTGGTGATTATCATCAAGAACACTCTATCAGGTATTAAATATTGAAGAAATAGGTATTCATATTTTATATCCGTCATTATTATTATGTTTTGATTATATCATGGGTAGATCATATATATATATTGGGATTTCTTCTCCTTCTAAGGATCATACGATGAACCTCTAAAACCCAATAGTTTTATCGAAGGAAATACTAATTGGTTAGCCAATTTTTAGGAACTCCAATGAATGAGTTTGTGATAAAGTGTGGATCTATACCTAAGGACCCCATTGTGTTGAAGATAATTCCATTCGAAATAATATTTGGGAATTGAGTGCTTTGACAGGTTCACATGGATGTCATATTAGATAAGTCCATATGAGGGAATGTGAGTTTTTCAAAACATTGGTATCAGATCATGGATTATTTTACCAAACAACACATTTATTTTTTTATATAATAAATACAATATTTTAAAAATTATAAAATAGTATTTTTCAAACAGAAAATAAAAATACAAAAAGTTTAAATTTATTTATAATGAAAAAAATGTTTGAATTTAAAAAAATATATAATTAAATTATTTATAAATTGTTTATAAATAATTAGAAGATACTTTAGAATATATATGAAAATTTATAAATTGTGTTTTATAAAAAATTAAACATTTAAATGTTTATAGTATACTTATTCCATGTATTTAAACCTTTTATTTTGAATATTCCATAATATAGTTGTGTTAATATATATTGAAAGTATATATGGTCTATAAATGGGTTTATAATTCATAGTTGAAGGTATTTAG
The DNA here is from genome assembly GCA_963277665.1 of Viscum album. Taxonomy (NCBI): domain Eukaryota; kingdom Viridiplantae; phylum Streptophyta; class Magnoliopsida; order Santalales; family Viscaceae; genus Viscum; species Viscum album. The sequence continues at coordinate 1,700,411,949 of OY728141.1, read as the reverse complement.
GGAAAATTTTATTTTTGTGAAATGTTTATAACATAAATATTTATAAAATTATTTATAAATAATAAAGTAATGTTTTATGAGACATCTATTAAATAGATTGGGATAACATTTTAAATGATAATGTATGGAATCAGATTTTACTAATTCTATGGCATACCTAGTTATATTCTTACATTTCTAGAGATGTCTTATGATTGTTTTCAGGTACTCTTTTATCCTTGTTTTTGTTATACATTGTTTTCCTTTTTGTATGGGGTTGTTTTGGGAGAATTTAGCGAATTTTAGAAGCCTAAGGGGATGTTCATGGTTGGTTCATGATTAGGGAGAACCATGTTGTTTTCCAAGGATACCATGTACCACTTCTTACAGGAATAGGAGGTGGCACACAATTGGCACATCGTTTAGCCAAACTGAATGCCGACCCTCCCCAAACCATGCACCCAAAAATAGTATAGTTTTTCACAGTTAGTGCATGGATTGTAATATCATGTTCCATTTACGAGGAACCATGCACCCCGTAAGTATAGGTTCATGGTTAAGGAACACAACTAGTAAACCTGTGTACCCATTCCTAGTAAACTATACACACATGTTCTTTATCCGCCATTTTATAAAAAATCATAAACCCCCATTATTTATACTTAAACAACCTATTTCGGTATAAATCGAATTAATTTGACATTTTAGTCTCTCACAGGTATTAAAAGGTTCGTAATACACTATTAATAGTGTAATGTAGATCATATTGTTGTATCAGCTCCTCTTTTGGAATGTTATCACTTCTCATTTTTTTTTCTTTTCTCTCTCCCATTTATCTCTCATATTTTGGAAGGATGTTTTTTTCCATTAGTAATGTTTTTAGAAATTTGGTTTTATGTATCTTATTTAATTGGATCTTGAACCAATGTAATGTTCCTATATCTTCTTCATCATTGTGATCTTGATCATTCCATCTTCAATTGGGGATATCAAGTTGCAAATTGTTAATTGATGATCATGAGGAAGGTGGTCAAATTTTCAAATCCCATTGTCATCATTATAAATTCATATAGGAAATTTTGAAATTTTCGATTTTCATGATGATCCATTATATTCTAAATTTATCTAATTAATTCTTTGTTTTTCAATGTGATAATGAAATTGGTGAATAATGGGATTATTAAATTTATTGATCAATTTTTTTTTTGAAATTGTTGGTGACCCATGGTGATTGTTAGTATGATTTAATTGATTATATATAAATTATTATTTTTTAATAAATGAAGTTATCAAATGGGTAGAATAATTAATTGTTTAAATGGTTGATATATGTGGTGAGAATGTGGAATCATGAGACATTATTTCGTGAATAAGTTGTGAGATATGAATTTTTTATCATAGTACCAATGGGGTTTCAAACTAATACTCTATGCCCCAATATATATATATATATATATATATATTTGTGTTTGTGTTTTAGTATTTCATGTTATTACTAAGAGGTGGGGGAGGACTCCTACTAAAAATACCCATGGGTGCTCGAATGATGAACTATGCCCCCATTAATTGAATTTGAATTGGAATTAATTGATTTATGAAATCCCATGATGAAATTAATTTTAATCCTTTGTGGATGGATCAAACTATGGTATAGACTAAATCAGATATTTTTGGTTCGAGTGTCATCGTGAACTCATGGTTTTATGAGGTTATTTAATGTATTTTTTAATATGAACACAATTTAGTTTATCATTTTTACATTATTAATTATACAACTATATACACTATAATAAACTGGATATTATTTTTTATGCCATTAGTGGTAACCTACTGAGTTGGGAAGGATCAGAGATTACGGAAGCTGTCATAATTTGAAGACCCACATTAGATTTTTCGATTTCATTATTTTTGGCTTTCATTTTCCACTTTAACCATATCTGGTGTATAGGGAGGCATTTCTTGGGTCATGTAACCAACCAAGTCGGGGAATAAACATGTGGAACCCATGTTATGATGTTACATAGTGATTTAAATGATGATTCTCTCATTTTATATGAATTAATATGTTGTAATATTAGACACTATAATATGATGATTTAGGACCTTCTAATGATCTCATGCATGAGAGTATCTTTCCCATATACGTGGAGGGGCACCAAATTTCCCAGAGTTGGATTGATGTTCATGATGTTTTTTGTAACAGTTTAAGGTTATTTCACATCAATTAATCCACTAATTATGTGATTTTTTTTATTTTTATGAGGTTTAACTAGTGTCCCAATATGGCCTGAGATCTTAGTATAAAGGCATTATTATAGGAAGTCATAATTTTATATGACAAGCATCATTTTAGGAATTCAATGAAATGAATATATTAGTGAAATGTTGGAATTAAATTCAATTCTATATTTGATTAAATTAAGGTAGAAATGTTCATAATATAAGTATTGATATTATAAATAATGATAAATTTTGTAATTGATTTGGAAAATGGGCGCCTAATGAAAAAAATTGTATTATGAAAGTGTTTACCCTAGTTAAACCATGATATATGTGCAGGGTGGTTTAGGGTAGTGGTAGTTTCTCAGTTTTTATTGTGTGGTGGGGTTTATGGGATACCTTATTATAGATTTTTTTGAACCCCTCTTATGTAAATTTGTTAATATTGTGCTCTGTTTCCTAATTAGTGTGTTTGTAATTATATTGATATTCCCCAACAATTTTTCTTAATGATAGGACTACAAAAGTACTTGGATGGAAATTATCCTCCTGCAGTTGAGCCTGATTATCCGATAGATCTGTATGATGGATATGTAGACCACAACTATGAAAAATTTTATTGCTTTATGAAATTTAGGGAATGATCCCCAAAGAAGGTTGTACAGATTGTTTTTAACATGACATGGGAGTTCCTATTTCATCACCTTCCAACATTACCTAGAGAGGGTGGACCTGAGGTATTTTGGTTAATGATTGAGTGTATCATGATGATCCTTGACCATTTAAAGACTCTAGTTGAGAACCAGTTCAATATAGAGCTTATATGTTACATTTTCAGGAAATGATTTATTGGGATATCCAAAATCAGGATGAGAAGATAAAGAATATATAATTTAGGGAGTTTAAATATATGTTCATGGAACAACTTTTCCTAGAGACACTCTCGTAGGAGAAGAAGGATGAGTTTATTGGGTGGTCCATGGGATTATGTCCGTAATGTACTACACTTGTCACTTCAATCATTTTCATTTATTTGTCTGTATGTTGTTAGGAGACAAGGAAACTAGAGTGAAACATCTTCATGAGTGGCTTAAATGTGATATTAATTTTAGGGTTAATATCAATTGTATGAAAAATTATTTCGAAGTGGTGAACTAGGATTACATATCTGATGGGAACCTAAAGAAGGATTCCAATTGACCATAGGTGGTTTATAATGAATGACCAATAGGTATGTATTCTATGTGTAGGAATTATTAATATAATAATTTAAAATAAAAAATTAGAAAACTATATATCCCATGAGAAGGATCAGTTACATAGATCAATAATTAAATTTATTACCACAATTATGGAAGGTTATTTTAAATTATTATCTAGTTTTATAGATCCCTAGTAGAGTGAAGAGTCTACTCTAGGATGGTTCACATGCAGAGTTATTTCAATAACCCTTGGTTGATGGGTAGTGATGTAGGATCAATGAATAATTTTATTACTAGAAGGGGATATTAAATCCCAAATCAGTATGGTAGTTAGAGTTCTTATGGATTTGGTAGTATATGTAGTAGATGTGGCATGTGAGGGATGGAGAACTTGTATTAGTATATTAGTGTTGGAAATGTGACCCAGATTCAATCATAGGGTGGGATGCATGAAAATTGCATGTAGATCATCCTATACTTGTGGATAGCGATGTAAGGCCATCAATAGTTTGAGGTGAAATTCATAATTATTATATCCATTCTACATCCTTATTTGATATAAAAGATTTTCATTCTTCTATATCATCAAAAAATGATAAGGGGTTGTCTCTAATGGTGGCCTTTGTGAGAAGGGTTTTGATGATTGACATATTTTTGGGAGTATAGTCGACTGAAATTTTGTTATGTAAGAGGTGTTATCTCCTGGTTGGTGAGTAACAATTATATTGGGATCTTTACATATGTTAAATTTTTTTGTTTGAGTGTATTTTTCATATGGAGAGGCTCGTATTATACCGAGACTATATTCATTGTTACCATATGATATTTAAATTGAAATCTTTTTAGGGTAATAGTTACATTAATCATGGAGTGTGAGATTTCAAGGTAGGCCTTTCAAGGGCCAGTTCATCAGCAAATGGGGGAGACCACTTCTTGAGTTTCATGTATTTTTATGGATGATGGGCATGTAAACCATGATTCCATTCTACCCATAGTGGACTTGTTTGAAAATTTATTTCATAGGTAATTCAGATGGATTCCACTTGAGAGGGATGTTGGAATTAAAATTGAGCACATCTAGGGTCTAAATAAATTTCTATTCCACCTTATTGAATGCAATAAAATATTATCAAAATTTAAGACCAAAATGGATGAGTTGATGGATAAGTGATTTATCCATTTGATTATGTCTACCTGGGGTTCTATTGTTTTGTTTTCTAAGATATATGAGAGGACCTTACATTTATTTGTAGATTAACAGATGTTAAAAAAGATTACCATGAAGAACCAATATCTTATTCCATATATTGATGATCTATTTGACCAGTTTAGAGGAGATTATATGTTCTCCAATATTAAATTGATATTAGGGTATCATTAGTTGATATTTTTAATATATGATATTCCACATACTACATTGAAAATAAGGTATGACCAATATGAGTTATTCTTGATCCCATTCAGTATGAAAATTCTTATAATATGTTTATGGATTTAATGAACTGAATGTTTCACTCGTACCTATATCATTTTGTGTTTGTTTTTTCAATGACAGCTTGGTGTACTAAAAGGCTCATGAAGATCATTCCCAATATCTTAATATCTTCATAAGTACACTTAGAGATAATCCATTATACACCAAGTTATATAATTGTCAATTTTAGATTGAAATTTTACATTTCATATGTAACATCATCACATAGGATGTTGTTTCAGTGGTCACATAGAATATTTAGGTAGTGGTTTCTTAGGAGAAGACAATGTATGTTTTTGATATATACAGCTTTTTGGAATTTTTATGTTACTATTAGAGGATCATATATTACTTTTCCCTCATTTAAGCACCAAAGGCTGGCTAAAAAATAAGTGGATCATTTTTTTAATACGATATGGGATGTTCTAATTCTTTCCATGAGTTGAAGAATCATTTGAAAACTTCATCAGTATTTATCCAACTGGATATGGGTGAGGATTATACGTCGTTTTGTGACGCATCAAGGATAATTCTTGGAGCAGTTTCGGTGCAAGGGATAAATGTATAGTTTATGGGACATGAAAGTTGAGTCCAAATGACTGGAATTACCCTACACATGAAATTGATTTAGCTATGCTGGTTTATTCCTTGATTTGTTGGTAGCATTATTAGTTGGTAGAAATGTTTACGGTGTATACCGACTATAAAAGCTTAATGTAGATCATTTTGTAGTAGGAATTGAATATATAAAAGTGTATGTGTGTTGAGTATATGTAGTCATTTTATTGTGATCAAGAATATATGCTCAGTAACGAAAACAATTTTTACAATGATCTGAGTAGGAATAAACAAACTCAAGTTGTTAATAAGTCTAATACTGATTAGAATATGATGACCATACATAGTGGGATTCATATTGTGGTTTGGGAGGGAAAGGAAAAGATAACCCATGTATCATTATTAGTTGAGTTCATTAATTTTAGATGGACCACGATGTTGTATAAGGATCCAAAGTGTTTATCACTGAAGGAAAGCCTTGAAGGTGGGGATACACCTTCTGATAAGTCCATTGATGGGGTTGATACCATCTATATTCAGAATCATGTCATTGTTCTATTCTGTCTGCATGAGGATATGATTATTGAGATTCGTTCCTCGTATTGGGTCGATCGTCTAGGATTTAACAAATTTTGTTCTGAACTATGTTGAAAAAATTGGTGATCCAGAATAGAAGAGGATATTTTATGTTTTATGACACGATGATCCACATGTATGCAGGTGATGACTGAGGATCAAGTACCCGGTGGTTTACTACATCCATTTCAAATTTATGAATGGAATTTGGAAATCATTATCTTGTATTTGGTGGTGAGAATTTGGAGTACTCCTACGAAGAAGGGAGTCATATTGGTGATAGTGGAATGGTTTATAAAATTTTCACATTTATTTCCCTTATGAGATTCTTTCATGGAGGATCAATTGGGGGGATTATATGTTTAAGAGATAGTCTGTCTACATTGGGTACAATGGAAAATAGTTTTATTATGTGACACATGCTTTACTTCATGCTTCTAGAGAAGATTATATATGGTGTTGGGTACCAAGGAATTTTTATATATATTTTTCCACCTATATATATATGGGTACTCAAATAATACCATAATGGTATTGATGGAAATTCTACAGGTGTTTATCCTAGAATTTTTTGTTTATTGGGAAAATAAATTAGCACATTTTGAGCTCTCTTATATCAATAACTATTAAGAGACTATTCAAATGGGGCCATATGAGGCATGTTACTATAGGACTTATATATCACCTCTATACTAGTTGGAGTAAGTAGAGATAGAGTGGTTGGGGACAATTCTTGAGAAGGATACATCAATAATGGTTTAGATTAATTTGAAATGTATTGTTGTGGCTTAGAGCTAGCTGATCTCATATGCTGATTGTTGTCGATAAACACTTCAGATTACAGTGGGCTATCATGTATACCATCATGTATCTCCTAGATTGTGTCACCATGGTATTTGGAAACAATAAATGTTATCACTCATGTTTTTTAGACTATTTCGTATTCTGTAGAGAATTGGACTCATGGAAATTTGATTAGGTCTTCCCCCGAGGTGTAGTGCTATACACTATGTTTTTCATGTGTCACAACTTCGATATTATCACCCCAACCTATATCTTGTGATCAATGATAAATAATATGATATTTAGTTTTACAAACCCTTTGAGGATAATATAATTCATGTTATTTATCATGGTGGGAAATTGTTTCATGGATAAATCATGCTTAAATTTTGAGTATTTTGGAAAAATGTCATTGTTCTGGATGAAACATGGGAGAGAGAAGAAAATTTTGGGTCTTAGTGGAATGATTATTTTACGAATAAATCTTATAGATTCATTGGAGTACAACATGAGGATGATTTTTTATAATATTGTGATATTATAGGATCCCGACCTTTCGGAAATGTCTCATTCTTGCTTTTAGGTAGTCTATTACCCTTGTTTTTGTTATACCTTCATTGGGGTTTTAAATGGGTATTTTTAGGTGAAGATTTAGATATTGGGAATCACAATAGGTTTTTCATGGTTGGAACATGGTTTTGGAAAACTGTGCAGCTTTTCATGGAAATCGTCTGCCTATATTTTGATGTCCAAGAAGTTGTACATGGTTTTCCTGTAGGATGGAAAAACCATGGGGGCACCCTCCCCAAACCATGAACTCTGATATAGTGGGGGTTTTTATGGATGGTGCATGGTTAGTCAAACCATGTTCCATTTATGATTAATTGTGCGCCCCCTTATTAGAGGCACATAGTTAAAGTAGATGGTTTTGCAGTCCATGTAACCCTACCCAGGAATTCATGCATGTGGTGTTTTGAACATCCAAATTTGTTAAAAGAAATTATGAACTCCTAGTATTTATTAATAAAATCTATATTTAATCCTTCCTAAAATTCCTTTTATTTTGTAGGCTCTAAAGAGTATTATAATTATCTGTGAACTCTTTAAATCGAACATTGAAGATCTGATTGAAGGATCTAAACCAGTTACAATATCAAATCTCTTCTTATTTTGTTTCATTTCTATCTACGATATTTATGTAATATTTTGGAAGGGTGATTTCCACCATTGGATATGGTTTTATATCTTGGTTTTGATGGATAATATTTTATTAGATCTTGATCATAGGTATCGGTTGTAGATATCATGCATTTGTGTGATCTCAATATTTTCGCATCGAAATGAGGATTTCGGGTTGGTTTGACTTCAGCAATGATATAGAGGTAGGAGAATTATTTTTCAAATACCATGGTCTTGACTATAAATTCATATATATAATTGTAAAATTTTCATTTTCCATGTTGTGAATTTTAAATCGAAATTGAATTAAAAAATTTATTGTTTCCCTACATGATAATGAAATTGATGAATAATGGGATTACGATATTGATTGATTAATGGATATTTGAGATTGATGGAAAACAATGTGGGTGTCTGTATGATTGAAATAATGATTTATAGGTTTTTTTATGATAAATGAGCTTATGAAATCAAATGAATAATGAATTATAGAAATGGTTGATATATGGGCTATGAAAGTGGAATCAAGAAATATGATGTTGTGACTGTGTTATAGAAAATGAAATTATACTCCAAATACCCAGTATCAAACACCATACCCATAGTTTCTACACTAGTGTAGTAAGGGGTTATTTATCTAAACCCAATAGTATAAATTTTAATATTTTTATTTGTATAATTAAATGAAAATATTTATTCACTATCAATATTATCATTATACTACAGTTGATGTTATTTTGATTTTCATATGAAGAAAGAAAAATTATATTTTTTTAAAAAACGTGTATTTAATTGAAAAATAATTTTTTATAAATAAATGATAATTAAAAGTAATGTAATTTTCATATAATATTCATATTAAATAGAATTTATTTAAAAATTATAATATTCTTTAGTGAAGTTGAAAATAATCTTTGTAAGGTTCACAAAGGCGTTATTTCCATAAAACAAGTTTTTCTAAATAGATGATAATTATGATTTAAATGTTTAAATTCTCTTATTTAAGGAATTATTTTAGATAAAAAATATAATTTTTTAAATCATCACATAAAAATTATCCAATATTTATATTTACAAAATTATCTAACACATTTTAAAATTATGTTTAATAATAAATATAGTATAAATATATTGTATGTATTAAGATATCATAAAGGCCAAAAGTGTGTTATAAATAGTATAAATGGAATATATTATTGAAAATATGTTTCTATTTTAGAAAAATGTTATTAATAAATTTTATCATATTTATAAACCCTTAATGAATCCTCAAAAATATATATTCTATTATTAGGTTTTAAAATCAATTATTTATAAACATGACTCACTTCCACACCTCCAAAGGTTTTATTTTAATGATTAATGATATTACCTTATAAATAACTTAAAACTACTACATGGTGATATGGTACTTGTTTGGGGAAACATTTTACAATGATACCTTCCTTTACATGATGATGTAATTCGCCAAAAATAGTTAATTTTTTTTGTTAATTGTAATAGATATTCATTGATGTTAATGACTTTTCAATGTCTTTATAGAGTCCACTAATGTTTTTATTCAATATTCCTTGAAATCTATATAAATGGGATAACTTATCGTCAAAAAAATCACGGTGAATGAATATGATAATTTTACTAAACCAATAGAGTATAGACTATACAAAACATTCACATATTCATAATAGTCGATTGATGTTTCACACAATGTTCAATTAATGAAACCAGCATAATAGATCATTTTCATCCAAACATTATCTTTTTCTTCAAGAGAAAATGTTAACCAATTTTTAATTTCTATAAATTCAGACCTTATATTTGTCTTAATTAAACATGAAAATTGTAAAATTGAGGAATTATGTACATAAAACCCCTATATGGAAGAATAAGACAGAACAATACCCTTATTCCCCTCAATATAAGATTGTCTATACTCAAAGGGGACCCATGATCCATTCATTAATAACTGAAATAAGAAATATTTTTTCCTAAAAGGTAACTATTTACAAATAAATTCTTCATGATAAATTAATGATTTAATGAATATTATCATATCAGTACACATATATGTCATGTGGATAATACAACATGGTTAAGTATTGTGTGACTGAAAACATGACTCATGACCACATGTTTACTTTTTACATGATCATTATATTGTTTATATTATCTTTATTTCATTTATTTTTAATACTTTTTCATTTATTTTATTTATATAAAATTTCATCAATCACATCTCAAAATATTATTTTAAATCTTACTATGATGAGAAAGTTTATTACTAACATTATTAATCAAAATATTTATTGTTTAATATTCCCCCACTATGAAGGACATAAAATTATTAACGTATTACTAATTATAGGATATTAAATTTTAAAAAGGATTCCTTTTTATAGTATTTATTGATTTTGGTAATTCATTATTTCACTTCTAATCCACAACCTCTCATTATTGTGATTTAAGTCTTCTTAAGGTTATTCATAATAATATATTACTTTTAGTGTGAAATTTAGATTGTAGAAACATTATGGGATAGCATAAAGTTATTGAATTATCCCTTAATCATTAATATCTCTATTTAATCAGCCCTACATCCCCAAGGATTTACCTATTCTCTATTCTTATATAGCAGACTGTAAATAGGAATAGACTATGAGATGGGTACACAATCCAAAATGAAATTTTAGAGATGAATTGGTTAGGAGTTAATGGGTTCAACACGTCTATAAATAATCTTAATAATATATCATGATGGTATGGTTATATAAATCTATAATGGACACATCATTTTTCACATACCGACACATTGACATAATTCTTGATATCATTATCCAATTATTTCTATTGATAAAAATTTCCTAATACAACATGAATAGGTAGGGATTAACCAATTAGATATTTTTAGGATTGGATAAATCTTATTACTCATGATATGTATAATGAATTTCTATTAGTACCTGTTAGCTGTAATGTTTCTAATAACACTGAAATCCCTGATAATGTTATGTTATTATTTTATTGGGAATGGAAAAAGAATGAATCCTAACCTTGGAAATAAATCCCTTAAATAAATGGATCATGATCTTCTTGGAGGTGTATTGTTTATTACCATATGCAAAAATGATTAAATCTTTTCCATCATAGCATACCTATTTGTGTCATCGAACCTATTAGACAATGTTAGTGGAGGTCCAATATACATTGGTAGAGTGACCTACTAAGACTAATGTAATCGTGAAACTATAAAAAAGTCAGTAACCAATAAAAATATTTCATGATACTATACTGTGTAGTTTATAGTAAATGATATCGGATGACCAAAATCAGTTTCAATTAATATTGGAACATGTATACCCATGCATGTTGATAATTTTATCACTAATAGATTACATAACCTAGAAATTCTATGATTTTTCTTGTATTTAAAACGAGTTCCTAACTGGAAAATATGTTTATGGAGTTCGTGGTAAAATTTAAGAGGTTTTTCTTCACTGAATTAGCACCAATATATGATGTGTTCAATTTAAATGGGAATATAATAGTTAGGTAGAATGTATTTTCAAGTTAATCACCTTATAAGGGATATAACCTTGATAGAAACTATTTATGGGAATGTAAATTTAAAATTATATGGTATTCATAGATACATAGTTGATATGGTATTCAATGATGTGTGATTAGACCACGAAGGATAAGTGCTATGTCATGTATATAGGTACAAATATCCTTAAAATGGTTATATTGTCAATCTATTGATTTATTACTCAATACTCATCATATGAGAAGTATATTTTTTATCCTTGAACTAGAGGACCTAATTCACTCCTCTATATATGTAAGGGTCTACATCGATCATGTCTTGAAACTTTACCCAAGGTATCTAGTGATGTAAAAATGGTGAGGAAGATGGAGAGTAAAAAGGGTAATGAAGTGATAAATAAAATGAATAAAATTAGGGAATGATAATGACTAGAAATGATGAATAAGATAATAAAGAATGTATCGATGAATGTCTAATGAATTTAATTTTGTTATCGAAATCCCTTTTAGTGAGTTATAGTTAACTCTTATTCAATTTTTCTATTACATATTAATTATGACTCACATATTTTATTAAATTATGTCTCCCATAAGAACCATATTATATATACCACATGAATAAATCCATAAATATTATATCAGGTAGAGAGGAAACATTTGTATTTATAAACATTCATGGTGATATTTAGGGAATCCCCTCTCTAGAATAGATTTTTGTGCAACCATTATTATTTTCAAGATGAAATTTTTACGAGTAATATTGACTATCTGGAATAGTTGAATATATTTGTCATTTTCTTATTTCCAAATCTATCAGGTTGGTTGAAATGAAACCTTTTCTATGTGATCTTTAATACAATTTTTTAAATGAAAAAATTTGATCTTTTGGAATATATATTATATAAAAATTAATGTACAACCTTCTATTTACATTGAAATAAATTCTACCATCAACCATTTGAAATTTACTGTATTTGGTATGAGAATTATAAAATAATTTTTTGATCCCAGAATGAAATTTATAATTTTTTTTGTATAAATAGTCAATTATTTATTACTATATAATTAGTTTACCATTACAAGATAGACATAAAGAATATATATAAATAGATCCACATTATAAATTTTAAGATCTTGTTTCGTATAGAAACCATTCTTCATTACATGATGAATCTTATATGAAATACAAAAATATAGAGTAACAATAAAATATGAATATAGAATTAATTTTACAAATTAAAAAATTATGAAAATATTTTTTATAATGTAGGCATCAATATTCATGTTCAGATAACCAGTAATTTTAACCAAGATAATGTGGTAGTAGTGATTAATTTTATATATAGAGAGTAAATGGTAACAAGATAAATTATTTATTTAGTCAAAACTAATATTCTCTGAATATGTGCTTAAAAATTCAATGTTAATTATAGATTAAAATGACTTATATTATGGTGAAACTTGTGTTTATTCAATATAATCATGATATCAGTTTTTATGATTATGATACAACATTTTCATTGTTGAAAATAATTTAACACAATACTGTTAGGATCCCAAGGTATATGACAGGGGAAAATTAATGTCTCAAACCTATCTTGTTTTAGAAACCTAGAGGATAAATGAGGAAGAAGAAAATGGAAATGCATAAGGGGATACGAAATATCAATATCATTATATTTTATAATAACTATTTTATCCCAAAATATATTAATTCAATGATTCATTTTAAAGTGTAGCCACCAATTATAATATTATAGAACTCTATATATTCTATTTCCATTAGACCAGCTACTAAAATCAATTTGGCTTCAAAAATTTTATATCAAACTCATTTAATCTCTATAATCAAGGAAAATCCATCTTTGAGATACCATGTCATGGATTATGATCCATATTTGGAATAAAAAGTGTATTTTGATCCAAAATATGTAATGTGAAATTGGTTAATGAGGTAGAGAATGTCGAATACCATCCATGCACTAATCACCTAATCCCCTCTGTGAGATTTCGCTAATATGAAGTGTATCCATCAATAAATCATCATAGTATTGGGAGTTATGAGCCTAAACAATTACACACATCGTTATATCATTAATAGAATGATCATTTCTCTAGAAGAGTTAGAGGAACAATAAAATGACTTCATTCAATTTTATATTGATGCATGATATAGTAAGTCACTATGCAGAATTTTACGCATGATTGTTTTGGATGAAAAGAAGGAAATGTGAAATAAGGACATGAAGAACAATAAGATAGCCACTATAAAATTACTTTAATATGGAAAATGTTATCTGTTTTAGAATATTTAAAAAATTAATATTTCACAAAAAAATTCTATTAACAATTATGTTCTCTTATTTTACATATTTTTAAGCATTGTATCTTAATAATTAAAAATAATATTTATTTTTTTATTTATGTATTAGGATTTTTCAATGTTTTTCTACACATATCATTAATAAAAACACAATATTTATCATAGATTTATATAATTAGTGTGCACGGATTGTGTTTTTATACAGTCAATAATTAACTATCTACCACTAATTATTTTATAATCTCAATATTATCAATTCATATAAAATTGTCTTATCATGCATTAGTGGATCTTCGTCTTGATAGGTTTGTTTATTTTTTTAAAATGTGATGATTATTATAAATTAATCTAACCTAGACCTATATATAATCAAATTAAGATTCAATAACATGAATCATGATCCACTTCAAAGAATTTAGAAAACACTAAATAATAAAAGGAATAGAGAAACATTATTGTATTAACTCAATGTTAATGAACATGTGAGTTGTGAACCATGAAATGATTTTGATATTAAATTTTCTTTATAAAATTTATAATACAAAAGGGAATTATACTTTCTAGACCCACTTGGGCTTTCTTTGAAAATGGATTATTGGTCCTCCAAAACCCAATCCTTCCCCTAGAGGCTAGGGGATAACGACAAACATAGAGAAGGGATAACATGAAATGTGGGGCATAACCCTAATGGTTGTGTATGTGCACACCTATTCAAATATTTGATAAGGTGTAGATTAATAATAAAATACTGTAACATATATAGTGATACATGCAAGATATATCCTCTAGGGAATAAAACAAATATACAATAGAAATAATCCCATGTGAAAAGTGAAAAAATACATGTCCAACCAGTAATGAAGTCCTTACATGAAAATAACTAGATTAAAGTGATGTTGAGAGATCTTATCTCTTAATATATAATCCTAGAAAAAATATGAATACTATACATTCAATTATATATATCCTACATTGATATCACTATCGAACTATCTATTGTCTACATAAAACCGAAAACATGTGGGAAACGACCATGTATTTTTTACTAAAAACATACCCAGTTGGATTCCAAGAAAACCACAATGAGATATATATAAAGGTATAATAATGGTCACTAAAACTCAATATAATCATGTCAAATAGAAAATGCGGTAAGAACCATTAATATCATGAGATTGTCAACAAGAAACCCAATTGAGAGTGAAATAATATCTACATCTTCGTGGCCCAACTAGTAATAATGAGACTTCCAACAACTCCAATGTGTTATCTATAATGACCAGTAACATTTGTGTCCATAAAAACAAAGGGTGGAGGGCCCATGCCTTTCTTATTTACTCCAATGTTGAGGGGGCACAATCTCTTGTGATGGACACATGCCTTAGTATGTTTTGGGGGATCCATTCAATGGGTATTTTTTGTTAGAGGACACACTCCCAAGTTTATTATGGTTATAAATCATGGTATGGAAAACATTCTCCCTAGTGTGTGAGGGGTTTCCAATTAGTAGATAGAGGACCCACACTATAATACATAAAGGGGGTTCCACTCAGTAGGTATTGGAGCCACACCACAATATGTTTGGGGTTTCAACTCAATAGTTAGGGGGCCCATTTCCCTGAACATCAAGGGGTTTCTTCTTAATAGGTTAAGGAACCATGCCCTTATATGTATGGAGGTTATACTCAATAGTTAAATCACCCACACACTAGTTTTTTATGGGGTTCCAATCAATAATTTGAGTACCCATACCCTAGTGCATTAGGGGGTGCCTCTCCAACGGTAAAAGATCCACTCCCTATTAAGTTAGGGTATTCTACTTATTATGTAGATTACACACACCCTAGTATATTAGAGGGAGCTCCTCAGTATGTAGTGGATCAATGAATCAGTATGGTAGGATATTCCATTGAATTTTTAGAGGACCCACACCCTAGTAGGTTAGGGGTGCAACAGAGTATGAAGAGGACCCACACCCTCATATATCTGGTAATTTCAGTTATTATGTTGAGAACCCAAACCCAGATATGGTTGGGGTTTCCATTAAATCTAGTTTGAGGAGATTGGGGGTTTGATATATGATGAAAGAGAGGGTTTCTATCCTCATCCAATATTAGATTATCTTACGAGATCATTATCATCGTCACGCATTTCCTAAATAAGCCTTATTCCTGGAAAATTCCACATCATATCTTGAAATACACTATGAAGTATTCAATCATGTTCTACATGGAAATGGAATAGGATAGGATACTTGTGGACACAAATAAATGTCTAACTGAAAAAGATATGCAAAGTAGAAGTTTATCTTAGTGGTACATGGCGTGTAGGGGTCCACTTAGCATGTGGTCCTACTCAGCATCCACACTATGTTCTCCTCTAGACATGTCTCATAGTCCATGTAAACATAAATGGGATGTAAATGGTATACATATAATGTATCAGCCACTAAGGGCCTACTAAGGTTCTCCTGGTCATACCAGTGTTCGTCACATCATGCTAATGTACCTGGTCATACACCTGGTTGTGTAGGGATACCATCCCATGCTCGATGAACTCCCATGGCACATGGAATGTCCTCCCACATGGGGTCATGGATGTGTGTATATTTAACATATATATTCCACCTGGTGAGGGCCATATAGTTTTGGGGATAACCCACATGCCATATGATCCGTATTTAATGTGAAACCCTAGTGATGTAGTCAGAGGTACTACACAACATGTGTTAATCAGAATATAATATGTGTATTCAATGTTTTCATTGAAAACACTATTATTTAATAGGTTCTCTATATTTTCACTAGTATTCCCAAGTAATAAAATTTTAAAACATTAAATCATTGAGATTTTCCTCCCTCCATCAATTCTAACCCTCTAGTTTTCAGAAATCAAAAGTTGTTCTTTCAAAAAAAGCATATACATTTTCTAAAATGCCTCCCATCATCCGCCACACCTTCTAATCAACGATCTATCTCATGAACCCACATATCATCACCCAAAACAGACAATCTAACCATGATTTTCCAATCCATTCATCACATGCATCTACCACAAATATGGGGAGCGATCACATATTAATGATGAATCACACGTTGTAGGTCAATGGTGAATAATGAAAACAATGTAAGGGGATTAAGTAGAAAAAAAGTGAATATATCAATGAACATGAATTCTTGTTCAATGATCACAATTTTTTTATTAATATGGGGGATGATAGGTCTAACAGGGTATGAATTATAATTAATAAATGTAATAAATAAATTGTGGGGATCATATAAAGAATAATTTTCACATAAGAAAATAAGATAAAAAATGATTATCAATTTTTTTAATAAAAATATGTTGAAACCAAAACTGAATACCTCAAAATCAATATAGGATCTATCATTATTATATAACACATTAAAAGGTAATGATGTTGGTCTATTATATTCACCTCATATCGATTGACATATATCTAATTATTGCTCCTCATCCGATCTAATCTGCTAATGAAGAACACAAAAATAGTTTCTCAAAAATAATCTTGTCTAATGAGAATTAACCTAGAAATAATATCTATGGAAATATTTTATAGGATTATATTTTGTTCAATTAAATTAAATTAATTAAATTAATCATTTTTCTTATTTAAACACACTGGCCATCATTTCTCTCTACTGGATGTCCCGTACCGACCATCCATAAGACATACCTATGATAACCCCCACATTGTGGAATAAACCGTGATCATTGTATTTTGATCTAACATTCGATTTGGGGGATATTAGACTTTTTTAGGAAAACCAGGTGCATGTGATATTAGTATATTCAATACCTTACCAGTAAAAATAGGGTAATTGTTGGAATAAAAACAATGTCTTTCAAATCTAATTAAACCTGAAAATTTGAACAATGTAATTCTCGAGATTAGATAATTTAATATAATATGATGGGATTATAACATATTTCCTACGAAGAAAGATAATAATTTTTGAATGATGAGTACATCACCATGGAGTTAGTAAAATGAGGAATACCATCACAAATGTTTGAAATATATGTTCTACTATATTTATATCTAGTGAATACATTATTTTTGAGCCTTTTATTGTCATATATATTCTCCAAATAGGTATTGGTAGTGCATATTATGGGAAAATTTATTATTTCCATTCCAAAAGGGTGAATTTGTAAGTAAATAATTCATTATCAATTTTTGTGGATTATTTATAGTAATTCAAACAATAAGATGATAATTTATGAAATTTAGAAGAAAAAAAGTTAAAAATGGATTTGAGTTTCTTGATTTAAACCACTATGTATATGGTATGTTTAATAGGAATATTTTATGAATGATATATAATAATATCAACATAAATTGAGGTATAATCATTGTATAGACCCATAAAATTCAAGGGAAATTTTTTTCTTAATTTTCTTTGGAATTTTAAAAGAGCGCGGTTTCTGACGGCACCTGATTCCGAGGCCCGGAGTGCCCAGAATCATTTTCCGAAGTTTGGCTCGGGTACATTCAGTGAATGAACGAGCGGGAATTTCTAACTTTTGAACCGGTGCCCGGAATCAAATTCTGAGGGCACCGATGAACTCACAGCGTCGATATTTGCTTAAGGAGACCTTTTCCGAGGTTGCGTTTATTGCGGGTTGAGAGTTAGTTTTTTTGAATTTAGAATAAGTTAAATAAAATTGTGGAATACAAATTTTATTTTAACTTGTTGGTTTTTTTCTCCCAAAGGGAGTTAGAGGTGGGACCCACATCCACTTAACCTCCCTTGGGAGGATTAAGTGTGGTGGGGCCCACACGAAGCATAACTCTTCACCTTCTACTCTTTTTAAACTCCCAATAACCCCTCTTTAATTTACTTGACAACTTGGTTAATTAATTGAGTTGAGTTGTTTGAATTTCAAACCTTTGAATTTTAAAATGGTTTGGTTGTGTAAATAAAATAAGACTTTAGATTATTTTATTTTGGTTAGAATTCTCTAGCCACCTTGAGAGGATTTGCAGCTTTCTTCTTCTTACTTCAAGCTCCGACGAAGAACACTCAAGAACGCCATTTCTTTCTTCTACATAGCAGGTGCATTTCCGAAGGATGACGATGTCGCTTCTTCGATATTCTTCCCGTGTCAACGAAAGGAGACGCTGATTCCTCCTCGGACATTCTTCGTCGGCTTACGAGGTTTCACCAACAACGTACCTCTTCGGACATACCTCTTCGTCAACAGAATCGACGAACGATTACCGCGACACCCGACCTCTGTGACGCTTGTCTTCCGCGGTTTGTTGACGTTCTCCACACTTGAATTCATGGTAGGGGTTTGTTGTTGTTTAATTTATTTATTCTCATTCTTGGTTCTAGCATGACAATCTTGAGGCTAAATGATTATGTTCTATCATCTAACGAGAGGGGGGGGGGGGGGGGGCGGACCGCACAAACATGGATGAAACCCCCTCCTTTGTTCTTGAATGTTTCTTGAGGATGAAATTAGATGGCGTGGTGCTGTCGCACCATGCGGGAATCACACGGCATTTATTGTGTGCCGCCATCACGCCGCGCCATGGAAAGATTATAATGAACGCGACGCCATCGCGCCACGTCGAAGGAAACCGAAGGCGCCGCTGCCGGAGCGGGGCCGCGGTGGAGGGGCGTGGTGCCGTCGCACCGCGCCGGACAACGAAGACCACGACCGGTTCCGGGCCGCGGTGGGATGATGCAAACCGGGGGAATTAAATTCCCTCGGGCGGTTAATTGGCCCCCCATAATGAGGGGGGCCAGTTTCACAAAGGGGGGGGGGCAGCCCCCCCCCCCCGTTCTTCTCAATGGAAGGCCCCCACGTGAGGGGGGGGGTGGCGTTTCATCCAAGGCACATCAGCTTACCGCGCCGCCAGCAGAGGAAGGCGGGGGCTTTGCCCCCCGCGCGTGGCACCCGGTCGGCTCCCAGGCCGCGCCGTCGCACCAAGCCGGGTCGGACCCGTATCGGGTCGACCCGGGTCGGGTTGACCCAGTTTGGGCCGACCCGGGGGGGGGGGGGGTCGGGCCGGGTCGGCCAGGACCCGGACCCCCCGTTTTCGAATCGACTTCGGTCTTTTGCCCATAACATGATCTACGGACCTCCGATTGACGAACCGTCAGAGGCGATGCGATCCTTGGATCGAGACGGTCGATACGGTATATCACACTCAATGTTTCAGAATACTTTGAGTTCGGCCGGTTTGGTTCGTACACGAAACCAACCGGGCCCTCGGAGCGGAAACGCTAATATCTTGAGCTACGGACGTCCGATTGACGTGCTGTCATCTTTGTTGAGTTCCTCTTAGTGAGACGGATCATTTGGCATACTCCTCCCGAGGTTTGGACATAGGTGGAGTATGTTCGGGTTGGTTTTTCCTTAAAAACTAACCGGGCCCCTGGGACGAAAAGACTAATAACTCTCAGACCGGGCGTCCGATTGACGTGCCGTCTGTTGCGTTGAGTTCATGTTGACGATACGTAACTTTTGGATACATCAACTCTGGACTTTGCGACAGTTGATGTATCAGCCTCTCGGCTCGTGGAGCGGACCCTCCCGAACAATCTTGCTGTGTGCGGGAACCCTAGAGCTGGCTGCTGCTGCTACTGCTACTGCTACTGCTACTGTGACTGTGACGACGATAGTACAGAGATCCTTGGTGGATTCGACGACGACGATTACAGCCCTCAGCGATCCTACGTGGATCAGTGCTACAGGTCCTGTGTGGGCCCGATCCTGTGTGGGTCCGATCCTGTGTGGGTATGCGCTCAACAGTCCTGTGTGAACCAGCGCCTATAGGTCCTATGTGGGCCCGATCCTGTGTGGGTCACTGCGGGGGTTAGTACCTATCGATCCTTTGTGGGTCCGATGACTTAGATGGATCGGTGATCATCTCTATCGTCTACCGAAGAAGTATACCTGTGTGAGCTGAATCATGTTGCTTTCCTGTGTGGATTGTGTTGTGTTATCCTGTGTGGATTACGTTTTGCTTTCCTGTGTGGAATACGTATACTTTCCTGTGTGGACTGAGTTGTACTTGGTCTCGGAGGTTGGAGCATATTAGAATTGATGACTTTGGTATATGTATGGGAATATACCTAAGCAATGTCGGTTATTACTTCGTGATTTATCCTTTGTGGATTTTGGGAGACCTTCGGGGGTCTTGGGGTCCCTACTGAGTAGCTTATACTCACCCCTGCACGGGCTATACCCGCACTAAGTTGTGTTGGTTGCAGACGACGGACAGCGTTGATCGTGGTTGAGGCTTGCAGAGCAGGACGGTACCTAGAGGTGGACCACTGGGCGGTATGTGCTCGGAGCGGACGACGGGACCCGAGGAGCAGTGGAGCTATCTGTACCCACCCTTCAGGTGGGATTTCTAGTGGACATCTCGGTGTAGCGGCTTTTACTTTACAGTTGTTGTTTTCCCTTTCGAGTTGTACTTTACTTTCAGTTTTGGTTTGTATACTGGCCCATTTACTTTTCTGCACTTTCAGTTGTACTCTGTTCTTACATAGTGTTTATTTTTCCGCTTGCTTACTCTGTGGTGCTTCTTTACTTTACAAAGGCAATGCCTTCCCTTTTTACCGGGATTTACGCCTTGGTGCTAGTCTCCAGCCCCTGGCCTATGGAAGGCGGGCTTGGGGTAGTCACGGCATGGGCCCCGAGGGCGGGTCGGGACAAATTGGTATCATAGGAGTTCAGTCCTACCGCGAACTCTGATCTTTTATATGTGAAGCAATAATGTTTAGCGTATTGAGTGTGGTTATCAGACCAGGGAGTCCAGTGTTGGTGCGGAGGCCGACGTATCCGTACACCAGGACCCTGACTTCTGATCTCCGACTTAATGCACGAAAACATTGATTGCGTGTGTGTTTCAAAGTTTTCTTTGTGATTACTTTATATCAGCTCACCAGGTATACTGTTCTGACCATGGCGCACCTGTTTCCTTTTCAGGATGGCCCCACGACGGTAGCCAGCTAGGGTTCCAAGAGTCGAGCGTGATGACAGCCCACCGAGCGACGAGGCCTCGGTGCAGGGCCCTTTGTCAGCAGTGGCACCGGTGGTAGCACTACCGGCCGAGCCACCGATACTTCCAGCACCAGCCGCTGATGATGCAGGTCGCCTCAGCGCACTGCATGAGTTTCAGCGCCAGCGACCACCCAGGTTTCGTGGGGAGACGGACCCCCAGGCAGCCGGGGACTGGCTGGAGGCAGTGGTACGAGTTTTTAGGCTAGTGAGGACACCTGCAGACCTCATGGTGATCCTCGCTGTGAGCCTACTGCACGCAGCAGCGGGCCGATGGTGGAGCTTAATGATCCAGGTGCATGATGAGGCATCTCTACTTTGGACAGACTTTGAGAGCCTCTTCCGCTCGAAGTTCATCCCAGCCACCCTTCGGGCGTTGCGTATCCAGGAGCTTCTTCAGCTGCGGAAGGGCAGCATGACGGTCGCTCAGTACTCGGCGAGGTTTACCGATCTCTCACGCTACTCGACCGACATGGTACGGGACCCATTCTTCCGGGCCCGGACCTTCGAGCAGAGGTTGAGACATGAGATCAGGGCATCGATGATCTCCCTCAGCATACAGACTCAGACAGGAGTACTGCAGCGGGCCCTTTTGATCGGGAGCTTCCTTGCTGAGTCTACACCAGCGCCGAGACCCACCGCAGGGTGGCACCTGGCAGAGTCTTCTGCAGCAGGCAGCCGACGGATGACTCAGGGGTCCAGGAAGACCAGACCTTCAGGCAGACGACCTCAGGACACTGGCTCAGCAGTGCGGGGCACACAGTGCGGAGCCAGTCTTTCGAGAGGCAGACAGTGCTACTCGTGCGGCGGGTAGGGCCACATGGCTCGTGACTGCCCGACTCGCCGTGCCGAGGAGCATCAGACGGTTGAGGGACCACCGAGGCAGAGGCAGAGGGTCGACCATGGAGGTCCGCATGGAGGAGGCGGACGAGGCAGAGGAGCTGGCCAAGCAGTAGGTGGTGGGCAACGCTTTGAGGCTCTTCCACCACCACCACCAGGAGGTCCACCCCGACCACAGGGAGCAGGCGGGCAGAGACAGGTACAGCTCCAGGCAGCAGAGGCCTACGACCACGGCGCGCCCGAGATGATTCGAGGTACTATCTGTGTCTACTCCACCCTTGTTGTAGTACTTATAGACACAGGAGAGAGTCACTTTTTCATAGCCGCTGCCTTTGTTCGGAGCTCGGAGATTCCGACAGAGCCGTTGGCTCGATCCATACGGCTAGAGACTCCTACGGGAGCAGACTCGATGATGACGCACTGGTGCCGGATGTGTGAGCATACTCTTGGAGGTCAGAGCTTCGGCTGGGATCTTCTTGTAGCAGCGTCGAGGCCTTACGACGTCATCTTGGGCATGGATTGGTTATCTATGGTCTATGCCCAGATTGACTTATTTAGGTGCAAGGTGTGATGTGTACGCACCGACGGGAGCAGGTTCACCTTCACCGGTGAGAAGGGAGCCTTGGCAGTACATGATGGACTTCCGCGGAGGAGAGGACATCCCATCACTCATCAGTTGTCTAGCCTCATCCTAGGAGCAGTTGACGTGCGGAGTCCTGGTTTTCCTGGAGTGGTGGATCAGCTTGCGGACGTTTTTCCCGACAACGTTCCAGGACTACCACCTCGCAGAGAGGTAGACTTTTATATTGATCTGTACCCCGGGACAGCCCAGATATCGACTCCAGCATATCGGATGGCCCCCGATGAGCTTCGAGAGATACGGGTATAGTTGGAGGACTTGCAGGGAAAGGGGTTTATCCGACCTAGTGTTTCACCCTGGGCTTCCCCGATTTTGTTCGCCAAGAAGGAGGACGGAAGCCTGCGACTTTGTGTTGAATATCGTCGCCTGAACCAGGTGATAGTGAGGAACAAGTATCCGCTACCGAGGATTGATGACCTCTTTGATCAGCTCAAGGGAGCACGATGGTTCTCAAAGATAGACCTCAGGTCAGGCTATCATCATCTCAGAGTCAGAGACGATGACGTGCAGAAGACGGCCTTCAGATGTCGGTATGGACACTATGAGTTCTTGGTTATGCCTTTCGGTGTAACCAATTCTCTAGCAGTGTTCATGGACCTCATGAACAGGATCTTTCAGCCATACCTCGATTGATTTGTCGTGGTCTTCATCGAAGACATTTTGATTTACTCGACGACTGAGGAGGAGCATGCCTACCACTTTCGATTTGTACTAAACACACTCCGAGAGCACCAGCTTTATGGTAAGCTCTCGAAGTGTCAGTTCTGGATACGTGAGGTCCACTTCTTGGGACACGTCATCTCTGAGGCGGGAGTTGCAGTGGATCCTGCGAAGATCGAGGTAGTGTTAGCTTGGGAGCCACCCAGGAGCGTAACGGAGGTGCGGAGTTTCTTAGGACTAGCCGGATACAATCGGAGATTCATGCCAGACATCTCTAGAGTTGCGGCAACACTCATAGCTTTGACAAAGTACGGGAAACCCTTCGTGTGGACAGACAGATGTCAGTAGAGCTTCTAGGAGCTGAGACAGAGAATGACCAGTGCACCTATATTGAGGTTGCCTGAGGAGGGAGTTGGATACGTAGTTTACTGCGATGCATCAGGGACCGGAATCGGTTGCGTACTGATGCAGGAGCGGGCAGTGATTGCCTATGGATCACGACAGTTGAGGCCGCATGAGCAGAACTACGCTACCCATGACCTGGAGTTGGCAGCACTGGTCTTCGCTCTGAAGACATGGCGACACTACCTGATGGGGGAGCGCTTTACAGTCTTTTCTGATAATCAGAGTCTCTGGTATATCTTCTCGCAGAAGGACCTGAACCTGAGATAGCGTCGATGGCTCGAGTTCCTCAAGTACTATGACTTTGAGATAGTCTATACTCCTGGGAAGGGGAACGTGGTAGCCGATGCCCTCAGCGGGAGGACATGCATTCAGCTACTTGAGGAGGCGACGAAGCAGCTAGCCTCTTTGCAGATATCCTTCGTGGATAGAGATGGTGCAGCCTTCCTTTAGTCTCTCACAGTCACTCCTCCACTACTGCAGTGGGTCAGAGAGGCACAACGAGGGGACACTGACTGTGAGACATGTCATGCACAGATATCCACGGGACAGGCACCTGATGGTTTCTCCCTTGGAGTAGAGCACGATGTTCTTTTCAGAGGACGTACCTTGGTACCAGTCGCTTTACAAGAGGAGGTGCTGAGAGAGTTTCACACATCTCCTTTGGCGGTACATCCATGAGTGGGGAAGATGTACCAGGACCTCAGACGACATCACTGGTGGCCGGGCATGAAGAAGGCTGTAGCAGAGTTCATTTCTCGATGCCTCACCTGCCAACAGGTGAAGGTAGAGCACTAGATACCAGCAGGCTGGGTACAACCCTTGGAGGTCCCGGAGTGGAATTGGGACGAGATATCTATGGACTTCATGACTGGACTTCCACGCACTTCCAGAGGTCACGACTCCATTTGGGTGATTGTTGACCGACTCACCAAGTCGGCACACTTCTTACCCATCAGAGAGCAGGGCTCAGTGGAGAGCTTGGGACGTCTCTACATTTAGGAGATTGTACGGCTTCACGGTGTGCCATCATCTATCGTCTCCGATCGAGATTCTCTCTTTACTTCCCGACATTGGAAGGGGTTACAGGAGGCGTTCGGGACGCAGCTACGTTTGAGCACACCTTTCACCCTCAGAAGGATGGTCAGATGGAGAGGACCATTCAGACTCTCGAGGACATGCTCTGCGCGTGTGTCCTCGACTTTGGTCGTAGCTGGGAGGACCACCTACCCTTGGTGGAGTTTGCATCCAACAACAGCTACCACACCACCATTGGGATGGCACCGTACGAGGCATTGTACGGCCGACCTTGTAGATCTCCATTGTGCTAGACAGACCCTGGGGAGTCAGCACTTGTGGGACTGGAGATGGTCCAGGCCACGACAGAGAAGGTCCAGGTTATCCAGGAGCGGATGAGGATAGCTCAGAGCCGGCAGAAGTCATACGCTGACAGGAGGCGGATGCCACTAGAGTTCAAGGATGGCGACCACGCCTTCTTACGGGTCTCACCTCGACGTGGTATACAGAGATTTGGCCGAGGCGGCAAGATATCTCAGCACTTCATCGGACCCTTCCAGGTCCTCAGAAGGATTGGCGAGGTGGCTTATCTCCTGGCTCTACCACCTTAGTTGCACCGGGTGCACGACGTCTTCCAAGTATCTCAGCTGAGGAGATACGTGCACGACCCGACGCACATCATTGACTATGGGGAGCTTGACGTTGACGATGGGGCGACTTTTACAGAGGTTCCGCTGGAGATCGAGGATCGACAGGAGCGGGTCCTACGTGGATGGTCTATTCCACTAGTGTGCATTAGATGGAAGCACAAGAATCTCCAGGAGAGCACTTGGGAGCGGGAGGCTCGGATGCGTGCTCAGTACCCTCATTTGATTCCCTAGTTTTTGATGTATCTTTACGGGGACATAAAGACATGAGGTGGGAGTAATGTAAAGACCTGTAAAAATCAAAGGAAATTTCTTTATTAATTTTATTTGGAATTTTACAAGAGCACAGTTTCTGACGGCACCTGATTCCGAGGCTCGGAGTGCCCAGAATCATTTTCCGAAGTTTGGCTCGGGTACGTTCAGTGAACGAACGAATGGGAATTTCAAACTTTTGAACCGGTGCCCAGAATCAAATTCTGAGGGCACCTATTAACTCGCAGCGTCGATATTCGCTTAAGGAGACCTCTTCCGAGGTTGCGTTTATTGCGGGTTGAGAGTTATTTTTTGGGAATTTAGAATAAGTTAAATAAAATTGTGGAATACAAATTTTATTTTAACTTGTTGGTTTTTTTCTCCCAAAGGGAGTTAGAGGTGGGACCCACATCCACTTAACCTCCCTTGGGATGATTAAGTGTGGTGGGGCCCACACGAAGCATAACTCTTCACCTTATTCTCTTTTTAAAATCCCAATAACCCCTCTTTAATTAACTTGACAACTTGGTTAATTAATTGAGTTGAGTTGTTTGAATTTCAAACCTTTGAATTTCAAAATGGTTTGGTTGTGTAATTAAAATAAGAATTTAGCTTAGTTTATATTGGTTAGAATTCTCTAGCCACCTTGAGAGGATTTGGAGCATTCTTCTTCTAACTTCATGCTCTGACGAAGAACACTCAAGAACGCCGATTCTTTCTTCTTCGTAGCCGGTGCGTTTCCGAAGGATGACGACGTCACTTCTTCAATCTTCTTCCGGTGTCAACGAAAGGAGATGCTGATTCCTCCTTGGACTTTCTTCGTCGGCTTATGAAGTTTCACCAACGACGTACCTCTTCGAGCGTACCTCTTCGTCAACGGAATCGACGAACGATTACCGCGACGCCCGACCTCTGCGACGCTTGTCTTCTGTGGTTTGTTGACGTGCTCCGCACTTGAATTCAAGGTAGGGGTTTGTTGTTGTTTAATTTATTTATTCTCGTTCTTGGTTCTAGCATGACAATCTTGAGGATAAATGATTATGTGCTATCATCTAACGAGAGGGGGGGCCGGACCGCACAAACACGGCCGAAACCCCCTCTTTTGTTCTTGAATATTTCTTGCGGATGAAACGAGATGGCGTGGTGTCGCCGAACCATGCGGGAATCACACGACATTTATTGTGCGGCGCCGTCGCGCCACGCCATGGAAAGATTATCATGAACGCGATGTCGTCGCACCGCGTCGAAGGAAACCGAAGGCGCTGCGCCCGGAGCGGGGCCGCGGCGGAGGGGCGCGGTGCCATCGCACCGCACCGGAGGACGAAGACCGCGGCCGGTTTCGGGCCGCAGCTGGACGTGGTGACCGGTGGACAGCCGGGCCGCCGGTGTCGGATGATGGAAGAGGACCGGGCCTTGCCGGTCCTGTTGAGAAAGAGCCGGCCGGCCAGGTCGGGCCGACCGGGATGATGCAAACCGGGGGAATTAAACTCCCTCGGGCGGTTAATTGGCCCCCCATAATGAGGGGGGCAGGTTTCACAAAGGGGGGGCAGGCGCCCCCCCATTTTTCTCAAAGGCAGGCCCCCACGTGAGGGGGGGGGGGGGGGGGGGGGGCGTTTCATCCAAGGCGCGGCAGCTTGCCACGTAGCCAGCAGAGGAAGGTGGGGGCTTTGCCCCCCACGCGTGGCACGCGAGCGGTGCCCAGTCCGTGCCGCCGCGCTGGGCCGCGCCGCCGGCCGGGCCGGGTCGGACCCGGGTCGGGTCGACCCGAGGGGGGGGGGGGGGTCGTGCCGGGTCGGCCCGGACCCGGACCCCCTGTTTTCGAATCGACTTCGGTCTTTTGCCCATAACATGAGCTACGGACCTCCGATTGACGAACCGTCAGCGGCGATGCGATCCTTGGATCGAGTCGGTCGATTCGGTATATCACACTCAAAGTTACGGTATACTTTGAGTTCGGCCGCGTTGGTTTGTACACGAAACCAACCGGGCCCTCGGAGCGGAAACACTCAAATCTTGAGCTACGGACGTCCGATTGACGTGCCGTCAGCTTTGTTGAGTTCCTCTTAGTGAGGCGGATCTTTTCGCGTAATCCGCCCGAGGTTTGGACGCAGGTGGAGTACGGTCGGGTTGGTTTTGCCTTAAAAACTAACCAGGCCCCTGGGACGAAAAGGCTAATAACTCTCAGACCGGGCGTCCGATCGACGCGCCGTCTGTTGCGTTGAGTTCCTGTTGACGATACGGAACTTTTGGATACATCAACTCTGGACTTTGCGACAGTTGATGTATCAGCCTCTCGGCTCGTGGAGCGGACCCTCCCGAATGAGCTTGCTGTGTGCGGGAACCCTAGAGCTGGCTGCTACTGCTACTGCTACTGCTACTGCTACTGCTACTGCTACTATTACTGCTACTGCTACTGCTACTGCTACTGTGACTGCGACGACGCCAGTATAGAGATCCATGGTGGATTCGACGACGACGACTACAGCACTCAGCGATCCTACGTGGATCAGTGCTACAGGTCCTGTGTGGGCCCGATCCTGTGTGGGTCCTTTCCTGTATGGGTCTGCGCTCAGCGGTCCTGTGTGAACCAGCGCCTACAGGTCCTATGTGGGCCCGATCTTGTGTGGGTCATTGCGGGGGTTAGTACCTATCGATCCATTGTGGGTCCGACGACTTAGATGGATCAGTGATCATCTCTATTGTCTACCGAAGAAGTATACCTGTGTGAGCTGAATCCTGTTGCTTTACTGTGTGGATTGTGTTGTGCTATCCTGTGTGGATTACGTTTTTCTTTCCTGTGTGGAATACATATACTTTCCTTTGGGGACTGAGTTGTACTTGGGTTCGGAGGTTGGAGCGTATTGGAATTGATGACTTAGGTATATGTATGGGAATATACCTAAGCAGTTTCGGTTATTAATTCTTGATTTATCCTTTGTGGATTTTGGGAGACCTTCAGGGGTCTTGGGGTCCCTACTGAGTAGCTTATACTCACCCCTGTAGGGACTGAGTTGTACTTGGGCTCGGGTACGTTCAGTGAACGAACGAGTGGGAATTCCTATCTTTTGAACCGGTGCTCGGAATTGAATTCTGAGGGCACCGATGGAACCGTAGCGCCAGTAATTGCTTAGGAACGCCACTTCCGAAGTTGCGTTTACACGCGGTATGTTGTTAGAATTTGTGGAAGTGGAAATAAAAATTAAACTACAATTTTTATTTTATCTAAGTGGATTAGGCTTTGGATGGATGTTGGGTAACTACCCAACTTCCCAAGGGAGGTTATGATGGTGGTGGGGCCGATACGAACCCTACCCCTTCACCATCCCCTAACCCTCCATAACTCTTCACATTCTTTAACCCCCCTCAACTCACATTTAATACTTGACAACTTAATTTTAATAACTTATGTTATTAATTATGTGAGTTAAGTGTGGTTATTTTAATTTAAACTCTTGAAATTCAAATATTTTTTTGTTAATAAAATAAGAGGTAAGCTTATTTTATTTTGTGGTTGGAACCTTTGTTGCTTGAAAGGTTTGGGGACAAAAGCTATAGAAAGCTAGAGTTCTTCATCATCTTCGTCGAAGAACACGAAGAATGCGAATAACGCATCGAACTCCATCGAAGAACGCAGAGTCCTCGGAGACAGACTACAGGACACCTTTTACCACGATGGTTCTTCTGCGACGTCTTCTTCCATGACGTCTTCTTCCACGACGCCTTCTTCTGCGATGTCTCTTTCCGCGACGAATCCTTGTTCGACGAACCTCTGTTAAAGCTCGCACGAGGTAGGGGGTTTACGTGATTTTTCCTTACGTGATTCGGTTCCGTCTTTTATCCGCGTTTATTTGGACCACATGATATCAGTTAACAGGAGGAGGCCGGACTACACAAACATGGCCGAACCCCTCCCTGTTGTTTTTCTTGTTATTGCGGATCAAATGAAAGTGACACGGTTCCGTCGCACCGTGTGGGATTGAGTGGCAAGAATGCGCGACATCGTCACGCCACACATTCAATTTTTTGAATCAATTCCGTGGTGCCGTCGCGCCGTGCCGAAGAACCGCGAAAGAACCGCGACCGGAGTCGGGCCGCGGAGAAGGGGCGCGGTGCCATCACGTCGCGCCGGAAAACCACAATGATGGTACGTTTTGTTAATTGACGTGCAGATTGACGGGTGACGACAAACGGGGCCGCAAAGTATTTTTGAAGCTTGCGCAGTAAAGTTTGAGATCTGAGATGATCACCGGCTCAGACGGTTTTAAAAACGGACCACCGGAGCAACTCCGGTGGCCCGCGGAAACACCTGGAGGCACTGGTCACCGGCGCGGTGCCACCGGAGACCGGGGGCAGCGGCTGGAGCCGTCCGGCCGCCAGGAGGCATTGGCGCCTGAGCGCGCCATCAGAAGATTGGAGGTGGCGGATCCGCCGCTGGCCTCAATCAACGGCGAGGGCGGGCCTCCCTCCCCCCCCCCCCCCGGTCCGCGACTTCGGCTCGGCCACGCTGGCCGAGCCGCGGACGGCCGGTCGGGCCAGACCTGCCGAGCTGGGCCAGGCCCAGCCGGGTCGGACCCGGGACAGGTCGACCAGGTTCGGGCCGACCCAGGGGGCCTCGGGCCGGGGCGGTCCGGGCCCGAAACCCCCGTTTTCGGACCTACATCGGTCTTTTTCCGATATCTTGGGATACGGAACTCTGATTGACGCACCGTCAGTGGTAATGCGATCCTTGGAACGAGACGGTCGTTTCGGTATATTATGCTCAAGGTTTCGGAGAAATTTGTGTTCGGCTGGGTTGGTTCGTACACAAAACCAACCGGGCCCTCGGAGCGGAAACAGATATATCTTGAACACTGGATGTCGGATTGACGTACCATCGACTTTGTTGGAATCCTCTTGTTGAGAAAAAACATTTGGAATACTCCGCATGAGTTTTGGACGCAGTTGGAGTACGGCCGGGTTGGATTGTACTTGAAATCCAACCAGGCCCCTGGAACAGAAAAGCTGATATCATTCAGACAGGACGACCGTTTGACGAACCATCATCGGCGTTGGTGATCACGTTTAGAAACAGTCCCTATGAGTATACCCTATGAGAGTTCGGGGTACAGCTGAGATATGGCCGGATTGGTTCGCATACGAAACCAACCGGGCCCCTGGGATGAAAAGGCTAGTAACTCACAGACCGAGCATCCGATTGACGCGTCGTATGTTGCGTTGAGATCCCTATGACAAGGCGGTCCCTTGAGATACTTCTTCGTGGGACTTTGAGATACTTGGAGTATCGACCTGTAGCTCGTGGAGCGGACCCTCCCAGAAACGAGCGTGTGGAGTACGGAGACCGTGTAGCCAACTGAGACCTGACGACTGCTTGACCGACTCGACTTGGAGTGAGTCGACTAACCCAGTGGACGGAGCACTAATTTGTGAGGTGAAGACCCATGGGGGACGGAGCACTACCTGTGTGATAGTGTAGACCCGCGATACTCGTCCGGAGAGTACCTCCGCAGGATACTAGGGGTGTGCACTACTGTGTTTGGGTGGCATACCCCGGTGGGAAGCACTACTGTGTTTGGGTGGCTGACCCACGGTACTTTATAGGAGGAGTACCTCGGAAGTCTTAGGTTAGTGAGAAGTAACTCGGAGTCGTGACAGGACCATTGTACACTCCAGAGACGGAGCTCTTCAGCAGTTAAGGTTTCGATAATGAAAATCCTGGTTTGAGCTAAGACTTTTGAACTTTGTGTTTAACTTCCGCTTTTACTCTGTGGTGTTTTGTTTACTTTTATAAAGAAAATGTATTCCCTGTTATCAGGATTTATGCCTTTGGTGCTAGTCGCCAGCCCCTGTCCTATGGAAGACGGGCATGGGGTAGTCACGACACGGGCCCTGAGGATGGGTTGTGAAAAATTGGTATCAGAGGAGTCGGTTCTACCACAGAACTTATAACTCTGATATTTTCTTTCTGTGAATAAATAGTGTTAAGGGTACCGAGTGTGGTCTTCAGTTCAGGGAGTCCAGTGTTGGTGCGGGCGGCCGACGTATCCATACACGAGGACCCTGACAACTGATTTTCGACATTGTGCACGAAAACACTGATTGTGTGTGTGTTTCCATAAGTTTTTAAACATTAGCTCAAACCAGGTCAACACACCAAGTATAATCATTTGACCGTGTCATGTTGTTTCTTCAGGATGCCTTTTCTCAGACAAATTGCTAGAGCCCAGAGGGATGTGCGTACTGACAGCCTGCCAAGCGACGAGTCTTCGGTATAGGGCCCTCTTGCAGTTTAGGCACCAGTGGTACTACCATACGTTAGGCCACTGATGCCACCATCCCCAGCAGTAGGTGATTCATGCCACTTGAGTGCGCTGCACGAGTTCTAGTGCTAGAGGCCACCCAGGTTTCGGGGAGAGATGGACCCGCAGGCAGCTGAAGTTTGGCTGGAGGCTATGGTGAGATTCTTCAGGCTAGTGGGGATGCCTGCAGACTTCATGGTGATCTTTGTTGCCAGCCTTCTTCAGGAAGTAGCAGGCAAGTTGTGGAGCCACTTGTTCCAGTTTTGCGATGATATGACCTTCGCATGGGAGGACTTCAAGACCTTCTTCAGGGTGGAGTTTGTGACAGTAGATCTACACCCTGAGCATGTTCAGGAGCTTCGGCCTTTGCCGCGTGTAATTCGATCAGTAGCTGAGTCATCTTTGGTCAGTAGACAGATGATGCAAAGGTCCAGGAGGACCAAACCAGTAGTTGGGCGATCTCAGGTTTTAGGATCGGTGGTTCGGGGCACCTGGGGTGGGGACAGAGCTAGGCGTGCCAGAAACATACAATGTTACTCATGCGGAGGAAAGGGTCACCTGGCACGTGACTGTCTGACTCCTCGTATAGTTGATCCATAGGCTTTGGAGGATCCACCGAGGTAGAAGTAGTGGCAGGTGCTTGAGCAACAACAGAGCAGTGGACAAGTCAGTAGAGCTCCGGGAGCAGGTAGACAGGAGAGGAACTAGTGGATATGTCCCTTGTACTTCTAGTTCCATGTTGTTGATGTATTTGTGTCTTTGTACTATGAGATGTAATAATAAAAAGACACTTATATTTGTGATTTTGCATTCCTGTCCTTTTTGATTGGTTGATAATGAGTGGTCCTGGTTAAGACTGTTGACTTGACCCTCACTTTATATATTCCTACTAGAGGAGACCTAGTGACCTCACACTGATGCCGAAAGTGTGACTCGACCCTTGGAGACGAGAGTGACAGTTGGATCACTTAGTAGTTACGTCGAGGCCTTACGACGTCATCCATGGCATGAATGCATCCTTCATGTCAGGATTGACTGTATTAGGCAATGGGTGTGGTTCATCCAGGGGGATGAGACCATGTTTCTCTTTTCGGCAAAGGAGAAATTTTAGCAGCTCTTTCAGATCATAGGCAAAGATGGTGCAGATCATCCAGGAGTAGATGAAGACTGCACAGTTCAGTAAGAAATAGGAAACCAGTGCAAGTCTTAGAGACTCGGGCGTGTTAAATGTTTCAAGAAGAGGAAGCCTTAAAGAGAGATGAGTCTGCGAAGTGGAAGACATGGAGGAAGAGCTATGAGAGAAGCATGAGGTGGTGTACATCTTAACATGCTACAACCACCCGCCTTTGTTATCCCCGCCAGGCTCAGGGAGCTGGAGGGCGGAGGAAGAGTGCGGCTGCATGCAGTCAAGGAGTGTGACCCAATGGCTCTAAAAATGATTCAAGGGATAGTTTGTGTCCACTACTAGCTGCTATAGTAACAGACGTCGATATGAATCATTCGTCGCTTTCACAAATCTTTTCCCAGAACTAGAGTTTCCGGTAATCCATGGACTTGACCCTCAGGTCTAGAGATACCTTGGGAGGAGACTCGATAATCACACTTACGACGAAGGTGTGGTCAGACCCTCGAGGCGAGAGTTTCGGTTGGAATCTCTTGGTGGCAGCATTGAGGCCTTACGACGTTGGTTTGAGAATGGACTGTGTAATCACAGTTCATACACAAATTGAAGGTATTATGCTAAAAGGTTGTGGTTTAACTACGACATCAGGTTGGGTTTTCCTTGGTCGGTGAAAAGGGAACACCAGGCAGCACAGGATAACTCATGCACAGGAGGGTGTGACCGATCACTCTTGAGTCGGTCAACCATACCCTCATGGCATCAGTCATTTGGGTTTTAGTTCTAACAGGAATTGGATACCTCTAGAGTTTGAGGATGATGATCACATCCTTATACAAGTCTCACCTCGATGAGGTTTACAGAGATGTGGCCAAGGCGGGAAGTTATCTCCGAGGTTCAGCGGACCTTCTTAGGTCCTCAGCTAGGTAGGCGTAGTGGTTTACCGCTTGACCCATCCACCTCAGTTGCACCAGGTGCACGATGACTTACATGTATCTCAACTGAGGAGATATGCGCTCAACCCTTCGCATATCATCGACCATGAGGAGCAGGACGATAGCGATGAGGTTACTTCCATGGAGGTTCCTGTAGGGATCAAGAATCGACAGGAGCGGATCCTATGAGGACGGTCAATTCCTCGGGTGCGCTTTCTTATGTAGTACGAAATCTTCTGGTAAGCACATGGGAGCGGAAGGCTCAGGTGCGTGCTCAATACTGCTTTTGTGACCCTATTTTGTGTTGAAGCTTTATGGGGATGTAAAGCCCTAAGGTGGGAGTAATGTAAAGACCCAAAAATTTCAAGGAAATTTTTTTCTTAATTTTATTTGGAATTTTACAAGAACGCAGTTTCTAACGGCGCCTGATTACGAGGCCCGGTGTGCCAGGAATCATTTTAGGAAGTTTGTCTTGGATACGTTCAGTGAACAAACGAGCGGGAATTCCTATCTTTTGAACTGGTGCTCGGAATTGAATTCTGAGGGCACCGATGGAACCATAGCGCCGTTAATTACTTAGGAACGCCACTTTCGATGTTGTGTTTGCACGCATTAAGTTTTTAGAATTTGTTGAAGTTGAAATAAAAATTAAACTACAATTTTTATTTTAACTAAGTGGATTAGGATTTGGGTGGAAGTTGGGTTACTACCCAACTTCCCAATGGAGGTTATGAAGGTGGTGGGGCCCACAAGAACCCTACCCCTTCACCTTCCCTAACCCTCCATAGCTCTTCACATTCTTTAACCCCCCTCGAATCACATTTAATATTTGAAAACATAAGTTTAATAACTTATGTTATTAATTAAGTGAGTTAAGTGTGGTTATTTGAATTTTAAACTCTTGAAATTAAAATATTTGTTTTGTTAATAAAATAAGAGGTGTGCATATTTTATTTTGGGGTTGGAACTGTTGTTGCTTGAATGGTTTGGGGAGAAAATATAAGGAAAGCTAGATTTATTCATCTTCTTCGTTAATGTACATGAAGAGCGCGAAGAACGCATCGAACTCCATCGAAGAATGCTGTTTCCTCGGAAACCGACTGCACGACGCCTTTTACCACGACGTTTCTTCCCCGACGTCTTCTTCCACGACGTATTCTTCCGCGACATCTTCTTCCGCGATGTCTCTTTCCACGACAAATCCTCGTTCGACGAACCTCTGTTCATGCTCGCATGAGGTAGGGGGTTTACGTGATTTTTCATTACGTGATTCTCTTCCGTCATTTATCCGTGTTTATTTGGACCGCATGATATCAGTTAACGGGAGGAGGCCGGACCACACAAACATGGCCGCCCCCTCCCTATTGTTTTTCTTGTTATAGAGGATCAAATGAAAATGACGCGGTTTCGTCACACCATGTATGATTGAGCAGCAAGAATGCGCGACGTCGGCACGCCGTGCATTCAATTTTTTGAACCAATTCTGCAAAGCCGTCGCGTCGTGCCGAAGAACCGCAAAAGTTCCGTGGCCGGAGTCGGGCCGCGGTGAAGGGGCGCAGAGCCATCGCGTCATGCCGGAAAACCACAAAGACGGTACATTTTGTTAATTGACGTGCGAATTGACGGGCGATGACAAACGAGGCCACAAAGTATTTTTGAAGATTGTGCAGTAAATTTCGAGACCCGAGATGATCACTGGCTCAGACGGTTTTGAAAACGGACCACCGGAGCAACTCCGGGGGTCCGCGGAAACACCCGGAGGTGCGGGTCGCCAGCGCGGTGCCGCCGGCGAATGGGGGCGGCGGCCGGAGCCGTCCGGCCTCCAGGAGGCAGCGGTGCCCGAGTGCGCTGCCGGAAGATTGGCTGCGGCAGATCCGCCGCCGGCCTCAATCAACAGCGAGGGCGGGCCGCGCAACCCCCCCCCCCCACTCCGCGACTTCGGCTCGGCCACGCTGGTCGAGCCGCGGCCGCCCGGTCGGGCCGAGCCAGGCCTAGCCGGGCAGACCCGGGTCGGGTCGACCCGGTTCGGGCCAACCTAGGGGGCCTCGGGCCGGGGCGGTTCGGGCCCGAAACCCCCATTTTCAGACCCTCTTCGGTCTTCTGCCTATATCTTGGGCTATGGACCTCCGATTGACGCACCGTCAGCGGCGATGCGATCCATGGACGAGATGGTCGTTTCGGTATATTACAATCAAGGTTTCGGAGAACTTTGGGTTCAGTCGGGTTGGTTTGTACACGAAACCAATCGGTCCCTCGTAGTGGAAACAGATATATCTTGAACACCAGACGTCCAATTGACGTGCCGTCGACTTTGTTGGAATCCTCTTGTTGACAAGAAACTTTTGGAATACTCCGCCTGAGTTTTGGACATAGTTGGAGTATGGATGGGTTGGATTGTACTCGAAATCCAACCGGGCCCCTAGAATGGAAAAGCTGATATCTTTCAGACTGGACGACCATTTGACGAACCATCAGCGACGTTGGTGATCACATTGAGAATCAGTCCCTATGAGTTTACCCTATGAGTGTTCGGGGTATAGTTGAGATACGGCCGGATTGGTTCGTATACGAAACCAACTAGGCCCCTGGGACGAAAAGGCTAGTAACTCACAGACCGGGTGTCCGATTAACGCACCGTCTATTGGATTGAGACCCCTATGATGAGGTGGTCCCTTGAGATACTTCTTCGTGGGACTTTGAGACACATGGAGTATCAACATGTAGCTCGTGGAGCGGACGCTCCCCGAGACGACCGTGCAGAGTACAGAGACCGTGTAGCCGACTGAAACCTCATGACTGCTTGACCGACTCGACTTGGAGTGAGTCGAATAGCCCCTGGATGGAGCACTACTTTGTGAGGTGCAGACCCATGGCAGACAGAGCACTACCTATGTGATAGTTCATACCTGCGGTACTCGTCCGAAGAGTGCCTCAGCAGGCTACTAGGGGGCGTGCACTACTGTGTTTGGGTGGCATACCCCGGCGGGAAGCACTACTGTGTTTGGGTGGCTGACTAGCAGTACTCGACAGGAGGAGTAACTCAGCAGTCTTAGGTTAGTGAGAAGTACCTTGGAGTTGTGACAGGACCACTTTACACTGCAGAGACGGAGCTCTTCAGCAGTTACAGTTTCGATAATGAAAATCTTGGTTTGAGATGAGACTTTTGACCTTTGTGTTTAACTTACGCTTGTAATCTGTGGTGTTTTGTTTACTTTTATAAAGGAAATTCCTTCCAAGTTATCAGTATTTACACCTTTGGTGCTAGTCGCTAGCCCATGGCCTATAGAAGGAGGGCTTGGGGTAGTCACGGCACGGGCCCCGAGGACGGGTCGTGACACTATGCTTCCCAAATTCACTGAAGAATATGGGAAGTGATAGTCATAAATATGAGGTAAGAAGCTTCATATCTATCCCTGAAGGATATATGCAGTGCGACCAGTTACTCTAATGCCTCACTTAGAAACTGTTGACCAGAACTCATATTGAGTACGTCTGATACCATGTTCCCCTTTCTAGGAGTATATATTTTCACATAGACATAGTCATAGAGGAACACTAACCACTTTTTTGGGGAATTGAAAACAGAAAACATCTGCTGCCATGGGGGTGAGGCTGGCCAACTCAAGATTGATCATCCGCACACTCTTATGTAGGAGTTCATCTATTTCTTCTTCGATTTCCTTTTTCACCCAACAAGGAAACCCTCATTCCAATGTTGTATTTTAACGACAACCTTCTTTCTTAATACAGTCAATCTGAGTATGAACTGTGTATGTCCATTCCATACCCAAACTAACTTTGTAAGGCCTCGATGCTTCCACCAAGAGGTTCCAACCCAAACTCTCACCTCATGAGTAAGATCACACTATTAGTGTTTGTGTGATTATTAAATCTCCTCCCAATGGTATCTCCAGACGTGAGGAGTAAGTTAATGGTTTAACTAGAAACTCTAGGTCTTGGATACGATTTTTGGATGGAAGGAATTATTGTTCCATTGTATATTGATACGAAATCTGGTAGTAGACACAGACCATACCTCGAATAATTCCAATAGACCTTAGGTCGCAATCCTTGACCACATGCTACTACTATCTATCCTTTTCTTCTAGCTCCCTGAGCCTAGTGGGGACCACAATGGGGGGGGGGTTGTAACATGTCGAAATGTACACCACGTCATGCTGCTACCCTAGCTCTGCTTCCACGTATGCAGCCCTGTAGATTCATTTGTCCCAATCACTACCTCTTTCCAAAACCTTTTACATTCTCAAGTCTCTGAGGCAGGCTCTAGTTTCCTACATTCCCTCTTCTAACATTCACTGGTTGTATCCACTCAGCCAATGAACAATCAACCACAATGTTTATTTCTATCACCCTTACATAAGTAGGAATGCAAAGAGGAATAGTCCTACCATTGATGTCTCTAAATACACCTCACGTAGAGGTTCGAGCTCTGAATCACTATTCGTATTGTATTCATCGATTACCAGGGATAGTCGGTACACCTCGATGAACACTCATATACTAACATGTTGTCTTGTCAAAGCTGTAGAAGCTCTATGGAATTATTAGCCACCTACTCAAGCTAGTCCTCAACCGCCTATGGTTCAGGCTCACTACAAAACCAGAGGGATTTGATGATGAAACACGTGTAAGGAACTAAGGCTACATGTGATCTCTACTGGTACCACTGGTGGTAACTGCTGACCATCGAGCATTGATATAGCTGACACACTCTCGGAAGGTACTATCTCAGGCAACGATCCATATATAGAAGCCACTTAACTATGAATACCATACTCATGGTCACTCGCTGGAAATGAGTAGTAGCAAAGATCACAATCTGTTCTACTGGTGTCTCAACAAGGCTTAAACCTCTAGAAACTACCTCCAGCCACACCTCAATAGTGTGGGAATCAGTCTCACCGTGAAACCTCGGAGTCCTCTACTATTGTAACTCGTTCAATGCACTCAAGAGGTGTGCACCCTATTATATTA
Source organism: Viscum album (assembly GCA_963277665.1). Lineage (NCBI taxonomy): Eukaryota > Viridiplantae > Streptophyta > Magnoliopsida > Santalales > Viscaceae > Viscum > Viscum album. Next base: position 1,700,372,265 of record OY728141.1, on the reverse strand, counting down.
GGGATGGGGTCATAAGTGGCCCAATGGATAATGGTATTTTTGGTTCCTCTACTAGATGAGGGTCCCACATCAGGTCCTCGTCGCTTAGTGGGCTGTCAGTGCATACTATACCCGGAACCCAAGCTGGTTGACTGCATGGAAACATCTTGAAATGAAGCAGTGCCACAGTTTATAAGTTATACCTCATGAGATGAATCAAATAGATCAAAAAAAACGTGAAAAACACACACTCAATCAGGTTTTTCATGCAATGATTTGGAAATCATTAGTCTAGGACCTGGTGTATTGATACTTCAGCCGCTGCACCAACACTGGATACCCTAAACTGATAACCACACTCCATACAATTAACACTATTTACATTTAAAAGATCATATTCCAATGTTCTATGGTAGAACTGGCCCCTCTGATACTCATTTTTCACGACCCCGTCCCCCGGGGCCTGTGCTGTGACAACACGAAGCCCACCTTCCATAGGCCAGGTGCTGGAATCTAGTACCGAAAGGTGTATTCCATAAAACTGGGAAGTCATTTCCTTTAAATCTAGTAAAAAACACATCCATGAACACATCATGAAATGAACGTGAGTAAAATTTATAGTAAATATACTGTATACAATAAGAAAAAGGGGGCAGAATACAATCCCAACTAGAAAGTACAAGAAACAAAAAAGTACAAGTACACTGAAACATCTCTTGTAAACTCCTTCCAAGGATCTTTCTTGATGGGTAGGTATAGATCTCGAACGACCGTCTCTATAGTACACCTCACCTAATGTCCAACATCAAGCTACCTCCAGTCCTGGTACTATAGTCCTCAGTCAACGATGCCTATCGTCTACACCAAACATAATAAGGTGCAGGTGTCACTCGTGTAGGGTTGAGTATAACGATACTCAGTTGGGACCCCAAGACACTCGAAAGTCTCTAAAAACCACAATGTATAAACTACAATGCATGGACACAACAATCATCCTTACATAGGTATATTCCCATACATATACCTATGTTATCATTTATACCCATCTCATTCATGAAGAAACACAAGTCCCTATTCATTAGCTCAAAACTAAAATTTTCCACGGAGGAATGAATACCATTATTTTAACACCTTAAAGGTAAGTACCACAAAGGTAACCCCACACAGAAGAATACCACAATGGTATCACAATGAATGAAACTACCACACTGGTTCACCACATTGAATAATACCACTATGGTATCACCACAAAGGAATTTACCAAGTAGGTATGCCACACAGAAGAATACCATAACGATATGACCATGAAAGTAAGTACCACAAAGGTATCCCACACAGAAGATAACCACAAAGGAATCAACATGATGGAAATCAACACACTGGTACGCCACACTGAAGAATACCACAAAGGATTCACCATGAAGGAAAGTACCACATAGGTACACCACACAGAAAAAAACCACAATGGTATGGACTCAGATCACACCACGTATAACTTAGGTACATCAGTATAGATGATTAGATGTAACTACTAAATCGTCTTACTCTGTTAAGAGGAAAACCCAAGAAGGATCTTAAATCATCATCAGACCCACAAAGGATCATAGTACATCATCAGTATGTCTTCATACCCACACAGGATCCTAGTACATCTCCAGTATGTCGTCAGACCCACACAAGATCCTAGTTTATCTCTAGTACGTCATCAGACCCACACATGATCCTAGTACATCTCCAGTAATTCATCAAACCCACACAAGATCCTAGTACATCTCCTCTATGTTGTCAAACCCACACAAGATCATAATATATATCTACTACGTCATCAAACCCACACATGATCCAAGTACATATCCAGTACGTCGTCAGACCCACACATGATCCTACTACATCTCCATTACATCATCATAACCAAATTTGATCCTAGTACATCTCGAATACATCGTCATACCCACACACGATCAGAGTACATCTCCAGTACATCATCAGACCCACACAGGATCCTAGTACATCACCAGTACGTCATCTGGCCCCCAAAGGATCCTAGTACATATTAAGTACGTCGTTAGAACCACACATGATCCCAGAACATGTTCAGTACATCGTCAAACACACACAAGATGCTAGTACATATCGAGTAAATCGTCTCACCCACAAAGGATCTTAGTACATCTCATGTACGTCGTCAGACCCACATAGGATCCTAGTACATCTTCACAGCCAGTTTTAGGGTTCCCACAGAAAGCTCACTTGTCTCTGGGAGGATCCGCTCCTCAAGCCATAATTCAACACTCCAACTTCCCCGAAGTCCCTCAAATAATTATCCCAAAGGACCGCCACATCATTGGGGTCTCAACGCAACAAACGATGCATCAATCAGATGCCAATATGTATGTTATTAGACATTCAGTCCCGAGGGCCTGGTTGGATTTGTGATTGATCCAACCCGAATGTTCCCCAACATTATCCAAGTATCCAGTGGGGTATACCAAAGGGACCATCTCGCTTCATGGTTTCCAGTTCCTCAGACAGTTCTTCCAACGGATGACCGGTGCCAATGTTATGACCAAAAGTACGGAAATGGGTCGAAGATGGTTCGAGTAGCAGCAGGTTGAGAAACCTGTTGTTTCTGGGGATTGGGAGCATCATCATGTTCAAAATCAATTATCTACAAACGTTTTTTAAAATTAAATTTTGAAAACATAAAAGCAAAAAAAAACATATATTAACATAAGGAAAGAATTTTAGAAACCTGTTGTTCGTGTCCATGATGAGCAGCAGTAGGTTGACAATGCTTTTGTGCCTGGGGATTTGGAGAATCATCACGTGCAGAAGATATTATAAGAAATAGTGTTTTAGCATTTAATTTAGATAACAAAAATTCAGTAACAAATAAATATTAAAATAAGGCAGTATGATGAGAAACCTATTGTGAATGGGGATTAGAAGCATCATCACTTGAAAAAGTCTTTATCTGGAAATGTGGATTAACATTTAATTTACATAAAATATAAGTATCAGTGAACAAATATTAACATTAAGTAACATGATGTATATTATAAAAAATATAATATGATTATTGGACCATATTTTTGGAAATTATGAATGTATTAGACACCTCTATTTACTATCTCAATTCCTCCATTATGGCCACCTATGAAATAAAAAATGCAGTCTAACCTGGGACTACTGCAAAATGTTTGCAACATCCCAATGAAAGGGTCATCCTATGTTGAGTTTTCATTTTACGGTTCCGTGGTTTTGGTTGATAACAGATGATTTGACCAGTTTCGGTTTGAATGATCTATAACATAAAATACTTGTACTACCTATGAGAAAATTTTAAATAGTTCATCATGATACCCTTTTTTACTAAAATCAACATTCCAAAATATCAACTAATCTATTTTAATACCACTTCAATTATTGAACCAATTTCATTGAAAAACAATCACTTATAATGTCATAAAATCTAAATCCATTATTTGATTATGATTCCAAAATATGGTATAATCGCATAAATTGGATTTCTTTTCATAGCACCAGACACAAGCATCGCTTCCACCATAAGTGTTACTCAACTGTTCAGTTTTGTACTGTCTTCACTATGTTCATTAGTATAGAATGTATAGCCATTAATTACATAATAATTTTGAGATAATAGGTACAGACATGGTCCTCCGGCTAGATATTGAATTCATTTTGAAATTGAGTCTGTATTTTCATTTGAATTAGTAAAAATATTGTTTTGAAACCATCCCATAAACTATTGATTATGTTTATTTGATATCCATTTTTCAGCACATGATGGATTCAAAAGACTAATAATTTCATTGTGGGTTTCAACATATGGGTCAATATAAAAAACATTATACAAAATGTAATGGTAAGCCTAATCGCGATCCGTAATATTGATTGTGATGACCTATATTTTAGAAATTCCTTCAATTATATGTTGCCCAGTGTGACACTATTTCATTAAAAAAAATGATTTTTCACAATAAGTTGGTATTTGATACAGAATTAAATGGATTCGTGAACAATATATTAATTTTCAATTCAATCCTCTGGATGTCTTTGATTTTTTACCAATAATTTTGAAATATTCATATATCGTTCAACAAGATACATCCATCTATAGAGCACAAGAAAATATAGCCAAATATCGTTCAACAAGAGAACCATCAACTGAAACATTGTATCGAAGAATTATAGTAGGAAAAAAATTTCTAATTCACATATTATGATGACAATTCCTCTTTCCATATTCCAAAATTTTGTCGGGTCTATAATACTACTACATATATCATTGATGAAGAAATAGAGAAACTTCAATGTATGATAGACATTCTTGGAAGAAATGGATCATAAAACTATAAGACCTAGATTTTACATCAAAACAAAGAATTTATGTGATTTAATATCTTTTAACTTAAAATCGTGAATTGACATGATGTTCTTGATATTCGATGAATACCCCTAGGGAACCATTACATCATTAATGAAGTTCCAAAACTGATATCTCTCCTGCCTCGAAAGAGTGTAATTATTAGGAGGATGGAATGTTCATTTTTTACCTATCACTAGTGCCTACTCTTCTCGCATTCTTATGTCAAAATGAACAACCTAGATTTTTTTTTCATTATTTTTTTTCTGGGTTTATTTAGAAAAATGACAATGTAACTATCTCATACATTTTTTTCAACAGGCAAAACATTATGAAAATATCTGATGTGCAAACAAATCTAGTATGGTAATTAAAAAAACTAATTTAATTTTAAATCTGGTTTTCATAAGGATTTTTTTAAAAGGGTTACCAAATGAGTTGGAACCTAAAAAAATCTAAACCAACTACTGAAATAATATGATAGGTGTGAGCATTAAGATGCTCAATGTTGGATCAGACTTGAGTGTGAGTTGGCTGGTGACTTAGAGAGTCACAAAGAGGTATGATCGATTTTATATTCATTCTGCTGCAAGTTTTTATTTTTATCATATGTTTTTTATCTATTTATCATTTTTTTTGGGTCATATCACCCCCAAAAGTTAAATTTTTATACTTGGCATTGGTTTCCAACTCGTCGGGATCAGGAACGCCACAGGTGATGTTATGTAGACTGGATCGGGTGACCTGTTCAGGGATGACCTGGGCTGTTTCATTAAAAAAGTGTCCACATCATTAACATTCTCAAATAGTTGATCACCTATTAGTTGAGAAGGTGGTGTACATTATTTTGAACTTCCATAACATGATGTCCTCCAAGATCGATACATTTTTCATCCGAGTAAAAATCTTTGTTGTCATAGAAACATAGTATTTGATGAATGCATCAAACTAATTGACTGTGTACCTTGTTCTCAGACAGGATGCCCATGTTTTCCTTTAATATAATATCATGACAAATTTCTTTAAGGAAGAAATTCATTTATCATCCCATACAACATGGATATCAACGTGAAAACATCATTTCTATAAGCTCGATAAATCGTAACACTAGAATCACATAATAATTAAAAATCCTCGATCAATAGATACATTAAAACATAAATATCATTACCATGTTGTTTTGGTCCATATATAAGCATAAATAACATGATGTGATTTTGTTTCATGGATAACCACTATGTAAAGATAGAATTTACCAACATTAGCATCCATGTACTATGTGTTCTTCTTTTAAAACTAAAAGGATTCACTTTATATGTAGATAAAGCAGGATGAAGGTTTCTCAACTCATTTCTAAAGACAGCATTCTCATGATAAATTCTTTTCCACTAATGATAATCTACTTGATGCCATATTTTTCCGTCTTTATTAATTTATTATGTGTTCCATGTTAATTTCTCTATTGTCTCCTCACTTACAGATATACACCTAATCCTTGGAGTGATTAGAATGTAACTTTCAACTTTTGTAGGACTGGATTTATATTTCTCTTATAAAGAAGCAGCACACTTTGAGAGTCCTATATCTGATTTGTAGTCCTTTAGAAATAGTATACGGTCATTTTGGAAACCATGTATTCTTTCAAAGATCATACCTGTCAAGCGTAGAATTTGATTAGAATTGTATGTCTCTCTTGGGAGCTCATTATCTTTTTTAGAGAATGTCATTAACGAAAAGAAGTGATTACATTAAACTTGAGTCACTCCATATATTTCCTACTTATAAATTATATAGCTTCAGTATGGCTGAAAATGCTATATATTTTCTGAAACCATCATATAATGGCATCTTAAAGCAACTATTTAACTGCTCAAACAATTTTGGTCAATCAATATGATCATCTTAATATATCCTTGCCATTTCATTAATACAATCTCCATCATCATTCACATCTATAATAACGTCCTCGATAAAGTATTATACATTGTCTATGCTTGTAATCATATAAAATGATCCATAAAATAAAGGGTTATCCCATTCAATAGCTATATTCACTTTTTACCCATGCTTATTCTATCATATATAACATTTATCTACTCTGTCATAGATATATTATTCTCCCAGATCCTATGGACTAATTTTTTTTGGATAACAACAGTGTAAACATGGACAATAGATTTGAGAAGGATCATATGCACGATCATTCAGAAAAATGATGAACTCTTTCACTCAATCTTTATAATCTTTTGTCAGACAACTGGAATCCATACATTCATTATTCAAATCCATCCTATTTCATTTGGTGATATTATTATTTAACAAAATAAATACAAAAAAACATGGACATAAAAAATAACCAAGGCTAAAAAAGATATAGACATACAATATCCTATGAATAATATTTATAAAATCACAGTTGAAATTCCATTAAAAATCAAACTATTTTCACAAATTCCACATTAAAATTAAAAACCTTTTTACAATATACAAATTACTTCCAATCATCTTTATCAAAACCACAATTATTTCTAATCAATTTTAGTTAAATTTAAAACCAAAAAAGGTATGTTGAACACATTTAAGTTTTTAATAAATATTTTAACAAACCTAAATTGTTTTAATTTTGAACCTATAAATATCAATATATTTCATTATCACTTATCTCTACCTAGGTAATGTAGATCATTGATTGTTTACTGCCTTAAATGACTAATTAAAACCACTATTTATCTCTGATAACTTGATTTCTTTGTTCTTCCCATCAACATTATGGACCAACCAACCCATCACTAGTTGGTGAAATCCATTATTGGTGTTCCAACCCCAACTAGATACTCAAAACCTTAATCACATTTAAATTTATGATTATAGTTTCACACCATTACTCTCACCCATAAACATAGAAACATTTTAACTTATTCAGATGTATTATTATGAGTAGATCTTTATGCAACCACACTCACCCATTTTGAACCTATAGACGTACCAACCTATACAAATAGAATTTAAATATCATAATATATAATTTTTAACCCAATTCATTGGTTGGAAATATAGGTACTACTTGTCTGATAATACATAATGTTTATTTTTTCGTGAAAATCAATCATTTATTATCTCATAAAGAACCCAAATAAGCGATATCTTCTTCTTTATTGAGAAACCATCTATTGGGGAGTCTAATACTCACTGTATTACCCTTACAAATTGTGGTCATCTAACCTCTCATTTTCATCATAAATAATATGTTCACTCATATCAATCAATGTAAAAAAATCTATTTCAACTTATTTCATTGATGGATTATATTCCACAAACAAGGACCTTAAATTTACTTCCTCAAAATCTGTTAGTCTGGATTTAAAGACAACCACTCCAATGCTTAAGAAAAGAACTATTTTTAAAAATATAGACATTAATGTGTCATTACTGACTAGCTCATGATAAAATAATAATTGGTATAAGATATTATATTTATAATCTTTCATCGACCACTCACCCAGATGAAGGATCATGATCTCAATGGCCTTATCCACTTTTAGTTCCTTCAGATAGTTCATTAAATAAATGTGGTTGTGAAAAACACACAAAAAATGGAATCATGCAGTTAATAATGAACCATAGACTCCAAAAAAACTCATTTTGTTCCTTCAAATAAATAAATAATTACGTTTAATCTTTAATCCATGGGAGTTTCAATTGAATTTATCTCTCTATCAATTCTTCACATCCACTCAATTTCTACAAGAGAACCTCAATAATTTTTGAGATAAGGTGTTCAATGAATAAAAAAGACTTGGATAGGGTCTATGTTAATGGATTATTGTGGATCCACCACATTATCATGAGTCTAGGTTGAGTAAATAATTAGGGAAACTACTACTAATAAAATAGAAAATTTTACCTAAATATTTTCCCAATGAAATACCATCCCATCTTCGTTGAAGAATCTGTGAGAGGTACACTCAAAATAACATGAAACATAAAATTGATCAATTATCATTTAAAAAACTAAACCACACAACCTCACTGTAAACCCAAGAAAATCCAAAATACAAATCAAGTATGAAAAAAACATATAGGACCCCATTTTAAATAACTTACACATTTTTAAATTAAACTACAACATTAAACCATTTCATGGTTTTCTGAAAATATTATACTATTTAGGAAAACAAGGATCCCACATAAATTCCATAAAATCCCCTTGGGTTATATAAAATAATATATATTTATAATCTTAAAACCAATTGATTTTGGAATGAAAATATCATTTTTTTAAACAACACATAATACCTGGATTCTGAATGAGAATATTTCTTGAAAATACTCTATTATATAAAAAATATTTCATAAAAACCATTCTTTCTTACACAAAAATATCTAATAATAAAAAATTTTACCTTTAAAACATGAATTTGAATAGTAAAACAATAACATCAATAAAAAACTGAAAATCTCCAATTATACAATATAACTTCCTTTATTAACCCCATACTAATGAAAAACACTATTGGGATCCATTTGGAAAGCATGGGAGGTAATAAAATATGATGGGAGAAAAATAGAGTTAGGAACAATATATCTGTTCAAGATGTAAAACATTGTTCCAATTATGCATTATCATCTTATATGGTTTATAGATCCAATTATTTTATTCCCATTTGGATTTCTATATCTGTTGATCTAAACATATAGCTCCCGTCCTTTCCCCAATTCCTTTCCAAATCATAGTGATACCCCTAAAATCATTCATATACTCAATGGGGATCAAATAATAATCATCTCAAATAAAATACATAAAAAATATTCATAAAATTTATACAAAATAAAGACTGATGTCCCAAATAAACATTGAAAATAATGTTCTATAATGCATGTGTTGATTAGGAAACTACTCATGATTCTTTTCCTTGTGAGTTTTGACTTCCCTATTTCACTTTTCTAATATAACACACCCAATATTTTACGAGGATTCTATGATACCATTTTATCATGAACCAACCCATGACACCCCTAAATTGGGAACCTGATATGGTATATGGAAAGACCAAATGTGAATTCAAAATAGGAACTAGTTCATTGGTATAAATAGATTACCATTTGGAATTATTTCACCATCAAAATCGCAATAACCACAATAAGGATTCCACCTAGAATTCCGACATGACCCATCCATATATAAAAATTCCATGACCATAAAGAAAGTATTTCAAATAAAAAAGAAGCAGTCAACCAGAGTAAACGTATCAAGGATGAAAAACTAACCCCCAAACCATAGCAACATACCATTTCAAAATAAATCAATAACCAATAAAACATATATAATGAAATAAAAATATAAATCTAGGTTAACAAGGATAATAAATAACATCCCAAAATAAGATCAAAAACCTATAAACTGCAGGATTAATGTACCACTAACTGGAGAGGAGCAATGGAGGAGAGACACTGGTGGAGGAGTCAGCGGCGAAGATCGGTTCTTGGTTGAGGATATTTTTGTAGAGAAGCTCAGTTTGCAGCAATAGAGGACTCAGTAGTCAAGGAGGAGGATGTGGGAGGAGATGAGGGATGATATTAGGGAGGATATGAGGCAGTGGTCGTAGAATTGGTGGCAACGGAAACAGCGGTGGAAATGACAAATGTTAGGATATGCTTTTGTGAGAGCTTGAGGGTGAGAGGAAGGAAGAGAAAGTTAGGTTTAATTTAAAAAACCTAGTGATACTTTGATCGATTCTATATTAAAATCTCTGATAAATGTATGTTTTATCATTGATAAAATTGAATGCACTAAAAAAACAATCATTTTGTATTTCCATTTTAATGCTGATAAAGTCTCATCTTTAATAGCGCAAAAAAACACAAATAAATGTATGTTTTATCAGTGTTAAAATTGAAAGTGATGATAAAACATGCCTTTATCATCATTTTCTTAGTGTTAATAAAGGATGATCTTTATCATCACTAAAAACGTGATTTCAAATGGATGGGTTATCACTTATTTTTAATTAACATTGATAAAACATTCCATTTATACATAATTATAAATTTATGATGAATATATTTATTACATTTAAAAATTTATTAATATATATATATTTAAGTTGTTGGTGTATAAATTATAATTAAAAATCTATATAAATTTATAATTTAAATTATAAATAAATATATATAAGTATAATTTGATATATTTTTTTATATTTTATTTCATAAGTATTTAAATACATCCACATATATATATATATATATGTCTTTGTATGTGTATATATTCATTAAAGACATATATTTCTATATAACTATATTCAACAGGTATTTATAAATATTTATTTATTATTTTAAAAAATAAATTATATAATTATTTAATCATATTTATATTTAATTAGTTATATAAAATTTTAATTATATATAATATACTTCACAAGTAAGTAATTATATATATCTAAATATTTATATTTTTAAAAATAATAAATAAATTAATTGTTTATTTAAATATATTTATTGGTATTTTATGTATTTATTAGAAGATAAAGCATCATATATATATATAAAATGAAACCAAGTTTATATAGTACTGTAATATATATGTGAAATACTAGGGTAAAAAGTGAAAAAATATTCATTAGATGAACAGACACATCAATTGAATAATTCATTTGGAATCATAAATTTATTTAAATATATTTATTTAAAAAATATTTATATATATATACACATATATAAATATAAATATATATATAAATTTAATTATTATCTATATATATTTTATAAACTAATTATATATATCATTATAAAAAAATAGTACAATAAATATATAATAAAGAAATAACTAAAACTCATAATCATAATAAACATAATACAAACATATTCATAATAAAAATAAAAAACATTCATTCTTTATTTAATGTATACATATAAACATTATTATAGAATATAATTAAAATATTTTTATAAAAATTAATAAGATATTCTATAAAAATATTTTATCAGAGCTATTATTAACACAAATTAAGATTCATTTTTATCAGCACTTTTTTGTTACCACTAATAAAGGGGAGACTATATAAGTGATATTATTAGCACTGATAAATGTATATTTATCTATACTTTGTTATATCACTATTAAAACTCCCCCTTTTATAAGTGATTTTTTTAGTGCTCATAAAAACGGTGCCCTTCCATTTCCATCATTTTTGTTAGTTATTAAAGAGATAATTAAATATCGAATGAGAACCAATTTAATGATTATTCTATCGATGATGGTGGTGTGTGTTTATCACAGACCACATATCATCCCATAGTTCCCCTGATTCTCTTTGTGTCTCATTTTTATCAGCCTCCATCAAAAACTATTCTACCAGGGGAGTGTGAAAAAATGTTAAAGACCATATTTCAGTTTTTCATCAAAAAAATGGTTGTATTTACGAGGCAATGAATATTTCTGTTGGAGACCCAATGGTTCCTCCACTGCACTCTAGCCTGATGCATTCACTAGTTTAGGACCCCAAGATAGATGAACCCTATTTCATACCCACTCTTAGAATAATTAATCCTTCATTGTGGAAATTTCAACTCAGAGTTGTTCCCCACCCAGTTTCATTGAGCATAAATTTTAGAGAACACCTCATTGAGGCACTTCATGGGTCCCAATGCCAATCAATGATTCTACTTCCCACCACTAGATGGGGAATGATTCCCAAAAGAAGGGCATGAAGATGTTTCCGGAGGAACCCTGATAATATTAATTGATCCTAATACGTACCATAAATCCACCATTAAGATTAAGGACCCACTCTATAGTGAGGCCCATATTGACACCCTATATTTTGTGGTCGATACTAAGATATATTTGGGTCCCACTATAGAATTGGTTATCGATACTACCCATCTATCTAAAGAACCTTCCGAAATTTTTATGGCACGTGATAATCCTTGTGGGGATCCTATAGATCACATATAGGTATTATTATAAAACCATTTTCCCCCAATTTTTTTATTCATCCCATGTCGTATGTGTTATTTTTAGTTTTCTGATTTACTACTTGAACCATATACCTTTTGATAGACATGAATATTTTGTTGTGTACTCATTTAATAATACATGGCTCACTTATATGGTTGAAATAATTTACTAATAATATCCTCAAATTATTTTTGAGCACATCTTGTCTTTAGATAATGATTGGGTATTTGAAACATCTTTCCACCACTCATTAATTAGGGTCTCTAATCTCTCTTCATGAAGTGAAAATTAGTGACATATTCACTTTTTAAGGATGTTTTATTTTCTCTTTTCTTACTTTCAATCTATTAGTTAATTACCTTATTATATTTTTCTCTCTTTTTATATCAATACTTACCAGGTATTTATGTTTTGTTTTTCTTTAATGAAAAAAATTATATAATGTCCTTTGATGTAATATAAGAATCCTTTTTGGTTTTCTCTCAAATCTCAGCCAACATGGTATCACTAGGATTCTAGGTTAATTTCATGGATGATTATTCTTTGACTTTAGGTTCTTTTACATCTTTAATTTATGATCCAGTTATAGATCCGGAAAATCGATTCATCCATGGATCTTATGATAATACTATTATAGTGGTTGTTTCAACGGTTTTCAAAAACATTACTTTTTCTTCCTGGAAGCATGGGATGACAATGAAACTTTCAGCTAAGAATGAGACTGGATTTGTTATTGGTGATATTGTAAATCATAAATTTTCTCCCCTTTTTTATCTGTTGAGAATCATTTCAATAATGTGTTCATAGGTCTTCTAATTCATTATCTATTGCGAAAATTGTTCTATATATTATCATAAATCATTTAATTTGAAAAGATCTTGTTGAATAGTTTGAGAATGGATATGGAACAAAAAACCTATAGATCTAGAAGAAACAATTATCAATTTCTCAAAGTACTGAAACTGTATCAAAATATTTTATCTAGATTAAGAGATAGTAGTGTCAATTTAGTGAATATAAGTCTATTCCTACATGCTCCTTTTGTGCGGCCATGATGATTCCTAAACTTCCATATGATAAACAATTTGATTAAATTCTTGTGGATTTGATTTCTTCTTTTCTATTTTTTGAGCTCATATTCTATTGATTTCTCCCCATCCTTCACTAAAATAAGAATATTATATAATATTCATAGAGGATATCTAGAAGGAAATTTTTTTTATTGGTAATCAATTCTCTAGTGATTCTAAAAATCCCACTACTGATTTTTGAAGGCCCTTTCTTACATTGTAACCATAGAGAATAAAACCTAATAATATTTACAATTATTTCAATAATCTGTGTCAAATATTGGATAAATTCTATCATCTTTATGCATGTTTTAAATATACCATGTGAAAATGAATTTCCTCTATAGTTCAGAGTGGTGATATGTTTTAAATTATGCTTCAAATGTTGGTTATTTGTGTTCTTATTCTCAAATATTAGTTGACTAGTATCTTAACACATGAATTAATAAAATATTTAATGTTAGTGGATCATCCTATTTCTACAAAAGATTATGTAAATTTTTCTTGTAATCCCATCATTGAATATGTTCAAGTACTTAATTCCCAATGGATTTTAAGGACATTAGATTTTGATAATATATATTTTTATGAGGATTATTTTATTGGAACGACTTTTGTTTCTATAGAAATTTATTTTTTGAATCTTAAGGATTTTTCAACTATAGTTACACATGTGGGTTCTTTGATATTAATATATTCTATCATATTGATCAATTTTTTATATGTTTATTTATTTACATTCATTTTTTCCATTTCCAAATTGATTTCTCAATTTTATTTGAACATTATATTTAATCATTCTCTTTGTCTCCTCTAGCCCCATTCATTAAGGAAATAATTTATACATGGTAATAGGGGTGGAATATTCATCTTGAACCCTTCGATATTGTTTTCATACTTCATTTTATTTTAGTAATGATTTTTCTAATAATCATGTTATTTTTCTTATGATCATTCTCATAATTTAAATTTGATGAATTTTTTAATGATGATTATTCCATATTAAAAGATGTCCCATTTACGTATAAATGTTCCAAAAATAAATAAATGTTTTCTTCTTTTCCTTGCAACATTTATTCCCAGTTAATAAATCCTAAACATTATTTCCCAATTAGTAATTCAATTATAACTTATCCATTTGACATTATCCATGTCGATTCCTTCGGACGATAAAAATACAATTATATTTTAAGTCAACATTATTTATTAAAAATAATTGATGATTTTAATTGGCCTACATGGGTGCATCTTCTTTCTAATAAATCATCATCCCTTCATGATGTGAAATCATTAATTATCATTGTTTGTACCACGTTTTCTACTACCAAAAAAATTCATTAGATATGACAATGTGCCTAAATTGGATTCACCAAATGATGGAATGAAAATATATCCTATTTTTGAATATTTTATAAAAATTATACTTCATAAAACCTAAAATAAAATAAAATATGTTAAATTTAATAACATACATGTTCTATAAATTTCTCATGACCTTTATTTCCAATCCGACCCTACAAAAACATATTGGAGTGAATTAGTTTTGTATTACATTTATATGCTTAATAGAATTTCATCTAGGGTTTTGGGTTTTATAACACTATAGGAAACTATATTTAACAAAAATCTGCCCCTTCACCACTTTAGGTTCTTTGGTTGTTTTTGTACCTTTTCTAATTCCATTAAAACCATAAATAATTTCAATTCCCATGGTCATCGATATTTGTTCCTCTGTTGTCCATTTGGAAAAAAGTATTACAAAATTCTGAAATTTCTCTCCATTATAATAATAATTTCATTAAATGTCATATTTTATGTGAAATTTTTTCATTTTCAGGCTATTTTTTTTAATATTTATCATTTATCCCTTCCATTAACTATTTTATATAACACTTATCTCTCTTTTCCATCTTCTTCACCTCTTCTAACTTCATACTTGTCTAATCCTACTTCATCTACATCACTAACTTTTCCCACTATTGTTCACTATTTTCCACCACATAGAAGTTCAAACTAAAGATATAGACCTTCTATGGATATAAATGTTTATAGATGATGCATTTTGGTTAAGGAATGTGGTGAACTATCATAAAAATTTTCGCACATAATATCACTAAGGATTGTCCTTCCCTTATGTCTATTTACTTCAATTATCTCAATTAATGTTATTAGGTCTATTTCAATACATAAGTCATGATACTAAAACATGGTAATATTCATAATACATTGCAGACAGTAAATGAAATGAGTCCATGGATTGAAAACTATCTTATATAGAAGAAAATTAGATATGTTATGTTGTTATATTGCCCAATGGATAGATACTTATAAGATGTAAATGGGTTTATAAGGATATGAGACATTCTGATGGGATTATTGGATGGATAAAATCTCATTCTATTTTCTAGGTATATACTAAAAAAGATGGAAAATACATTTCAGAAAACATTCCAGTTGTAGATAAATTAAGAACAATAAGGGCTCTTATTGTTATTATAGTTCAGAAAAAATTACCATTTATCAGATAAAGGTTAATAATTCTTTTTTACAAAGTGATATTCATGATGAAATATATAAGAAAACTCCTTATATACTATCAATACTTTAAAATTCACTTGTTTTACATCTCCATAAATCCTTTTTTGGATAGAAATGGGGTTTTCATTAGATTCATGATACACTTTCGAAAAAATGACGCTACAAAGGTTATATTCAATCAAATCATGGAAATTCCATTTTTTTGAAAAATATGATACTTCTATGGTTTTATTCACATATGTTGATAATTTATTAAATTCCAAGGATTTTATTGATGAAATTACTTCTTTGATGTATTCTCATAATTATTTATTTTGTATAATGGATTTGGATACACATTATTTTTTCTAGTTCTTGAGTTCTATCATTTTCCCCAATGTATTCTTATATTATAAGGGAAGTACTCTGTAAATTTATATGATGAATATGCAGTTTATTCACTTCCATGGACTACTGATCCATTTTATTACCATCTTGTGACCACATGTAATAATGAGGATCCACTTTCAAACCCCACTGACTAAGAAGGATTATCATAAATCTTAATTTTCTTCTACATACAACGCCTCATATTTAATATAACATTTAGTATGTTATGTAGTTTAATTAGTGTCATTATTATTCTCAAATGGATTCTACAATACACATTTTCAATATCTTTATATTCGTCTTATTCAATGAATTTTGTTTAAAAATTCCTTATATTTCACCGTCATTGCATATTGTTACTCTGATCATGTATAATTTCTTATTTCCTGAAATTTTCTAGTGGGTTTCTTATATTATTGGGTGGTAGTACATTATCCTAGATATCAAATAAAAAGAATAATTTTTTCATTATCATCTATGAAATTTGAATATTAATCCATGTGTAGGTTCAAAACTAAATAATTCATGATTTCATTCCTTTTACATGTGATTTCTTTTGATAATATTACTATTATAACCCAAAAAATATTATAAACAAGTATCCATTTATATTTCTCAGAATCCAATATTTCTTGATTGGAAAAAACTCATATACATGTATTAATAATATTTATGGGAATAACTTCAATGTGTTGTCATCTATCTCTATAATACTTTAACCTCCACACGGTTATTAAACAACTTCAAGAAGCCACTTTTCTCATTTAAAAAACATAATTTTCTTCCAAATCCTCATCTGTTCCTACATCCATCTTCTGGGGGTGTTAATTAAAAAAAATTATTGTTTTTTCTATTTTAACAGTTTGAACCATTTGGTCCAGCATGTATGTGTATTTATTTAAAGAAAAAATCTTTTTTGAAATTAAATTTTTGTAATAAAAATCATTTATCTTTTTCCCTCTTATATCTAAACCGACACAATAATTACCATGCTAATTTCCCTATTCTTTTTTATCTTGTCTCTCATCTTCTGTTTCACATTGGAGGGAATCTATGATATTGGATTAGGGAATGGAAAATGGAAAAAAATTTATTTTCCCATTTATTGATGTAGGATATATCATTACTTAAAATAAATATTTTTACTTGTGGGAACATCTAATTCATCCTCATAATAAATAATGGAGACATTGGTGTTGATTTGTGATAGTTTTATTATCTTCAATTTTGAGTAATTGGAAAATGATTGTTGATTTGATTAAAAATCTTGAGTTTGATTATTAGAATTTAGAATTTATTACACCGGTTTATAGTGGTATTATTATTACAAATTCTCCTAGTTTTTTGTTCTAAATCTCAAGAGATATCTATGAAATATTTATTATATGCTTCATATACCTTTTTCATGAGAGACAATTAGGACATATATACTATGAAAACATGTGTTGTACCTTTTTATAACCATGAATGTAAAAAATCATAATAATAGGATTATTAAATTTTTTATGTTTCTTTATTATCCATTTATAACACCATTAATATTGAATTTTTATTTTAATACTATATAATTCATGTATAAAATTGATATGAAATATCCATATTACAAGTAAATAACTTCCTTTATACCATACTATTAGTTTTTTGGATGATATTTAGTTGAAAAAGTTTGGGGACGTTGTTTTCCAAGTTGGAAAGGGTATGATTTTAATTACGGTGAAGTTGTGAGGTGTCACTATTTGGTGTGGGAAAATATTAATGATTATATTTCATTTTATTATATTGTTTACCCACTAAAAAAGAAATATAATGTGGTATTATATTTTATTATACTTATTTATTTGTTTGTAATCATTTTATTTATATAGGTATGTGTGGGTGGTTCCCTTCTAGATGGAGTTTTAATTTATATTTTCTTTTAATTATCTTATATTTTTCAAAAGTTTTAACCTCCTGATAGATATTTAATTTTTTTTCACGTCATATACCTAATTACACAAATGACTCTAAGTCATTTGAAACATACAGTGAAGCCCTCATTATTGGTGTTGATTTTTTATTTACTATGAGTAAATTTTAGATTCATTACAGAACTATGGTTAATAGAATTTTGGAAATTCCATATCCTACCAAACATGATGGAAGTTTTGGGGTGAGGTTGGCCATGTTACGTGCAAAAAATAGTTTGGTTGTATTATTTTGGGTTGACCTACACAAGGGTCTAACTTAGTCTTCAGCTGGATAAATACAGACCCAACCCAACACAATGGATGAATGTATTAAAAAACCATTGATTACTTGGTCACCATCCACCCATTCAACCAACTATTATTCCCTCATATTTTTCTACTCTTCCTCATCCCCTGATGATAACCATCCCTCATGACTGGAGAAACCCTACTCCCTTCTGGATTCACCTCCTCTCCCACTCGACACTCAACTTCTCATCTCCTCATTCCTCCTCCTTCCCCAACATTCCATTATGAGAAACCCTTACTCACTAACTCACACTATTTTCTCCTTCCCTTATGAGAAAATCATACTCCATGATTCTCCTCCTTCCTCAAATCACAACCCCATTCAAAACCTGGTAAATTCACCCACCCAGCAAGAGTTAATGTCCTCACATTCCTCCTCCTCTTGGTTCCATGTGTTTAAGTCTTTTTTTTTACAGTTTTATTTCTTATTATCTTACACCTCCCATAAATTAATTGTGTTCATTACCCTCTATCACTCAAATATAGAGTTCTCCGTCTTCTTATATGGGTGTTACAAAGCCAATGACTCACCAATAAGTTATTGGTGGGATTATTTTTTAGAGAGAATGTTATCCATTCAAGGATGTCGGTATAATAAGTTGTTCAAATCCTCCATCAGCTACATGAAATCAAATTCATAGGGGTTATACACTTACTAACCATTCAATTACAGAAATATTATGGGGTAGTAGAAACAATCTAGTTGAATAATCTAAGGGTATGTGATTTCCTAAAAAGGTAACAATTCCTATAGTCATATTTATAGAGTTTCTGAAGCATGAGAACATGTTCATAACAACAATTGAATGGATATTTTTAATTCTTATGGAATATATTATGAATGAGGTTTTGGATAGAATGGATCATGAAATTTTAATTTTAATTTTACAAGGCTAGAAAATATTCACATAAATCATGATAAAATCCAAAGTACTACCGGTATTACAAAGTGGATTGAAGGTGAGTATGATGTGATGGGTAAAATTTCAATATCTCATTTTGTCCAAGAAAAATATGAAAAATATCTTGATAAAATTATAATCATTGATGATTTATATATTAAATATGACGTGAATCAGTGAATTAGAGAATTTATTGACGTTTTTCAACCACAATTTCATGTTCTATCTAGACATACAGTTTGATGATATTTCATGTAGTAATATTTGACTCAAAAAATAAATTATATTATAAGTTTGATATGTTCTCTCATGTGGTATCTCTTACCATGTACACATATAATTAAATTTATAATATTAATTATATGTGTGTGACTTCAAATTTAATTGATGATAATTTGATCTTAATTATAAAATCATCATATTTTTTCTTATTGAAGATCATAAAGGGGAAACAATTGGCAATGTATTGGAATATAAAATGTTGTAGTTGGATTGAGAGGATTAATATAGTTAAATTAGGAATGTCTAGATATAATAATACAATGATCAATTATTTGGTGAAGAGGGTTGATTGTAATGGTTCTATTCATAAATTAGAATATATACATATGAGATGTTGGGAGCAGATTTCAAACCTTTTAGTTAGCGATGGTCTAAAGGAAATATCAACATTATTTTCTATAATTATAGTTTCCTAAAATATTGTGATATGTTCACCTTCTAGTTGTGTCATTTCATGGGAATATCTGAGCTTATAATAACTCATAGTAAACAGATGATAATTTTTTATGTGCCTACTAATTGGAATGATTATTATAATATGTTGGATATTTTAGAGAAGTATGATAAAATATTTATCCTCTTGAGGAGTATTAAAGTTTAAGAGCTATTTTATCATTGATTTCTAGGATTCTATAATATATTGTGAAAGCGTGCTCATGTATTAATCATGATTTCAAAAATATTTTTTGTTTTCACTGTTGAATTTCATGATTATATTTCTGTGACATGTCAGAAATTCTTTCACATTCATTGTGATGTTTTTAGGAAAAACATTCAATTAATGAAGACTAATGAAATTACTATGACTAAAATGTTAATTGAAATGAAAGATAATTTTTTCATGTATTATGATATTATTCCAAATTTAATTATTTCATACTTTTGGGATTTTTTATTGACCACAAATATAAATTTGAATACGTTTAGGATAGTTTTGAAATGATGTTTTACGAAGAAGATAAGAATGAGTTTATTAGTAAATTAATATCAGTTATAAATAATATATTTGAGTATTACAAAAAACATTATACTATTCTTTTTGATTAGTGAGAGTCATGTTACCATAAAGATTCTCATATTAGTGATGCTTGTATTGGTAGTGAGAATGATGTGAAATGGAAAAATTCTAATATATCAATGAAATGTTCTAATAGGTTTTTTCATAATATTCCTAAAAATGATTTCTTGAGATAAATTCGGGACATATAGACAACTAGAACCTGAATTGTATCAAGTCATAAACGTATAGAATCATAATAATACGATTAAGGGATTCTTTATGCAATCAATTATTATCCTCTAAGACCCACCTTTGTTTTATCCATATTTTAATCATATGGAATCCATGGATGATATTGATATGAAATATAGAAATTAGAAGCTCATTATTTCTATCCGACCATACTCTTGGGTTTGGGATGCTATTTAGTGGAATAATCATGGGGGTGTGGTTGTCCAGTGTGGAAAAGAAATTATTTGTATTGAAGTGGATATGTGGGGTGTATATATTGGGTATTAGAAAAGATTAATTATTATCTTTCACTTTATTATATTGATTCCCTCTCAAAAATATAAATAAAGAGGACATATCTTCCATTGTACATATTTTTTTGTTTGTGATCAATTTATTTAATATGGGATGTGTGTTTTATTCAATACTAGAAATTGTTTACATTGAGATTTTATTTTTATTATCATGTATTGTACATAAGTGATAACCCCCTATTTGGGCTTTTTTTCCACATCATTTACCTATCTAACTGAAATCCTCATAGTCATCAATTTTTCTAGTAAACTCCTTATAATGTGTATTGATTTTTGTCTTTATATTATTTAAAATTGAGATTCTTTGCAAGACTCTAGTTAAAATCATGTACTTGAGGTATAATAATAACTCCAATAAGTTTTTTCAATGATTGATAATGGAAATATTTAATGTTAATATCTTAATTTCCAAATATATTAACTAAAACGCAATCACGTGAGTGGAAGAGAAGAGTTTTCATGAAAAAAAATTAAAAAAACCTGAATTGACACTATTTAATGGAAGGGGAGGTCTTCTTTAGGTAATTATTAGATATTAATTTATTCTATGAGAATTATAATTTAGATATTATCCTTTTTAAAGTGTGGATTCATGTTTATAGCTTATTGAGGTATTATTGGGGAGACGAAATGATTCATCTATGGGAATGTTTGATAAGTCTAAAATTTGAACACCATTTGGAATCCATTGTCGTACTATTTATGAATTAAATTTGGAATTTTCCATATATGTATATATATTAAAGAAATTGACCATTATTTTGAAGTTTATTTTTTTTTAATATTTTTAATAGAAATATAATCGAATTAAACAATAGCCACTTCTCCATATAGTATCCCAAAGAAGATGTCTAAAAGATGAATGGAAACCGTGGAGTATTCATGGATTGACATTATGACAACTCCCCTTGGAACAATTATAGGTTATATAAGGAAAAGTTGTGTCGTGTTTTAAATTCCTCTCTATAGAAGGGATTACAAAATATTTAAATTAGAATAAAAAATATGACCCACCATCCACACCGTAGCAACAGGACAACTACACATCGTGAGGTAAACAAACTATAATTAACCAATCATATTGGTCTCATCCCACACTATCATGAACCTAAATCTTTATGTTAATTTTGGTTGTACATAAAAAATAGATGGATGTTTTCTAGAAATTTTGGAGGATGTTGTGTGTCAGTCAAAACAACACACCGGTTTAGAGTTATGGAAACTCTCTTGATGATTCTTTTGTTTGAAGAAAATATTGATGCAAACATCATTTAAATAGTTATGCAGTTGAACCGTGCATTTATAATGGGATATGGGGTGCCACATGAGTGACCCAATTTAATTAGATGATCATCTCCTAACAAGTGGTATTAGAGAAAGGTTTATCCTAATGATTCTTGTGGAATACTACCAGTTGATATGTGGAGGTGGGAGCAGATTATTAGGGTGTCATGTTAAAGGTGACCCAATAGGGATAATGAAACTCATGTGAATTTTATAGGTAGAAACTCAACTATGGATGGTGGTTTTTGATGATATATATTGTTTGTCACACAAAATGTTGGTGGACCATGAAGATGATGACAAGGAGTGAGTCTCCCATTGGGAATGCATGGTAGCTTGTTAGTAGGAGGAAAATAATTTTATAGAAACACTCAAAGCCATAACATTTCATGAATGGGGGGATCAAGGATTGGTGGTGTGAAAATTTCATTACCAAATGATTGGCGACTCGTCCCACGCTAGAAATAACATTTGGGTTTTGGTTACTGAGGTTTGTCCTCATAGAGGTTATATAAATTTTACTAATAGTGTGGAGGATGGTTGGTGTTAGTCCTGACAACAACTATGTTGGTAGTTGGGTATACTCAACAGATCCATCCATATAAGGATGAAACTAGATATCCTCATTCCATTCAATGAAATGGATGGATGATCCTCACCCATCGATGATATTTATGGGTGATGAATGGGTTACACATTGTGTTGAAATGCTCACCACATCATAGTTCTCTCTAAAATAACCATAGTGATGGTGGAATCTAGAAGACCAAATGAAGGGGTTAGTGTAGGTCGACACTAGACACAAAGTGAAGGATATTTCAACCATTCAAGATAGAACAATGACCCAATCGGCATCACGTTCCTAAGGGAATTGATTGAGCACCTAATGAAGAACCTATGTTTATGAAGAAGAGTTCATATGGATGGATGATTAATGTGGGACATGAAAATATGATTCCACACTATAATATAATCCACCATGACAAGGAATGTTTTAAATTATAAGGAATAAATGGCCTAACAAATGTATGAAACCATGAAAAATTAAGTCCTCCATGATGTGGATTGTTGAAATTTGGAAGAGGCTTGATACTAAATGCTCTTAGTCTCAGTTCCACAAGATTTTTTTGCATTGAAACCAACTCGATATTATTTTTATGTAACCAAACCATTATCCCAAAATCCACTGTGATGCATCGTGATTCTTAGAGGATGATGATATGAAAGTAAATATGATTTCTCCTTGTCAATTACGAAATTGTTTCATTGTTGTTTTGGTAGAATATATAATAGAAAATTAAAAATTAATTACACCACACAATAGAAATTCTGGTTGTGCCTTGATAACCCTTATCCTATTTGAATTAGAGGCATTATGGTGTAAAAAATGTAATATACTTTTGACCGAAATGATTATAGGTTAGAAATTAGGAATTAAATGTTTTTGGAGGGAGATATTCCAACGGTTAGGATAACATTATTTTTTAATCATTGAAATATTTAAAATTATTATAAACATCTATTGAATAATATATGGTAGAAATGTGTCAACATTTTCTGTAGTATAGTTTTTATTCTTTTTATTCTCTCTAGCATGAGTCTTCCATTCTTTATGCCATCCACGTCCCTCATGATGGATAAAAAATTCACCATGAGTGAGTAGTTTTTTAAGGGATCATAGATCGATATTAGGAAGATAATTTTTGAAATTTAATTGAGAAATTACCTTTTAAAATAATTTGGATTTTATTTATATCACATTCATCCCATTCTATACATATGTTTCATAGTCACCTAACGAGAGTGATGGAGAGTAGGGGAGGAACCCCAATGTGATAAAGGGGAGTATAGTAGTGAGATTTGACATAAACTCTACCGTTTTATATGTACATTGAACCTAAATCATATAGGTCATACATTATGACCTATACTAAAGGTATCAAACCAACTGAGATAGTTTTAATTGGTCCCGAACATGTATATTTTTTTTTCATGGAAGTTTTATAGTTTTTCCCCCTTATCAATTATCAATTCCGATTAATCATAACACATTTGGAAAACATCTTTAGGAATTGGTATACCATATTTGTTTCTTATAAAATGTACAATAAACCTTACAATCGTTTCTAAATTAATTTTATTATTATTTAAACACCTCGTCTCAATAATTTAGTCTTTGATAATTCACAAAAATCACTTATTTCAAGATAAAAATCTACAATAGCTAGTTAGGATAATATCCCACCACATTACCTATGGTTTAATCATGGGACTCAAATCTCTTAGACTACACTTTATGGTAATAATTATTTTGTCATTGGTTTTTCCATTCTAAGAACTAATCCACACCTCTATTTGTTGACAATGCCTAGGAGAACATCCATGCCTATGATGATTTTTTCCTATTTAATGAACAAAATTCATCTTCCATGGGATCATGTGATCCCCTAAAAGATAATTTTGTTCATTTTTTAGTGAAATATTGGATAGGTTATTCCACCTACTCATATCCATTTACTAAAAGCCAAAATGTTTATTGTGAATATTTTAAATAAAATCATAGTAAACAGTCATATTAATATGAAAAATAAATACTATGTTATCCAAAACTAAGACACCTTATATTAAACAATTTTTATTGAACCCATGTTGATTTATTTTTTTAACATTCTCAATCATATCCCAAATTTAACCATAATTATTATCAATATACCAACTTCAAAGGTTATCTAATACATATAAATTATCATACCAAACCAATATATTAACCCATGATGTTTTCTAAATCATTAATATTATACTCATTTAGTAATATCCATATTTCTAATGTTTTTTAAACTCTACTCTCATGCAAATTATGATAAACTCGAAAGTAAACATCTAATAATTACATGGATGATAGGAAATATTACAAAATGCAAATACCCATGACTTTTTAGGTTTTGATTTGTATATAATTATGATAATTTATCACATATCAATATTTATACTTTTTTTCTAATAAGAAATTTTTTATATTAATCAAAAAAATTTAAATGACACACATTCTTTTGTGGGGGAAAAAATCTTATATTCAATGATCGAAATCATAATGAATCATATTCATCCTTAATATCTATGAATTTTTTTTAAATTTGCGATGATAATGATATGATTAGTAAGCGGTATAAAATAAATAAGAAATTTTAAAAATATTTATTAATTAAAACCCATTAAAAAAAGTCTTTCCTTTAAAAATGAACCCATAAGCACAAATAAAATCATTTCAAACACGAAATCAACTAATTTTATAAAATAATTTTATAAAACAATAAAATTGTAAAATAT
Source organism: Viscum album (assembly GCA_963277665.1). NCBI lineage: Eukaryota > Viridiplantae > Streptophyta > Magnoliopsida > Santalales > Viscaceae > Viscum > Viscum album. Next base: position 1,700,346,367 of record OY728141.1, on the reverse strand, counting down.
AAAAGAAAAAATAAGAATATTTCTTAGGATATTACGTTCATATCAAATACAAAATACTATCTATAGAATATCATAATATGTTAATTCATATAAAACCAATAATGGGGTAACATGTCCAGTTAATTCAAACAGCATAAACCCAAAATAGAAACACATAAATAGATATTTCCAACATCATGTATCATGATAGAATAACATAGTATGTTAAATCCAATATCATATCTCATAAATTAAATACATAACCAATTAATTCCAACACCATATATTCAGAGAATAAATCATTACCCAATGCATTAGAGGAATATATCAGACTCATATAATAACCATTTTTTGTTATTACAATCATAAACTTGATTTATTACATAAAATATTCACTTGATACAACATAAAATATTTATATGTAAACTGTCTTTGGGTCTTGTGAACATTTCATAACGACATAAAACATGAAACACAACATCTATGTTGAAAACTTCTTTTGTAAGACCACTACATTCCATTATACATCACATTGAACTGGAAAACCTGAGGACATGCATAAGAAAAGGGTGAGATATAAATCCTGTTAAGTGATAAATAAAGTCATAAAATGGTGATTACAAAACATGTTAGGTAATAGGAATATCAATGGAGAACAATTGGAACACAAACATAAAAGCATGACATTTCATGATTATCATAACATGGAAATGTGGAAACAATAATTTACATGGTCTTAGAATGAGTCAAGGCTCATTGCACATGGAGCATGAGTAATCTGTCATTTAAATTGATGTGTCATGTGTATACACTAATTGCACTTGATTTATCATGATACCAATCTTTTCCTAATTCATTGGAGTGCTATCAGGGCACAACCTTCACAAACATTTCCTTTCATACATAAGTATGCCACATGGATCTTACATCATGGATTCATAAAACTTGATTATTTATTACATGATACGAGAATGTGGAATTAATATATAAAACTATATAATCAATAAGTAAATGTCATAATGGTGAATCCCCTTTCTAGAGAAAGGGGCATGGTATTCTCTACAAAATGACATTGGCTTGGAATATTGTTGTGCAATTTTAGTAGCAGAACAGTGTGAAATAAGAATTCATAAAAATGGTTTCTCAAAGATAAAGGGGTCTATAATCACATTTAAATTAAAAGGAATGTAAATGATTCATATAGAAACATGTCACATCATATTTAATGGAATTTAGATTCATAATACAAAATAATTTCTTTCGTGTAATCGAGGAGAGATAAATTCCTTATAAACTTTTACCCTGGTAATGGGTTAAAATGAAAGATATTAATGAGTGAAAAGGGGTATATAATCATTTAAAAATAAGGATGGATGAAAGGGGGAGGTTTGAAATCATACCCAAACAATTTTAATTTAATGTAAAAGGGCATAACATTATAATGAAATCTGGAAAAAATGAGAAAGGAATAAATATCTTATGGAATTTCAGCATGGTAACAGGTATACATGGAAAACATAGGTGAGAGAGAGAGTGGTCTCTAATTATTAAAAAATTAATAGGACAGTATTGGGTAGGTGAGAAATCATACCCCAACAATTATAACTAAAAATAAAAGGGAATAACAACATAATGAAATTTAGAAAAAATGGGAAAGATAGAAATCCCTTATAGAATTTCGTCATGGTAACATGTATATGTAGATTCCATTGATGAGAGAGAAATAGGACTCTCATCATTCGAAAACAAAGAGTAATTTATAAGGGAGTTGAAATATCATACACCAAAATTTATAGTTGAATATAAAATGGAATAACAAAATAATGAAATTTGGACAAGAATGATAAAGGGTGAAATCTCTTATTGAATTTTAGTATGGTAACTGGTATACATGGAAGACATAAATGAGATAAAAATAGGTATTTCATCATTTAAAAATAAATAGTAATTTATAGGGGAGGTTAAAAATAATACCCCAAAATTTAAAACATATAATAAAATGGCATAACATCAAAATTATATTTGGAAAAAAGTGGGAAAGGGTGAAATCACTGACAAGGAAGTGTGATCCCAAAGGCTTTGGAGAGGATTGAGAGTGGATTATTGGGTTCTTGGGGTGCCTTTAGAGGATTATATAGAGAATATTTAAGTGTTTGGTCAATATAAAAAGGGATTGAGTGAAGAGGAAGTGGGAGATTGGGTGGATTTATATTGGAAAGGAGAGGGAATTATTTATTATTTAGGTTTGGGACTCCGCACATTAAAATATTAATAATCAAAAACACGACCAGGGTTATTTCACATGGTTTATTCCAATGGGGATTCAAAAACATTAATTTATATGGTCAATGGAAAAAATATTAAAATATTAGGCTTGCTTATGTGGAGGTGAGTCACACTCTTAAGGAAATCAATTTAAAAAGTTAAAATGTTTTATAACTCTTGCAGGTTCAACTAATGTTTTGTAAAATTAAAAAACCAAACCGAAAATAAAATTATTTTTATTATATAACATATATTGGAATAACTTAATGATTATAGTATTTTATTAACTCACTATTTGGTCATTATGATGGCATAAAACACATTATATATTTACACATTAATTAATTTTTAGTTTAAAATTCTTCTATCTATGAAAATAATGAAAAATTCACTATTGGATAATTTTGATGTCACGATTCAAAAAATAATATTAATTTTATCTTAATAATTTTATAAATATGTCAATATTAACATTTAAAATTAAAGTAACACATATCTAAAATTCACGGTTTTTGATAGAAATATCTTTCAAACCATAATAAAAAATCCCAATTGTATTAATAATAATAATACATTAATTTATATTTAATAAAAAGTAGTTTTTTAATAATAATTAATTAAAATATTATTTAATTCTAAAATCCATTAATTGAACAGAATAGATTTTTCAATTAACTAAAAATGTTATTTTTTATTTAAAGAATATTTTCAATGTAACAACAATAATAAGAATGTATATTATCTTTAAAAAATAATGTACAAAATCATACTACTAGGGTCTCATTACATAACCCCTTATAACACCCACATTCGATCGATTGGTAAGGAGTACGATGGGGGCAGACTCTTGGGGTTTCTTGGGTAACATCACTTAGGTGGTAATCTATATTAACTTCCACTTCTCCCGTTGGTGGTTCCACTTGATCTGAACGTATTTATGCCCAGTTTTTTCTTGTTTATGATAGAAGACCAATGACACCAAATCCTTTCTACACTCCAATAAATGGATGTTTTTCGGGTAAATTCTACTATATGATGTCATTTATTCGTTTTTATGAGTAAATTTGATTTGTAAAACATCTTTTTTATACAAATCATGTGACCAGTATTTCACATATATATTAGAAATAGTCACAAATCATTGCAGTATTTTAAAATATAAAAACAGAAAACCAAGGTAGTGAAGAAGTTTTATATATCTGTAATAAGACATTTAACTATATGAATATGAATTTTCATTAATTAATGTTTGGGTCATTACAGTATTCCCCCATTAATATATTTCACCCTAAAATTTTCCTTTTCCCACACTAAAACAGATGTGGGTAACTCCGCTTCATCACATCCGCTGATTCCCATGCCACTTCTTCAATCTTGTGGTTTCACCACAACACCATGATGAGGGGAATCATCTTATTTCATAGAATTTTTTCTCTATAATATAATATCATCACTAATTTCTCATCGAAAGAAAGATCATCCTCTAATTATACTACCGATGAAGAGAGTAAATGTGAAGTGCCTAATATGTACATCCTTTATAAGGATACATGAAATACATCATGTACATTGTCCATGGTAGGTGTAGGTACTAATTGATAGGCCACATCCCCTAAATCATCAAGAATCTCAAAGGGGCTGATGTTCCAAGGACATAACATCCCTTTCCTTCCAATCCTCATGAACATATTCATGAGAGATATGCATAGAAATACCATGTCCCAAACATTCAACACATGGTCTCCTTGAAGGTTATCTACATAACTATTCTTCCAACATTGGGCTAACTTGATATTATGTTGAGTGGTTTTCCCCTTCTACACCACTTCCCCAACCATTTTAGGTACTTGAAGCTTACGCTCGCCAAATTCATCTCAACACACCTATGCTCTGCACCATTTCCAATAAATGGATTTATCTGTTTCCATTTGGATGATCGAGTGGAAACTATTATTGTAGGAGAATTAAACCAGTGGAAGATGTTGGTCTCATCCTCCTTTGAAGTCAATAGAACACGATCATAACATATCTTCCAGTTTCTGAATAGTTTACTAACATTGGCCATCAGTTTTGGTATGATAGAACATACTGAAGAATATATTAGTTCTTAGATCATGTTGGATACTTGTCTAGAACATTGAGGTGTATCTCAGATCACGATAAGATACAATAAATAGTGGTACTCTATGCATCTTTAACACTTCATTAATGTAAACCCATTCAAGTTAATCCATTGAGATGTCCCCTAGAATTGGGATAGAGTTAGTTATCTTCATAAGATCATCCAAAATGACCCATATATAATTGATTCCTATGTATGTCCTTGGATTTACAATGATAATTTCCCTAGTAATGTTATTCCACTTCCATGTTGGTATGGGTAGTGGTTTCATCACCCCTGTATACTTTTTTCTCCCAGCCTTCAATTGCAGACATACCAGGAACTTTGATGTATATTCAACAATTTCCTTTTTTATATTTCCCCACCAAATGTTTTCTCAGAGATCTAGATACATCATGGTTCTCCTTAGGTGAATATAAAAATTTGAGATATTTTTGTCATTCAGAATATTCTTCATTATCTCTGGATCAAATGGTATAAATAATCCTGACCCAAATCTTACAATTCCATCATTGTCAACCACAAACTCTGCGGATTTCCCATTTGTGATATTTCTACCCTTTTTTTTATTTCCACATCCTTTCTTTAGGTATCCTTTATTTTATCCATTAGTGATGGTTGAGAAATCATTTGAGAAAGGAATGATGATGTTCCTCCCTTAATTATTCCCATGTCCATCCTCTGCAAATCTAAGAAGATTTTATCCTTTTCTATTCTCATCATTGATAAAGACGCAAGATCCTTTCTACATAGAGCATCAACCACCTTCTCTTTCTTACTGGGATGGTAGTTTATTGAGATGTCATAATCTTTGAAGTGTAATGTCCATATTCGTTGGTGCATATTAAGATCTATTTGTGTGAATATATATTTGAGGATCTTGTGATAATTATATATCTCACACTTCTCCCCATAGAGATAATGCCGCTAGATTTTTAAAATAATGATCATAGCCGCCAAATCTAGATCATGTGTTGGATAGTTTTGTTTATGGATTTTTAACTTCCTTGAGTAATATACTAGCACTTTATCATTTTTTATTAACACATGGCCTAAACACCACTTTGAAGCATCACTGTACACCACAAAGATTTCTCCACTTATTTGGAGTGTGAGAATGGGTGTAGTTTTAAGCCTCATTTTCAACTCCTTATACCACTCTTCGCATTTTTCACAATAAGAAATCATTACCCCATTCCAAGGTAGCTTGGAAAGAGGGTTGGGAAATCATGTGCAGTTTCTCAAAAATTGGTGATAATATTCATCTGACCCCAAGAAGCTACGGATATCCATTACCAATTTTTTTCTTTGGCCATCCCTCAATTGCAGTTGTCTTGGAGGGATCCATATATATCACATTGCATGAGATGATATGAACCAAGAAGTATGCATCATTCAACCAGAACTCATAGTTGTTGTACTGTGTATAGATATTCTCCTTTTGCAATGTCTCTAGTACAATTCATAGTTTCTCCTCATTCTCCTCCTTGGTATTCGAGTATATTAAAATATCACCTGTAAAGACTACCACAAAAGTGTAGATATGATATCTAATGACTCTATTTATCATTTCCATGAAGAATTATGGTGGAATAGTTAGTCATAAAGGCATTATTATTAATTCATAGTTCTCATATCATGTTCGAAATGTAGTATAGGTGATATCCTCCTTCTTCACCTTAACATGATAATATATCAACCACAGATATGAAAATGAGAAGTATTTTGCACCACGTATCTAATCAGAGAAGTCATCAATTCGGGGAAGATTATACTTGTTCTTTATCGTGTTTTTTTTGAGCTCACAATAATCAATACAAAGGTGCCTTGACCCAACCATCGTCTTGACGAGGAGTACTGGTGCACCCCATGGTAACACAATTGAGCATATAGACCCATTATCCTGACTCGTATGTAGTTGTTTCATCTACTCCTCACGCTCCACAATAGCCTTTCTATATAGAGTCTTGAATATTTCAATTCCAGGTAGAAGATCAATTGACAATTCAACATCTCATCTAGGAGGGAAACTAGGAAATTACTCTAGAAACACTTCAGTGAATTCCCTCAAAATGGACATGTCTTCATGGATGGTTTCTTCCTGAGACTCAATAATATGGGCTAGATATGCATTCTCATAGGGAAGTAATATCCATGCTTGAGAATATGGTCCTAAAGAAGAATCATCTTTATCCTTGCACTTTTATATAATTGGAGGGTTGATTGACAATATGGAGAGTGATTTCCCTCTCACAAAAATTTATGTTAGCCCTATATAATTAAATCCAATCCAACCATGAATTGCATCAAATTACACTATATGGAGTATGAAGAGGTTCATTGGGATGTTCAATAAAAAAATAATGAAAATGGAGGAGTTATATTCATGGGATGCAATGATTGCCCCATTTTCTGTACTCACCGACATCTTTACTTCCATGATTTGTAGTGGTGTTGGGATTATTCATCTAATCATTCAGGATACAATAGAATGAGTATAACTAGAATCAAATTTTTTTTTCTCTAGTCTTGAATGAATAACTAGCGTACATGTAACCACTTTATTTTCAGGGTTCACATCAGTGTTAGTGATGGCTAAAGCTCACCCATGCTACCTTAGAGGTTGTTGGTTGCCTCCAAAAACCCATGGCATAGAGAACGAATTGTAAAGGTGCCCTAGTACTTTACAGTTGATGCAATGAAATATCCTTTGAGAGTTGAACAGAGCATTCCTCTACTCTATCAAAGCTTCAGTTTTTTCATATCAGCAGTTAACAGCTAGTTCCCCTTTTCTTCGACACATAATGCATTTCCTAGTCCCCTTTATGCAATTTTTGGGGTATTTTTTTCCACACCATTATAAAGTGGGGTGATGGATTTTAATAGAAACATTAGATTTATCCATCAGACCGCCTGAATTTAAGTCCACCTTATGATTCATATCCCATTTATACCCCTGAGATTCGATGATATCTATTTCAACCGTGAGGGGTCATTAGACAATTACCTCATAGTTATCAATGTCCTAGATCACCACGACTTTCCGCAGGCAAAGTTTCAACACACAAATGAAGCGGTCAACCATGCATTTGGGGGTAATGACAAAGCTGGCGGCTTATCGTGCAATCCTTATGATGTTTTCCTTGTATGCTCCGATGGATTCGTCATTTTTTTCGTGAGGTCAAGGAAGTCCCTTTCCATCTTATGCTTGAATGTGTGAGGAAATTTTTTATCGAAAAACATCTTCCAGAAATAATTCCATTCCAACACCTTAATATCCTCCTCAGGGTATGTATTTTTGACTAATTAACACCATTGATCAGCTTCATCCTCCATTTGATTAGCATCAAAAGAAACCATCTCTAGTTATGAACATTGAAGGATGGAGAAGAACTTTTCAATGGAGTTAATCCATTGTTCGTTAATTATGGGATCAGATCCATTAAAAGTAGGACGCCTTGGTATCACGAAGCTCTCGATTATGACAGGTTCATTCTTAGGGGGGGTGTTGAACTATCCACATGACCCATGTTTCTATTCAATGATTTATTATACTGAGAGAGAATCATTACAATGTACCTGATTCCTTCTCCCATTAGATTGGGAATCTCATTAGAATAGTCATCAGATTTGTCTTCACATTTGTTATTAGCCTGACTCCTCCTATTATTGGCCATTGGATGGAAAAAAGGAATGACAAGGCTAACTCATAAAGGTTAATCCAAGGACAAAATTGATTACATTTAAATAAATTTTATTTCCTTAAATTATCAATATATAGGAATCAATTTATGTTATATATGATCTACTTTCTAACATATATTCTTAGGGGAATTTTATTTAATTACATTGAGAATGGTTCATACTAAGCTTGTGAATTTTACCAAGCATATCCCCTAGGAGTTTCATAACAAAGACTGCAGCAGTTATTTGTCATGTACTAGGATATCTCAGGTCAAGCCTAAAACTCCATGTAGGTTTTTTCACTCTTAGGTACATCTAATCGAGAGCCACCTCTACCTTCTCATATCAAGATGAGGATTTATTTTCTTGATAAAACACTTACTCAATAATCACCAAAATTTATTGATTTTTTATCATACATAGTATTTTCATTAAGGCTTCACTAGGGTTTTCTAATCCTAATCCCAAAAATAACTAAACATATCCTCTCATACCATCTATAACAACCCTATTTTTTATTAAACATTTTAACATGATTTATTACATTAAATTTTAACTTTATAAAATTATGAATATAGAGAGGTCTAGTGTTATTGGGTCATGGAAAAATTACATAATGACATAAAACATTAATTTCAACATCTTTATTGAAATTTTTTTACATGACCACTGCATTCCCTCCTACTTATCATTGCATGGGATAATCTGAAGACATGAATAAGAAAAGGGTGACCTATAAATCATTTTAATGGACTAAACATGGAATAACATGATGATAACAATAAATGTTTGGAAACAGTAATATCAATGTAGTGAATGAGAAACATGAAAATAAAGGCATGATATAGCATGATTATCATAACATGGAAATGTGGAAACAATACATAACATGCTATTAGCTTGATCCAAGGATCATTGATCATGGAGAATGATTAAACCCTCATTACAATTGAAATAGAATGACTAAACCCTAATTTCACTTTATGTATCATGATACTAATCTTTACCCAACGCATTATAGCGCTATTAGGGTTCACCCTTTTTAAATATTTCATTTCATGTATAAGTGTGCCACATGGATGATTCAACATGGATTCATAAAACATCATAATTTATTCTATAATACATGGAATGTGGAAATCATACATAAAACTCTATAATAAATAAGTAAATTTGAATAAAGTTGGATACCCTTATTAGAGAAATGGGCATTTTATTCACTACACAATGCCTTTGGCTTGGAAAAATGTGGTGCAATTTCGGCAGGATAACTGCGTGAAATAAGAATTCATAAAAATGGCTGATGAGAAATAAATGGGTTTCTCATAAAAATTAAATTAAATGGAATGTAATGTGGTCATATATAATCATGTCCCAACATATGAAACGGAATTTAGATTCATAATATAAAATAATTTCTTGAGTGTAACTGAGTGGGGAGAAATTCCATATAAAATTTTGGTATGGTAACATGCGTATATGGAAGAATTAATGAGACAGAAAGGGGTATCTCATCAGTAAAAAATAAGAAGGATATAATGGAAGAGTTGAGAAATAACACCCAAACATTTTTAATTGAAATTAATAGGGAAAAAAGATATAATGAAATTCTGAGAAAAATGATAAAGGAAGAAATCCCTAACGGAATTTCAGCATGGTAATAGGTATTTATGGAAGGAATAGATGAGAGAGAAATAGGTCTCTCATTATTAAAAAATAAAAATGAAAGTATATGGGAGGTTATAAATCATACCCCATCATTTATATCTAAACATAAAATGGCATAATAGCATAACAGAATTTGGACAAAAAAGAGAAAGGCAGATATCCCTTGCAGAATTTTGGCATGGTTACAAGTATACATGGAAGGCATATATGAAAGAGAAAGAGGTATATCACCATTAAAACATAAATAAGACAATATATGGGATGCGTAAAATCATATCCCATCATTTATAACTGCAATAAAAAATGCATAATAATATTCATAAAATTGGAAAAAATAGGGATAAATCCCTTACAGAATTTTTTCATGGTAACACTTATGCATGGAAGGCATCGATGAGAATGAAAAAGGTGTCTCATAATTAAAAAATAAAGATTCCAGTATAGGGGAGGTTGTAAATCATACCCCAATATTTATAACAGAAATTAAAATATCATAACAAAATAATGAAATTTGAAAAAATATGAGAAAGGGAGAAATCCCTTACATGCTAGTGTGATCCTAAATGCTTGGGTGAGGTTTGAGAGAGGCTTCATTGGTGCTTGGGGCACCATGGGAGGATTCAATAGAGAGGAGTTAAGAATTTTTTCGAGCTCCAAATTATTACCATGAAGAGGAAGTAGGAGTTTTGGATGGTTTATATAGGAAAAGAGATATAAGTCTTTATTATTTTGGTTTGGGACACAACACATTAAACAAATCAAAACCAAAAACCCAACCATGGGTTTTTACCATGTTTTTTCTTTACCATGTTTCATACAAAGGGTAGTAGAAAATATGATATTATAAGGTAAATGGGATAATGTATTAAAATATTAATCTTTCATAAGTAGAGCTGAGTCACACTCTCAAAAAATCAATTTAAAAAATTAAAATGTTTTATAACTGTTGAAGGGTCCACAAATTTTTTGTAAAATAAATAAAAGAAACCCAAAATCACATTATTTTTATTTTAAAACAACTATTGGAAGAAAATAATTTATATATTATTTTATTGCATCATTATGAGTTATTTATGATGTCATAAAACACATTATATATTTAAACGGAACTTAATTTTTACCCAGAAATTTGATTGTCTTAGAGAATTATAAAAAATTCCCCATTGGATAATTTTGACATTCTAATTCCAAAAATAATATAAATTTTATCTAAATTTTTTTCTAAATATGTGAATTTATAAATTTTAAATAGAAACCAACATATATAAAAAATTCATGTGTTTTGTCATTAATTCATTTCAAACCATTATTGATATCACATTTGTATTCATAATAATTTTACTGTCATTTATATATAATGAAAATTAATTTTTTAATAATATTTATTTGAAATATTATTTATTTCCAAAATAAATTAATTCATCAAAATATTCTTCTTAATTAAATAAAAATCTATTTTTCTTTACAATCTATTAACAAAGATGCAATAAAAAAAATATAATAATATATTCCAAAATACTATACATAATCATAGCAATAAGGCCTCATTGTATAACCCCTTATAACACTCGCATACAATCGAAGGTTAATGTGAGTGATGTTGATATAATTTTGGGGTGGCTCAGATAACATCACTAGGTTGGTAATATTTATTAATTTCCACTTCTCCCATAGGCGGTTCTACTCAAGCATAAGGTGTTGAATCTCGGCATGGTCTTGTTCAATAGTGAATAACAATGACTCAACCTCCTTTGTGAGCTCCAAAAAATGGTCTCTATGTGGGGATATTCTACGGGATGAGTTCATCGCTTCCTTTATCTGAGTAAATTGGATTTGTTAAAGCCCAATATTTATACTTATAATGTGATCACTCTTTAATGAATATATAATCAATAGTCACAATTCTTAGCGGTATTCTAAAATAAAAAAAATATAATTCCAAGGAAGTTCATAAGTTTTATATTCGTTATAATACATTTAATTAGATCGAGATTAATTTTCATTAATGAATGTTTGGGTCCCTATAACCCACCCATCACTGTGTAAAATTTCTAGGAAGTATACAATTAATAAAAAAAAGAGTCATAAATTCCATCTTAAAACTAATATTAATATATATGATCTCATAAAGTGAACTATTTTCCATTGGATAATAATAATAATTAGAAATACCCTTTTAAATCTTTTTTTGTGTATTTATCGTGACTGTAAATTAAATATTTCTAGATAAATATGGAGATTAAATTCAAATATTTATAAAAAATATTACATCTCTTGTTCATTACTCAAAAATATATATGTATATAATTCATAAAAATCATAAAAATTTAATATTTTTAAAACAATTTACTTTGACTTTTCTGCTACTTGCACAAGCACATCATAAGTGTTTTTGATAGTCATCCAGTGATTTAATATTAAAAATAAATTATTAACATATTTATATTTTATTATTCATCAATATCCTCATACAAAACCATTCATAATTAAATTTATCCATATTTATATCATGATTACATTTTCAGGTTATGAATTTAGACGTTTCATACCATGCACGAGCACTGGGTAATAATTTGTATAATTTTTTTGATAAAAAATTCAAAAATTGTTAAATATATGTCAATATCACTGATAATTTTTATGTCATAAGGTATATAAATTGATTTCACCTTCATAGATAATATTATTATGAGAGAAATTTAGATTTTTCCACAGTTCCATAGAAACCTCATCTAGTCCAAAAAAATGTTTCCATATTATTCTAGACATAACAATAATTTAATATTAATTTAATAAAATTATATATGATATTTTGAGTATATTTAAATGTATTATATGTTCTATATGTTTCATAAATCATTATATCAGATTGAAATCAAGATGATTCCGTTAAAGATATATTATTTATAAAATTGCATTATTATTGCTATTCTCAAAATAACAGACTCCATCAAAAAAGTTAAAATAAATAAAATTATGATAATTTAAAATTGTTGATAAAAATATATATTTCATTTAATAAAATTTACTTTCTAAAATATATATAATTTACTACTAAATAAAACCATATATTGCATGAAAATATTGTTTATTTAAAATAAAATTTGTCCTTTTCTAAAAAGAAAAACAACATTCTTCATTGAAATCTTGATAAAATTATTTTAAAAATTCGATATAAAATCCAAATAATTGAACTAATTTTCTATTTTTTACATATAAAAATTATATATTTTATTATATAGTGAAATATAACATATCATGTTTAAAAATATTAGTTAGGATCAAATAAAACATCTATGAGATGGTGTAAACAACAAAAATGTAATAGTATATTGAGTATCTAGTAGATTTTATAACAACCTTTGAGATATAAAAATATAAAAATATATAAATTAAATTAACAAATTTTTAATCATGAATATTAATAAATCATAAAAGTGATGTATTATTAAAAATATATAGATTGTCATATGACTTGTGTTTTCAAAAAAATATCACTTTCAAACAAAAAACACAAAAAAATTTAAAAAATATAGTTCACAACATGATTCAGATTGATGAGTGGATAATTATTATACATCATAAATGAACATTAGATCATTTTAATAATGTATCAAGATGATCTATAAAAGTTTTTTCTATTTTGATTATGTTATTCAATTCTTGACCTAAAATATACAAGTCACCATTAATAAAAAAAAAACATATTTTCAATTATACCATCCACATCATGAATTGTGATATCATGTGTTCAATTACAACTGGTCGAAATTCAATCAATGATCATTTTCCAAAAGTATCAAGGAATTTAGAAATTATATTCTCAATTATGAGTATATGATGCATGTTTTGAACTAAAATGCAGGTACAAAAATAAAAACATACACTTTCAGAGATACTAGACCTACAATTGAACATATTTACTTGAGGTTAATTAATACACATAAAAATTGAATGAAGGTTTTGTTTACTAAAGTTTGGATTCAATAGAAGCATGTTTTCTCCTTTCTTAGTAGGTGACACATTATTCGAAATAAAATATATTATTTAATAAAAAACATTCACTTTATTTAGTACTTGTAACACTGTATTATATATTGAGTGAGGATGTTTAATAGAGGTAAAATAGTAAATTTTAATCATTTTCTTAAAATTTTACAACAATACACATTTTGTTTATTTATTTTGAGAATGTACCATGTGTTATGAACTTAAATGTAACTTTTAAACTAAAAAAACACAATTACAATTATACTGGATAATCGATGTGTCACATTGAGAAGTGTTTATGTCTTGAAAATAAAATATAACTCATGAAAAATTTTAATAAAATACTATAACAATATACTCATGATTCATTTTTTTGAGTATTGTATGCACATTTTGAAAAGGAGTGTCACTTTCAAATAGAAAAAATACACTTTTCATTATGTGATGTTCATTTTCAACTAAAATGTCATTTTTTAAAGAAAAACAAAAACATTAAATAATATTTCCCAAACTTTGTGTTGGATAGATGTGTAGTTATTTTTTATTGGTTGAAAAAGAGTTATATGAATTTTTTTTAATTATAATTAAAATTATGTCATGTTTTTTAGTTTTAAATATGTGACATTCATTTTGAACTAAAATATCTTTTCAAAAATTAAAAACAATATTTTACAAATATATATCACACCACATGAAATATAATTATGAGATTAATTATTAAAGGCCAGAAATGAATAATCTATATTTTTCATAAAGAATCACAAAAATCCATACTTTTTATTAATTATTAATATGTGAAATTAATTTTACATTAAAATGTAACAATCCATCATATAAAACACATTTTTTAGATTTTAATAAGGTTGATACCCATACATTCCAAATAAATCAAATATATTTTTTATAGTTATCAAAATTATGAAATAATTTTTCTTCAATTTTGAGTATTTTAGGTGCATTCAGAACATAAATGTCAGTTTTATTATGAAAATATGCAATTTTAGTCATCTATATTCACCATTTATAGAATTGATGTGAGTTTAATTCATTTACCCCAAAAATGAATCATGGACCATTTTTCAAAATTTTCACATTATCAGAGCATGTTTTCTCAGTTTTTAGTATTGGACAATAACATTGAAGAAAAATGATACTTTTAAAAACACTAAAACATATTCACACTAGACGTACTATCTGTCAGATTAATGTGTGGTAAAATCCTACTCCCAAAAAATAGAATCATAAATAATTTTTATACAATATCTATAAAATTTGGATTTGTGTCAATGTTTTGAGTGTATTTAATGTGTTATGACCTAAAATTAAATTTTTTATGATAAAATATAGACATTTAGTGATACTATCCACACTATGTAACATCATGATACCTTCTCCTAGGTATTTATCATCTCTATTTTCATTTCCCCATTTATCACGGTGTGTTTTGAGACATTTGAATATAGAGAGTGTTTTTTTGGTAAAATGAAAAAAAAGTTAAGGGATGTATATTTATTTGAAAATATAGAGTGTGATTATAAATATATCAAATAATTTTAAGGGTTTCTTATAGGTTGGGAATGCTTCATAGTTTGTTTGGTTGTTTCCAGTAGAATATCGTCTGTAAACTACATGATCTACACTTTTAAATCCTTAATTGGATTCATGACGTGAATCTGTTTTAGAGATGATGTAACGAAGAAGTTTAGAGCATTAAAATTTACAATCCCTAAAACTGGTTCACATTATGTAAAGGATGGTATGTGTTCTTTTTAATCTGAGGAGAATCATGTTTTTTCATATCTTGACAATATAAAAATTCATATTCTGAAAGGGTATCATGTCATGAATGGTTTGGATCCAACAGTTTATGCAACCTACACAAATGTTTTTTATTTGGTGAGAAGGATTCCAAATAAAATCATTGGAGCTCTCCCAAGTTATTTAGGGGACATCCTCTACATTCATATGATTTCGTTTTGTGATTGATATTTACGTTGGATGTGTTTCATGTCTCTTATTAGGCTATCATTGTTGTTTTTAATTATTTATGGTCATCGTATAATTATTATGATTTGTTTTAGATACATTTAACTTTTTTTTTATTTTTCTATATTTCCTTTCTAGATCTACTGTGTGATATTAATTTAGGGCCCATTTCAATGTTAGTTGTCGTGCGGCTGGTGTGTTTTCTAAGGTATTTGTGACCTAACCACTCAGCTGTCCATAGTTGTTATGGAATATGAATCTAAAGTAAGAAAATCATGGGTATGGCCTTGTTTTGCTTTTCTATAATCCTTTTGGTGGATATAGATTTGGTTTATAGGCATTTACAACCCAATTTTATAGCAGATCGTTCTGTATATTGCATGAGTTGGACTGACATTGAAATCTATAGTTTATAAATAGTATTCAAAATTAAATTTCATGATAGATTGATTAATTTTTATATGTGTGGATGGGTTTTTATTAAAATATGGGGTTTACACTTATTTCATAAGTGTATAAACTGGTGTCATAAAATAATTTTTAAAAGTGTTTTCGAATTTTTTTTAATGTAGTGTTTTGATGAAATCGATTGGAAAACGTAGCACATGGGAAAATTTAGGTACTTAGGTGGAAGTTCTAGTAATATTCCATGTCTGTTGAAACCAAATAGGTGTTCACACATGTTTTTCCCCTCTAATCCCTTCGTCTATTGTTTTATACACCTGTTCGACACTATTGGGAAGTTCACTTTTGGGATGTTCCTTTACTCTATAAAATCGATTCTTATGTATATAGAATTGACGTGAATGATTTTCTATGACCAGTTATAAGATATAGAGAATCATATAAATGTAATGAGCATAGGAATGATTTTACCTATTCTATTGAGTTATACTAATTGTATATGATTATATGATTTCATGTACGTGATATTCTTTGATACAATTTTACCTAGATTATTTGAAACTATGTAAAAGGGGAATGTTTTACTAAATATTTAGATAAAAACGGTTTCACTAGTTATCATCCCTTGTTTTCATTAAATTTGAGAATTTTTACAATTACATCCATAGAAATTTTACAGAACACCTAGGTGCGAACATAATAAACCTGTTATCGCACACACCACAAACCGCTTTGGATGTGTTTAGATCTTGTTGAATCTTTCAATGATGGGAATATAAAGGAACCATAAATGGAAGGTGAGGTTTATGTCATTTATAATGTGTGGATGGTTGTGAGATACATTTTAATTTTCCACTTATAATATGGAGTAGTTGTTTATTATCTTTGGTGTTGTCCTTTTTTTTGAATCGTACCATATAGTGTTGTAGAAACTTTTTGGTCATTTTACTACTGGCATTTCCTTTTTTCAGTGGAATATATTTCATATTTTTCACTTTAATTATTACTACCTACAATGTATATATATATGTATACTGTTTTCTACTTTGTGCTGGGTAAAATCATTCCCTTTGGTTGTTTTTTATGCTTTAGGGATCATCAGTAGCTTGTGTGGATCGGGAATGCCCTTCGGGTAAGTGAAGGGTCGGTTCAGATACTGATTTGGGATGTTATCTAGTTTTTTGTTATAGTTTTTTATTATACGTGGTCTGATGATTAGTTTACAGATGTTTTTAGAATTGAGATATTATTTTTGGGACTTGAGGGGTAGGTTGCAGTTAGTTCCAAACAACCTCTTTCCTTGAAGAGACTCAAATTACCATGGGAATATATAATTTCTGCCTCCTGTTTTGAGTTCATAATCTTGATCCTAGTTTTTTCTTTTGGTTTTCTAGTTTGAAATGAAATTTTCCAATCAGTTGATAACTTATTCTATTTTCTATGAGTAGTTATATACCTCAGGGATGTCTCACATAGGTTCCAAAGGAGTATATAATAGATTCTTTTTAAGGTAATCATCCATTGAATATGAATATTCTAGATACAATAATGTGAGTAGTTTAATTTTTTCACCAAAATTTACTACAAGTACATAACACTATTTTTAGGGTACAACCATTATCTAATGGAGAAAAGGATCAATCATGTGAGTTATTACATGATAATACACTGTCCTTTAGAGGTACTAATTAGATTTGAGAGATGGTGGGAAAGATGCATGATATTAGTAATATATTCTACTTACAAGTAACACCTGAGAATATCTAGGTGTGAATCCATCATTTAGAATTGAGGGTCCTAGCAAGCGAGGTGGGATCCCATGGTACGTTAAGATAGATATATAGACTTTGGATGGAATTTTTTTAGGACCCACTTATTTGAGTAGATCAGACTGTGTCTCTGATGATGTAAAATTCTTTAGATTTCCTCTCTTTACAGTGGGATATATGGATATAGAAATAGTATGGTCATTATTCCCCTAATTTTAACCCCAGTAGAAGCATTAGTTTAACATAGGGAAGGATGAGTATTGGCATCAACATCGTAGGGGTGGTGGAGGTAGTTCTCAATAATGGGAATCCTCGACCCCCCAAGTAACATTCAGATGTGTTCCCTTCACATTCTATCAATGTGGAATGGATGGAAGCACCAAAAATTAATGTCCTATACCTATAAATTTGTGTAATGGTGGTGGTATACATTGCCATCTTCATTGATTCTTCCAGGCTATGTTTGTTCCTCATTATGAACAAGGATAATCTACTTAAAAGGATACTATAGAATAGTCAGATGATTAGAGGAATATATGTCACCAATTAATGTGTAACATACCAAGTAAGTAATGAATAATATAAATTTTTATATATGCCTATTAATAAATTAGATAGTGTTTTAGAGGCTTAAAATGAAAAAAAATCCAATCTTAAGCATGAAATACACTAATATTTTTAAAAGATTGTTTTACTACCTTTTTATGGAAAACCATTTTTAAATATATATTTTGACAATTTTATAAGCTATTTTTGTCAAAATAAACTTATTATTTATGATTGGGACATCAAAATTTACATTGTGTGAATTTTTGGTATTTTTCTGATAAAGTTCATTTTTTAATGAATAGTGAAAAATTTTGTATTTTAATTCAAAACCACTTTTTAATCTAATTTATTTATATGATTAGATTATCTTTTGAATTTGTTTTAAAGTGAAATTAGAATATATTTTTACCATTTAATCCAATGGTGGTCATTGGAATCATTTTCACTTTGAAATCAGTCTTAAACTAGTGTCAATCTTTTGATACTTATTGTTTCATAAAAACACTCTATTTTTCATGACAGCTGGAATTAATTATTAAATTAATTAATGTGACTTATTTGATATGAATTTTGTAAAATATACATCATTTTTAATTCAGAATATCAAATATATCTTAGGGTGATGTTTTGTTATTTTTCTGAAAAACTTCAATTTTTGATGAATAGTGAAACCACTAAGTGGAAGTTAAAGAAACTGATTTTTCGTTTAAATGAAACTTTGTCACATCTATGATTTGATTTATAAAAAACCGACATACATGGTTTTCATTAAGAAGTAAAATGTGGTTCAATGAGAACAAAATAAATTTTTGGTGAATAGTAACTTTTACGTTCTTAATCACGATTAGAGGTAATTAGTGTAGTTTAAGGTAAAAATAAAGTTTTAATAATATGAGATGAGCTTGAAACATTTCCTACCCTCATTGGATATTCCATGGCCGACCAAGAAAATCCATGGGTCAACTTGGGGACACCATGGATCCCCTTTGGTTGGGAAATGACATAAATAACTTTTTTATTTAATGTTAAATTAAAAATGACACAAACATGAGATGTTTTACTAAAATAATTTTTACATGGGGTTATACAAGTCATATTTTTGACTATAAATATTAATTAGAAATATAAACATATTTCCTACATCATGATATTTTTTTTATAATTTTTAGACATTAAATATATTAATTTCGTTATGACATCATGATGATGCATCGATTACGTCATTAATAAAGGATTTAAACAAAATAAAAATATAATGTAAAATCTATGACCTACACATGTCCAAAACCTATTAGATGGGTATATTTAGAACCCTTCTCACCTTATCCTCGAATTATATCAATTTGGGACCTCTTAAATCCGAATATCATTTTAAAATAAAGTAACTTTTCTTTAATTTCCAAGAGTTCCCCTCCTCTCCTCTTATAAAAGGCCCCCACCTCTACCACCTTACCACACTTCTAAAGCCTTTGGCTCAGTCGACCCCTGCCCATTTTGTCTCTAAACATTCCTATCTTACTCCTTGAAGCCTCACTTTGTGCAGAAGTCTTCCCAAGGAAGACTTTGAGTTAACATCTATGAGAGTTACCCGATTTTAAGGTAATGTCTTCACTTGAGTCCTTTTGTTTTATTTTGCTTCTCCAACCCCCTAAACCCTTTTTATTCATTTATTTTGTAACAAATACAGTGTCTTCAATATACTAGGATGTTGTTATAATAATTATTCTACCTATACTTACACACACCTACATCTAATGGTTAAAGAACATACTATTTCCATGGATGGTGAATTTCTGCCTCCTGAAACGATGATTGTTCAAAATTATTTTAACACCTTCAAAGGTGTCCATTAAGATGACACTATATTTATATATGATATATAATATGTTTATGTTTTCTTTAAGCCTCTGTATTTTTTATTTTGGGAAAACTTTTATGGTTTCCATTATGGGTAAACGTGATATCATCATTTAAGGAAGTTCGGACTACCGCCCCCTCAAAGTGATTTGATTCGTTAATACCATAGTGGGACATATAAAGGATAGAGTTATGATATTATATATGATATTACACTAGATTATAATATACCTTTATATCATTATGATTCCATTCTATAAAAATACAAAATAGAAATAAAAGTAGCGTTCATGCGTACGTACGGCTTACCGTCTCCATGAACGGTGCATTTCATTTCTTATCCCCAAATGTAATGTACTATTATAAGTACATGTATATAATGGATATATATTTTGAATGATAAATCTAAATTATGAATATAATTCTGGAATTAAAATATACATACCCCTCATTTAGTTTAAATTCCATTAATATGACAAAGAAATGAAAGTAGCGTTCATGCTTACGTACGGCTTACCGTCTCCATGAACGGTGCATTTCATTTCATACCTCTAAATGATTATGTAATATTATAAATACATGTATATGCAGGATATATATGATATATATGATATCAAAATCAGGAATGCCATTCTGGATATAAAGAACCTTTGACCACACGAAAAACATGTAATTGTAAGAATTCCACTTTTGACATAAGAACCAAATATCAACAAAACAAACATTATTAACATAAATGGTTACATAATGTTTATAACATGGAAATAAGTGATATGAAAGGAATAATGAACTCGAAAAAGGTTCTTATGAAAATAGAAATTAACTCTTGTTTATTATTCAGGATGTTAAATAACGATCGAGTCAAGTCGGACCTGAGGTAAGGGACTTCGTCTCAATCTCATTTCATTGAGGCACATTTCGTTTTATACACAACTATCTTTTATACAGTGTATAAACCCCTTTTAATTTTAATTTTATACAAAAGGAATCTTTTTCTATGAAGCGTTTTACTAAATAACAAAAAGGAATGTTTCTTTTAACGTACACGGTGACAACGCCCTTTTACGCCGCCGCGATTATTATTTGGTCTTTGGATTCCTCAACAAGATGTAATGTTTTTAAAATAAAATAAATACCATATACTCTTTTATGTATTTTTGTATTGAAAATGGTTTTGATAAAGGATTCTATTATTTAAATATATTTAAATGATATATTGTGATTGAAATGTGGAAATGTTATCATTCATTTATATTGGTTTTATGTTTTATGATTTTATATTGGTACTTGGACATTTGATGGGTGGTTACGTGGTAAACCATATGACGGGTGGTGCCGTGAATACCAAGACGGGTGGTTACGTTATAACCTCCAATGCATTGGGTATGGAAGTCAGCCGTATGGCTATTCCATTAAGTATGTATGGAAGTTGGCCGTATGGATATTCCATTAAGAGATATGTGTGGAAGTCGACCGTATGGTTATTCCACTTAAGTATGTTTATATCCCAAGTTACCTTTATATGTTATGTATTCTTTATATGGGTTTTATGATAATCCTTTGGTTATAAAAGGGTATGTAATGATATTTTATTTGGTGAAGAGTTTTTACTACTTCATGAAGGTGACGGTATTACTTTGATAAAGTATACATGGATTACTTGTTGTTTGAAAAACTAACAGTTTTCATTCTTTGTGTATCCCTTACTGAGCTTTTTATTCTCACCCCAAGTTTTTTTGAAATGTTTTTCATAGGACTTAATGTGGAATAGGGTCAAGGATGCGATCAATGGAAAGTCATGCTATATAAAACATGGAACTAGACATGTCTCTTTTTGAGAATTTTTTTTTCTATGGAAACTAAGAAGATGTGTCTACTTTGTAATCTTTTGAGATGTAACAGTTATGTCCTAATTCTCTAAAACTCTAAACCTGAAAAGATCCTCAATGTGAATTATTCATTTAATTCAATATTAAGAAATGTTTAAGGCTCAGGCCTTATAGTTGGTATCAATGGTCGGTTTAGACAACTTTAGGAGTTAGAAAATTATTAAATTATATGTTAATTTATGGTATGACTGAAATGATATAGAATTTAAAGATTACCATGTTGCTATGCCTAAGATATTTTTATGTTCAGAATGGTTTTCCGTAGAGGAATCAAAGAAGCTATGTTGGGACGACATCAAGAGGAAGACAACCTTCCAAATCAGCAACCTGAGATGGTCAGAATCAGAACTGAACAGGTTGTTGCAGTGATGGCACAGTTGAATCAGGCTATGAATGGTGGTGGTATCCATGCACGAGATCAGCCAAATCAACCGCAGAGGAACTTGTCAGTGGTGAACATTTCATGAGGCAACAGCCCCCATCATTCAGAGGATCATCTGACCCCGTGCAAGCTGAAGGGTGGATTAAAGCACTCGAGAAGATTTTTGATGTCATGGGGTGTTCAGAAAATCAAAAGGTTAGTCTTTTTCTTTACTGTTTTGAAGGTGAAGCAGATCAGTGGTGGTCGATGGTGAAAAATATCAGGGATTGTGATGATATTGAGGATCTTCACTGGGACGAATTCAAATGTATGTTTCTTGAGAAATATTTTCCTAAGGTGGGTCATCTTAGGATGGAAAAATATTTCCTAGAGTTGAGGCATGAGGATGATTTAGTGGCTGCTTATGAAGCAAAGTTCACTCGATTGTCAAGTTATGCTCCAAACTTCATACGAGATCTTGATATTAAAATAAACCGTATTACTCTGGGTTAAAGACAATGTATCGATGGGAATTAGCTTCTCATGAGTTAAAAAGTTATGAAAAACTTGTTCGATGTGCGGAGAAGGTGGAAATGGAGTTTGCCGATGATCATGTGTTCTATGACAAACAACAGAATAAGAGGTCCAGTTGGCAGGCAAAGGGGAAGAATTCATCAACGAAGCAAGGAGGTAAGAAAACCAAATATCCATCCTAGGAGAAGTGTGGTAAAATGCATCCTGGAGAATGTTTATCCAAGTCTAGTAAGTGCTTTCGGTGTAGAAAGTCTAGTCATATTGCTCGTAACTATACGGAAGATGATCAAGCAGGTAATGAAAAGCCAGCGGTAAGATGATTTAAGTGTAATGAAATGGGTCATTAGGCAAATGAGTATCTAATGAAGAACTCGATTGGGGGAAAGCAGCCAGACTACAAGCAGAAAGGGGTGATGAAATCCTTTTTAACATCTTCAGCAGATGTTGGGCCATCTAATGAAGTGGTATCAGGTACACTATTTGTTTGTTCATATTATGACAATGTGCTGTTTGATTTCGGGTCTACACACTCTTTCATTTCTGAGAAGTTTTCTAGTAAATTGGAAATTCCATCTCAAGATATGAACCCTGAACTTATGGTAAAAACACCCGGAGGAAACGTTGAGACAAAAAGGAATTATAAAAACCTTCATATACTTGTGTGTGGAAAGAATCTACCAGCAAACCTTATTGTTTTTTCTCTATTAGAGTTTGATGTTATTTTGGGAATGTATTGGCTTTCTGTTTATCATGCTAAAATTGACTGCAGAGCTAAAATGGTTTCTTTTCAAAAAGATTTTTATTTTTTGTACAAGAATGAACTCTTGATTTTGATAACATATTAGGAAGTTGATAAACTAATAAAAGAAGTAAATGAATGATAACTTTCACATATTGTTTAATATAAAGGAACTGTTCAGATTAATGATGTGCCAGTGGTAAATGAGTATCTTGATGTTTTTTCTGATGAGTTGCCATTTATTATTCATGATCGGGGATTTGAATTCACTGTTGACTCAGTTCATGATTCTAAGCCAATTTGAAAACCCCTTTATCGAATGGATCAAGTTGATCTTTTAGATTTAAAGAAACAATTGCAGGAGTAATTAGATAATGGTTTAATTCGACCTAGCACATCACCATGGGGTGCTCCTATCTTGTTTGTTAAAAAGAAAGATGGATCAATGAGACTTTGCATTTATTCTAGATCCTTGAATAATATTATTGTTAAGAACAAATATCCTTTGCCTCATATCAATGATTTGTTTGATCAACTCCAGGGAGCTCAGTATTTTTCGAAGATTGAATTGAGGTCGGGGTACCATCAGTTGAATGTAAAATAAGCAGACGTTCTGAAGACTACGTTCCGTACTAGATATGGCCAATATGAATTTTTAGTTATTCCTTTTGGGTTATCCAATGCACCTGCTGTATTCATGGACCTTATGAATAAAATTTTCCATGAGTTCTTGGATAAGTTTGTGGTTGTTTTCATTGATGATATTTTGGTGTTTTCTAAAATTACGGAGGAGCATGAAAGTCATTTATGGTTTATCTTGCAAACCTTAAAAGAAAAGAAACTATATGGAAATTTCAGCATATGTGAGTTTTGGTTAGAAAAAATTTCTTTCCTAGGTCACATTGTTTCAAAATATGGCATAACAGTTGATCTTGCTAAAACAAAAGTTACTGAAGAATGGCCAAGACCCACAAATGTTACCGAGATCCGTAGTTTTCTTGGTTTGGAAGGTTACTACCGAGGTTTTGTGGAATATTTTTCAGGATTAACTAGTCCAATGACTAAGCTAACTTGTAAGGGTGTTAAGTTAATCTGGACAAAAGAATGTGATTATTCTTTTCAAGAGTTGAAAAGAAGATTGGTGAATGCTCCAGTTTTGGAACTTCCTTCTAGGAATAGTGATTTTGTTATATATAGTGATGCTTCGTTGAAGGGACTTGGTTGTGTCCTTATGCAAAATGATCAGGTAATTGCTTATGCATCACGTTAGTTGAAAAGTCATGAGGTAAATTACCCTACACATGATTTGGAATTAGCTGCTATTGTTTTTGCTTTAAAAATTTAGAGGCATCATTTGTATGGAGTAATGTGTGAAATATATACTGATCACAAAAGTATAAAGTATATATTCACTTAGAAAGAATTGAACATGAGACATAGGATATGGATGGAATTAATCAAGGATTATGATTGTACAATTCACTACCATCCGGGAAAAGCCAATAAAGTGGTTGATGCTTTGAGTCAAAAAAGTAATGCTTCATTAACCATGCTACCTTTGAACGATATTCTTTGGTTTATGAATTGATGAAAATTTTCATAGTAGTTGTTGTGTAGGAAGTTCTTCTGTTTTGTTTCAGGTATCAGTGAGATCATCCCTATCACATAGAATTAAGCAAGCACAGAGGGAAGACAATGAGTTGCAGAAAATGGTAGAGCAGGTTCAGAAGGGTATGTTGCCTGAATTCAACATTGATAATGATTGTGTTTTGAGGTTTGGGAAGAGATTATGTGTGCCTTCTGATTCACAGTTGAAGAATGAGTTATTATGTGAGGCTCATAGTTCCATATTTTCAGTTCATCCTGGTAGTACTAAGATGTACAGAGATCTGCGGGAGTATTACTGGTGGGATGGAATAAAAAGAGATATTTCTGATTTTACTAGGAAGTGTTTGACTTGTCAGTAGGTTAAAGTAGAGTGGAAATTACCAAAAGGGATACTTCAGCCTTTACCAGTGCCATAGTGGAAATGGGAAAACATCTCCATTGACTTTGTTGTCTGATTACCGAGGACATCTCGAGGTAATAATGCAATCTGGGTTATTATTGATCGCTTGACTCAATCTATTCATTTCCTTGCTATACGAGATACTTTTTCACTAGATCAACTTTCCCGTTTGTATCTTAAAGAGATAGTCAGGTTACATGGAGTTCCTCTCTCCATTTTGTCCCATCGTGATCACATGTTTACTTATAACTTTTTGAAAGGCCTTCAGAAGTCGTTGGGTACTGAATTAAATTTTAGTACAGCTTTTCATCCTCAATCAGATGGGCAGTCAGAACGAACAATTCAGACCATGGAGGATATGCTACAAGCTTGTTCGATGGATTATCAGGGAAGTTGGGACCAATACCTTTCTTTGGTTCAGTTTTCTTATAATAACAGTTTTCATTCTAGTATACAGATGGCACCATTTGAGGAATTATATGGGAAGCGGTGTCGAACTCCATAATTTTGGGATGAAGTGGGTGAAAGGAAGCTGATGGGACCATAATTGGTAGAAGAGATGGCAGAAAAAGTTTAGTTGATTCAGAAACACATGAGAACAGCTCAGAGTAGGCAGAAGAGTTATGCGGATAACTGGAGGAAGAATGTATCTTTTGAGGTAGGTGATCATGTTTTTCTCAAGGTTTCTCCATGGAAAAGTGTGATGTGATTTGGTAAGAAATGAAAGATAAGTAAAATGTTCATTGGACCATATGATATTCTGGAGAGAGTTGGATCAGTTGCATATAGAGTGGAATGACCTCAGAGTTTATCTCAGGTACACAATGTTTTTCATGTTTCGATGCTGAGAAAGTATATGCCAGATCTATCTCATGTTTTGAGTCTAGAGGTAGTTCAGCTGGAAGAGAACATATCTTATGAGGAACAAGCAGTCCAGATTCTTGACCATAGAGAGCAGGTGTTACGGAATAAGCTGATTCATCAGGTAAAGGTTTTTTTGGAAAAACCACATGATTGAAGAGGCAACATGGGAATCTGAAAATGCAATGATGGATAAATACCCCCACTTATTCGATAAGTAAATGAATTGCGAGGACTCAATTTTCTAAATTGGGGAAGGATATAACATCCCAAGTAAGTAATGAATAATATATATTTTTATCTATGCATATTAATGAATTAGATAGTGTTTCAGAGCCTTAAAATGAAAATAAATCCAATCTTAAGCATGGAATACACTAATATTTTTAAAAGATTGTTTTACTTCCTTTTTATAGAAAACAATTTTTACATCTATCTTGTGACAATTTTAGAAGCTATGTTTGTCAAAATAAACTTATTCTTTATGATTGGGACATCAAAATTTACATTGTGTGATTTTTTTTTATTTTTCCGATAAAGTTCATTTTTTAATGAATAGTTAAAAAATGTTGTATTTTAATACAAAACCTCTTTTTAATCTATTTTTTTATATGATTAGATTAACTTTTGAATTGGTTTTACAGTGAAATTAGAATATATTTTTACCATTTAATCAAATGGTGGTCATTCGAATCAATTTCACTTTGAAATTGGACTTAAACTAGTGTCAATCTTTTGATACTTATTGTTTCATAAAAACACGCTATTTGTTATGACAGCGGGAATTAATTATTAAATTACTTAATGTGACTTATATGATTTTAGTTTTTTAAAATAGACATCATTTTTGAATTCAAAATATCAAATATAACTTAAGGTGAAGTTGTTGTATTTTTCTGAAAAACTTCAATTTTCGATGAATAGTGAAACCACTAAGTGGAAGTTAAAGAAACTGATTTTTCGTTTAAATGAAACTTTGCCACTTCTGTGATTTGATTTTCAAAAATCCGACATAAATGGTTGTATATACAAAGTAAAATGTGGTTTAATGAGATTAAAATAATTTTTTGGTGAATATAAACTTTTAAGTTCTTAATAGCGATTAGAGGTAATTAGTGTAGTTTAAGGTAAAAATAATGTTATAATAATATGAGATGAGCTTGAAACATGTCCTACCCTCATTGGATGTGTCATGGACGACCATGAAAATCCATGGGTCAACTTGGGGACCCCATGGATCCACTTTGGTTTGGAAATGACCTAAATATCTTTTTTATTTAATGTTAAAGTAAAAATGACACAAATATAATATGTTTTACTAAAACAATTTTTACATGAGGTTATACAAGTCATATTTTTCACTATAAATATTCATTAGATATCTAAAAATAATTCCTACATTATGATATTTTTTTTATAATTTTTAAACATACACATATTAAATTATTTATGACATCATGATGATGTAGCGATTACCTCATTAATAAAGGATTTAAATAAAATGAAAAGATAATGTGAAATCTATGACCTATACATGTCCAAAACCTATTGTATGGGTATATTTAGAACCCTTATCACCTTATCCTCAAATTATATCAATGTGGGACCTCTTAAATCCGAATATAATTTTAAAATAAAGTAACTTTTCTTTACATTCCAAGAGTGCCCCTCCTATCCTCTTATAAAAGGCCCCCACCTCTACCACCATACCCACACTTCCAAAGCCTTTGGCTCGGCCAACACCTGCACATTTTGTCTCTATAAATCCGTCTCTTACTTCTTTAAGCCTTACATTTTGCATAAGTATTCCCAAGGAATCCATTGAGTTCAAATCTAAGAGAGTTACCCGATTTTAAGGTAATGCCTTCACTTGAGTCCTTTTGTTGTATTTTGCTTCTCCAACACCCAAAACTCTTTTTATTCATTTATTTTGTAACAAATAAAGTATCTTAAATATACTAGGTTGCTGTTATAATAAGTATTCGATCTACACTTACACCCACCTACATCTAATGGTTAAAGAACATACTATTTCTGTGGTTGGTGAATTTCTGCCTCCCGAAACGATGATTGTTCAACATTCTTTTAAAACCTTCAAAGGTGGCCATTATGATTACACTATATGTATATATGATATATAATATGTTTATTGTTTCCTTAAGCTTCTGTATTTTTCATTTTGGGCATACCTTTATGGTTTCCATTATGGGTAAACGCGATATCTTCATTTAAGGAAGTGCGGACTACCACCCCCTCAAAGTGATTTGATTCGTTAATACCATATGTGGCACGTATAAAGGATGGAGTTATGATATTATATATGATTTTACACTGGAATTATAATATACCTTTATATCATTATGATTCAATTCTATAAAAATAATAAATATAAATGAAAGTATCATTCAGGCGTACGTACGGCTTACGGTCTCCATGAACGGTGCATTTCATTTCTTATCCCCAAATGTAATATACTATTATAAGTACATGTATATAATGGATATATATGTTTAATGATACATCTAAATGATAAATATAATTCTGTAATTAAAATATACATTCCTCTCATTTAGTTTTAATTCCATTAATATGACAAAGAAATGAAAGTAGCGTTCATGCGTACGTACGACTTACCGTCTCCATGAACGGTGAATTTCATTTCTTACCTCTAAATGTATATGTAATATTATAAATATATGTATATGATGGATATATATAATCTATATGATATCCAAATCAGGATTTTCATTCTGGATATAAAGAACCTTTGACCACATGAACAACATGTAATTGAAAGAAGTCCACATTCGACTTAAGAACCAAATATCGACAAAACAAACATTATTAACTTAAATGGCTACATAATGTTTATAAAATGTCAATAAGTGATATAAAAGGAATAATGAACTTGAAAAAGGTTCTTAATCAAATAGAAATTAACTCAAGTTTATTATTCAGGACGTTAAAGAATGATCGAGTCAAGTCGTACCTGAGGTAAGGGACTTCGTCTCAATCTTGTTTCATTGAGGCACATTTTGTTTTATACACAACTATCTTTTATACGGTGTATATACCCCTATGAAATTTAATTTTATACAAAAGCAATCTTTTTCTATGAAGAGTTTTACTAAATGACAAAAAGGAATGTTTCTTTTAACGTACGCGGTGTCAACGCCCTTTTACGCCGCCGCGAGTATTATTTGGTCTTTGGCTTCCTCAACAAGCAGTAATGTTTTTAAAATAAAATAAATAACATATACTCTTTTATGTATTTTTGTATTGAAAATGGTTTTGATAAAGGAACATATTATGTCAATATATTTAAATGATATATTGTGATTGAAATGTGGAAATGTTATCATTCCTTTATATTAGTTTTATGTTTTATGATCTTATATTGGTACTTAGACATTTGACGGGTGGTTACGTGATAAACCATATGAAGGGTGGTGCGGTGAATACCAGGATGGGTGGTTACGTTATAACCTCCAGTGCATTGGGTATGGAATTCGGTCGTATGGCTATTCCATTAAGTATGTATGGAAGTTGGCCGTATGGCTATTCCATTAAGAGATATGTGTGGAAGTAGACCGTATGGTTATTCCACTAAAGTATGTTTATGTCCCAAGTTACCTTTATATGTTATGTGTTCTTTATATGGGTTTTATGGTAATCCTTTGGTTACAAAAGGGTATGTAAGGATATTTTATTCGGTGAAGAGTTTTTAATACTTCATGAAGGTGAAGGTATTACTTTGATAAAGTATACATGGTTTACATGATGTTTGAAAAACTAAAAGTTTTCATCCTTTGTGTATCCCTTACTGAGCTTTCTATGCTCACCACAAGTTTTTTTGAAATGTTTTTCACAGGACTTAATGTGGAATATGGTCAAGGATAGGATCAAGGGAAATTCATGCTATATAAAACATGGAACTAGACATGTCTATTTTTAAGAGTTTTTTTTATTCAATGGAAACTTAGTAGAAGTGTCTACTTTGTAATCTTTTGATATGTAACAATTATGTCCTAATTCTCTAAAACTCTAAACCTAAAAAGATCCTCAATGTGAATTATTTATCTAATTGAATATTAAGTAATGTTAAAGGTTGGGGCCTTATATAAAGGCCTTTGGAGTGAGTCCCATTCATATTATAGATGAGTTTTAGAATGAGGTTAACACATTCTTGATGAAATTGATTGTTACAATATTTATTACATATTATATAGGGGATACGTTATTGAATATTTGTGCCTCCCACTCATTTCATTCTGGCCATATTATTTCATATGATAATATTTTTTACAAATATCATATCCTTTAGTATGGAGATAGAAATACCTATTGGGTTGATCTAGGACAAATGGGTTTTGTGTCCTTATTTATTTTCAGTAGCTAATTCAGATTTAGTTTGGTATTTCCTCGTTTTAAATATAGAAATGATTGTACTTATTATAAGGATGTATTTAAATATTGATCACCATACTGAGATTGATTTTTAACATCATTGTGTTTTTTGTTTTGTAGCTGATGGGAGATCTAGAGTGTTAGATGGATAGTGGTATCTGAGGAATAGTTGAGTGTGACCATCCCAGCAAGAGTTTTGGAGATTTGTTTCATCGATGTTAGTTGATTCTTCGAATTTTTCTTCTCATTTTTATCTTACAAATAATTTTTAGGACATTTTTGGCATTTTTTTCGATGTACATTCATGTCTTCTTCCAGAGAGGGAGGTATAGTTAACGATTGATATAGTTCTATGTATGAAACTTGTTCCCAGAACCTCATATTGTATGGAAACATTGGATCTAAAAGATCTGGGGATTAAATTGGTGATGTAATGAAAAAAGGGTTCCTTTTTTGGTGTTTTTTTAGGTAGAATATGTTTTCTTTTGGAAGATAGTAATTGGTTCACTATGGTTCTTCATGGACCACCAGATGTTGAGTCAAGTGACCGTTAATAATATTTATGATTTAACATGTGTAAATTATTTTTTCAACTAGTTAATGGGGTGAAATAATTTTTATAACATATATCTCTAGTCGATTTACCATCATCATGGTGTTCGGGAGTCTAATATACTGAATATGGAAATCAGGAGTGGGTATAACCAATAAAAATGTGGTGTGATTCCTTTGGTATGAATAACACTCCGGTAGTTTTTATGTATTTGATGAACCAAATGTTGAGTCAAGTGACCGTAAATAATATTTATTCTTGCTATTGAATGTTGAAGACACTATATCATTGGTGAAATGTTTATTATTATGTATCTTTTGTATGAATATCATATTCTTTTGTTAACCAAAAATATCTTTCTAAAAATTCTAAGGATCCTTTTTCTTTGTCTTTTTAAAAAATTAAGATATACTATCAATATTAAAATTCATAAACATAAATATAGGACTTCTATACTGTATGCATTTTTTCAACACAAAAAAAACATAACATACATTTTTTCTTTTCTTGACGAATCATAAAAATTTTCATCTTTACCACATCTTTTTCCTTTGTTTTCCTTAAAATCTATGAATGATATTTAAAAAACATTGTATGAATGGTTAAATATTAGTGACAATCCTAAAATAAGAATACCCTTATTCCTCTGAAAACATGAAACCCCATAAAAACCCTTTCTTAAATACATACATATTATTTCTAAAATAGAATAATTTTTCCTTGAATAAATATTAGTATAATACATTTGGTAATAAAGATATTTCTATGTAAAATCATTAGCAATTATAGAAATATATTTTTGGTTTTATGTGACATCATTTCCAAATCACTCTTACAAACATGCTTACAAATTGAATAGGCATATGGATGACTTCCTTCTTTAGAGTACTCAATGTATTGAAGAGATATAATGGGGATCATCCATCATATGATGATCTATAATTTGTCTCAACCCATCATATTATGAGCTATAATGGGGCCCAACCCATCATATCTTGAGCTATAACGGGATCAACCCATCACAATGAATTATTAATGAACATATCATTAATTAAACCCTTCAAAACCCTTTTTATACCCTTGTATGAAACATTACCTGATATCAAAATACAATTTTTTTAAATCACTTTTTACTAAAAAATACAAACCGAAAAATGATGCAATTTTAAATGAATTGAAATGTAAAAACCATTAATAAAATAATTAAATAATTAAAGTATAACGAATTCTTAAAAATCCACTCTTCCTTTATAATTAAAAAACATTCCATTTTCACATTTCTTAAAAATAAAATAAGTTCATTAAAAAGGGGGATTAAAATAATTTCCCTTACATAAAACCATAAAAAGATTTCCTTTTGAAATTTTTTTAGAAAAATTAAAAAAATAACTTTTTAAAAAATTATGTTCTATATAAATAATTTCATAAATATAATTTAAAAATCATGTAAATAAAGAAGACATATTCAAAAAAATCCATTCAAAAAATATAATTTATTTTTTAGTAAAATTATACCTTTTGAAGAAAAAAAATCAAAGTTAGAATTAATCAAATTAAAAATTAATTTTAATCAACTGTAAATCCATATTGAATAGTTGAAAAAAACATAAGTTATTCAAAATTAATTTCACTCAAAATATAAAAAGGAAAAAATCAATTAAGGTTATGTTTATCCAATGAATAAAAATTGAGTTAAAAATTTCTTATCCACATTGTAGTGAGTTTAATCATATAACCCATTAATGAATAAGATTCAATAAAAATTAAATATCATGATAATAAATAAATTCAACATAGAAAATGTATAATGCATGTTATATACACATCATAAAATAATATAGGTGCATAACATTAAAATATTCATAAAAAAAGAAATTTGAGATAAATTCTCTTACATTGAGTTTGACTAATCACATATGTTCTTTATAATAAAGAATGACAAACATAAGAAAATAATTTAATTTATTTAATACATTTTTAATATTTATTATTTATTTCATTTCACTTACAAAAATGTTATAATGAATTTATTAATTATTTCTACTTATGTCATACACATTGACGATATTCAGTCCATAAGTCCAAAATGACTTTGGTGTGTTGGATTTTGTCAGATCGATCAACATTAAGTCATATATAGAATAATATTCATGAAATAATTACCATTTTTTAGTAATTATACTTTTAATTACAACCATTAATGTTGGTTATAAAAAATTATGTATGTAACAATCAACGATATAGTAAGTCATATATATTAGTGAGTAAATTTTCCTTCTTTTAGTGATTGTTATAAGAATAAGGTATGTATTATTTTATATTTAGTATAACGCACCATAATTTTATATTATATATCAAATTAAATAAATAAAACTAATTCAATATCATAAATTGTACATAAAATTATTTCATCGATTATAAGTTGTATAAAATCACAAAAATAACACAAAACCCATTTTATACATGCGAAATAAGTTAAATAAGAGGCTTTTTAAAGAAATTAAGAATCATATATTAATGAAATTGTAACATGACCTTTGTAATTGTAATGTAACCCTTAAAAATAGTAATTTGGACGATAGAGTAATATAATCCACAATAATTTATCAATAAACATTATGCATCTTATGAATTGTAATGTGATATAAATATATAATAATACAAGTAAATAAATGTTTTAGGAATTATTAATTAATTTTTGCTCTATTTAAGAGACATAATTTTTTTAAAAAATTTAATAAACAATAGAATGATTGAATGAAAATTTATTTTCACACAATGTATTCATAAATTATTATAATTTTGTATTATGATTTTAATAAAAAAATTTGATACCATAATTAATTTATCAAAGTGGTATAAAATCACTTATAATTTTAAAATTAGTGTTTCCAATGTAAATGATGATTATAATTAATAAATATCATTCGAATACTTTTAAAATTATTATCAAAAAATAGATTTCATTTTTAAATTCTATAAATTAATAAATGAAGATGTTTGATTTTTTATAATTTTCTTATTTACTTGAATTTTTTTTGAATAGTGAAATATAGTAATATACAGTATATATATATTAAAAAGTTGAATACACTATTTATTGTGTAATTAATGATTTAATCACCATTATCAAGAAATAAATAAATTTATTTTAATATATTTAGTGATAATTATAAAACTATTCAGTGTCATAAGGGAATATAATAATCTAATGGATTAATTAATGAGAAAAAACCCCTCTCCTTCAGTATAAATACCACCTATCATCAAATATTCCCCTAAAACCTCTTAATCCTTGAAGAATCAATAATTCCAACACAATCCTATTCCTAGATATCATCCCCACATCCAAGAGATGTCTTTCTCACCAAAACTAAAATCCCACATCCCTTGTGGAGGTACTCACGGAATAGAATCTCTAGAGGTAAAATCATCTTTCATTTACCATTATTTTTTTTCAATTTCATTTCATTTATTATCCTTAACTCTCCTTATCAATCCAAAAGTGAATGATAACTATTGTATATATTATATACCAGAATGATATTATTTTTTATAAAATCCTTCATCAATCCCCTTCTCCTATCCCTTTTAATCTAAAAATTAAAATATCATCAGTGTTGTGCTGATTTGCAGCAATAGTGGATGGTGCATTTACAATATCTATAACCTCCTTTAAGGTTAGACAGAAAACCATTATTATGAAAAAATTATATTTTATTATACATATTATAATTCATATAATTTTATTTTACTAATATATATACATAATATTAATTAGTATAACAAACTTGTAAATGATTATAAAAAGATCACCAAAAAAACTAATGTTCATCAATAATGGTCTATTTAATGAATTATCATCATATATAGAATAAAAATAATATATAAGAATTTTTTTTATATTTATCTTCATTAATAACATATAATTTAAATTTTGGATAACTATTTCCATTTCTCTTGGTATTTCATACTTGTACACATGGGAACCAATCCCGAAAACCAAGGAAAAGAACACTTTAAAATGATGAAATTGAATATTAAAAGTGAGAAAAAGGCAAAAAAAATATTATTAAAAATATAATACATACAATTCATGTTGAGTAGGAAATTGATTGAATTTATAATTAATATAATTCCATTATCCATGATTTTAATTTCAACTGCATAACGTTTTCGAACATAAGTTACAAGTTTTCTCATCTCACTTTTTTTCATGAGATGTGAATTATTCACCCCTAATTCTTTTGTGTGGTGTGTGTATACTATAATTTGATGTATCATATCCTCAATCACATTATATAAAAGGTATTAATGGTTTTATACAATGATTATTTATTTTATGGGACATACAGTTTGACTGTTTGAATATTGGAGAGGGATTCCCTCGAACCACCATTTTTCATTCGAAATACACCTTCTCTCTTACTAAACTAACATATTTCTATATTATTCTTATATACTCCACATAAATACTGATTTTAGGTTCTATAAATATTAAACTAGTTCAATTATTCTTTACTTGATGAATGCATGTGAGGTGTGGTTTTAGATAGCCCCTTGATGAATGCATTGTAATTATATTGACATGTGAGGTGTGGTTTCAGAAAGCCCCTTGATGCATCGATATGTCTCAGGATAAAAAATAGTTGGTAAAAAACAATTCATGTTAATTTATCAATAGAATCCGAAGGATTTTTACCTATATAATTAATCTATATTGGTGGTATAATTTTTCATGTTCCAGATACATGACATCTAATAAATAATCATTTTCTTCATTCAATATTTAGTTATTACTTTTCATGACATTTTCAGTAGGAAAAAATATATGGATGAATTTTCTTTAATAGTGTACTGATCTATTTATTATCATATTATTTTCATTTCTACAATATCTATTAATAATTGAATTTTCTTAATTTATTATTTTTTAATATAAAACTTTTTGGGGGTTTGAGATTAGTATTTTTTTTTTCATTCCCTAGGTTGTGAAGATGATTACATTAAATAAGTAAAAATGAGCGGTCTATTTTCTTTTATTATGTTCTATGTGTAATTAAAAATTAAATAAGGGAATCTTGTATGTATCTAGTTCTTCAAGACTAATAATCTGAAAAATCATATGTGTAGTGATCCCTTGTATCTAAGCCAATTCAATATAATAACCACCAACTTTGGGGTATTGGTTTTGGGTTTGATACAATAATTATTAGGGAATGTCTAATATAAACCTTGGGATCTATATTTTAAATAAATAATATAATTATAAAAACTTATTTTAGTTAATATATGGATAAATATTTATAATGAATATACGATTGCCTAGTGTGTATCAATATTTAGTATAGGTGCCTAATCGAAGCAAATAAATCAAAACCCATAGATATTGCAGGGATTCCCCTACTGATAAGGTCAACACATTTAGTGTTGGAGTTGATAAGATCACATCAAAATTATTATAGTTTATATGGGACACAACTAATAACCTTATTACACCTATGTTGGGTCATTTCATGCAGTATAACCCACCATATTTAAGGGGGATTGTTAATTCAGTGGTAGAAGAATAGTTTATAAAATCCTTTGAAAATATATTTCTAGCATTGGGATGAAATGAAAATGTAATGGTTGTATTGGAACTCTATTGTATCAAGGAAGATGATAGTAAATAGTGGTATTCAATATAGAATAATAAAGATTAATATGAAATAGAAGACATGTAATGGATAATTTTTATGGAAATATTCAACATAAAATATTTTCCATGTGATCAATGAAATGAAATAAATAGAAAATTAATTATCTTAAATAAAATTGAAGAAGAGAGTGTTGTGGAGCATGAGGATACAATCAAAATACAATCAAGGTATGATATCGATTAAATAAATGATTTAGAAGAGAATATTTTTCATTTACTTGAAGGTCTTAATCTGTGGAACTATAGGGAATTTTATTCTTAATCTTTTTCATTATAAGATGTAATAGAATTAAGTGCGATCAATATGGATGAAGAATTTTGTGAGAACCAAGTTGTTTAAGGCAAATAAAGTGAAGAATATGTCTTATAATAACCCTAGAAAATGTAAAGCACTAATGAAGAATATGGTAATGAAGTAATTTTCCTTATTTAAAAATCATGAAATGAGCAATCATATGAATTTCAAGAAAGGCATTGGAATTTGTTAAAATTTCAATGAAAATGATGATAGAAAAAAAATCACAGGGAAGAAAAAATTAATTGATATTAAATTCATCACTTGTATTCAAAAGGGTCATTATTCAAATCAATGTCCTAACTATTAAATAAATATACCATATAAGTGGCCATGGGGATATGGCTAAGACAGTGCACTCACAATAGTTTAAGTAGAGGTACATAATGATTTGGTTGAAGTTACATTAATCCTATATTCAATTATATATAATGATTTATTTGATTTTTGATCATCACAATCATTTTTATATACACAATTTTCCATGAAAATTAGATATTTTCATTTTGATTTAATGAGGGAGTTGTCAGTCAAAACCCTTAAAAGAAGGCTCATTACAATAAAAATGTTTTAGGCAATTCCAATTATGGCATGTAAATGTGCTTTATTGGTGACCTTATCATTATAAATATGTTTTAATATTAAATATTCCATTGAATCTATAGGAATTCATAATAGGATGTGATAACTTATTGTATTAATAAGTAAATTATACATTATGAAGAATATGTAGAATACCTTATATATAAAGTATAAATTACATCATATTATGCTTATATAGATCTAATCCCAATCTCTTTATTGAATGAAATTATTATGGATGGAGAGAAAAAATCATTTATGGATCAGAAAATTAATATTCAAATTGAATATGTACAAATTTAATAGTATTAAATTGATGTATTTCTTGACTTGTAACCTGGTCAACCTAAAGTGCATGATGTTTAATTTTCAACTGATATAATCCCTATTGAAAGACCAATATCAAAGGGTTCATATAGAATGGAAACTACATAATTAGTGGTGATAAATAAAAAACGAGAGGATTTGGTTAATAAGGAATTTATTCACCGTGGTTTTTCTCCATGAGGATTCCATGTTCAATTTTCTATGAATAATGATGGATCCTTGATGTTTTGCAATAAATATATAGAAATCAATGATGTTACAATAAAGATTTTTTATCCTCTTAGTTGAATAGATGAATTATATGATCAACTACTTTGATATCAATATTTCTAAAATATTGACCTTCATTCTATGTATCATCATTTTTTAGTAAATAAAGAAGATATTTTTCAGATATATTTTGGGATGCGGTATGGGCATTATGTGTTCACATTAATGCAATTTGGATTCACAAATACACCCCCTGTCTTCATGGATCTAATGAATAGGGTACTCCAAGTATATCATGAACATTTTGTGTAGATTTCATTGATAACATTATGTTGTATTCTAAATGATATACAGACCAATATAATCATATGTGGATTATTCAAGAGACTTGAAGAAGAAAATTGTTATATGGTAAATTTTGAATGTGGGAATTATGGATTAAGTAAATTTCTTTTCTTGGATATATTGTGTCAATGGATGAAATATCAGTAGATATTGCAATGAAAAATGAAATCCATGAATGTCATATATGAATAGACATAACTGTTGTACGTAGTTTCATTGGTTTAGCAGGTTAATAATGGTGTTTTGTTCATAATTTTTTTTTTCAGATAGGTTGTCCCATTAACCAAGAACACCTATAAAAGTGTTAAAATCATATGGAAAAAAATTTGTATTATTCTTTAATGAATTGAGGAGAATATTATTAAATTATCAATTAATTACACTATTATTAGGAATGGTTTGGTTTATTTTATCTAGCGATGCATCGAAAAAATTACTTCGTTGTGTCATTATGAAAATTTATAATGATATTCTATATGAATCATGGTAGTTGAAGACTCATGAACAAAGTTATCTTAATCATGATATTTAAGTAAATGTGGTAATATTTTCTATGAAGATACATAGACACTATCTATATGGTTAATGATTTGAGATTTTTAAAAATCATAATATATTGAAATACATCTTTACAGAAAAAGAAATCAATATAAGGAAAATTTGATCGCTCAAATTACCCAATGATTATGATTTCCCAATACACTATCATGTAGTAAATGAAAATAAATTTATCAACGTATTATGCAGGAATGATCATTAACTTACGTCGCAATTGAGAATTTTGAGAGATACTATGATCACAGATTTACTATAAATGGATATGGGAATTGTTAAGGAAGGGAAATCATCACTCATTTTTTAATGGATTTTTAAACCATTTTTTCCAAGGAAAATAATACTTTTTCAATATATTGGTGATAATTTCCAAATAAAAATTAATGTTGTTAAGAATGGATGATTGGTAGGAATGATTTATGAGTATGGAATTATTAAATTTAGAAATATTTAATGTTTTCCATCAATATATGAGCTAAAAATGGTACTATTAGATGATACTAACAACTCAATTTCACTATACACCCAGGTAGTTCTTAGATCTATAGAAATTTGAAGGAAAATATTTTGTGGGATAATTCAATGTGGAATATTTTGAAAAATGTGTTAGGATGTATTGTTTGTCAGCAAGTGAAGGTCGAGAGAAAACATCCTAGAGGATTCATCCAACCTCTACCTATTCATGTGTTGTTGTGGGATGAAATAACGATGGGATTTTTCAAAGGACTACAAAGAAGGTCTTGAAAGAATAAAATGATATGAGTTTTTGTTGATTATATAAAAAAACTGATTATTTTATTTCTATAAGAGAAGATTTACCTCTTGTGAACCTTTGAAGACTCTATATTAATGAATTTTTAAGACTTCATGGTGCACCACTATTAATTTTCATTGATTGAGATCCCTAATTAACATCAAAATTATAGAGGAGTATTCATAGGGGGTGGCTATTGAGCTTGATATGGGTACTTTATATCACGCTCAAAATGAGAGAAAGTCTAAAAGGACTATTCAAACCTTGTAATTAATGGTGAGATCATTCTAACTAGGCATTAAATGTTTGTGGGATTAGTATTAACCATTAGTGTAATTTTCCTACAAAAATTTTTTCCATTATAGTATTCAAATGGTTCCATATAAATAATTAAATGACATGAGATATCAAACTCCAACATGTTTGGATGAAGGTGGTGAGAGGAAACTTGTAGGTGTATTAATTATTGAAGACACAAAAAAATGATAAATTTTATTTAGGAAAATATTAAAGAAACTCAAATTTGACAAAAGATTTATGCCGACAATTAGAGAAAGGATTTTAAATTCAAGTTTGAGATCATGTCTTTCTAAAATTATCTCCATTGATAGATGTCTTAATTCTTATTAATAAAGGGAAACTAAAACCCTTGTACATCAGAGCATTTAAAATTTTGGAAATAATTTGTGTTTTGTCTTACTGATTAGAAATATTTCCAAGTCCCGCTATTTTTTATCATGAGATTCACATATCCTTATAAAAGAATTAAATTCTAGAAGCAACTCATGTACACAACTATGAAAAAATAGAACTAGAACTATATTTTTCATACTACCAAGGGCCTATTAAAATTCTTGGATTTAGAGAGTAAGTATTTGAAAATCAGATGACTTGACTGGTAAATGTTGTTGATGAAATCGTACAATCAACAAAGAAACATGGGAACCTCAGGATTTTATGAATAAGAACCACATACTTCTTTTTAGAGGGAATTATTAATGAATAATTTTGAGAATGAAATTTTTGAAGGAGGGAAGAATATAACAACCCAATATTTTACATTATAAATCCAATTAAATAAATTCAATTCAATAGACATATTACATTTCATAGAAATATATTTATAAGGTATATATCATATAATATCACATAGAGAAAACAAAAAATCTGTTAAATGAATAATTAATAAAACAAGAGAGTTTTTCTATAAATTAAGTAACAAAAAATCAATAAAATAATAACATGACATTTGGGATAGTATTGTGACTATTATGAATAGTAATTCATCCAATAGAATAGTATCCTCACCTACAAATGTATAAATAAAATTTTGGAATCCAAAAAATGGTAATATTATATAATTATATAATCATACAGGTAATGAGATGTTTTAGAAGTTATTAATTAGTTTTTTATATTTTTTATAAACATAATTTTTTATTTTAAATTTTATATTTACTATAATGATTTAAAAGAAAATTAATTTTCAAAAATGTTTTAAAAATTTATTATATTAGATTTCTTATGATTATAATTTCATTTTATGAGAGCTTAATTAATTTTTTAAGGTGTTATAAAATAACTTATAATTTTAAAATTGATATTTTCCAAGTAAATGATGGTTTTATTTGAAAGTTATTTTTCTCATATATAGAATAATATTGCCATAAAATTGAGTTTGTTTTTGAATAATATCCTTTGAAACATAGGTACCATGAAATGTTGGTATTTTTCTAAAATATCAGAATTTTTTATTAATAGTGAAATGCAGTAATTTATGAAATAGATACATTAAAATTTAAATATATTATTTATTGAGTAATTTATGAAGTATTAAATATAATATCAAAATCAACATCATTATTTTAATTTATTTAGTGGTAGTTCACTAGGTCTACCTATTGTTTAGGTAAAATAAAAAACTAATAAATATAATGATGAGAAACGCCACTCTTTGCCACTATAAATACCACCCCTCATCACATCTTCTCCATACACATAATAAGACTTTAATCTGGTAAAATTACTTCCTAGTCTTCTACAAAAGTATCTTTCCTCATCTAGGAGCCTTTGGTCTCACCAAAATACCTATCCCATGAACCTTAAGGAGGTTCTCATGGAGAATAAATTCATGATGTAAAATCCTCTTCTGTTTTTTCCTTATTTTATTTTCAATTTAATTTATTTTATTATCCTTCCCTAACCTACTCTATCTAAACATTCATGATAATTATAGTGTCTTATATGGACTATAACATTATTGTGTTCATGAAAAATAAATAAAAAATCCCTAAAAATGTAAATATTGTCAGTGGTGTGTAGATTTACCAGCATCGTGGATGTTTCATTTTCATTTTCCATTGAATCCTTCAGGGATGGATGTAAAACCATTATTATGGTTAAATGAAATTAGATTATACATATTATAAGTCATATAATGTTCTGGAACAAATATATAAACAAAATATTAAATAAAAAACTAGTTTGTGATAATTTAAAATCCACCAAAATCAACCGACATTTATCACTAACATTTTATCTAATGAATCATAATCATAACTAAAATAAGAATGATATATAATATCATTAATTGTTATATAAATTCATTAATAACATAAATTTTAAATTCTTCCTAACTAATATCATTCCAAAAAATCTTCCATCCATGTTTGAATGTGAACCAATCATGAAAACCGTGGAAATAAACAAATTCAAATGATGAATTTGAATTTTAACAGTCATCAAAAAGTCCCAAAATGAATTTAAAAAAATTATTATAAATAAAAATAAGTG
Source organism: Viscum album (assembly GCA_963277665.1). Classification (NCBI taxonomy): domain Eukaryota; kingdom Viridiplantae; phylum Streptophyta; class Magnoliopsida; order Santalales; family Viscaceae; genus Viscum; species Viscum album. The sequence continues at coordinate 1,700,303,179 of OY728141.1, read as the reverse complement.
TTAATAGGTTCTGAAATAAAATATTAGATAATATAATTTCATTTTCCACGACATTATGTGTAGGTGAATAACGCTTTCCGAAAAAAGGTATGGGTTTTCTCATCTCACTTTTATTTCTATAAGACATGCCTTTTTCACCACTATTTATATTGTTTGGTTTATATATAATACAATTGGATTTATTATATTATGAATATATTTATATCCATGTATAAAATGTTTCATCATATGATTATTGATTTTATGGGGCATACAGATTGACTGTTTGTAATATGGGAACATATTCCCTTGAACCTCCAATTTTCTTTCGAGTTACGCCTTATATATATATACACAAACAAAATTCTTATATCTTTTTATCTTCTACACATGTTTTCTATTTTTATGTTAAAATATATATATTATATTAGTTATTCTTTATTTTTGGGTATGTTCATTTTTTAGAAGAATCTATTTTTTATTAATCATGATATGAAAGCAGGATTAAATGGAACTTCTCAATTTCATACCCATTTTAAAGTACCATACTCAATCTATTTTAATCAACTATATTTTTCTAAAATTAATGATCTCTAATGGAAAATATCTTAGACAATTTATTATTTTTTACTAAAAATTATGGATATTACATTTTATGTAGTCTTTAATTTTTTCCATAAACCACACTAAAGTGGTTAATTTATATAGTTTCATTAAACAATTTTTTACTAGTTTTCACTTAATTTAGACATAATTTATCAAGATTTAAGACTATCTTCCCGTACTAATGTCCAAGTATGATTTAAATTAATTCGTTCATGGAAACTATTAAGATATTTTCCATGGTTATGCCTCATTCACAACTTATTACTTAATTGTGGTATATGTGTACTTCCATTTTATTTATGATCTCCATTCATTGAAAATTTTATTAAATATCCATATTTATTTGATATGAATATTTTCTTTTCCAGATACGATTTTTAATATAATTATTGTCTTTGAATATTTTTATTCAATTAAATATATGTATGAATAATTATTTGGACTTGAAGTGATGGGTTGTGCTCCATTTCATATTGCTCCCCTATGCATCTAAAGAGCACATGATAAAAAAATAATTAGTGGAAAACCCTTCTTGTTTGTTTCCAAAAAAATCAAATGGTTTTTTATTCATATAACTAAACTATTTTAAAGGTATAATGGTTATTTTTATATTTATAATACGTCTAGTAACTACTCAATTTTTTCATTCACTATTCATTTTTTACTTTTCATAAGTTTTTCATTATAAAAAAATATTTAAATTCATCATCATTCTCATTGTGCTAATAGCATGTTTTTTAAGATTATTTACCTTTCTATAAGGTCTTGGCCTTATTGAATATGCTTCATTTTATTATTGTATCGTAAAAACATTACTGAGATGTTGAGATCCACCTTTTAGTTGTTTCCTTCCCCAGGTTGTGAGGATAAAATCATTGAATAAGTGAAAAGAATTAGTTTATTTTCATTTTTATGTTAACTGTTTAATTACCAATACATATGGGAACTATGTATGTATCTAGTTCTTCAAAATAATATAAACCTATCAATTTTTTGTGATTTTATCTATTATATCTATTCCATTGTTAAAAAATTTCCACCGAATTTGGTCTACTAGGGTCAGCGTTGTCATAGTTGGTATCAGAGCATGTTTAATTGGCTCATTGGGTGATATATGTTAAATGAACATGAGAATTATGGGAAATCCATGTCATGATTTTTTTTCAATAATCACGATGACTTTAAGAAAACATAGTACGTATCATTATGTAGTAATGATACCTAAAAAAAGTAACAAATCATTACCCACATGTTATGTGGGGATTTACCTACTGAGAAGGTCAACATATTTAGTGTTTGATCAAGGAAGATCATGTCCATACTAGGAAAACATACACATGTTATGAATAATTAATCTAAAATGCCTATATAGGATCGTTTCATATTGCAGAATCCCCCATATCATTGTAGGAATAGTAATACAGTAGTAGTTGATTAGTGGATAAATTAATTGAAATGATATTTCTAGGATTATTATGAAATGAAAATGAAAAGGTAGTATTGTAATTATATTATCTCATAGGAGATATTGATCAACTGTTTTATTTGACCCACAATACAAAGGGGGAAGATAAAATAAAATACGTGGAAAATATTACATTTAATCAAATATTCATCAAAAAATATTTCTTCTATGAGAAACGAATTTAAATGAATAGAAAATTCATTATCTGAAAGAAAAGTGAAGAATATAGTGTTGTAGAGCATGGGTAAAGATTCAAAATACTAGGCATGTTTCTGATTAATAAAATATGTCATAAATAACACTATATTGATTATTTATTTTAGGTTCTTAAGAAATTTCTCTGAAGAGAACTGACTTCTAAATCATTTTCATCATATAATGAAATAGTTTTAAGTTCCATAAAATGGATAAGTAAATTGAGAGATCATTATTTTAAAAGTGAAATAAATATATGAAGTGGTTTTATGATTACCATGGAAAATATGAAGTATCCAAAGTAAACATATGTTAAAAATATCATATATATATATATACATTAAATCCATCATTATATCGAGCCATGGGAGGTGATAATGGAAAATAAATGATATTTCTTCATGAGGTTGTAGTCTTCCATACACACTAATGATGAAATCTTGTACCATTTGATGGAATATGATGTGTATTTTGATGAATCATTTAAAATAATAAATTCTTAGAATATTTACTATATTGTAGTTATTAATTCATCATGATTTAATAAATTTTATTATATGTAGAATATGAAAAAAATTAGACTTTGAAATAATAACTATAACTGTTCTTTGGAAATATTCATTTCCTTAACAACTTAAGAATACTCAGGATTGTATTAAACCTAAAATGAGACCTAAATAATTTGGATAGGGATTATATGAAAGGATTTGGGAAGTTATTAGACAGACCATATTTTTTTATGACTGTAATATTGTGAAAAATAATTACACATATATATGAGAGGGGGGCACTCTTGAATTTATGAAATATCAAAATATAATAAAACTATTCTTTAGATAAATTCTATGAAATGGATAATAAATGCACATGGGATGAAAAACTGAACTATATATTATCCCTCATGTGAATAATTTATATTTTTTTTTTGATTTTAAAATAATATAATATAATATTAATTCTATTAAATATCATTATTCTCAAATTTGATAATAGTCATTACATTGATATAAAAAATCAAGAAAACAAGTAAAAATCATAAAATTATTTTCATCTAGCTTAAAAATGTATATTTATTCTAGAAAATTAATTGATAATATCAAATATATAATGTTGTATTTATTTAAATAATTTTAAAATCATTTATTTGATTTTTCCATTCATTAAGTAATTATTGCATCAATGTTGTGGAAGCATTAAAAGTGATTATGTATTACATAAATATAAAAAAATAACATAAAATTATGATTCTAAATATTTTTTCTTTGAAAATACTATTTATAGTTTAATATATCCTCGATTTAAAACCATATTAAAAATATAATTCTTATTAAAAACTAATGGGAGACATCTTTGACAGTTCATTAGATAAAAAAATATAATGGGTATAGTCATATTCAATGGCATAAAATGGTCAAATAACCAAAAACCTAATGAATATGGAATATAATTTCTCATATAATTAAATTCGGGTGAGTTTTAGGGACATATTCTAGTTCTTATCATTTTTCGCCATTAATTACGCAATTTAGCTTTTACTATGGTAATATAAATTACTATGTTCACTGTTCATATCTTCCAAAATTAAAAGGTAACTATTTAAGAAATATTAAAATAATGATTCAAATTATTTAACATTTTTTTGAAAAAATAAATCATATATGTTGATGAATTTAATTTAATTTTAATCCTGATAAATACAATGAAAACAACTTTTCATAAAAACTTATTTTGAAATATGAAATGATTTTTATGATATTAATGTATAGAATACATTAAAGAAACATTTGATAAATTTAAATACAATTCAAATATATTAAAATTTAAAACTGATAAAACATATAATTTTACCTTGTATGTATTTTCAAATAAAATCAATATTTTAATAAAAATCATAATTTTATAGTTTTCATTAAAAATTCAATATTTTCATAAAAATTTCCACAATTAATCCTAATAAAATTTTTAAATTTTGAAACCAAAAAATAATTTTATTGTTTCACATTAGTTTTTTAAACTTTTATAAATTAAATTTAATGTTTACTCTTTAAAAACACGGTTTGGGAGAAAATTTATTTTTTAATGAATAAAATGAATTTAATAAAAATTGTTTGATTAATTTCTATAAACATAAAAATAAATAAAAATTGAGATGTACCTTTATATTTATTTACTAGATAATTTATTCTTATTCAATCATTCATTTAAATAGCTAGGATATAACAGTAACATTTAAATAATAATTCATTATTATTTGTTTAAACATTATGTGGCATATCTTGTATGTTATCAAATATAGTTTTTCCTTTTCAAATATTAAGATGTTACATTCTCCGCCATTTTACAAATTAATTCCAAGAAATTTTATACACTTTTTCAAAATAAAGGGGTTGACCTATCAAATTAACTTTAATGAAATCCCGCATCACAAAAATGATTGCTAAAAAATACACTTGATAAGATAGAAAATAATGTACGAAGGTATCCTACGATAAAATATACTATGTTACCATATAATAAATCAAGGCCATGGCTTCCTAGTATTGATAGATATCTATAGATAAAATGGTTATGAGAATGTTTACCATTAAAAATCCATAATCTGTTATGTGTTAAAAAGGCCACTGATTTTTTGGTAACAAAATAATATAGATAATTTTTTTTCAAGATCCTTTTCCTTGAGTTGAAGAATTACATTTCTATATATACAATAAATATGGGAAAATAAACTAACATAACAATTATATGTTCATCCATTAATCAATTTCTAACACAATCTAATTTTTTCCTCCAAATGATCACTATTAAGATTAATTTTTCATTACTCTTGCAATACAATTCAATTCTATTGATCAAAAAATAACCAAATTAATAACTATATACCTCTCATGTAATTAAAAATTAACTAAAACTAATATGGTTAGTACATTAAATAATATTTTTTTTAAATAATAAACCAAAATATAATGAACAAAAACTTTAATCTCAAAAATTCGGTAGTAATACCCAATGTTAACCACAGATCATTCAATAAATAACTGTCCTTAGAATTCATAAAAAATATTCGAGACTAAAATTAAAACTAAAAAATTATAATTTTTAGATTACATAGTATTCCAAGATAAATTGTGACCTTAATTTTCAAATAATATCAATCACTTTTATAGTCTCACACCATAATGTATATTCCCAAATCATATATCCACTATGATATGATAAATATTCCCATAAATAACCACAATAACCATCATAAGTCAATAACAAAATCATATGTTATTTCAAAATAAAATTCAACATTTATTGCTCAAATAAATTCCAATAAAATTCTGTTTACAATAGCTATATAGGGAATCAAAAATCATGAACATCTATTGAAATAACATTTATCCATTAATTGACACATTATTTTCCAATCCCAGGTTATTTAAAAAAATATGATATTGCCCAAAATGATAATAACATATACACATAAAATATTTTAAATAAAAAAAAATTCATACTAAGAAGGACATCAAATTTTCTAGTGGTAAGCGAGGCACCCTTATCACCTTTTTGAAAAGGGTACAATCCTCATAGCATTTCCAAATGCAAAGGGTTATCACCCATAATGTGAGATGTCATTTTTTAGAAAATATATGAATTTCATCCTTAAAAAATTATAGAAATGTGATAAATATACTCAAAAATAAATTTAATATATTTAACATTAAATAAATTTTTAATCATTAATTTTTATTTTATACCATTAATTTTTCATCCCAAAATGTAATGTACTATAATTACGTAACAAATAAATGACTCCAAAAATATGATCAGTTTCCATAGAATTTCATAATAGAAATACTCAAATGAGAATTTTATAGAAATAAAATTATGATAATACAAAAAAACAAATTCATCTAAGATTATATAAATCATAATGTAACATCATAAGAAAACATCTTAATCTCAAAATTTTCATAAACCCTCCACTGATACCAACTATAAGGACCTACCCTTAAGCATTCCATATTCTTGAGTTTTAAAAACTAGAATTAAAATTCTTAGAATTATAAGATATTTTTGGTTTAGAGTTTCATATATTATGAAAAAATATTACAAATTAAACCCAGACATTAGATGTGGGAACTTATTCAAAGTATCCAATTTTTCCAACAAATAATACATTTAAAATTATAATTAATTTCCATGATAAATCATAAAAATTTTCATCTTTACCTCATCCTTATCACCAATCATCCTCAAACGCTATGAAAACCATTATGAAAACATCGGATGAGAAAATAATATCAGTAAAGGATTTAAAATAAGAAAACTATTAGTCTGATGAAAACAAGAAAATTTGATAAAATAATTTTCGTAAAAACCGACATATTATTCTGAAAAGATAATTATTTTTAGTTAAGAAATTATTATATTGCCTTTTAAAAAAATTAATATCCTTGAAAAATTGCTAACAAGAATAGAAAAGTCATTTAAGTGATGTGGAACATCATTTCCGTGTCACACATACAATAAACCTTACAAATGGAATAATCATACGGTCCATATACATCGCTAGAGTGCCCGATATGATAAAGAGTTTTAATGGGAGTCAACCATAATATATTGAGATATAATTAGGCTAAAACCATCATATATTGAGAGCTCTAATGGGGAAAAACCTTTAATATCTTTATATATAATCAGATAAACCCATTATAAAAAATGTCCATGGACTATATCATGAATAAAACCCACGAAAACAGCAGGTTCAGATATCAAAATACCATTTCTCATAAAAATAACTCCCAAATTATAGAAACCACAAACATAATAATGATATAAATTTTTTGAATATAACATTAAAAATTTTATAAATGAAATTTTAACGAATTAATGAGTCATTTTAGATGAGAAATCCACCCATTTGCTATTAGTTATTTTCTTTTTCATTTTTTAAAAATTTTTAAAAAAGAGAGTGGAACTTTAAATGATAGGTTTTAAATGAAATTCCATTAGAGAAAACAATGATTTTTTTATGTATGATATAAATTATAAAAACACCATTTTAAAACCTGAATTTACATTTAAATTAATTCATAAAATTTATTTTTAAAAAAATCACATGAATGATAATTATTTAGAAAAAAATCATTAAATCATTTAAAAAAATGTTTTCTAGTGAAACACTCCCTTAAAAAGATCAAATAACTGATTTGATAATTAATAAAATTGATCAATTATGTTTATCGACTATAAATCAACATAAAATATGTGGAGATAAAACATTAAATTAAAAAAATTCATTTCATACATATTCTTATAATAAAATATCCATTGAAGTTGAAGTATAACCTAATGAATGAATATTGAGTTATTAATTCTCTTAAAACTATGTAATCAGTTGAACATAATTCCCAAAAAATGAATAACATTTAAGAAAAAATTAAATATAGTTATAATAAATAAATTTATAATATAACATGTCGAATTGGATTTATATACACCACATAAATGAATATAGCTTCCAAATACCCAAATATGATTGAATGAATGAAAATTTAGATGAATTCCCATACCTTGAGTCTGACACATCATGTATGTTATTTATCATCCCAAATAATTTAATTATGTTAATTATTTACATGATTTAGAAAAATTTTAAGGTTTATTATTAAATTTATATATCTTATTACCATATAATAACAATTTATTAATTATTTATGTTCACATTAGATGCTTTGATGATATTTCATTCATATATCCAGAATGACTTCGGTATATTTATTATGGTCAAAGAGAACAAATTTATAAAAAATAAAAAATAATGATAATTATATAATTTTAATTTGAAAATAGAAATTTTTATTTTAAATCAATACATTAAATACGGTTGTGAAAAACAAACCATGTTACAATAATTTTGACGATATACCCAACATATGCATGAGTAATGTTACTATCCTTCAACAATCGTTACAAAAGGAAGTTGAGTATTATTTTCCTATTTCAGAGTGATAGTATTATCATATATATAATATTAATTTTCTCAATATAAATATATAAAGTATATATTTTATTTGGGAATTAAAGAGGAATTACATCTCTTCTTGGAGGTGGTTGTCCACACATATGCACGAACAATGTTAACATTTTTTATTGAGAAAGAATGTAAATGAAATATTCTAATAGGATTATGATAAATATGTCATAAATATCATTAAATCCTCATGTATTTTTTATATGTTATTAAAAAAAGTAATTATTACTTTCCTTGTAATGAATTATTGAGAAATGAATCACATCGCTTCTCATAGTTGTAGTTCTATGTACACAAATGCAACATTTTCATATCCACCATGTAATAGAATATAATAAATTATAAGTGATATCATAATTATGTAAGTATAAATATGTTAAAAATATCATATATATATATATATATATATATATATATATATTAAATCCATTGTTATACAATTCCATGAGAGGTTATAATGGAAAAAAAATGACATCAGTTCTTGATGTGATTGTCCATCGTATATAGGAATGATGATTTCGTATCCCATTTGATAGAAAAAGAGATATATTTAAGAGAATATATTAATATAATAACATATAATTATAGTCATAATACTTGATTTATTATTTCATCGTGGTTAAATATATATTTATGCATGTGGAATAAGAAACAAAACTATGACATGCTGATAAAATTTATACATCTTCTTTGGAAATTCTCTTTTCCATAACACCTTATGACTACAATTGTTGGTATTATACCTAATGTAAGACCTAAATAATGTAGAGAGGGACTCTAAAAATGGACTTGTGAATGTATTTGTTGAACCAAAAGTACTTTTATGTTTCTAATATTGAGATGAGGTGGTTCTTTTTTATAAGAGTGGGGCATTGAACTAATGATATTTCTCAAAAAAACAAAATAAAAAAATACTATTTTATAGAGGAATGATAAAAAATTGTACAATAAAAGATTATGGGATGAAATTATAGACTATATACCCCCATGTAATTATTTATTATTTTTACTATTTATACATATTTTAATAAAATATAAATTCCTTAAAGTATCATTATTTTCAACTTCGATAATATTCATAATTTTTAATTTAAAGACAAATAAAACAATTCAAATACGAAAAAACTATATTATTATATCCTAATGATGAAAATTTATTCTATAAAATTCTCTTAAAACATTAATTATATAAATTTAATAATATTATATTATTTTTAGTATCATGGTATTATTTTTCCAATCATTAAATAATTAATGACTCAGGATTGTGAAATAAATAAAGGTAATTATTTATTATCTGAAAATAAAAAATAATATTCCATTTTGAATATAAAAATTATATATTCAGGAATTAAATTTATATTTTATCACATCCTCTGGATAAAACCATATTAATTTTATAACAATTATTAAAATTATTTATGTGATATCATTGAATTTTGACTAAATAAAATATAATAAATGTTATAATCTTATCAAAATGGAATTAAATGTTTTTATAAGTCAAATATGAATTATTTTGGAATAAAATTAATCATTCGATTAAATTTGGGAAATTTTAGGGTTCAAATTGTAATTCATATCATTTTATTTCTACCCTTAATTACCTAATTTACCTTTTACTATGATAATAAAAATTACTATGTTTAATATTCATATTATCAAAAAACTAATGGGAACAATTTATTAATTTTGGAAACCATGATTCATAAATGGTATAAATTTATCAAAAATAAACACAAATAATTTACATAATTTAATATAATTTAATATTTAATGAAAATAATGTAATGTAATTGTTTGAAAAAAATCCATTTTGAAATATAATATATATTTATTATAAATTATATTATAAAAAATATTTAAAAAGTCACAATTTTATTATTTTAAATGAAACTCTACTAAAATATTAAAACATATCCCAAACCTTGTTTTACAATGTAAATAATTTAAAATAATGTTCAGTTTGAAATGATAATTTGTAATTTTTACAATTCATTCAGAAATCAGACATTTTTAAAAATTATAAAAAATTAATCCTAATATAATTTTGACACGATTAATGAAAAAATGTAGTTTATTTTTTTAAAATAACATTTTAAAAATATTCCTAAATTAAATATAATATTTACTCATAATAACACCATTTTTGAAAAAAAAAATATCTTTTGAATAATAAAATGACAATAATAAATATTTTGGGATTTTTTAATAATAACTAATGAAGAAATTCATATTTATGGGGAATGATAAATTTATTACATAAATTAGTTATACCTATTCAATCAACCCAAATTAACAGCTATGTGATGATGACCCAATTTATGTAATAATATTTTGTTGTTTTATTGAACATTATGTGGAAGATCTTATTAAAATTCAAGCATACTGTTTCATTCTAAAATCTCACAATGTTAAATTTATATTATATTTTTATCATAATAGTTTGAGATATAAATTTTCAATGAAATACATGAATATCAGAAAGATACTGTAGTTAAAATTCCTTCAAATGTTTGAATTCAACATCGCCTATACCATAAAGAAGTGGAATGTTGTTTAAGACACTCTATATAAGAATGTATATGGATATACTATTATGGAATCGAATGATGAGTGGAACCATGTTGGAATCATCACTTAGCAGTATCTGAATGCTTAGGATGATTTTAAGGAATGGTTCTGACTAGTTCTCAGTCATTACCATCTCTCCTTATGTGTATATTGTAGGGTCAAATTATGATTATTTCTTCATAGAAATTAGTGAAACCCAATTTATTTGGGAGACTGTTTTTGGTTGGTCACACCCTTCATACGGTACTCTCTATTTTAGGGATTGGTATGTCAACCTATTATCTTTGAAGAGATTAATATTGTTAGACTATTGTATTTCATTATGGGGAATTCATGTAGGTACTATAAAGATGTATCATGACATGACATGTTGATTCAGGTGGAAGGGTATCGAGCATGACATTACAAATTATGTGTCCTACTATTACACAGATCAATAGATAATGTTAGAGCATTTAAAACCATAAAGATTTTTCTAGTCTCTATCAGTGTTAATTTTTAAACATGACACAGTGTCCATAGACCCTTTCGTTGTATTACCATGAACTCCCTGAGGGAATAATAATATATGGCTAGTGATTGATCAATTTACAAAGATAGAAAATTTTATTCCGATCAGAGACACCTCTAATCATAATAAACTATGTAAGATATATGTGAAGGATATTTTCATGTTACATGGGATTACCTCTTCCATTTTTTCGAACATGGATCCTATGTTCACCTCACAATTCTTGATGAGTCTATAAAGTGAATGGTGACATAGGTCAGGTTGAGTACAAATTATTATCCACATATAGATGGTCAGAAGGGGGGTTATATTTAGCCACTAGAAGATCTGTTATGTCCCTACATATTATATTTCTGTAATACTATGACATATTCATCTATGAATGGTTGATTTTTAATATAACAATATTATTAGTAATCGAGATGAACTCGTCTATTCAAGTATTTTTATGGTTTTTTATATAGGTCCACTATATTTTGGGAAGAGGTGGTTAAATACACTTTAGCTAGGATGTGTCTCATTTAGGAGACACCATTTAGGATTTGAGATATAAGTCAGTGTCAAGTTATATCTCAGAGTATATATACATATTATTTTGATCAACGACATCATCCTTCATAACATTTTAATATTCACTCGATTTTATTAAATTATTATCCTTCGAAGGGTCATCCTAATCCTAGAAAATAAGGGAAGTTTCCTCAATGATCTGTTGGAGAATTTTTTTCCACTAAGTTTCTTGAGAAGGATTCTTATCAATTGGAATTTTTGGTTCAAATGATGGGTATGCATGATGTTTTCCAAATATTTTATCTTAAGAAATTTCAACTTGATCTATCTTATGTTTTGATTTGGGGAGATAATCATTTCATGTTAGAAATTTCTATTGTGGGGCATCCCGTGATGATTTTTAACTATCAATGTAATGTCTTGTGTTTTAATATAATCCTATTAGTTAGAGTGTTATAGTGACACAAGTCAGATTCTCGTGAAAGATGGGTGCATAAAAACATTAGTGACGTAATAGTTTCCCCACCTCTTTCTATATCTCCATTATTACACTATAATTCATAGGGATGATAAGTTTAATGGTTTTGAATTTGTGACATCCTATTACCATATTTAATGAAATTGTCATATCTATTTTCATTTCCCTTTTTATTAGGGTGTTTTTAAGGCCTTTCAAGCATGGGTAGAATTTGTTGGAAAAATTACCAGATGTGCTGGTAAATATGTTTGTTTTACTTAATTGATTATGATTATGAATATAACAATGAATTTACATGGTTATTAGTGGGTTTAGAATGATTGGAATGTGGTTCAGGTTTTTCCTATAGAAATTGGTATGTAAACTGCGTATTGGATTATTTCACATCACGACCTAGTTACATGACATGAATCTATTGTCGGGACGATTCCATGAAATGATTCAGAGTTTGAAATGTTTACAAACCATGAAACTTATTCATGTTGTTCAATGAATGATGAGACTTATTTTTAATCTGATTTGAAGCATATTTCAGTTTATCATGAAAATCATGAAATTCAATTTGTAAAAAGTTTTCATGTCATGAATAGATTTTACATAGTGAATAGTTCAACACCATAATTTTTAACAACAGTACATGTATGATTTTATTTTCATCTAATTCATAAGATTATATATCAAAACTAAGTAGCTATCCCAAGTGATTTTTGGGAGATATTATCTTTTTTGATCATATATTTTGGTTATTGATCATTTTTGTAGAGTTTCTACATCTCTTTGGGTATGTGATCTTTCTATTTATCCATTTTAAGTGTTTGTAGCAATTCCAATACAATTATTTTTCAGATCCATTGATATGTTGGTGATTTTATTCACTATCCTTTCTAGATCCATGGTGTTATCTTATTCAAGGGATTTTCCATGATTATTTTTGTTGCAGTAGGTTCATTTTATGATGTATTCATGATCCAACCTCTCCTCTAACCATAGTAACTGATTACAATTCTAAATTGAATAAATCATCGGTAGAGAATTAATTTTATATTTCGCATTTGTTTTAGTGGTTGTACCTATAGAATTTTGGGTCATGTATTCTATGATTTCAAACCATATAAGGGTTTCCTCTCAACACATTTGAAAAAGTGGGATTATATAAAAATCAAATAAAAATATAATTGGAGGGGTACATCATATGTAATGTATAAGATCACATAGCCAGATCTCTCTAAACAAGTGGATCATCAATTGAACAATTACATCAACGAATTAGGGTTGAAATAATAAATCTAATTCACATTATTTGAAATAAATTCCATTTTCCAATGTTTTCACCTTCATATTGTCTTAATCATTCCTACATATATTATTTAAAAAGAATAATGGATTGGTTTATTTATGTAGAACATTTTTAGATAGAATATAGTGTAAATCCATAGGAATTAATTGTTTCATCAAAACATAAAAATCTTGTTATTTTAATCCCATTAACTTCAAGTAAGTCAATTGATAAAATACACATGATATTTGATAAATACCCATTTATAACCATTACAATGTTTAGAGAGTTATAACACAAACATTTATCTTTATTGGAATGTCGGACAGGCACTCAAGGAAGAAAATTTCATATTCCATCCATAAATGGAATTGACCCATCCCTTATTTCCTTATTAATCATTTCCACAATTTGCATAATGTTATATTTTATTTATCTGGATTCATATAACACTGATATGATGACATTATCACACATATTTTTTCCCTATATGTATGACATGAAGAAATATTTTGTTATACAAATATTTAAATTATTGTAATTTCCTGAAAATAGATCACTTCTTCCATTCCATTTTCATATGGATCATAAAAAAGGTTCTTATAAATCAAACACAATATCTTGTACAACAATATACTATTTATCAGTTTTTAATAGAGAAGCTTATGTATATTCTTCGAAATTCTCATAATAAGATGTCATCTAGGATAGTAATTTATGTTTTTGGGGTAACAATTTATGATTTCAAATAAAAGTTTAAAAAAAGGATGTTTTTATCCAAACTATGTTTTTAACATCAACTAAAATGTAAACTGTTACATTTATTTAATGTTATATATGTTTCCTATGGAAATGGGGAAGACCTTGTTAGTTTACGGTTCAATCATTCCAATCGGTTTCTAACGGGTTTATTCATAGAAATGTAAACATCCAATGAATCTATATCCATTTGGAACTACTTTCTGTTGGTATGTGATCATTAGTTGTTGACCGATGAGGCTTAAGAATTTGCATTGGTCAGGAGGATGGGAGGTCGGAATCATCACACTTTTTTGGGGAAAATTATTGTCTACTCTGGGACTCTATTATAGATTTTAGTTATGTTCATGATTCCTTATTAAATTTCCAAATAAAAAAATGAACTTTCCTTTAGATCTGACAATCAATTATTAATATATATGAAATTTAGATAATATTTTATAAGTATTTGGGGTTCTTCATCGATAAAGAATCATATGTATTTGTTATATATTCTTAGTCAATGGTATCCTTCACCACATTATATAGAAATCTCTTGGTCATTACGATAACCATAATGGTTTTAAATCCACTCAGTGGGTCACATGAAGTTTATTGTCATTCAGAAGAACATGGATAATTTCAGAGTTGGGAATATACCTGCAGATTGGCTACCTACATATCTATATTAGAAAATGAATCAGAACCCATGTAGTTCGAGTATTAAGATATAGCTTGATGACATTCTTGGAGTTTGAAACAAGAGGTATCAGTAATGTCTGACGATTGTGCCACAAAAGATGAAATCATAAGAAATAATGTGGGGATTATGTATGTAGGACTGCCCAAGGTAGATGTGGATTGGGATTTACTTCATGGAAGAAACCCAGGAACAAGGTCCATAATTTTATATGTGATTTATGGAAATTTGGATACCTAAAAAAGTTCTTACTCTTAAGAAGGATGTCAAAATTATAGGGGACTTATGATTTGGTTTTTTCCCTGAGAAGGAAGTCCAAATCAAAAGAAATTAATACTGAGGATTTTTCCTGAAAAGGATGCCAAGGTTAAAGGGAATGTGTGACTGTGGGTTACTCCTGAAAAGGAGGCCCAGGTTAAGAGAAATTATGATTGGGGCTTACTCTTAAGGAGGATGCCGAGATTTGGGAACATGGGGATTACTCCTAAGGAAGATGCCCATATTTGACGATGGTCTCATCCTAACACATGAGGTTGAATGAATCAAATCTCTATCATTAGTGACATAAAGATATTTATATCACTAGGTTTTGAGAGATGTTCAATAGAATTCCTTTCAGATAAGGAATCCATCAAAGGAACCATGCTATAAATGGATTTAAATATGGTTTTGAAGGATAAATCTTGAAGAGGAGAGGTGGATTTGAATAAAATAGATGAATAGAATGGAGGGGCACCAAAAAATCGACAGGAATGAAGACATGTTTGATCACACCAGTCCTCGTCGCGTAAGTATACTTACGTGACACATGTGTACATGGGAGATGGATAACCTATATGGTAATACTTGGGCGAGGCTTGGCTCAAGCCCTTAGTATTATCTATAGTGGCTTCAAAAAGTGATGCGTGCAAGATCTGTTGATAGGATAAGGTGGTGTGCAAGTGTCTTCATTTCCCTTAAGGGTAATACACTTAGACGCAGAAGTGTTAATGAATTTCAACACTTAGGCCTTATTCTATCTCTTTAGATATTCCATTATATGTATGAAAATACATTAGAATTATTAGGAAGACTTCAAGTAGAGGCTAGGGCGCCGAGAGCTTAAATCTGAATTTTGGATTTATTTTTGAAATGGGGACCCACATGTTGTATCTATCATACAATGAAGACCTTGGGAGAAAATAGAATAGGTCGTACAGGACACCTACATGACCAAAGTCTGGCACACAAGTATACTTGCACGACCATAGAAAAACCTGCACGACCCATGCATAAAAAAATCAATGTTCATTCCTTTTTCAATTTTTGACGCTCTTCAAAGGATGAATCTCTTTGTGTTTAAGGTATTCCCATTTTCCATTCATTAGACTCTATGATGTAAATGAGTGTCAGAAAAAGTCCCCCTTAGAGTAGGATAAAAAAAGGGAGGATTTGACTCTAGGGTAATGGAGTAAAACCAAGGAATTTGGGCGCGCTGGTGTGGAGCATGCAAGTAACGGCATGCAAGTGCATGCCACGCAGGGCACATCATGTAGGGTTATGACCATTTATATAAATATGTTTCTCCACTTCGCACAAAGCACCAGTATTTGAACGCTTCTGAGCTCTCGGTATGCAAGAAACTCTCGTTCATGCAAGTGACTTGGTTTCTACTGGTTTACACTTCTATTCGTGTCGCGCTTCTGCAGAGGTATTTGGACTTGCGTGGTGATTCTCCAAGAACCCAAACATGTGCGGCCGACTTAGACTTATGCACCGACATGGGACATTCATGCCATAATTCCATTACCATTCATTCAAATTTCTTCACAAATTTTATGAAAAATCAACTTACATAAGAGTTAATTATTCGCATTTGGGGAGATTTAATGGCTCCCAAATGAATTAGAATGGATAATGAGCTGCCAAGAAAGTGGATTGAGGACATGATGAACATCATTGGCCATGATTATTAAAATATTTGATACAACACTCTCCCAGATTTGGCCATGTATTTGAAGAAATGCCATGTCAATTTCCCACAATGTATCAACCTGCCTCTATATGTCTATGGTCATCTGCAAGAAGTCAACGTTCCAGATGCAAAGAATTATATGCCCAAGATGTAGCTACACTTCTACTCTTTTATTTTAGTTATACTGGTCATTAAGAGTAGCAACAATGATGTGAGCTTTCAAATTTTTATTCTATGTTATTTCCTTGCAAATATGAAAATGGAAAACCATGGGTTGATATGTTTCCCGCTGCTGGTTGATGGAGATAAGACTATCATGACATTAGAAGAAATATCTAAAAAGAGTACTCTCTACAAATGGCTCATTACTTCTAATGCTCCATTCTCAAATCCATGTATCCATCTTCCAAGTGTCTTGGACAGAAACAGAGTCCTTGTTTTATCAGCAGAAAATTTTCTCAAACCACACACAAGAACATTCTTTTACAATTGTTCCAAGATGAGCAGGAATCACTGAGTCTCATATTGTATCTAGATGAATGAATGAATTTCATGTGGTTTCTGATGATGCTTTCAAGGTCGTAAATCAAATGAAGAGTTATGTTGAATGCCTCTTGTAATTCCTGGAAAAGAGAAGAGATTACAGTCTGTGGATGTCCTTCTAACACTTGTGCATCAATGAAAAACACTTTCATCTGCAATCATTTCGCCTGAATTCTTTTGCTACCTAAATCATAAAAAATGTACGTCTACTGAGCTGGGAATTGACTTTTGTTCAGATTTCTCTTATCTTTTTTGGGCAGTTTAATGTGATTCACGTCGGACATAAAAAGGCTAATATTTAAGGTAGAATATCTTTGACATAATGGATTAAAATTGACTCAATTCCTTGATAATTTATCTGAAAACACATTTCCATATTAAAGTATGGGGGGAAAATGTAAACTATTACTTATGAAATTTTGAATCTGATGAATGATATGAAAAAATTTCTAAAAGGCATTAGAATAAGTCGTTACAAAGAATGAAGTAAACCCTATTTAAAAAACCCATTTGGGGGTTGAATTATGCAGGGCCACGTAAGGGCATTGGATGCATAGCCAAATAATAGAATCTTTTGGATGACGTGTCCATTATATGGACTACTTATGCAAGGCCTCCTAAGGGAACATGCTGCATAGTCAGGAAAAAGAACTCTTAGAAATTTTACTTTTCTATTGCTGAAAAGCTAGTGAATGTTTATGGATATTCAAATTTTCCAAATCATAGATTCTACTTTATGGAGAGAGGTACCTGAATATGGAAAGGATATTTCCAATCAATATTTTCTAAGAATTGGATCAATGTCACTCCTACGAAGGTCTTACCCAAACATTGGGAAGGGAAATATAAACAATAGAATTTAATACTTTCAGATCATGAAAAAGAGTGTGGGAAAAATATGTTAAGGATGGATGTTTTTGTGGATCCCTACATATTTTCATTAAGACAAATAAAGGAAAAAGAGGTTTTCCTCCAAAGAATGAAGTTACCACTATTTGAAAAATCCGTTAGGGAGTGAATTATGTAGTTCCACATAAGGGCATTGGTTGTATTGTAAAATAAAAGTATCTTTCGGCTGGAAGGTCTGTTATATAGACTATTTATGAAAGGCCACCTAAGGGCACGTTCTACATGGTCAAGAAAAAGAACCCTCTGGTATCAGACATTTTGTGACCAGAAGTAAAAAAAGGGTTACGTAGATCTGGAAGTATTTAAGGTTAGGAGTATGACACATCAATATGGGAATTGTCCAAGGAATATAGAGATACACAGACCAATTTTAACCATAATCATGTTGTGGATGGGTACTGAATAGAGGTGCTGGACTTCACTATGTATCCCATAAGAATTGGAATCAAGACATACATAGTTCTTGAAATACATCTTACTGTCATGTGGGACGAGAGTGTAAGAGATCTTAGTTTAGTGACATAGAGATCAGACTGTAATGAAGAATACACATTGTGTGTTTGTTAAACATTATGGGAATGAAGACCAGGGTTTTTATAACACATTCATGTTTTCACAGGGGGGATATTTAGCCAAGGGACTAAAAGTGGAATTTGGGGTTAGGCTCAATGACATGGGATTGGATTCAAGGGAAGCTCGGACGTTCCTATGTATCCAATAAGTATTGGAATCAAGCCACACGTAGTTTGTGAAATACCCTCTAAATATATTTTGTTTGTACATGTGAAGGGTGAATAGGAGAATTTAGTGCAATGGTGGTTTGACTGAAGATTAATGTTCAGGAATTTCCATGTATGCACGTAGTCTTGGGAATATAACATTATTTGAGATCAATTTAAATAATGATTCTCTCTTAGGTGGGGGTGTCAAAGAATGTTTTAGTTTATTATCGTACATAACAAAATTGAAAATAGTTTAAGGTCATATGCATGGACCATGGTGAACCAATGTAAACATATTTGGTTTGGAGGTTGCTTCACAGATCAACATCATATGGGATAGAGGTGAACTGATGAGAAGATATTGGTTTTGAGTTGCTTCACAGATCAACATTATATGAGACAGATGTGAACCGACATGAAGAGATTTCTTTTGGGCTGCATCACGGATCAACATTGTATGAGACACAGTTGAGCCGACGTGAAGAGATTTCTTTTGGGCTTGAACCTTGGGAGGTTATCAACGTACCAAGACTAGAATTAAATGATCAATGTCCATGTAGTTATATTAATAATGAATTATTGATCAAGTTGTACTTGAAGACAACCCGAAGATGGTGTTGGGACTTGCGTGTGATTAGCAAACATAAGAGGATGTTATGGTTGATGTTTACTCTAAGCTCATGTGATTCGTACTTGGTGTGAGAAACAAGAAGAAGCAACAACCCTAACGATGCATAGTTTAATGTCATGTTGGTTGAAGAAGGGACCGTGCAGTTTAATGTCATGCTGTAAGGACAAAACATGAGTTGTATAGTTTAACGTCATATAGCAAGGATGAGCAGTGCACAGTTTAGCATCATGTAGATAGGACATTGGATATGTAGTTTAATATCTAGTTTTACGTATTAGGGACTTTTTCATAGTTTAATGTCTTGTTGAACGTAAGGGTGATGTACATTTTAGCATCACATATCTAGGACATCATAGTTTAACATCATGTTGGACGTAAGGGTACAATTTAACATCATATGGGAAGAATTATGCATAGTTTAGTGTCATGTATCTAGGAAAACACATTTTAACATCATGTAGGATGAAATGGTGATATAAAGATTAGGGTCATGTAGCTAGGACAATGGAGATGGGACTATGTAGTTTAATGCCATCCATTATGGACAGTGGAAGTATTTAGAATTGGGTCTATCCTTTCAATTTGACTTATAGGCAACACATAATATGTACTCACATGTAGTAATGGGTTTACTGGAATCTTTTCCAAACCATATGGAGCATTGATTTTGGTAACCTCCTTTGTTGTAGATACCTCATTTCCCTTCATGTGATAGAATTATGCCTCAATATATTGAGATTCACTTGTTTTGAATGGGGCTTTATCACCATAAAATGTTTCAATTTGACCATTGAAACAATACTTGAGACATTGATGGTATGATGAAGGGATAGCTTCATATTGATGCAGCCAAGTTCTTCCAAGAAAAATGATGAATGATGTGTCATGACGAAAAACCCTGAAATATTAATTGGATAAAAGAACCCCAAACTATGTTCTTAGTGTAATATCACCCATAGGTTCTTCTTCATTTTTATCATATCCTTGAAACATCAAAGTAGAAGGAGGTAAAACAGATTCAGTGAGGACCAATTAATTAATTTTACGAATAGGGATGATGTTGACTCCAGAACCATTATCAATGAAATCTCATCGGATGTCTATATCATTGACCATGCCAGATAAATACAAAGGTCTAATATGTCCTTGCCCAACATCATATTCATCTTCATCTGTAAAAGATATCACTACATGGCATTCTACCAGAACATTCTCCACATGGTATACTTTAGCAGAAAAAATTTCAGTTTCGAATTCCAGAGGACATTACAAAGCCTCAATGAGTGCCTCTTGAAGATCCATTGATAGATTTAAGGCATCGAGAATTGATAACTTGGACGTTACATGAGAAAAATGTATCAAGATATCATATTTTTGATCTAAAGGACTGCATTTTCCAACAGGAACATGTGGTTTCGTAGGTTACCTATAAGTTGATGTTTTGGATGTGGAAGCATCTTGTATTGGTGTAAGAGTTGGAAATACTCATGGATTTGGAAAATTAGACTGACTAGGTCTATTTATTTGCTAAGAGGAAAAAGGTGTAACCTCCAACCTATCTTCTAAAATAACTGTGCCAGGGCTGAATCTACCATGTGTGGAAGAACTTGCTTGTCCTTGTTGAGCTAGAACAAGGTCTCTACTACGAGTTTCGGCTAAATATAAAATTCTTGTAGGGGTAGGATTGAAGTAGTCACTTCTGGAATAACCATGTCTTCCTCTGTATCCTAGACCTTTATAACACCCTCTAATTCATCTGTTTGATATAGGGAATTCATGCACATCATGATCGAAACTGTGACTGGCATAAGGATATGTTATGTGAATCTTGTTAACAAAACTGAAGATCAAATAGTCGTCTGATGAAGACTCTGCCTGATTAGCCAGATTAGGCTGTGATGTTTTTTGGGGAGGTTTTCAGGCTTTTGAAATTGATGGCATAAAATATTCCATATTCAAAGACATCTTCATCTTTTACAGGATCTCATATTCTTCTGATTTCTATTCCTTCATCGAATTATTCCGCTTATTAGTGGATTTTCCCACTGATGAAGAGGGGTTTTCTATGGAATTCCTAGTAGAATACACAATTAGTTTCTTCAATTGCATTTGTAAAATGGCATGAGTTCGATTGCTCATTTTACTAACCATCTAATCATCATATTTCTATGAAATGTTTCTTTTGACTTCATACCACTCGCCTTCTGCCTCTAGATCTGTAGTATTATCACATGATAACTATGATGAAGAACCTTTTAGTTTTACTTGTTCCATGTCCACCATCTTTTCCAGAAGGTCATTGAAAGACAAAACACTACTGAATGGGATGCCCCAAAATCTGATGAAATGGGAAATAATTGGGATGGTCTTCATCTCCTTCCTTGTTCGGCCTTTTAGGCCTTTCTAATTGAACTAAAATATTTTTTAGAGCCGAAATGAAGTAACCTGGAACTTGTTCATTTCGGAAAGAAAAAACTTTGCTCTTTAACTCCTAAAATTATTTTTTTCTTTGATCTCTTTGTTCATCTTGAAAAAACAGCCTCTGTTTTTTATTCTCAAAATGTGGATACCTTCGATAAGATGAAGGTTTTTAAGTAGAAGCAGGTACATATGCTTGTTTAAGTTTGACTATTGTAGTCTCTACATTACTGATTCTCCTTCATGGAACTGGTGGAATTACATTAGTTGTATCCTTAGTCATTGTAAGAGAGTCTTCGATCTGCTGAGCGATCGAAGAAAGGTCTCGAAACCCTGTGGTGTATTACACAGGGATCAATGGTGTGTGTAATTCATCACACTAATTTTCGACACACATTGGAAATAGATATTCTGTAGGGAGTGCTAAGCTTAAAGAATATGTTAACCCCTTCAAAAGAGCAATGAAATCTGAAACACTTTCATTATCCCTTTGCTTAAAATTTTTAAGATCAAAAACTATTGTCTTTGGCATCATTGAGCTAAATTGAAGAAAGAATCATTGACATAGATCTTCCCACCTAGTAATTGACCGGGATAGCAATATTGTATACCAGAAAAAGGCAGGCCCTTGTAAGGACTGTAAAAAACACATGAGATTAACTACTTCTTATTGTTGAGCAGTTCCCATCATAGGATCACAATGAGAAACAAAATGTGATAAGTGTTGTTCTGGGTCTCCTGAACCATTAAAAAATGGGAATGTGGTAGTTGAAAAATTTTATTGGTGAGGAATTTCATCAACCAATTCAGAGAAGTATCTCTTTTCCGATTGAATTTATGAACGTTTTCCCACCATATCTTCCAAACAAGATGTTAATGGCTCAATTGAAGTTATTAACTTTTGAGAAACACATGTTTGAGCCTGGACCTGACCAGGTGCAATAACTAGATTATAGACAGGTGTGATGGATGGTACTGCCACTGATGGTAGCGCCACAGATTGTTGTTGCACATGACCCATAGGATTAGACATGTGAGGGTGTATTGGTAAGGGAGGATATTCTTGATCCATCTCAGTAGCTGCAAGAAGTTCCTTTGACTAACTGACTCCAGCATTCATAGGAGGAAGACTGCCTTGAAGTTTTTCTACATTAATCCTCATTAATTATTTCATTTCTTCCTCTTTTTGTGAGAACCCTTTCTCTAGTGGGAGTGATTGGCCTTCCCAAAAGGTAGGGTGTAATATATCCTGAATTTTTCCTTTCCCTTTGTTGGACGCCATTCAAAGAGGGGGAAGTTGGTTATTTGAAGGAATACCTATATTCTGGGTAAGCCATTGATTTCGTGTACACACACCTTCTTCATTTTCCTCTGTGTGTACAACCTATTGAGTAGGAACTTCATCATCTGATCCCTCTGAGTGAGCCTCATTTTCTGGAGGATCAGAAACAACATCCTTGATGACATTTATTGATGCATAATTCATTTCATCCCTTCAATCAACATTTCTATGATATTGTCTTCTTTCATGTCCTTGATGATACATTGCCTTTTGTTGAGTTGATCCCTCAGGATGTTCTTGAAGAACCATAATTTGAATGGAATCTGCTAATAATTCGGCACTACGTTATTCTTATGGATTCTTCCATAATCAAGAGATGACTGAATTTTGCTGAGGAAGAGATTGAGGAGTTGAAAAAGTCCCCAGTCCGGTAGACTAGTGTTATTCTTGATGTTCCTGCTCAACTCCTTTAATCCTATTTGTTGATTCTGAGGGTTGGATTAAAAGATTCCTCAGTCTAGAAAGTTACAGTGGTTCTTGAACTGCTACATCTGAGACATTCTTAAAATCACTCCTTATTTTTTGGACTTTAGTCTAGAAATTGGATGGATACATTAACCTACATCCACTCAAATCACCTAGCTCAAATGACCGTTGGATGATTTCTGACACATCTGTCACATGGTGATGTGGACCCTATAAATGAGAGGCATTTTCGATTCTCTAATTTGCTTGATGTGAGAGTAATTCAACAACTTGTTCTATTAATGCCTAACATTGGGAATAACTAGCTCAGGCGTGTTCTGGAGAAATCCTTTGATTACAAACAAAACCAATTTTCTATGGCTGGCCATGGGAAATAACATTACATGACACCATTTTTGGAGGGCATTGTTGACTAGAGAGTACAGTTAAATGTAGTGCTCCATGAACACCCCATCCTCTGATATGAATACCAGATGGGGCATTTGAAATTAACTGGTGAAATGTTTTTAGTGTTCCAAGGAATGAATGTTGAAGGGATCTCAACTGCTTTTCAGCCTTTGGATATCGGGAAACTGAGAGAGGTGCCAAATCAATTTGGCATTGTAACCCTTCTATTATCTTGACATGATTTTAAAATTCATCATAAGATAATATTTTTTTTCAATTGACAATGTGTTTTCCATATGTTGAGATGAATATCATGAATATAGTCTTCTATCAACATTTATGGAATATCATACTGAGAGTTAGCCAAAGGCCAAAACATGACTAGTACTTCACTATTTTCTAGTTGTTTTCTCATATTTAGCATTTCCTCTTTATCATTCAATGAAGATTCTTCTACCTGATTAGACCAAAGATGGTGCTTCTATGTTGCTTCATCAGATTCAAAAATATTGTTAGAGAATTCATTTATCAAACTAGAAGATGAATGACCCAGGGGTGGTTTGGAGAATGACCTTCACCCCGGGGTATCTTCTGGTTGAGAAAGTATTTCACCTGTCAGCTGTAATGCATCATACATGACGGGATTTACATTTGCATGTGCATCAAGATAAGAGGGCTTTCTCATTACTGCATTGTCCTTTGAAGAATTTTCTTGGAAATGAAAATTACTACTGCGGAGAGGACTTTTGCATCTATATTCATCATCATGGGGAGGACCACCATGGTGGGTTACAAAAAAAGATGGAACCTTTTTCTGCTTGGTCTTCTAGCCATGCAGAGGGTTCTCGTGGCACTCATCTGAAGATGATACTTCGATATCGAGAGAACTCTCATAAAGCAAGACTTCATAAGGAAGGGTCTGATGGAGACCTTCTGAATTTATGTTCCCACTACTGGGAAATGAGAGAGTAGAATCTTTATTTGCAACAGACAATTGTCTGAGGGCATCATGAAGTCCAGCATCAAGCAAGGCCTTATTACAGATCGGCTCTTGATTTATTGATTGTGCTGAACAAGTCTTCTTCTTAGACACATTCTTACTCATTTTGGGAACCACTTGTTGATGAATGTGGTTATTATGGGCATGTGTATGTGCCTGCTGAGGATAAATGGTCAGGTTTGGCTGATTATCTCCATTAAAAGTGGGTGTATGTTCCTGACTTGATTCTCCATATGACAAGGGGGAGTATTCCCCACAACCCTCATAGACTGGAACAGAGGTGTGTATCTATTACAGAGTGATATGTTGATGAGTCACTCAACGGGTAGGGACATATTTTTATTTTATTCCTTGTAATGCTGCTGAAACTATTATAATACACTGATAGGCATCCAGAATATGAGCAGGGATTTGCTTCTTCTCTTTCACCATCGACAAAATTTTCATGGTGTCTTCAGCTACCGGAACAGGAATATACATCCATTTTGTGCTTGGAGTTGGTGTGTATTCCTACTACTGTACTCCTTTTACTCTCAGTGAATCCATACATTACTCATGTGTGGGCAGAGAGAGTTGAGTCTGCACTAAATTTGTTGTCTCTGATTTCCGACTGACTCTCCAGATGCTACCAAATGAGACTATTGGCAGGCTTGATGAACATTAGCAAGTTTATGTACTTGCTATTTATTCTTCATCAAGTATGGTTGATGAATTTCATTCAACACAGGAAGATGAGACTGAAGACAAAATTGCTGATTGTAAACATATGTATGTCTCTTTTTATCAGTTGCCACCATATTAGATTAGTGAACATCTTTGGTTGTAGTCAGACGAGCCTACGGACTAGATGATTAGTTATAAACAAGTGTATATGCCTTCCTATAATACTCCACCGTAATTGCCTGGTGGGATTGGCGTTTTACTACCAGACGAGTCTACTGGGTAGTGACATCTTGACGGACTGGTGTATATGCTCGCTCGTTGCTTTCCAACATGTTGGATTGATGGACTTCTCCGGAGGGGATATAGATAAGAACCTACTCCCTGTTGACCATATTTCACCTCTGGTGGTTCGTCTTGCATGCTCGTGTCTAAGGGACCTGATCTGGACACCTAAAGGCGGTACCCTATTCATGTTGAGGTCTTGCTGATGCACGAGTCTAGCGGTGATTGTTGATGGGAGCATTCAGGAAGGACTCCTATCTATTTGAATTAAGGCATTGAGTGAACTTCTCAATCACCTCCCCATAATATGTGTGGGACTGGTGATTTTGTTCTAGGAATAATGACCCAAAATTGTTGGAAATGGTGGTTGGAACCACCTGCTTCTTGATCACTGGTCGTCGCTATCCAGACATCCAAGGTAAATTATTTACTTGCAGGGCTTGTCGAGTGGAATCAAGAGTCAGAATGGTACCGTGTTGATGGTCTTAATTAACCCGTGCATTTGAAACCCATTGTTGAAGACACTGAGTAGGTGATGTTATCCTCATAGTGGACAAGGATCTAGAAGGAGTGGCAGAAGATGTATTCATAGGTGTGAACTTTAGAGAAGCCATTTTTGTAACGCAGAGATATCTTGGAAATGAGTGCATGTTTGATATAACATACATAACCAAGATAATTTCGGTCACTACTTATTTTGGATGAGCACATATTTTTTTGATTGTTTTGTTAGCCCTCGCGTTGAGTTTAATAGGTTCCTATCAAAAAAGTAAAAAACAATTTAACGTTGTTTAGGATTCACGTCGAGTTCACCATTTTTTGTTTCCTATGGAAATGGGGATGAACAAGTATGTATAAGGTTCAAACATTCCAATCGGTTTCTAATTGTTTTTTTGTTGAATAGGAAACATCCAGTGATTCTATATCTTTTTGGACCAACATTCCAATGGTTGGTTCTCATTAGTTGTGGACCAATGAGGTTTAAGAATTTGCATTGGTCGAGAGGATAGGAGGTCAGAATCATCACACCTGTTTGGGGGGAATTATTGTCTACTCTAGGACATTATTATATATTTGACTTATGTTCGTGAATCCTTATTAAATTACCAAGTATGAAAATGGGCTTTCCTTTAGATTTTACAATCAATGATTAATATTTATGAAATTTCGAGAATCCATTATATGTATTTGAGGTTCTTCATCGATTGAGAATCATCTGTATTTGATAGATATTCTTAGTCAATGGAATCCTTCAACACATTAAATAGAAATCTATTGGTCATTATGATAGACATACTAGTTTTAAAGACACTCAGTGGGGCACTAGAAGTTTATTGTCGTTCATAAGGACATGGATTATTTCAATGTTGGGATCGTACCTGTAGATGGGTAACCTACATATCCTTATTAGAAAAGGAATCATAAGCCACGTAGTTCGAGTATTAATATATAGTTCAATGTCATATTGGACAGATGAGAATTAATTGGTGATGGGCTTGATCCTTAGAAAGGCTTCCTATGTACACTACTTTTAAGGAAGAGATCAATGGTCGTGTAGTTCGAGAATTATGTGTGAGGTTTATGTTGGATTAATAGATCAAATAAAGTTTCCATAATTACTTGTACGGTCTAAGCTCACGTGAGTCATGCATGGTGTGATAAACAAGTGGTATGAGTAAATCTTCACGATTGTGCCATGAAAGATGAAATCATAAGAAATAATTTGGGGATTACTTATGTAAGACTACCCAAGGTAGATGAGGATTGAGATTTAATTCAGGGAAGAAACCTAGGAACAAGGACCATAAAGTTATATGTGATTTATGGAGATTTGGATACTTAACATAGGGCTTACTCCTGAGAAGGATGCCCAAATTAGTGGGATCATATGATTTTCTTTTCATTCTGAGAATAAAGTCTAAATCGAATGAAATTATGAATGGGGATTATTCTTGAAAAGGAGTCCCAGGTTAATGGGAACTTGTGACTGGGGCTTACTCCTAAAAAGGAGGCCCAGGTTAAGAGAAATTATGATTGGGGCTTAATCCTAAGGAGGATGACCAAATTTGGGAACATGGGGCTTACTCTGAAGGACGACACCCATATTTGAAGATCTTCTCATCTTAAAGGATGAGTATGAATGAATGAAATATCTAACCTTAGTGACATAAAGATATGTAAATCAATAGGTTTTGAGAGTTGTTCCACTGAATTCCTTTCAAATAAGGAATCCAAAAAAGGAACCCTTCCATAAATGGAATTAAAGATGATTTTGAAGGATAAATATTGAAGAGGAGAGGTGGATTTTAAGAAAAGTGTTGAATAGGTAGGAGGGGCACCCAAAAAGAGGCAGGCGTGGAAGTCATGTTTGGGCGTGCAAGTCCTGGTCGCACAAGTATACTTGTCTGACACATTTGTACTTGGGAGATGCTTAACCCATAAGGTAATACCTGGGAGAGGCATGTCTGAAGCCCTTAGTATTATCCATATAGGATTCCTAAATTTTGGCGCGCAAGTTTCTTCATTTCCCTTAAGGGTTTGACATTTAGGTGCGCAAGTGTTAATGAATTTCAACACTGATTCCTTATTTTCCCCCTTTAGATCTTTTATTCGAGGTAAGAAATTATCTTATAATAGTTCATGATACTTCAAGTAGACACTAGGGCTCCGAGATCTTAAATATAACTTTTGTATTTTTTGTTTTTTGAAATGGGGGGCCCACACGGAGTATTTATAGGCCATTGAGGACCTTGGGTGAAAATAGAATAGGGCGCAAAGGTCACATGCGTGACCAAAGTGTGGCACTAAAGAATACATGCATGATCCATGTTTAAAGAAATCATTGTTCATGCCTTTGTAAATTTTTTATGTTCTTCAAAGGAAGAATCTCTTTGTGCATAATGTATTCCCCTTTTCCATTTGTTAGACTCTGTGATGGAAAGGAGCATCAACAATATACTGAAAAAGGAAAAAATTTATATATTATCCTAAACAACATGGCTATCCTTATAAAATCTTCACATCTATTAAAAAAATAAACTATATCACATCTACCCCACAACAATTATATATCTTCAATAAATATGTCCAAATAAAATCAATATCATTTCTAGGATTTATTGGAACTAAAATAAATAGGGAAAACATAATTTATATGTGCATCAAACATAACTATGATGGTATATAATAATGTACCATCATAAATAGAAATATACAATGAGGAATTCCTTAAACAAAAAATGGATTCATGTGATCTATAGATTGATGAATAAATAGGTTTCATGGATCATTTTTATATTCAGGATTCTCATTAATAATTTCCATCCAGTGAGAAAATATTTTTGGGTGATGAAATTTCCCATATCAAATTCTTGTATATTCATTAAATGTAATTTAAATTTTAGTATCCTAAATTCTATATGACTATCAGAAATTATAAATATTATAATATACAATAATAATTTTGAAGGGTATTATTCATCTTTCTTTTATTGTTGCATGGCATACATAAGAAATTTATGTGTTTATCATTGTGTAGAAATATACATTCATTCAAATGGGAACATATTCTTTTTAATATATATTTAAAGAACATTAATTATTGTGTGTGATTTATTCAAAAACGATCTCATAATCTTTTATTAGTATATCATTCAAGAAAAAAAGTAGTTCTGTAAAGTTGTATTCACTTTATTCATTTCCGGTATTAAAATTTTATAGCCACAATATGGTTGAAAATTTTTATATTTATTACAAATAACATAAATTGGAATCATTACAGAACTCTATAAATTCCCAAATATCTTTGGACAATCATAAAGGTCATATTCAACTATCTATTTCATTTCCTCAATAAATTCTACTACATCATTTAAAACTATACTCAAAAAAGATAATCAATAAATCATACTATTATTCCAAACAGTATCTATATTAATTTATTCCCCATGTTAAGTCTAATATTTGTTTGTTTGGTATATTACTTGAATGATGAACTGTTCTTCCAATTTTTTTTCACAAATTCATATTGAATATTAATTATGTGAACATGAAAAAGTGATTCATGAAGGATAATTTCCACACTCCTTTCTAACATTATAAAATATTTAACCTCATTATCATCTTCATTTTTCATATTATAGACATCCATATATTTCTTATACATATTACTCATATTATATTAAATAGTATTTATACATAACTAAAAAATATATACATAAAATCTTTGTATATAATGTATAATTTCTACAACAACAAATTATATAAAGTGTGACTATAAAAATATACCTATGCATTATAAAAATCACATATATAAGTGATATATACAAATAAAGGTAAATATTTTTATTTATAATAAATTTTAAAATATATACATATAATAAATGTAATATATATAAATATAATGTTATATAATTTATAAGTATACATAGATATGTCAGAAAATTTATTATTTTTGTGTAAATTTATTATTATGAATTTGTTATTAAACATATATATATATATATAGAAATTCATGCATATACATTTACATTGTGAGGGTGATGTAGTCCCCTAGTCCCCCTTTCTCTCCTGAATATATGTAATATTAGCTTCTTATTTCATCCTTTAATGGAATTGTTGATGGTATTTCACTAAATTGGTCGTATGATGCTTCCCCATTATCTATTAACATTTCATCTTTGGTAGTGTTGTTATTCCCATTATAATATCTATTTTTTATTTTTCTATAATGATTATTAATTTTTTTTCGATTCCATTCCCACTTCATATATCAATATTGTGCTTCATTTTTATTGTTGGTTCCTTCCATGTGATAGGGTTGTTTCTTGTCATAGTTGGTAGTTGTAGGCATTGAAACTCCCTAAAAAAAACTCTCTAAATCCCCAATCATGTTTTGACCATATCATGTTCTTCACGTTGGTTCATTATGATGTTTATGATATGAAGCAAACTATATTTTATGGTTTATCCTATGTGTAGTTTTGTTTTATTTTTTAAGCATTTTAGTTTTCTAAATAGCCTTCCATCCTCCTATACCACCTATGATCTTCGTTTTTGAGCTATCACTGAAGAACCCATCTTGATCTAGTGTGTTGTGGTTCGTTAATGTTTAGGATGGTGATAGTGGGAATGCTCGATGAATGTTTTTTGGGGGGTTATATGCACTTCCTTTGTGTTCCAACC
Organism: Viscum album; assembly: GCA_963277665.1. NCBI lineage: Eukaryota > Viridiplantae > Streptophyta > Magnoliopsida > Santalales > Viscaceae > Viscum > Viscum album. Next base: position 1,700,271,667 of record OY728141.1, on the reverse strand, counting down.
TCTAAAGGGTTACCCCAAGGATGTAAGTCAATTCTTTCATGGGATTATTTTATTACTTCAACCCATCAACACAGTCCAATTTAGGGATACAAAATGGAGGTGACATTTCCAAGGTGTTCTCCCCAAATGTTGGCAATACGTTTTCTATAGAGATATTCCATTTATGAAGCTGATTCATATTGGTTTTTTTGTAATGGTGATGTTTCGATGGGATACATGGACTCTTGATTTTACTTGATATAATCTATTAGTGGAGTTATTATTTCTTGTCATTTTTCATTGTGTTTTGTTTGGAAAGACTAGTAATAATTGGGTTTGTTGGGTTTATATGAAGGAATGTCAATAGTGATGCTTCTGATGTTAGGAATAACCTATGGTGATGTGATGACATGTGATGATAATGATTGTCTTGGATTAAATTGTAGTGATAATGGAGTTTTGATATTTCTGATCACTGTAAGATGATAAATTCTACTACTGTCCATTGGTGGTTTCTGATTTTTATTTTCTTTTCTAATTGGGGTGAATGTTGTCTAGTGTGATTATTCATTGGAATATATAATTGGATTGTTTTGAAGTTTTTTCATTTATTGGTGATTCTTGTTCTTTTGGTGGGATATGTTTATTATGGTGATGGTGTGTGGGGATTGAGTTAGAGGTTTGTGTTGGTGATGGGATGGCCGAAATTCTTTAAATGAGGTAGTTAGTTATTTTTTTGACATATGAATTGAGGAATACTATGTATAGAAGCACATCCCAATATTTTTATTTGAATTTTAAAATTGTAATGTAGAATGATAGTTTCATATTAATTTTTATGGAGTTTTTTTTGAACATGATCATGTTTCATATGTGGTTATCTCTTATCATAAAATTCGATTTTCCAAAACACAAAAAATTGATTTTGAAGACAAATTCATGGGTGTGTACAATAAAATATTATTCGAAGTATAAACTATAAATTTGATGAATATTCATTAACATTATAAGTAATAAATAAATTATGTATACAAAAAATACATATAAATAAAAATGACATATCAACTATTTTTATATATGTGTTTATTTATATAAAAATATATAAATTTATATTTATATATATAAATACAAAAAAAAGAGAGGAACATAAATATATATACGCCTATAAAAATTGATGGAACACATATATATACATATATTATTTATCTATTTTTATATAAAAAATATATATATTTTTATATAATATTATATGAAGAAGAACCCAAAAAAATAGGATTGAATAAATTGGATTATAAATATAAAAATTTATATATTGTAGAGTCTTATTTTATTGAACTGGGCTAAAAATATGAAATATTTTTTTACTTTTTCATTTACTGGACGGTTTAGTTTTAGAACCATGCTTCGGGATGAAAATATGTGAGTTGGGACTATTTAATGTGTTGATACTGGGCTTGGGTAAATTCTTAAGGAGTTTCCCAGGAAGTTTGATGGGTTATTGGGAGCACCAGACCCAAAAACTCAATTTTAAAATTGGTTTTAAAGGGCACACAGTTTGTATATAAATTCTGAATCCCATTGTAGTGACCATGAATCATGATATTGGCGAGGTAGTGGTATATTCTAGGGTTTTTCACGGTTAGTCAAACCATGTGGGATAGCTGTGTGTGGTAATCCCAGTACTGAGTAAATGAAGCATTGGATGCACATGATTTGTCAAAAATGTTCAAGTCAAACTTTGTGATTTACTCAGATTTAAATTTGGGGGTTATTATTTGATTAATATTATTGTTAAAAACAATGTAATTAAATTGTTTTGAAACAGATAATTTCATTAATTAAATTATGTCAAATATATTTTAATTAAATGATGTTATAATGGGGAGTTTATGTTTTATCAATTAATTGTTTAATTAAATGATAATAATAATAATTATGTAATTATTACTATTATTATTTTATTAATTATTATAGTATTTTAGGGTTTATTTTATTATTATAGAGGATCAATGTAGAAGGAAAAATCCTCTCTTCCTCCCTACGTGGTGAAGCTAGATGCACTATCTCCTGCTCCCACATATTGCAGTGTGTGCCACCACATTCTTTAGCTCCCTCTACATGTACCCATCTCCTCCAATTTTCATCATAGAATATGATTACTGTAGTTATTTAGGGCCTTCGTGATGCATTTAATTCTTCTCATCATCCATATAAGCTCTCCGTCCTAAGGTTTATGTTATGATGAAACCCTAGGTTCAGTTATATTTCAATTTATTTGATTATTCTGGTTATAGGTGTAGAATATAATGTCTCAGGACCATTCATCTATATGCTGATGACTTTCAGTGAAGGAGAGGTTGTTTTACTTGATTTAGTCCACCTTAGTCAAATTTGGGTAAGGTCATACAACAAATAATTGGTATTTCACCCATTAAATTAGGTTCTTTTGGGTCATATGAGTTCTGTATAATTAATTATATTTGCATTGGTCCATACTGCACTAATTTTGGGTACCTGATATTATTTTAGGTTCTTATGTTCAATTACAGGTGTGCCCCTTCATTTTTTTAATTATGTGTATGTGAAAAAATTATTGTTTGAGTTAGAAAGCATTTTCTTGTCCAATTCATGTAGTTAGAATCTTAAAACATTCTTTAGTTTGAAAAATGTAGTAGTTTTCTATTTACTGCTTTTGATAAATTTTCCTGCATGACCTAAAATGAAATTTGTACTATATTGAGGGTTTTTTTGAATACCAAATCATGTTATTGTAATAAAAACACCTCTATTATTGGTGTTTTTCATTCAAGATAAAAACATATTAAGAAAACTGATATGGTTGTTTAGCTTTCAAATATGTGTTTTCATATGATTTCCATGTAAGAGGGAGTTGTTTAAATAGTATTGATGCATTTTACTTAGCTAGGAGATATAATCCCTCCTTTTCATGTATTCACAGTTGAATAAAATTATTCTATTGAACCAATATGGGTTAAATGGGTCATTATACCCATGTGATAACACTTAAATGTAGGTGTCCTAATTTATTAATATGATTATCATAATTTTTTTGGTATAAGAATTTTGTTGGAATGAGATATTTTATTTGAATTTGAAACAAATAATTGAATTAAATAATGTGGTTAATTAATTAATTTTAATAGTTGTGTTATTGTGGGATTCCGGGAATTTTTTATAATATATATAATTGTGAGAATTAATTAATATGGGGTTGAGATGGTTGAGTTGTTTATTTAAAAGAAAAATAAGAATAATTAATTGGTGAATTAGTTAACAATGTAAATAATCGATAATTTAGGATAATTAAATAATGAGTTAGTTTATAGGTGTTCATTTTTTGATCAACAGTAATTTATTGGTTAATTAATTAATGATTTTTGAGATTTTGAATTGTAAATTAATTGATGAATTAAATAACATGAAATTAATGTTTCTAATTAGTTGATGAAATAATTAACATACTTGATTAATATATTTATTAATTAATTAATTAATGATATTTTTGGTGTTAGACCTATAATTCTGCACCAATGGGATTTAGAATGTTGTACATGGTGTTCTAAACTAATAATATATGTATGTGAACCGGATTTTGGGTGTTAGACGTGACATTATACACTAATGGATTTTTTGGTGTTAGACATGGTTTTTTTCACCAATGGGATTTTTGGTTTTAGACTTGACATTCTGCACCAATGGGATTTTTTGTGTTAGATATGGTGTTCTTCACTAATGATATAATGTGTTTGACATGGAATTCCACACTAGTAATATAAATAACTGAACAATATTTTGGGTGTTAAACATATATTTGTTCACTAATGTGATTTGGGAGCAAGATGTGGTGTTCTACATTGATACAAATGATGAAAATAAATTGTTTATTGAATAAGAGACACAGATTAAGAATGTGCCTATGTGGTTGAATGATGAATATTAAATAATGTCATAATTTGTTTATTTATGAATTATAAATTTCAATATATATATACTTTTCATAATTTTATCTCAACTATGAGATAAAGAAGGTATCGTTATCAGGTGTCGCTAAGGTTCATGGATAGGTTATTGTTTATTAATTAAATTTTTTTCTAAGTTCTCTAGACATGTACACTATTTAATAATTAATAATTGCATAGTGTGGACTACATACTAGTGGTTCCAACCTACTGAGATTTATATCTCACACCCTACTCGCACAACCATTATAGTTGGTGTAACTCCCCTACCCCAGCTACCTAGAGTCGGTGCATTACTTCGTAACATTGAAATGATCACAAAAGATCAGGTCTCGAAAGACCGATTAGTTTAGTAGCCTTGGAAACACTAGATAAATTCATAAATGTTACATTACATCATAAAGTGAAAAACTAATAACAAAGTCTTCATAGTCCACCCTCATATCCTCTTCTGACTATCCCTACAGGTCATTCATAAAATACTTCTTCACATCCTGGAAAATATTAAAATATTGAAAGGGGTGAGCTCAGATGCTCAGTAAGGATAACAACATAGTAGAAGCCTTCACAAATAAACATTAACATTTAAGGCAATGTATAACTAAAACAAAAGCCTTTTAATCTTGAACTTTAGCATAATATGGAAAAAGTAAAATGATATAATGCCATTTAATTACTCACATGGATATTCTACTAGTGGAATAATCACATGAAATATCATTAACCACTTTCATAATGATGGAATGCATAATACCAGACTATCATAACCGCATACCAAGGCCTCGTGCCAAGACCCCAAATAAGATTTTGTCAAAGCCTCGTGCCAAGACCACAAATAAGACTTTGTCAAGGCCTCGTGCCAATACACTAGTTTGTCTCATGAGACCTACCGATGCATCGAGGAGTTATAGCGGGCTCCACCCGTCACTTATTAAGTCTAATGCATTCCTCATATGAATAGGATTAAACATATCATAAACAATAACATAATCGTATCACATAAAACATGCATAAAGGAAACATAAAATTTCCACATTTCAATCACAAGATATCAATACAACACATTGATATAATAAAAACACATTCAAAACCATTTTCAATACCAAAATAAAAGAAAGGTAAAACATGGTATTTATTTTTCTTTTAAAAAAATGTATGGCTTGTAAAAGAAGCAGAAACTCAAATAATGGTCACGGCGGCGGAGAAGTCGTTGTCGCCGCATACGTACGACAAAAACATTCCCTTTTTTCGTTTAGTAAATCCTTCGTATAAAAAGATTCCTTTTCAATAAATGTAAAAGTCAAAGGGGTTTATACACCGTTTAAAATAAAGTTGTGTATAAAACCAAATATGCCTCAATGAAAATAGATTGAGACGAAGTCCTTTACAAAGATAATTTTTTAAATAAAATAGATATATTTTGTTTAATCACTATAATTACACATAAATAAAGTAAAACTACAAGATAGGACATAATAATATCATGACGTAATTTGAAAGTAGGAGATTAACCCAAAGAATGGAAATTGGGTTAAGAAGTTCCCTTACCTTGCGTCTTGTCCTGACTCGACCATTCTTTAACCTCCTAAATAATAAACTAGAGTTAATTTCTATTTACATAAGAACCTTTTTCATGTTCATTATTCCTTTTATATCCCTTATTACCATGTCATGAACATTATGTAATTATTAAAGTTTATAAAGGTCATTTTGTCGATCTTAGGTACTTGAGTCAAAAATAATATTCTTATAATTACAAGTTGTTCATGTGGTGATATATCCATTATATACAGAATTATATTCATGATATAGATATCATATATCTTATATATATCCAGTATATACATGCATTTATAATATTCCATAACGTTTAGAGGTAAGAAATGAAATGCACCGTTCATGGAGACGGTAAGCCGTACGTACGCATGAACGCTACTTTCATTTCTATTTCTTATTTAATGAAATCATAATGATATAAAGGTATATTATAATTCCAGTATAAAATAATATATAATATCATTTAATCCATCCTTTATACATCCCACATATGGTATTAACGATTCAAATCACTTTGAGGGGGCGGTAGTCCGCAATTCCTAAAATGAAAATATCACGTTTACCCATAATGGAAATAATAAAGGTATGAAAAAAATGAAAAATACAGAACCTTAAGTAAAACAAAAACATATTATATATCATTTATAAATAGATTGACATCTTAATTTCCACATTTGAAAGTGTTTTATGAGTGTTGAACAATCATCGTTTCGTGAGGCAGAAATTCTCCATCCACAGAAACCGTATGATCTTTAACCATTAGATGTAGGTTTGTGTAATTGTAGATCTAATCCTTATTATAACAACATACTAGTATATTGAGGATACTGGTGTTGTTACAAAAGAAATGAATTAAAAGAGTTTATGGGGTTGGAGAAGCAAAATAAAAAAAAATAACATAAGAGATGACATTACCTTAAAATTGGGTAACTCTTTTGATTTGAGCCAAAGGCTTCCTTGGGAAGAGTTATGCCCAAAGTGAGGCTTATAAAAGTAATAGGGGGATGTTGGGAGAGTATTTGGGCAGAGTTTGGCCGAGCCAAATGGTTTTAAAGTGTGAATGTGGTGGTATAGGTGAGGGCCTTTTATAAGAGGAGAGAAGGGGCACTCTTGGAAAGTAAGGAAATTTTACATTATTATACAATGCTTTTCGGATTATAAAGGTCCCACACTTATATAATTCGTGGCTAAGGAGATAAGGGTTCGCAATATACCCATCCAATAGTCTTTGTACAAGTGTAATCCTTGGATTTTACATAATCTTTTCATTTTATTAAAATCGTTAAATAATGAGGTCATCGCTGCATCATAATGATGTCATAAAAATTTTTATTTCATTAATTTATAAAATTTATAAAAAAATACTATGATTTAGGAAATCTTTTTTGATTTCCAATGACTATTTATATTCAAAAATATGACTTGTATAACCTCATGTAAAAATTGTTTTAGTAAAACATTTCATGTTTGTGTCATTTTTTACTTTGACATTGAAAAAAGGTATTTATGTCATTTTCCAACTAAAGTGGCTACATGGGGTCCCCAAGTTGACCCATGGATTTTATTGGTCGGCCATGGCACATCCAATGAGGGTAGGACATGTGTCAATCTCTTCTCATATTATTAAAACATTATTTTTACGTTAAACAACACTAATTACCTCTAATCGCGATTAAGAACATAAAAGTTACTATTCACCAAAAATTATTTTAATCTCATTGAACCACATTTTACTTCTTAATAACAACCATGTATGTCGGATTTTTGAAAATCAAAACACAGAAGTGGTAATATTTCGAAAAATCAGTTATTTAACTACCACTTAGTGGTTTCACAATTCATCAAAAATTGAAGTTTTTCAGAACAATGCCAAAATTTCACCCTAAGCTATAATTGATATTCTGAATTCAAAAATAATTTCTATTTTACAAAATTCCAAACATATAAGTTGCATTAATTAATTTTATAATTAATTCTCGCCATCACAACAAATAGTGTGTTTTTAAGAAACAATATATATCAAAAGATTATCAATTGTTTATGTCCAATTTCAAAGTGAAATTAATTATAATGAACACCATCGGATAAAATGGTAAAAATATATTCTAATTATAATTTAAAACTACTCAGTAGTATAACTTAACACTATAAATGATTTTGATCAAAAAAGTTGTTTTAAGTATTTTTCACTATTCATAAAAAATTGGATGTTCTCAGAAAATTACAAAAAATTCAACTTTGGATAATTTTGGTATTATGAATACAAAAAATAAAGTCCATTTTGAAATATAAAATTTCTATAATTTTAAAAAGTGGGTATTACTATTCATAATGGCTATTTTGATTGGTTTTGGCGTGTGTTAGAACTCGAAGCTGCGTACAATACACACTACTGTATTATTCAAAGAGATATGTACCGTGAAAGCTTGGGGGGTTACATTCTCCCCTCCTTCAAATAATTCCATCCTCGAAATTTCAAATAATATCACTGTATAAAAAGACTCGAGTGATTCTTCATCATAAGTTCCTCGGGTTCCCACGTTGCCTCCTCCATTTTGTGGTTTTTCCATAGAACTTTAACCAGACGAGTCGTCTGGTTTCTCAGCACTTGTTCTCTTGTATCAATAATCCTGACGGGTTCTTCACAATAAGACAGATCGGGTTCCAGTACTATTTCCTCATATGTGAGTACATGTGTTGGGTCGGGCATGTATTTTCTCAACAGTGATACGTGGAATACATCATGAACTTTGGAGAGACTTGGCGGCATTTCCAAACGGTAAGCTACAACCCCAATTCGTTCTAGAATTTCGAAGGGTCCGATGTACCTGGGACTCAATTTACCCTTCTTACCGAAATGTATAACTCCCTTCCATGGTGATACCTTCAAGAAAACATGATCTCCTGCCTGAAACTCCAAATCCTTCCTTCGATTGTCAGCATAGCTCTTCTGCCTACTTTGAGATTCTTTGAGGTTGTTTTGGATTACCTTCACCTTTTCCATCATTTCCTCCACCAGTTCTGGGCCTACAAGTTTTCTTTCACCAACGTCATCCCAACAGGTTAGTGTGCGATATCTCTTTCCATATAACGCTTCATATGGTGACATCTGAATACTTGAATGGAAGCTATTGTTATAGGAAAATTCTACCAGAGGTAAATATTGATCCCACATTCCTTGAAAGTCATGTGAGACTGATATCAACATGTCTTATAAGGTTTTAATAGTTATTTCTGATTGTCCGTCTATTTAAGGGTGGTAAGCAGTGCTCAAACGAAGTTCAGTATCCAAGGCCTTCTGAAAAATTTTCCACAATCTTGATGTAAAGCGGGGATCACGATCTAAGACAACCGACAGGGGTACTCCATGAAGTCTTAAAACATCATTAATATATAGTCTATCTAGACATTCAAGTGGCAGATCTTCCCTTATAGCAAGATAATGTGATGACTTGGTGAGACGATCAACAATGACCCATATTGCGTCATACCTTCTAGGGGTCTTTGGTAGTCCCATGAAAATGTCCATCGTAATATTATCCCATTTCCACTCAGGTATGGGAAGAGTTTGCAATACTCCACCAGGATGTTGCCTTCCAGCTTTAACCTGTTGGAAAACCATACATCTTGACACAAAATCGGCAATCTCCCTTTTCATGTTTTCCCACCAAAAATTTCCCTTTAAATCTCTATACATTTTACTGCTCCTATGGTGTATAGAGAAATTGGAACTATGAGCATCATCCAACAATTCCCTCTTTAAATCAGGTATATCGGGAACACAAAGTCTCCTCCCAAATTTAAAAATTCCATCTTCATAAACAAAGTCACTCAACTGACCATCATTCACACCTTTAATCTTCTTTTTCAACACTTCATCATCAGACTGAGAACTCTTTATCCTTTCTAGTAAAGATGGTTTGGCAACCATCTGAAAAAGATTTTATGTTTCACCCTCCATGGTGATTCCCATATCCATCGTTACTAGATCCATTAAAATAGGATCCCTTTCAACTCTCATCATGTTCAAAACTCCATGATCTTTCCTACTCAAAGCATCTGCAACCTTATTTGCCTTCCCTGGGTGGTAGTGTATCGTGCAATCATAATACTTGATTAGTTCAAGCCATCGTCTTTACCTCATGTTGCGTTCTTTTGATGAGAAAATATATTTCAAACTCTTATGATCGGTATATATCTCACATTTTTCACAATAGAGATAATGTCTCCACATCTTCAGGGCAAAGATTACAGCAGCTAACTCAAGATCATGAGTAGGATAGTTCTGCTCATGAATTTTCAGTTGTCGTGATGCATAAGCAATAACCCTATCATTCTGCATAAGGACACAACCAAGTCCTTTCATTGATTCATCACTATAAATAAAGAACCCATCATTCCCTGATGGTAGAGTCAATATAGGAGCATTGACTAATCTTCTATTCAGTTCATCAAAACATTCCTCATGCTCTTTTTTCCAGACAAACTTAACCCCTTTACGTGTGAGCTTCGTCAATGGGTTAGACAATCGGGCAAAATTCTGGACAAAACGTTGATAATAACCTGCCAAACCAATAAAACTGCGTACCTCAGTTATACTCGTCAGTGCTGGCCATTCTTGGATTGCCTTGGTTTTAGAAGGATCAACAGAAATTCCATCCTTAGAGACAATGTGGCCAAGAAAAGAAATCTCTTGAAGCCAGAATTCACACTTGCTAAACTTCCCATATAATTCGTGGCTTCTATGAGTCTTCAAGATAATGCGCTAGTGATTTTCATGATCTTCATAGCTTTTGGAGTACACCAAGATGTCATCAATAAATACCACCACAAAATCATCTAGATATTCCTTGAAAACTCTATTCATTAGATCCATGAATACAAGAGGTTCATTAGTCAATCCAAAAGGCATTACCGTAAACTCGTAATGCCTGTACCTTGTTCGAAATGCTGTCTTCGGAATGTCTTCCTTCTTCACACACAATTGATGGTATCCAGATCGAAGGTCAATCTTTGAAATGTATTGAGCTCCATGCAATTGGTCAAATAAATCATCAATGCGAGGTAGGGGATACTTGTTCTTTATTTTTATAGCATTGATCTCCATGTAGTCAACGCACAACCTCATAGATCCAACTTTCTTCTTAACAAAAAGGACAGGGGCTCCCCATGGAGAAAAACTAGGGAGAATAAATCCCTTATTACTCAATTCCTCTAGTTGTTTCTTTAGTTCAATTAATTCCACGGTGGCCATCCTATAAGGGGTCTTTGATATAGGCCTTGATCTAGGAATTAATTCAATGGAAAACTCAACTTCTCGTTCTGGAGGATGTCCAGGTAAATCTTCCGAAAACACATATTCATATTCTTTCACAATAGGTACATCCTTTATTTGATCATTACTTCCCTCAACCTCAGTTATTTCATTCTCTTCCACCCTAATAATTGAATTTAGGTGAGATACTGGTGGTGGATCTAAATAAGAATTAGGTGGTGACGATTTTGCTCTAAAAATAAGGTGTTCCTTATCATCAACATCAAAAATTGTAACCAACTTCTTCTTACAATAAATCATTGCATCATAGTCCGAATTCCAATCCATACCGAGGATTATATCAAACTCAATCATAGGTATTACAATGAGATCAGTGGATAATTAACAGTTATGTGCTCTAATGGGGACTGATTCACAAAATATTGTTGCAATAATACTTCCCTTAGGAGTTTTGACTGACAATTTTCATGTTAAATCAAATTGGAAATATCTAATTTTCATAGAAAAATGGGAAGATATGAAACAATGTGATGATCCAGAATCAAATAATGCATTTTCTAAACATGAGGAAACCATTAAATTACCTGCCACCACGTCTTTCAGAGCTTCAACCTCAGCAGTATTGATAGAATAAGCTTGGCCTTGATCCCTTGGCCTCTTCTGAGGTAAGTTCCCCTGACGCTTAGGAAATTCATTTGCATAATGTCCCATATATCTACAATTATAGCATTTTACATTGACAGCTACTTTCTTTCACTTGCAATCATGAGTTTGGTGGCCTTTTTCACCACACTTGTAACAGACTCCCATTACCTTCAAGCAAGTACCTGGGTGTTTCTTTCCAAATTTACTGCAAGACTGATATTCAACTCTTCCCTTCTTCCCCTTATTTCCATTTCCAGATTGATCAGAAGATCTCTTCTTTTCTTGCTTTGCTTTAAAGACATAAGTCTTAGAGAATTCATTTTCCGTCTTGATAGCACACGAGACTATATCTTCATATGTTGAGAATGATTGTGATACTAGAGCTCGACGGAGAAATGGTTTTAACCCATCAAAGAAACGATCAATCTTACTTCTCGGGTTACGTATATAATCTGCAGCATGCCTCGCTAACCTTGTAATGTTAGCCTCATAATTTGCGACATTCTCATCCTCCTTCTTCCTCAGACTCATAAATTGCCTTTCCATATCAGCTCGATCGTCATGTGGAATGTATATTTCTAAGAAAATCTCTTTGAGCTATCTCCATTCCATACATGATTATTCTTCATCTTCCTTTGTATTTTGAATCAATGACCACCATTGATCAGCATCTCCAGTGAGGCGGTAAACTGCCATGATAACCTTCTCCCTTTCGCTACTCCCCAAGGAATGGAATATTTTCTCTAAGGTGTTTATCCATTGATCAGATACTAATGGATTTGTACCCCCATTAAATGTGGGTGGTTGTTGCCTCATGAAGCGGTCTAACATTGATCCTCCACATTGCGGATCAGGGTGCTCCATACGAGTAAGGTTATTATTCATAACATGAGTGAGTTGTCCCAGTATGGTAATAAGTTGATCAGCACCAGTTGCCTCTCCAGCACCACAATAATTATCTTGAGCAGGAGGAAAATACCTACACGGAGTGCGTGCATTGATACGGTTTCCATTCCTTCCACTAGGTGCCATTTCTAAACAATGGCATAAACTATATTAGTTTATGAATCAAAATAAATAATTCCATACTTGTAAGATACATAACCTAAATTGAACTATTTATGGATATAATCCATAAAAATGTTTTCTTTAAGGATGTATATACTCATAAGACTTCATAGTGGTTTATAAAGAAAATGAGAATTATCCAAAGCATATCCCCCAGGAGTGTCGTAACCAAGAGTGCAGCGAGGCCCGTTGTCGTGCACCAGTTCCCGTTCGAGTATAGCTCAAAGCGGTGTTTTCGGGTTTTACCCCTAGGTACATCTGTGCCAGAGCCGCCTCTACCTGCTTGTATCCAGACAGGGATGTATTACTCAGAAAACTCACAAAATCTCTACAATACCAAAATTCTAGGATGTTCTTCTATACTAATCCTCAAAGTCTATCTTCGGGCTATGTGCTCTAATCCAAGTTTATCTAAATCTAGCTTCCAATGTTAGTACTAAACTGCCTCTGATACCAACTGTAACGCCCTAACCCCAGCTACCCAGAGTCGGTGCATTACTTCATAACATTGGAATGATCACAAAAGATCAAGTCCCGAAAGATAGATTAGTTTAGTAGCCTTGGAAATACTAGATACATTCATAAATGTTACATTACATCATAAAGTGAAAAACTAATAACAAAGTCTTCATAGTCCACACTCATATCCTCTTCTGACTATCCATGCAGGTCATTCATAAAATACTTCTTCACATCCTGGAAAATATTAAAACATTGAAAGGGGTGAGCTAAGATGGTCAGTAAGGATAACAACATAGCGGAAGCTTTCATAAATAAACATTAACATTTAAGGCAATGTATAACTAAAACAAAAGACTTTTAAACTTGAACTATAGCATAATATGGAAAAAGTAAAATGAAATAATTCCATTTACTTACTCACATGAATATTCTACTAGTCGAATAATCACATGAAATATCATTAACCACTTTCATAATGATGGAATACATAATGCCAGACTATCATAACCGCGTAGCCAAGGCCTCGTTCCAAGACCATAAATAAGTTTTTTTCAAGGCCTCGTGCCAAGACACTAGTTTTTCTCATGAGACCTACCGATGCATCGAGGAGCTATAGCGGGCTCCACCCGTCACTTATTAAGTCCAATGCATTCCTCATATGAATAGGTTTAAACATATCCTAAACCATAACATAATCGTATCACATAATACATGCATAAAGGAAACCTAAAATTTCCACATTTCCATCACAAGATATCAATACAACACATTGATATAATAAAAACACTTTCAAAACCATTTTCAATACCAAAATAAAAGAAAGGTAAAACATGGTATTTATTTTTCTTTTAAAAAAATGTATGGCTTGTAAAAGAAACTGAAACTCAAATAATGGTCACGGCGGCGGAGAAGTCGTTGTCGCCGCATACGTACAACAAAAACATTCCCTTTTTTCATTTAGTAAATGCTTCGTATAAAAAGATTCCTTTTGAATAAACGTAAAAGTTAAAGGGGTTTATACACCGTATAAAAGAAAGTTGTGTATAAAACCAAATATGCCTCAATGAAAGGAGATTGAGACGAAGTCCTTTACAAAGATAAATTTTTAAATAAAATAGATCTATTATGTGTATTCACTATAATTACACATAAATAAATTACAACTACAAGATAGGACATAATAATATCATGACATAATTTGAATGTAGGAGATTAACACAAAGAATTGAAATTGGGTTAAGAAGTTCCCTTACCTTGCGTCTTGTCCTGACTCGACCGTTATTTAACCTCCTAAATAATAAACTAGAGTTAATTTATATTTACTTAAGAACCTTTTTCATGATCATTATTTCTTTTATATCCCTTATTACCATGTTATGAACATTATGTAATTATTAAAGTTTATAATAGTCATTTTGTCGATCTTAGGTAGTTGAGTCAAAAATAAAATTCTTATAACTACAAGTTGTTCATGTGGTGATATATACATTATATCCAGAATTATATTCAGGATATAGATATCATATATCTCATATATATGAAGTATATACATGCATTTATAATATTCCATAACGTTTAGAGGTAAAAAATGAAATGCACCATTCATGGAGACAGTAAGCCGTACGTACGCATGAACGCTACTTTCATTTCTATTTTGTATTTAATGAAATCATAATGATATAAAGTTATATTATAATTCCAATATAACATCAAATATAATATCATTTACTCCATCCTTTATACATCCCACATATGGTATTAACGAATGAAATCACTTTGAGGGGGTGGTAGTCCACACTTCCTAAAATGAAAATATCACGTTTACCCATAATGGAAATAATAAAGGTATGAAATAAATGAAAAATAAAGAACATTAAGTAAAACATAAAAATATTATATATCATTTATAAATGGAGTGACATATTAATGTCCACCTTTGAAGGTGTTTTATGAGTGTTGAACAATCATCGTTTCGTGAGGCAGAAATTCGCCATCCACAGAAACCGTATGTTCTTTAACCATTAGATGTAGGTGTGTGTAAGTTTAGCTCGAATATTTCTTATAACAACATCCTAGTATATTTAGGATACTGTTGTTGTTACAAAAGAAATGAATAAAAAGTTTTTATGGGGTTGGAGAAGCAAAATAAAACAAAATAACATAAGAGATGACATTACCTTAAAATCGGGTAACTCTTTTGATTTGAGCCAAAGGCTTCCTTGGGAAGAGTTTTGACCAAAGTGAGGCTTCTAAAAGTAATAGGGGGATGATAGGAGAGTATTTGGGCAGAGGTTGGATGAGAAAAATGGTTTGAAAGTGTGAATGAGGTGGTAGAGGTGGCGGCCTTTTATAAGAGGAGAGGATGGGCGCTCTTGGAAAGTAAGGAAATTTTACATTATTATACAATGATTTTCTGATTATAAAGGTCCGACACTTATATAATTCGTGGATAAGGTGATAAGGGTTCGAAATATACCCATCCAATAGTCTTTGGACAAGTGTAAGCCTTGGATTCTACATTATCTTATCAGTTTATTAAAATTGTTAAATAATGACGTCATCGCTGCATCATAATGATGTCATAAATAATTTAATTTATTTAATGTATAAATATTATAAAAATATACAATGATGTATGAAATATTTTTATCTTTCCAATTATTATTTATAGTAAAAAATATGACTTGTATAACACCATGTAAAAATTGTTTTAGTAAAACATTTCATGTTTGTGTCATTTTTTACTTTAACATTAAATAAAAGGTATTTATGTCATTTTCCAACTAATGTGGCTCCATGGGGTCCCCAAGTTGACCCATGGATTGTCTTGGTCGGCCAAGGCACATCCAATGAGGTTAGGACATGTGTCAAGCTCATCTCATATTATTAAAACATTATTTTTACCTTAAACTACACTAATTACCTCTAATCGCGATTAAGAACTTAAAAGTTACTATTCACCAAAAATTATTTTAATCTCATTGAACTACATTTTACTTCTTAATGACAAACATGTATGTCAAATTTTTTAAAATGAAAACACAGAAGTGGTAATATTTCGAAAAATCAGTTATTTAACTACCACTTAGTGGTTTCACTATTCATCAAAAATTGAAGTTTTTCAGAACAATGCCAAAATTTTACCCTAAGCTATAATTGAAATTCCGAATTCAAATATGATATCTATTTTAAAAAATTCCAAACATATAAGTTGCATTAATTAATTTTATAATTAATTCCCTCCGTCACAACAAATAGCGTGTTTTTAAGAAACAATATATATCAAAAGATTAACAAATGTTTATGTCCAATTTCAAAGTGAAATTAATTCTAATGAATACCATTGGATAAAATGGTAAAAATATATTCTAATTATATTTTAAAACCACTCAGTAGTATAACTTATCACTATTAATTATTTTGATCAAAAAAGTTGTTTTAAGTATTTTTCACTATTCATAAAAAATTGGAAGTTCTCAGAAAATTACAAAAAATTCAACATTGGATAATTTCGGTATTATGAATACAAAAAATGATGTCCATTTTGAAATATAAAATTTATATAATTTTAAAAAGTGGGTATTACTATTCATAACGGCTATTTTGATTGGTCGTGGCGTGTGTTAGAACTCGAAGCTGCATACAATAAACACTACTGTATTATTCAAAGAGATGTGTACCGTGAAAGATTGGCGTGTTACAGTTGGGATATGAGTAGAAGTTCTTTTTCGTAGGGATTTGGACCTTTCCTGTTTGTTGTATTGCATGTACCTGTGAGTTAGGATCAATATACTGAGTTGGACCTCATAATGATCATAGAGATAACCATGGGGATCTTATTTATTTTCTTTTCATTATATCTATATTTTAAAGAAATATTTTCTTACTACTTTTATATAGGAATCATCATATTACATTCATGAATCATATATACTGGCATTAGCTATATTATATAGCAAATTGTTACATTTGTGTTCCACTATTTTAGTTATTTCATTATACTTCTACACTAATAAATTGGTCTTTCCATTAATATCTATTTACTTTTGTGCACTCTAAATATGATGGTATAGTCTCCCCGCTAACTATCCTTACACCCTCGATGCTATTCAGTTGCCTATGATGTACTCATAGACACTCTTGAGGAAATGTGGCGATCGGTCCAGCTATCAGTTCGATAGTAAGTAGGGTCAAGATTTTAGAAAGTGGTATCTAAGGAAAACATTTCCATTTTATTTCTGTTTTGAGTTAGTAGAAATGAGTCGATGAATGTGTCTGTGTTTGGTTAATATTCATGCTTAGGAATGGTCAAACCATGTATGGATAATGACTAAGTGTCTAGGGATGGGAAATTATTATTATGCTATTTTCTATTACAGTTAATGTGATTTCACCTTGGGTGACTGGTGTATTCTTCACTGGTTATTTATTATGAATTTTTTTTAAAGTTTTCCATGGCCTGATATGGTAAAGAAGTTCCATTACATGAATCATATTAAGAACTTCTAAAACCACATTCCATGCATATGACAAGCCATGTTGTTGAATTAGTAGAATTCCTGTTAATTTTTATTTTATTCCTCTGGTGGAATGTCATGTTTTTATCTTCCTTAGAATTCATGGTTAGAGATAATGTTTTGATGATATATTTAACATGTTTGGGTGTTTATATGTCATGATACCTATGCATTTAGTATGTTTTTTTGTTTTCCATGATTAGGAGTTATGGTATGTTTCTGTGTTACTTATTATGATGACATGTAGATATGTTTTGAAGAGAAAATGGTTGCATGAGTGAAAACTTATTGGTTTTGATTATAATGGGATCCAATATAAGTTTTATGGTGTATGGGAACCTTATAACTAGGAAAAAAGATAACATAAGTATTTGAACTAATGAGAAATGAAAACTAAATATAAAATGTTAAAAGGAAGTTGAATTTAATAAATGGGAGGGAAATTTTAGTGGTATGATGTATGGGTGCCTTATCGATTGGTAGATGAACACCCATGTGACTAATACTGGTTTAACCATAGTGTGTTCTGAAATGGTAATAAATGTAAAAATTCCAAGTTTTCATTGAAATGGATAGGTAAGATACGAAATGGATAAACTTGACCCAAGTAGGTCAGTTGGGGATTCCTTTTATGAAATGAACTATTATGAGGTTTTTTTCGAAATTACCTGAATTCAATAAATGGGATCCTCAGAGGTCTCCTTCTAATTAATAGTAATATAGATGCTAATTTCTTATTTATTATGAAATGACCCTAGAAGATAAATGTGTAAAGTGGGTATTTGATATAGATTTCCTATTTTTATATGGGGCATTGTCTAAAACCAAGTGACTTGTTTGTGAAATTGTACATGGGGTTGGTTGAAATTCCTTCAAATGATTAAAGGTGGAAAATAATTATTGAAATGGATTAATATTGGAACCAATGGTGGTGTACTTTTTTTGAACCCTAATGGGAGGTTAGTTTTGATTGTGTTGATGATATGCCTTTGATTGGAGACTTGAGTGTTATAGATAGGTTTTTTTCATATTGGAAATGGATAGAATAAAAAGGGGTATTAAGCCTAGTGAATTTTTCATTACACTCATAAGAGATACGGTTTCCAATTAAGATTCATAAGGGACCAGCTCGCGGTAGGTTGAACCCTTAGAGCTGGAGATGCCTTCTTTCTGTTGTGACCTTTTGATATTGGTGTTGTTTTGGTGACATTGTCTCTAGTATGCCTTCTGGGTTTTAAAATACACCCTTGTTTAGATGTGTGGTCATTGTAATTTGACTCTTATTATGGTAATAATCATTGAGGAATGCTTGGTTCAACACGATTGAATACTCGGTCTATCATCATCGGATTTATAGTTGTTTGAGATGATTCGCTATGGGTTTTTGTGAACATGGGGTTGTATGTGTTGACATACGCGGTACCCTAGAGTTCTTAGTGATGAAATGAACCAGTATAGATTGGTGTGACTGCAAAAGCATGTGATATTAAGTATGTTATAGGGTTAACATCACAAATTATTAACTGGGGTGTTAAGGTAAGTTCATCCCATTAATCGTGAAAATTTTTGGGACATGGGTGTTCTTAAATGCTGATTTGTTTAACTTTATTTCTTTTATGAGAGATGAATTGATGAATTGATAATGGTGTGTGGAATTTCACATGTTCATCTAAGGTGTTTTTGAACTACTGCACATGTGATTGACTGGACTATTCCTTTGGAAACAACAACACTCTTATGTGGGGTAGTGTCACATCGATTCTTGTATATTTTTAGGTTATTTGGTTCCAAAATGACTTCAATATGGTTTGTGGTATGTGAAAATATATGGAAACTCTAATAGGTTTTGCATGAGTTTAACGTTAATATTTTAAAGAGCACTTATGTGTTGAGGGACATATGCCTCAAGGGTTGTTAGATGGAACATTGGCAGGTGAAGCTGATAAATTTGAAAGGAGTTGACCGGTAATAGATCGACTGATCTTTTTTGTGACCTTGGTTTACTCTTACTGCACTCTTCAAAATGAGACAAGAATATCCCCTATCTTGAAATTATCTTATAGATACTAAATTATAAACCGTTTTACACTATGCTGAATTTTTATAAGTCTCTGCATGGATAAATAGGTATTATATTTTCTATAGATTGGATGCATGATTCTTTGGGTTATTCTTTTATTTATAATGGGGAATGACAATTTTAAAGTAGCATTTCAATGTATTGACATTGGAATGACATCATGAGTCATGTAGGTACTTTGGAGCACATGTGGTGTCACGACCCGTCCTCGGGGCCCATGACGTGACTACCCCAAGCCCGTCTTCCATAGGCCAGGGGCTGGCGACAATGACTAAAGGAGTAAATTCTGATAAAAGGGAAGGCATTCACTTTAAAAAAGTAATGAAACACCATAGAGTATGCAAGTGAAGTAAGAACTATGTAAAACTAAGTACCAAAGTAAGTGCTAAAATGTTAATAGGCTAGTATACAAACCCAACTGAAATTATGGTACAACTGAAAAGAATGTTCAACAGTGGTAAAGTAAAACAGCAACACCGAGTCATCCACCGGAAATCCCACCTAATAGGTCGGTACAAATATTCTCCTCGGCTCCTTAGGTACGGCCATCCACTCTATGTATGTACTGCCAAGTGGTCCACCTCCAGGTACCGTTCAGCTCCACAAGCCTCCACCTCGATCAGTGTTTTCCATTGTCTGCATCAAACACAATGTTGTGTAGGCACAACCCATGCAGGGGTGAGTATACAACACTCAGTAGGGACCTCGAGACCCCTGAAGGTCTCAAAGAATCCACGATGTATAAACCACAAAGGAATGATACAATCACGAAGTATCATCTGAATATACTTAATTATATGCTCATACATATACCTATGTCATTAATTAAAGTTCGGCTCCACCTCTCAAACCCATGCACAACCCTGTCCACACTGGAAAGCACAACCCATTCCACATAGGAAAGCAAGTCAATCACATCGTTGATAATTATTGAAAGTCTAGACTCATCTCACATAGATGTACTACTCTTGAATAGGGTGGAGATGATTAGATGTAGCCTCTAAATCATCTCCTCTGTCGAACCCATGTAGGATCCTAGTACAGAAGTTGTCGCTGCCGAACCCACGTAGGATTCAAGTATAGTAACCATCGTTGCCGAACCCACTTACGATCCAAGTATAGTATTCATTGCTACCGAACCCACGTAGGATCCATGTACTGTCTTCATCACTACCGAACCCATGTAGAATCCAATTACAGTCGTCATCGCTGCCGAACCCATGTAGGATCCATGTATAGTTGTCATCGCATTCGCATCCAGCTCTAGGGTTCCCGCACACAACACACTCAATTCCAGGAGGGTCCGCTCCTTGAGCCAAGGGGTTGATACATCAACTATCACAAAATATAGAGTTTATGAATCCCATAGTTTTTTCTCATCAATAGGAACTCAACGGGACAGACAGCGCATCAATCGGATCCCCGATCTGAGAGATATTTTCTTTTCCATTCTAGGGGCCCAGTTAGAAATATGCTCGTTTCTAACCCATCCAATATCCAAAGTCGTTCAAAACTCACTTAGAGTATCTAAAAAGGACCTCCTCGTCGAAAGGGTCCTAGTTTCGCAGACGGCGTGTCAACCGGATGCGTGGTCTTCGAGATATTCACCATTAAGTGAAAACGGGCCCCGCCTGTTAGGCCTAGTGGCTGGCGGGTCGGGTCGACCTGGCTTTTGGCAGGTATGACCCGTAAGTGGGTCAGTCTGGCCTGGCCCAATAGGGTGCAGCTTTAACACCCCAAGTTTCCATGGTACTTTTCACATTGAATAATACCGTAGCGTGTGTTGTACGCAAATTCGAGTTCTAACCCACACCACAACCAATCAAACTAGCCGTTATTAATAATAATATCCACATTTTGAAATTTTATAATTTTTATCTATCAAAATGGAATTTATTTTTGGATTTATAATATCTAAATTATCTTAGGGTGAGTTTTTTATATTATTATGAAAACATTAAATTTTAGATGAATAGTTAAAAAACACTGAGTTTTAGTTTAAAACCGAATATTAATTTAAATAAATATTTATTTTATTTAAGTATAATTAAGGTAAAAATGGATACATAATACCTATATAAGTTCAATTTAATTCATTGGATATGGTTTAGAATAATTTTAGATATGTAGAAATTTTATTGAACTTATCACCGCCGTTTACCCACCTCCTAGGAGAATTCAGAAATTCACATAAAACGTAATTTTACTACTTCTCTGAGTGGAATTTCGAAACAATGAGAGACACAGTTAATATATAGGTGTAAAATGTGGTTCAATAAGAAATGAATATTTTTTGGTGAATAGTAACTTTTTACATTTATTTAACATGGTTATAAGTAAATACGGTAATTCAGGGTAAAAATGATATTAATATTACCCCCACACATGTCCAAATTCAATTGGACTAGTGTATCTCGACCAAAAACGACCTTATAAATAAAATATTATCATTTAGGTTCACATGGATTATATTAGGACATTTATTATTTTTTAATTCAAAGAAGAGTTTAAAGAGTTAAAATCAAAGTTTAATTACTAAAAAATTTTTAATATAGGGATATACATAAGATAAATTTGATTTTAAATATTACATTGAATGATAAGAGGATTTCCAAAATAATGGTATTTTATTTATAATTTTAAGACATTATATAACTTAATTTATTTATGACACAATGGTGATGTAGTAATTACATAAGTAATGAAATATTAAAATAATTGATATTATAAATATCCAAATAAATGTAATTTGACACTTTTTATGAATTACATTAATTTTATAGGTTAATATGACATGTTAGTAATTATTTAAATATATTTTTTCGAATTAATCATGTTGTTATGATTTTCACAATAATCAAATACCAAATACTGTCAAAATTGACATAAAAGTGTTTTTAAAACAAATATTATATTATTAATTGATATTCTATTCATTAAAATATAATGATCAGAAAAAGGAATTATATAATGATTGGTTTATCATTAGTGTACCAATTGGGGGTCTCTTGAAGGTATATAGTATGTTTATTAACTATATAATATAAAAATACAAATAGACATGGTAAATTTCAAACTATTTAACTAAGAGTTAAATATAAATGATAAGATTAATAAAATGACACAAACCTCTCTAAAATCTATTGGTTGAAAGGATTTAGACCCATACCCAACTCAAAAATTAAATAATACACTTCGGATACCGTAGAAACCTAATATAAATTTATTATAAAATAATATTTCTAGTTTTTCCTAAGGTTCCCCTCACCCCTCTTATAAATGGGCACTCCCACTTCTCTCTAATTCACACCTTCAAATCCTTTTGTCTTGGAAAAAACCTAGCCAAATATCCTGTCAACATCCCTCAATTAAATATAGAGGCCTTATTTTGATCATAAAGTCGGCCTATGCATCACTTTTGATCAAATCACAAGGAAGAACCTGAAGAATATGTAATGTTTTGACAACCCTCTTTCAAGTTCCTTTCTTCTTCAACTTATTCTTTCTTTGTTTTTCCCATTATAAAATAATATCTCCAGTATACTTTATATACTCTGATATTATTATAAATATGTTACAACCATATTTAGTATTCTATCTATCATTGAATGACATGCCACCATATGTGTGTACGTAAGGCTTACCATCTCCACATCGTGGTGTAATTGTTACTAAAAACATTACTATTTGGATGGGTGTAAAAATGATGAGTAATTCATCTAAATAATAAATATAAAAAGATAATTATTCTGTATATATGATATACTATCCAATTATATATTATTTTAATGTCAAAAGAGTGATATTTTCGCTCGTGCGTATGTACGGACTACCATCTCCATGAACGCGATGAGATTCATTCCCCATCATATCCATTCAAGTCTTATTATAATTATATGATTATAAATAATGTTTAAGGACTTTATATCATTCTGGATATTAATAAGACACAACATATTCATAACAAACAAGACTTATGTATCAAAACATATAAAATAAAACGAGTAAGTTAACACCTGAAATGACGATAATACTAAGATATTATTAACAAAGCAATGTTAAAAGATCATATATGATATCATATTAATGTATATGATTCTTGTATAATTTAATAACAATTATTTCACCATTATACAGTAGGTGCAGCTACCCCTAACCAATGAAAAATACAAGGTAAGGGTTTATTTCACAATCTCATCATTATCCGAGGTTGTTTATACTTAATTATCTAATGGGTCCTTTTTATCATCCACATCCATGTTTCTCAAAAATTTATTTCTAATAATTCTTACTATTTTATAGAATATGGGTTAAAGTCATTTATACCCTTGTTTACTATTTATAAGATGTTTATAAAGGAATCTTTCCATCGTTTTCCAAACAAGTTCCTTTTTATCCTTTTCAACAGAATTAAGGTAAGACTGTCTTTCTTTAACTTCTACGTCGGGTGCAGTTATTTTCTGCAATTATAAAATCGTTTAAGCTTCTCTTAAAATATTATAAAAATAATTTCAATGTATTTTTTATAATTATGTGACTTTTAAATGATTTCAAAAAGGAGATATTTCTCTCAAACTGTTTTGATTTCATATATGTCAACATCCTTTGATTCATTTTAATCTTATTTGAAGTTGATTTATTATAATACAAAACATCCATAATGTATTGATGGTTTCGTGATATGTTTAACTATGGATGTGTTATTTTTATTCCATTTATTGTTTATAGAGAAATTATTGACATTTCATATTCTAGTTTTAATATGAATGTTTATATTATGTTTTAAACCTGTTCATATGAGGAATGAATTGGACTTAATAAGTGATGGGTGGAGCCCTATATAGCTCGTCGATGCATCAGTAGGTCTCATGATGCAAACTAGTGTCATGGAACAAGGCCTTGACAAAATATTATTTGTAGTCTTGGCACAAGGCATTGACTATGTGGTTATGATATTTTGGCATGACGCATTCCATCATTATGAAAGTGGTTATTGTTATTTAATTTGATTATTTGACTAGTAGAATATCCATGTGAATAAGTAAATGGAATTATTTCATTTTATCATTGCCATATTATGGTGAATATCAAGTTTAATATGCTTTTGTTTTAGTTATACATTGCCTTAACTGTTTACGCTTATTTTGGAATGTTTCGGCTATGTTGTTATCCTTACTGAGCATCTAAGCTCATCTCTTTCAATGTTTTATTTTTCCTAGGATGTGAAGAAGTTATTTATGAATGACCTACCAGTATAGTATGAGGGGATATAAAGAAAAGCTGTATTTGTATTTTTTTTACATTATTATGTAATGTAAGACTCATGAATGTATCTAGTTATTCCAAGGCTACTAAACTAATCGGTCATTTGAGACATGATATTTTATGATCAAGCCAATGATATGTAATAATGCACCGACTCGAGGTAACTGGGGTCAGGGAATTATAGATGGTATCCGAGAAAGTTTAGTAAAAACCATGAAATCTATATTTTGATAAACTCTGATTAGATCATACAACCCTAAGATAGACTTTGACGATTAGTATAGGAGAACATCCTAGAATTTTGGTATTGTAGAGATTTTGTGAGCTTTTCGACCAATACATCCATCTCTGGATACGACCAGGTAGAGGAGGCTCTGTAATAGATGTACCTAGGGGTAAAACATGAAAACACCATATTGAGATAGACTCGAATGGGAACTGGTGCATGGAAACAGGCCTTGCTGCACTCTTGGTTACGACACTCCCTGGGGATATGCTTAGGATAATTCTCATTTTCTTTAAAAACCATTATGAAGGGTTTATGAGTATATAATTTCTCAAAGAAAACAATTTTTCTATGATTATGGATTTTATCAATAAATAGTTCAATTTATGTGAAGTGTTTTACATGTTTGGAATTAGGAATTTTGATTCATAGACTAATCTAGTTTATGCCATTGTTTAGAAATGGAGCCTAGTGGAAGGAATGGAAATCGTATCAATGCATGCACTCCATGTAGGGATTTCCCTGTTGCTCATGATAATTATAGTGGAGATGGTGATGCAACTGGTGCTGATCAACTAATCACCATACTGTGACAACTCACATAGGTTATGAATTATAACCTTACCCGTATGGAGCACACTGATCCACAGCATAGAGGATCTATGTTAGATTTCTTCATGAGGAAGAAACAACCAACATTCAATGGGATTATAAATCTATTAGTATCTCATCAATGTAGAAGTTTCCTAGAGAAAATATTTCAGGCTTTGGAGAGTAGTGAAAGGGAAAAAGTTATCTTGGAAGTTTACCACCTCACTGGATATGCTGATCAATGGTGGTTATTGATTCAAAACATGAAGGAAGATGATGATGTATAAAATATTGAATGGAGGGAGTTCAAAGATCTGTTTTTAGAAGAAATACTTTCCTCATGACCATCGAGCAGATATAGAAAGGCAATTTCTATGTCTGAGACAAAATGGGGATGAAAATGTCGCAAAGTATGAGGATAACGTTAAAAAGATAGAATGGTATGTTACAGATTATATACATAACCCAATAAGTATGATTGATCATTTCTTTTATGGGTTAAAACCATTTATCCGTCGAGTATTGGTCTCAGAAACGTCCTCGTCCTACGACGATATTGTCTCATGTGATATCAAGATAAAAAAAATTCTCTAAGTCATACGTCATTAAAGCAAAGCTAGAGAAGAATAGATCTATTGATCACTCTAGAAATTGAAATAAGGGGAAGAAGGGAAAATATGAATATCCATCTTGTAGTAAATGTGGGAAAAAACACCCTGGTACATGCTTGAAGGGAATAGGAGTCTATTATATGTGTGGTGAAAAAGGCCACCAAGCTTGTGATTGCAAGTGGAAGAAAGAAGCTACTGATGTTCAACACTACAACTGCAGGGATATGGGACATTATGCAAATGAATTTACTAAGTGTCAGAGGAACATACATCAGAAAAGGCCAAGGGATCAAGGCCAAGCTTATGTTATCACTAATGCTGAAGTAGAATCTCTGAAAGACGAGGTGGTAGGTAATTTAATGGTTCCCTAAGGTTTAGCAAATGCATTTTTGGATTCTGAATCATCGCATTGTTTCATATCTTCCCAGTTTGCTAAGAAAATTAGATATTTCAAATTTTATTTAACAAGGGATTTTTCATTCAAAAATCCTAAGGGAAGTATCATTGAAACAATGTTTTGTGAGTCAGAACCCATTAGAGCACATAAATGTTCTTTATCTGCATATATCATCGTCATAACTATGACTGAATTTGATATAATCCTCAGTATGGATTGGATTTCATTCCATGATGCAAAAATTTATTCTAAGAAGAAGGAGGTTACTATTTTTGATGATGATGATAAGGAACACCTTATCTTTATAGTGGAATCATCACCACATAATTCTTACCTAGATCCACACCCAATAGCTCAACAAAATTCAATTATTGGTGAGGAAGAGAATGAAATTATTGTGGGTGAGGAAAGGAATGTTCAAATAGAGGATGTACCAATTGTTAGAGAATATGTTGATGTGTTTCCAGAATATTTACCTGGACATCCTCTAGAACGAGAAATTGAGTTTTCTATTGATGTTGCTCCTTGTTCAAGGCCTATATCGAAGACCCCTTATAGAATGGAAACTATGGAATATGTTGAACTAAAGAAACAACTAGAGGAATTGAGTATTAAGGGATTTATTCTCCCTAGTGTTTCTCTATGTGGAGCCCCTGTCTTTTTTTATGAATAATGATGGATCTATGAGTTTATGTATTGACTACAGGGTAATCAACGCTATAACAATAATGAACAAGTATCCCCTACCTTGAATTAATGATTTATTTGACCAAATTCACTGAGATCAATACTTTTAAAAGATTTACCTTCGATCTAGATACAATTAGTGGTGTGTGAAGAAGGAAGAAATTCTGAAGACATCATTTCAAACCAGGTACGGGCATTATGAGTTTAGAGAAATGCTTTTTGGATTGATTAATTCACCCTCTATATTCATGGATCTAATGAATAGATTATTCAAGGAATATCTCGATGATTTTGTGGTGGTATTTATTGATGATATCTTGGTATATTCCAAAATCTAGGAGGATCGTGAAAATCACTTGTCAATTATCCTGAAGACTCTGGGAAGACATGGATTATATTGGATGTTTAGTAAGTGTGAATTCTAGCTTCAAGAGACTACATTTCTTGTCCATATTGTCTCTAAGGATGGAATCTCTGATGATACTTCTATGACCAATGAAATCCAAGAGTGGGCATCCCTACGAGTGTAACTGAGGTACGCAGTTTTATTGGCTTAGCATGTTATTATCAGGGTTTTGTCTGAATGTTTCCTGATTGGCTAACCCATTAATGAAGCTCACACGTAAAGGGGTTAAATCTGTTTGGACAAAAGAGAGTGAATTTTTTTTGAAAACTCCAGAGAAGATTAGTCAATGATCCTATTTTGACTCTACCATTGGGGAATGATGGATTCGTTATTTATAGTGATGCATCAATGAAAGGACTTGGTTTTGTCCTTATGCAGAATGATAGGGTTGTTGCCTATGCATCACGACAGCTAAAAATTCATGAGAAAAAATATCATACACATGATCTTGTTTTAGCTATTGTAATCTTAGCTTTGATGATATGGAGTCATTATCTCTATGGTGAAAAATATGAAATTCAAACTAGTCACAAGAGTTTGAAGTATGTTTTCACATAGAAAGAACTCAAATGAGGCAAAGGTGATGGATTGAACTACTCATGGATTATGATTGCACGATTCACTACCACACAGGGAAGGAAAATAAGGTGGAAGATGCTTTTAGAAGAAAGGATCATGGAGTTTTGAACATGGTGATAATTGAAAGGGATCCTATTTTCATGGATCTGGTGAAGATGGATATGGGAATTACCATGGATGGTGAAACATCGATACATTTTCAAATGGTTGACAAACCATCTTTAATATAATGGATAAAGAGTTCTCATACCGGTGATGAAGAGTTTCAAAAGAAGATTAAAGATGTGAATGATGGGAGATTGAATGATTTTGGGTATGAAGATAGAATTTTGAAATTTGGGAAGAGGCTTTGTGTTCCCAATATACATGATCTAAAAAGGGAATTATTAGGTGATGCTCATAGTTCCAATTTCTCTACACACCATGGGAGCACATAAATGTATAGAAATTTGAAGGAACATTTTTTGTGGGACAACATGAAGAGAGAGATTGCTGATTTTGTGTCAAGATGCATGGTTTGTCAACATGTGAAATCCGGAAGGCAACAGCCTGGAGGAGTCATGCAACCTTTTCCCATACCTGAGTGGAAATGGGATAATATCACGATGGGATTTCTCATGGGACAACCAAAGTCTCCAAGAAGGAAAGATGCTATATGGGTCATTGTTGATCATCTTACCAAGTCAACAAATTTTCTTCCTATAAGAGAAGATCTACCACTAGAACGTCTAGACATACAATATATTAATGAAGTTGTAAAACTACATGGAGTACCCCTATCGATTGTTTCTAATCATGATGCTCATTTTACATCAAGATTCTAGAAATGTCTTTAGAAAGCCCTAGATACTGAACATCGTTTGAGCACTACCTACCACCCTCAAATAGATGGACAATCAGAACATACAATTCAATCCTTAAAAGTCATGTTGAGATCCTGCACACTTGACTTTAAGGGTATCTGGGATCAATATTTACCTCTGGTATAATTTTCCTATAACAATAGCTTCCATTCAAGTATTAGGATAGCACCATATGAAGCGTTATATGGAAATAGCTGTCGCACACCATCCTATTGGGATGACATTAGTGAAAGAAAACTTGTAGCCCTAGAACTGGTGGAGGAAATGTTCAAAAAGGTGAAGGTAATCTAAAACCACATCAAAGCTGCTCAAAACAGGAAGAAGAGATATGCCGACAACTGAAGGAAGGATTTGGAATTTCAGGTAAGAGATCATGTTTTCTTGAAGGTATCTCCTTGGAAGAGAGTTATACGTTTCGGTAAGAAACGTAAATTGAGTCCTAGGTACATCGGACCTTTTGAAATTCTAGAACATATAGGTGTCGTAGCTTACCATTTGGCAATGCTGCCAAATCTCTCCAAAGTTCACGATGTGTTCAACGTATCACAGTTGAGAAAATACATGCCTAACCCAATGCATGTACTTACCTATGAGGAATTTGAACTAGAACCTGATCTGTCTTATTGCAAAGAGCCCGTCAAGATTCTTGATACAAGAGAAAACGTGATAAGAAACTGGATGGCTCATTTGGTAAAAGTTCTATGGAGAAACCATAAAATGGAAGATGCAACGTGGGAACCTGAGGAACATATGATGAAGAACCACCGAAGTCTTTTCATGTGGTAGTATTCTAGAAATTTTGATGACAAAATTATTTGAAGGAGGGGAGAATGTAACACCCCAAGCTTCCACGGTACGCTTCTCCTTGAATAATACAGTAGTGTGTGTTGTACACAACTTCAAGTTCTAACACACACCACAACCAATCAAACTAGCCGTTATGAATAGTAATAAGCAGTTTTTGAAATTTTATAATTCTTATCCATCAAAATGGACTTCATTTATGGATTTTTAATATTAAAAATATCTTAGGGTGAATTTTTGATATTTTTATGAAAACATTCAATTTTTGATGAATAGTGAAAAAAAACATTGAGTTATAGTTTAAAATCGAATTTTTATTTAAATAATAATTTATTTTATGTAAATTTAGTTAAAGCCAAAATGGATACATAATACTTATATAATTTCAATGTAATTAATTGGAGTTAGTTAAGAATAATTATATATATATAAAAAGTTTATTGAACTTTTCACCGTATTTTACCCACCTCATAAGAGAATTTTGAAATTCATATAAAACATAATTTTACCACATTTGTGAGTGGAATTTCAAAAATATAAGAGTCGCGGTTAATATCAAGGAGTAATATTTTGTTCAATAATATAAAAATAATGTTTGGTGAATAGAAACTTTTTACTTTTATTTACCACGGTTAAAAATAAATAGAGTAATTATGGGTAATAATGTTATTAATATTACCTAACACATATCCTAACTCTATTGGACAAGTGTATCTCAACCAAAAACAATCTTAGGAATAAAATATTATCATTTAGGTCCACATGGATTAGATTAGTTCTTTTATTATTATTTAATTCAAAGAAGAGTTAAAAGAGTTAAAATCAAAGTTTAATTAATAAAAAAATTTAATATAGGTTCACACATAAGATAATTTCGATTGAAAATATTCATTATAAATCTGGAAGTATTTACTACATAATGTTATTTTATTTATAATTTTTAGATATTAAATAATTTAATTTATTTACGACACAATGGTGATGCAGTAATTAATTAATTAATGAAATATTAAAATTATTGAT
This sequence comes from Viscum album, assembly GCA_963277665.1. Classification (NCBI taxonomy): domain Eukaryota; kingdom Viridiplantae; phylum Streptophyta; class Magnoliopsida; order Santalales; family Viscaceae; genus Viscum; species Viscum album. Next base: position 1,700,240,652 of record OY728141.1, on the reverse strand, counting down.
ACTATAAATATCCAAATAAATGAAATTGGAAACTTTTTATGAATTACACTAATTTTATACGTTAATATGACATTTTAGTATTGATTTAATTTTGTTTTTTAGAAGTAATCATGCTGTTATGATTTTTACAAAAATCAAATACCAAATTGTGTCAAAATTGACATAAAAGAGTTTTTAAAACAAATATTATATTATTAATTGATATTCTATTCATAATAATACAAGGTTAGGATAATGGACTTATATAATAATATTTGTATCATAAGAGACCACTTGGGGTGTCTTGGAGGTATATAGTGTGTTTATTATCTATATAATATAAAAATACAAAGAGAAATGGTAAATGTCAAACTATTTAACTAAGAGTTAAATATAAAATATAAGGATAATATAATGACCCAAACCTGTCTAAAATCAATTGGATGAAAGGATTTTGACGCATCCACAACTTAAAAATTAAATAATCAACTTTTTAGCCATTAAAAACTGCATATTAATTTATTATAATATAATATTTCTACCTTTTCCTATGGTTCCCCTCACCCCTCTTATAAAAGGGAACTCCCCCTTCTCTCTAATTCACTTCTTCAAACCATTTTGGCTGTCCAAAACCTGACCAAATATCCTCTAAACTTTTCTCACTTCAACCTAGAGGCCTTATTTTGATCATATATCAAACCTATTTATCCCTTTGGATCAAAGGAAAAGGAAGAACTTGAAGAAGAGATAATGTTTTCACCACCGTCATTCAAGTTCCTTTCTTCTTCAACTTCTTCTTTCTTTAGTTTTCTCATTCTAAAATTATAAATTCAGTATCTTCTATATACTGGGATGTTTTTATAAATATTGTAAAACCATATTCTGTATTCAATCCATCCTTTGAATGACATGTCACTATACATGCGTACGCACGGCTTACCGTCTCCACATCATGGTGTAATTGTTATTCAAAACATTATTATTTGGATGTGTATTATAATGATTTGTAATACATTAAAACAATAAATATAACTTGATAATAATTCTGTATATATGATATAATTTCCAATTATATGTTATGTTAATATCAAAAGAGTGATATTGTCGCTCGTGCATATGTACAGTCTACCGTCTCCACGAACGCGATGAGATTCATTCCCCATCATATCCATTAAAGTGTAATTATTTTTTGATAATTAAAAATAATGTTTAAGGGAATGATATAATTCTGGATATGATTAAGATACAACCTCTTCATAACAAACACGACTTATTTAACAAACATATAAAAGAAAACGAGTAAGTTAACACCTGTAACGATGATAATACTAAGATATTATTAACAAAGCAATGTCAAAAGATCATATATGATATCATATTAATGTATAATATTCTTTTATAATTTAATAAAAATTATTTCACCATTATACACGAGGTTAATCTACCCACAACCAAGGAAATGTAAAAGTTAAGGTTTTATTTCACAATCTCTTCATTATCTGAGGTTGTTTAAACGTAATTATCTATGGGGACCTTTTTAAATCCACATCCATGATTCATAAAAATGTATTTCAAATCATTCATACTATTTTAAATACTATGGGTTAAAGTCATTTATTCCCTTTTTGTCTTTATATAATATGTTTATAAATGAATCTTTCCATCATTTTCCAAACAAGGTCCTTTTTAACCTTTTCTACGGAATTAATGTAAAAATGTATTTTTTTTAACTTATACGACATGTGCGGCAATTTTTTACCATTATAAAATCGTCGAAGCTTCCCATACAAGCTTATATAAATATTTTCAATGTTAATGTTTTCTTTTATAATTATGTTACTTTTAAATGATTTCAAAAAAGAGATATTTCTCTCAAATAGTTTTGATTTCATCTATGTCAACATCCTTTGATGGATTTTTAGCTTATTTGAAGTTGATTTATTATGATACCAATTGTCAATATTGTATTGGAGGATTGGTGATATGTTTGACTGTGGATGTGTTATTTTAATACCATTCATGGTTTATAGAGAAAGTATTGACATTTCATCTGCTAGTTTCAATACAAATGTTTATGTTATGTTTAAAACTGTTCATATGAGGAATACATAGGAATTAATAAGTGATAGGTGGAGCCCGCTATAGCTCCTCGATGCATCAATGTTTCTCACGAGACAAACTAGTGTCTTGGTACAAGGCCTTGAATAAATCTTTTTTTAGTATTGGCACAAGGCCATGAACCGGTGGTTATGATAGTCTGGAATTATGCATTACATCATTATGAAAGTGGTTATTGATAATGCATTCGATTATTCGACTAGTAGAATATCCACGTCAATAAGTAAATGGAATTATTTAATTTTTCTTTTCCATATTATGTTGAAGTTCAGGTTTAAAAGTCTTTTGTATTAGTTATACACTGCCTTAAATGTTTAAGATAATTTATTAATGTTTCTACTATATTGTTATCCTTACTGAGCATCTGAGCTCACCCCATTCAATGTTTTATTTTTCTATGGATGTGAAGAAGTAATTTATGAATGAACAATAGTGATTGTATTAGGGGATATGAAGACAAGATGTTGTTGTAGTTTTTTTACTTTATGATTTATTTTATTACGTATGAATGTATCTAGTCATTCCAAGTCTACTGAACTAATCGTTCATTCGAGACTTGATCTTTTGTGATCATGCCAATGTTATGTAATAATGAACTATCTCTGAGTAACTGGGTTCGGTTCATTACAGCGGAAGGGCACGACTCGGCTAGCCGGAGCTTGGCCGGCTGGCCGAGCGGCTTGGCCATAAGGCCGAGCAGTCCCATGGGGCACGACCCCCCTAATGTCCGAACGGGCAGCGCCATGCGGCGCCGCCCTCCCAAATCGGTTGTCCTTCTGGCGCAACCGGCCTGCATGGGTGGGCCATGAGTTCTCTAGCGTGGTTCCCTCCTGGCACCATTGTTCTATTCCGGCCGTCCGGCCAATGGGCCGACCAGTTCTCTAGTGTGGCGCCCTCCTTGCGTCGTGGCTCTCTAACTCTCGGCCGGCCGACATGCCAACTGATTCATTTACCGAAGCGGCCCACATGGACGAGCTATGTTCCACTATTGTGCAGTGTTGTGGGGTGTCACGGTTTCTCCCTTCAGCCCGACCGGCTATGGTTGGCCAGTTCGTCCTTAGTCAAGGGGCCCGTGGTTGTGGGTCATGGTCCTTCTGCACGCGGTCGGTGCATGATGGTTACTCCCGTCGCTGCTTCCTCCAACGTAACTCAATCCCAAAAAAAGAGTCTACAGAGGGTCGTAGGACCATGTGCGTTCACCCCTCACACTCTCTATTAGGCAGTAGTAGTTGGCTGTAAATAAACAACGATTTTAAAAAAATTATGGGGTACAAAAACAATCACTTCAAAAATAATAAACCCCTTTTGTGAATAAGGTAGATGGTTGAAAAGCATCGTGGATGACGGTGTTGTTTCCGTTATCATCGGAGTGCACCCAAAGAAGAATTTGTCTCTCCTCACTTGTAAGGGAGAAGAGAAAAGAAAGTGCATCGTCATTCTTCATGGAAGAGAGTATCGTTCTTCATTGGAGGGCTGGTGTTCTTCAACAAAGGAGAAACTCTCTTCTTCTTTCACATGTGTTCTCTCTCAAATATTTCCCTAACACAACATGTGCCAACCAAATTAAAATAAGGCTTCCCCTTATTTTAATTAAACATGCAAAGCATTCAAAATTAAAAACAACTAATTAATTAATTGAAGAGTTTCCATTTATTAATTAAGGTATGTTGGCAAGAGTTAAAGAGGGAGAGAGGGGAAGAGTTAATGTCTCCTTAATTAAGGGGTTTTCCAATTAATTGAAGGGAGTTTAAGGGAGTTAAGGGGCGGTGAAAGGTTGGGGCTCATGTGGGCCCCAAATTTCATATATCCACAAGTGAGAAGTTGGGTGGGATTGGGCCCCACCAATAATTTCCCATGGGAGGAATTAACCTCCATAGATATAAAATTATTCCAACAATTTTTTTTAACTTCACAACTATCCTCCAATTTTTAATTTACAACCCGCATAAAATGAAACTGCGGTAAAGGTAGCCTTAAGCAATTACCGGTGCTATGAGTTCATTTTTTCCCTTGGATTTCAATTCTAAGAACTGGTTCAAAAGATAGAAAAACCCGCTAGTTCGTTCACTGAATGTAACCGAGCTAAACATATGAAAAAATATTTTGGGCTCATTGGGCCTCGAAAACAGGTGTCGTCAGAAATAGCATACTCGTAAAATTCCAATGATTTTATGAAAATAAATTTCATTGAAAATTATAGTGCTATACATTACCCCCACCTTAGGGTTTAACGTCCCCATAAAGCAACAACATAAACTAGGGAAACAAATGAGGGTACTGAGCACGCATCTGAGCCTCCCACTCCCACATGCTCTTGTGGAGGTTCCCGTGTTTCCAACAAATGTGCACCAAAGGAATCGACCATCCATGTAGGACCCACTCCGGTCGATCCTCAATATCTAACAAACCCTCTAAGAATGTCCCCCCATATTTGATGTAAAGCTCCCTGTGATTGATGATGTCTGACGGGTCGTGCACGTATCTCCTCAGCTGAGATACGTGGAAGGCATCGTGCACCTGGTGCGACTGAGGTGGAAGGGATAGGCGGTAAACCACCTCACCTACTCTACTGAGGACCTGGAATGGCCCGATGAATCCCGAAGATATCTTTCGTCCTAGGACAAATCACCATAGTCCTCGTCGAGGTGAGACCTGTAAGAAAATGTGGTCACCATCCTCGAACTCCAATGGTCTCTGTCTCCTATCAACATAGGACTTCTGTCTGCTCTGTTTTGTCTTCATCAGGTCCTGGAAGATCTACACCTTCTCCATCATAGCCTGAACCATCTCTGGTCCTACATGTTCTAACTCCCCAAGGTCAGTCTAGAACAGAGGTGATCTGAAAGGTCGGCCGTATAATGCCTCCTATAGTGCCATCTCGATAGTGGAGTGGTAGCTGTTGTTGTCGCAAACTCCACCAAGTTTTACTGATCCTCCCAACTGCGACCAAAGTCACAGAAACATGCATAGAGCATGTCCTTGAGTGTCTGAATGGTCCTCTCCACCTAGCCATCCGTCTGAGGATGAAAGGCAGTGCTCAGGCATAGCAGCGTCCCAAATGCCTCCTATAACACCTTCCAATGACGGGATGTAAGGTGAGCATCATAATCGTAGAAGATATGCGATGTCACACCATGAAGCAGTATTATCTCCAGAACGTAGATCCATCATATGATCTATACTGAGACATTCTCTCTGATAGAAATGAAGTGGGCCGAATTGTTGAGTCGTATGACGATCACCCATATGGAGTCATGTCCTATGAAAGTATATAGAAGCCCTATAACGAAATCCATGGATATCCCGTCCCACTTCCACTCTTGTACCTCTAAGGGCTGTACCAAGCTAGCTGGAACCTGGTGCTCCTCCTTCACCTACTGGCAGGTGAGTCATCATGAAACAAACTCTGCTACAACATTCTTCATACCTGGCCACCCGTGTTATCGTTTGAGGTCCTGGTACATCTTCGCCACTCCTGGATGTACCGCTAAAGGGGATTTGTGAAAATCTCTCAGCACTTTATCCTATAATGAAACTGGTACCATGGTACGTCCAATGAAGAGGATGACGTGCTATCATCCTTAATAAAATCTATCAGGTGCCTATCCTGAGGATATCTATCCACGCCAAGACTCACAGTCAACGTCCCCATGTTGTGCCACTCTGACCCACTGATGTAGGGGAGGAGTGACGTTGAGTGACTGTAGAAATTCTACTCCATCTCTATCCACTAAGGATATCAACAACACGGATAGCTTCTATGTCTCCTCTCTTTGCAGTTGTATGTCCGCTCTCCTGCTGAGAGTATCAGCTACTTCGTTCCCCTTCCCAAGTGTATAGACAATCTCAAAGTCATAGTCCTGGCGGAACTTGATTCATCACTGTGGGCTCAGGTTCATGTCCTTATGCGAAAAGATGTACCTGAGACTCTTGTGGTCGGAGTAGACTATAAAGCACTCGCCCATCAGATAGTGCTGCCACATCGTCAAGGCGAAGACCACTTATGCTAAATCCACATCATGGGTAGCGTAGTTATTATCATGCTCTCTCAACTACCGTGAAACATAGGTGATCATTGACTGCTCTTGCATCATGAAAACCCATATCTGGTCCCAGATGTGTAATAGAAAACCATGTACCCAACGTCCTCCTCTGGTAGCCTGATGATGGGCGCACTGGTCAATCTATGTCTCAGCTCCTGAATGCTCTGCTAGCATCTATCTGACCACACGAAGGGTTTCCCCTTCTTTTTCAAGGCTGATAGCAGTGCTACAACTCTAGAGAAGTTTGGAACAAATCTCTGATAGTATCCAGCCATACCTAGGAAACTCTGCACCTCCGTCACGCTCCTGGGTGGCTCCCAAGAAAGTAAGTCCTCAATCATTGCTGGGTCCACTAAAACCCTAGCCTCTAAGATGGTGTTTCCCAAGAAGTGAACCTCTCAAATCTATAACTTCCACTTAGAGAGTTTACCATAATGTTGGTGCTCTCAAATTGTATCCATTACAACCTGCAAGTGGAAGGCGTGCTCCACCTCAGTGGTCTATTAAATCTGTATTTTGTCGATGAAGACTATGATTAAATGATCAAGGAATGGCTAGAAGATCCTATTCATGATTCTCATGAACACTGCTGGAGCATTGGTTATGCCAATGGGAATAACCAATAACTCTCAGTGGCCATACCGACACCTGAAGGCTGTCTTCTGCACATCCTAGTCTCGAACTCTGAGCTCATGATATCCTGAACTGAGGTCTAACATTGAGAACCATCGTTCTACCTTGAGCTAGTCAAAGAGGTCTTCAATCCCCTGGAGTGGGTACTTATTCTTCATGGTCACCTGGTTCGGGTGACGGTAGTCAAAACACAATCGTATGCTCCCATCTGCCTTCTTGGTTATTAAAATCTGAGAAGCCCAGGGTGAAATCCTGGGTCAAATGAATACCTTTCCTTGCTAGTCCTCTATATGAACCTGTAGCTCACGAAGCTCAGCGGGAGCCATCCGATATGTTGAAGTAGATATTAGTAATGTTCTAGGGTATAGGTCTATGTAGAAGTCTACCTCCCTGCGAGGAGGTAGTCCTGGAACATTTTAAGAAAAAACGTCTGCATACTGATCGACCACAATAGGAAAAATCAGACTCCTCACATCAACTACTCCAAGGATAAGACTAGCCAACTGATGTGTGATCGGCTTTCCTCTCCTCTGCATAAGTCCATCCTGCTCAACAAAGTCTCCCTTCTTGCCGGTGAAGGTGAACCTACTCCCATCCATGTGGAAACACCACACATTGCATCTAATACAGTCAATCTGGGAATGGACTATAGATAACCATTACATACCCAAGATGACGTCGTAAGTCCTCAACGTCACTACAAGAAGATCCCAGCCGAAGCTCATGGCTCCTTGAGTAAACCCACACTACCGGAACCAGTGTGTAATCGATGAGTCTGCTCTTGTATGAGTCTCTAACCATACGGATCGAGCCAACGACTCCATCGGAATCTCCGAGATCCGAAAAAGTGCAGCGACAATAAAAGAATGACTCACCCCTGTGTTAATAAGAACTACAATAAGGGTGGGGAAGACACAGATAGTACCTCAAATCATCATAGGTGTGCCATGGTCATAAGCATCCACTGCATAGTGATGAGCCTACCTCTATCTGCCAGCTCCCTGTGGTCGGGGTGGACCTCATGTTGTTGGTGGTGGTAAAGCCTCGAAGCATCATCCACTACTGGTTGCTCGACCATCTCCACTACCTCGTCCGCCTGCTCCCTGCGGACCTCCATGGTCAAACCTATGCCTCTGCTTGGGAGGTACCTATACCATATGCTGCTCATCTATAAGGCGGGTCAGGAAATCATGAGCCATGTGCCCCTGCCTGCCGCATGCATTTCACTACATTCCTATTGAATGGCTGGTTCTACATCATGTTACCCGCACATTCTAACAAGTATCCTATGTTTTCCCACCTGATGGTCTAGTTCACATGGACCTCTGTGACATCTGTCTACTGCAAGCTATAGAAGTCTCCGCTACGTGTCGCCCTGTGGTAGGTCTCACTACTAGCATCGGCTCAGAATGAATGCTCTCCACAAGAAGGGATCTCTCCAGCACACCTGCCTATGTCGTAATACCGAGGGAGATCGTCAAAGCCCTGATCTCATGCCTTATTCCCTGCTCGAAGGTTTGGGCCCAGAAGAATGGGTCTCGTACCATGTCTGTGGAGTAGCGTGAGTGGTCGGTAAATCTCACCGAGTACAAAGCTAATGTCATACTACCCGGCCGCAGATGAAGTAACTCCGGGATGCGCACCGCACGAAGGGTGGCTGGAAAAAACTCTGAATGGAAGAGACTATTGAAGTCTGTCAAAAGTAGAGAAGCATCGACGTGCACCTAAAAGAACAAGCTCCACCATCTACCTGTTGCTGTGTTTAGGAGATGAGCTGGAAGGATCACCATAAGATCTGCAGCTGTTCCTACCAATCTGAAGACTCTGACAATAGCCTCCATCCAATCCTTAGTTTCATGAGGGTTCATCTCTCCGTGGAACCTGGGAAGCCTCTGTCAATGAAACTCATGCAGTGCACTCAGGTGGCGTAAACTCTCCGCTGTTGGTGCTGGTAGTATCGGTGGGCCAGCGGGTAGTCATACCTCTGGTTCCTCCGTTCTAATGGGGCCCTATACCAAGGCCTCAACGCACGGTGGGATTCCATCTCGTACGTAACTCAGAACCCTAACTGGCTGCCATCGTGGGGACATACTGAAAAGAAACAGGTGTTCCATGGTTAATATAGTATATCTTGTGAGCTGACACAAAGTAATCAAAAAAGAAAACTTTTGAAACACACATGCAATTAATGTTTTCATGCACTGATTCAGAAGTCAGAAGTCGGGGTCCAGGTGTATGGATACGTCGGCTGCCACAACAACACTGGACTCCCTAGACTGATAACCACACCCAATAACCTTAACACTATTTCTTCACAGAAAGAATGATCAGAGTCATAAGTTCTACTATATTACCAACTCCTCGGATGCCATTTTGTCATGACCCGTTTTTGCGGCCCGTTCCGTGACTACCCCAAGAACGCCTTCCGTAGGCCTGGGGCTGCCGACTAGCACAAAAGGCATAAATCCCAATATAAGATCAGGAATTTCCTCTATTAATGTAAAGAAACACAATAGAGTACGCAAGTGAAGTAAGCACAAAGTAAAACAGAGTACAAAAGTAAGTGTTGAAAAGTAAATGGGACAGTACAAAAACCCAAATGAAAGTACAGTACAACTAAAAAATAATGTACAATAGCAAGAAAGTAAAATAGCAACATCGAATCGTCTTCTGGAAATCCAACCTAAAGTTTGGGTACATATAGTCTCCTCAACTCCTCGGGTTCGGCCGTCCGCTCTGTGTATGTCCCGCCAAGTGGTCCACCTCTAGGTACTGTCCATCTCCATAGGTCTCCACCTCGATCAGTGCTGTTTTTCATCTACATCCAAAACAGTGTAGTGCAGACATAGCTCGTGCAGGGGTGAGTATACGATACTCAGTTGGGACCCCGAGATCCCTGAAGGTCTCCCAGAATCTAGGAAGGATAAACAACAAAGGAAAGATACAATCATGAAGTATCAACCTACTCTACATAGTTATATGCTCACACATATACCTAAGTCATTAATTATAGTACAGCTCCAACTCTCGTGCCCATGGACAACCCAATCCACACAGGAAAGCACAACCCATTCCACATAAGAAGGCAAGTCAATCACATCGTTGATATTGATTGAAAGTCAAGACTCACCTCACACAAGTATACTACCTCCAAAGAGGGTGGAGATGATTTGATGTAGCCTATAAATAATCTCCAATGCTGAACCCACATAGGATCCTAGTATAGAAGTTGTCACTACCGAACCCACAAAGGATCCATGTACAGTAACCATCTCTGCAGAACACACATACGATCCAAGTACAGTCGTTATCGCTGCCGAACCCATGTAGGATCCATGTATAGTCTTCATCACTACCGATCCCACATAGGATCCAAGTACAGTCGTCATCACTGCTGAACCGACGTAGGATCCAAGTACAATCGTCATCACATTCGCAACCAGCTCTAGGGTTTCCACACACAACATGTTCGATTCCGGGAGGGTCCACTCCTCGAGCCAAGGGGTTGATAAATAAACTATCACAATGTTCATGTTTGATGTATCCCAATGTTCTATCTCGTCAATTGGAACACAATGCGACAGATGGTGTGTCAATCAGACACCTGGTCTGAGAGATATTGGCTTTTCTATTCCAGGGGACCGATTAGAAATACTCTCTTTTCTAAACCAGAGGATATCCAAATCATTAAAAACTCACTTAAAGTATCTCAAAAGGACCGCCTCGTCGCAAGGGTCCTAGTGCGGAAGACGGCGCGTCGATCAGACACGCGGTCTTTGACATATTCACCCTTAAGTGAAAACGGGCCCAGCCCGTTTGGCCTAGTGGCTAGTGGGTCGGGCTGACCCGACTTTTGGCGTGTCTGACCCAATAGTGGGTTTGTCCGGCTTGATGAAATGCATCGCCCGACACGAAGAAATGTGCGGCCCAGCCCAGCAGGGTGCGGCGCGGCCAAGCCCGGCCCAGCTGGGCGCAGCCGGCTGGCTGAGTGGTCCAAGGGGGGTGTGACCCCCAGGATGTCTGAACCGGCGGCACCACGTGGCACCAACCTCCCAAACCAGCTGAACATTTGGAACAAAAGGCCCTCTCGGGCGGGCCACATGTTTTACAGCGCGGAGCCCTCCTAGATTTGCGGTTCTATTCCACCCGGTCGGCCGACGAGCCGACCGGTTCTTCCGCCGAAGCAGCCCGCTCATACTAGCTACGGTCTTCCGTAGAACGACGCTATGTGGCACCACGGATTATCTCTTCATCCCGGCTGGCTATGGCCAGCCGGTTCCACCTCAGTCGAGGAGATCATGGTTTCAGGCCACAGTTCATCCACACGCAGCCGGCGCACAGTCGTCACTCCCGTCGCCGCTTCTTCCAAAGTAACTCAATCGCAAAAAAAAAAGAGAGTCTATGGAGGGTCATTGGGCCGTGTGCGTTCGGCCCGCACCCTCACATTAGGCGGGAGCAGTTGGCCATAAATAAAAAATGATTTCCAATTAAGAAAGGGGTATGAAAACAATCACATCAAAAAGAATAAACCCCAGCCTCGAAAAAGGATTGTGGTTGACAAGCATCGTGGATGACGATGTCATTTATGTCTTCATCGTAGTGCACCCGAAGAAGAATTTGTGCCTCCTCTCTTATCGGGGAGAAGAGAAAAGAAGGAGCTTTGTCATGCTTCATGGAAGTGAGTGTCTTTATTCATCAGAGGGTTGGTGTTTTTCAACAAAGGAGGAGCTCTCTTCTTCTTTCAGAAGAGTTCTCTCTCAAATATTTCTCCAACACAACATGTGCCAACCGAATTAAAATAAGGCTTAACCTTATTTTAATTAAACTTTCCAAGCATTCAAAATTAAAAACTCATTGTTAATTAATTGAAGAGGTTCAATTTATTAATTATGGTATGTCGGAAAAAGTTTCATAGGGAGAGATAGGGAGAGGAAAAGTCTCATTGTTTATGGGGGTTTTAAATTAATTGAAGGGTGTTTTAGGGATTTTAGGGGGAGGTGAAAGGTTGGGGATTGTGTAATCCCCACCTCACATATATCAACACATGGGATGTTGGGTGGGTGTGGGCCCCACCAATAACTTTCCATGGGAAGAATTAGCCTCCTTAGATATAAAATTGTTCCAACAATTTTATTTTAACTTCTTAACTAAACTCCAATTTTTAATTTACAACCCGCATAAAATGCAACTGCGGTAAAGGTCCCCGTAAGAAATTACTAGTGTTGTGAGTTCATCAGTACCCTCATATTTCAATTCTGAGCTCCGGTTCAAAAGATAGAAAAACTATCACATTCGTTCATTGAACATACTTTAGCTAATCATCATAAAAAATATTATGGGCACACTGGGCCTCAGAATTAGGTGCCGTAAAAAACTGCGTACTCGTAAAATTACAAATAATTTATGAAATAAAATTTACTTGAAAGTTACGGATCTTTAAATGTTTTTAGTGGTGGAATAATTTTAATTTCATGTCACGGGCTTAAGGTTGAGTGTGGTTTTATGAGTAGGAAATGAATTTCAAGACAAGAGATGAGGTCAAGGAATTTTACGTTAAATTCTAATACCATTAGTGGAAACCACCAATGAGTGGATGGTTAAAGAGATGATGTCGGGATAATGTCTCTGGATATGGGGGGTCAGTTAACCACCACATCGATGGTTTTTTTTGTATTTTGACCCTTGGCTATCATTTTACCATCATAATCCATTGGGTATGTGAAAATGTTAAAGGTGAATTTGATGTTTGGAAACACAATGAAATCATTCAAATGAAACATCATAAACATGGTGGATTGGGTGTTGCTTTCTTAGATTCCAATGGCTTCTTGAGTATAAGATGTTTTATGGTGGGTAGATTTTGGTGTCCCGGGATTTTAAACCGGGCTAAAATATGAATGTTTTTGAAATTTTTTGTTTACCGAATGATTCAGTTTAAAAACAAGGAATTGGGATATAGTTCAATGATTTCGAACCATTTAAAGTGTTGATATCAAGCTTGGGTAAAATATTGAGGAGTTTTCAGGTTGGCTTGATGGGTTTCAAGAGAAACAAACCTAATAACTATGTTTTTAAAGGGGTTGTAGAGGGCACACTTCATTTCTAATAACTGTGCAGTCCATAGTAGTGATAATGTAGCTTGCTACTAGTAAGTTAGGTAAATTTTCATGGGCAACTCAATGTTAGTCAAACCATGTGGGATAGACATGCGATGTAGTCCAGGTACCTAGTATAAGGCACATGGGCTATACACGATCTATCAGACCATGTGAGACAAACCGTATGGTTTACCCAGATTTAAAATTGGGGGTCATTATTTAATTAAATTCAATGTTAAAAATAATTTAATTATATAATGTTGAAATGAAGAACATATTTAATTAAATTTATATGAAATGAATTTAGTTAAATGATGTGTAAATAGGGGAGTTTGGGGTTTATTAACGAAGTGTTTTCATTAAATGATAATAATAAAAATATAATTTTAATTATTATTATTATTATATTAATTAGTATAATATAATTTAGGTTTATTTAATTACCAGGGAATACCAAACAGGATGTAAACCCTATTCATACTTTCTTGGTAATGCACGACACACCCCCTGCTCTCCCATGGTGTAGTGCATGCCACCCCCTCCTTCAGGTCCCTCTTGGAACACCTCTCTGATCCTAGATTCTTCATAGAACTTGACTTTATCGGCGAGGTAGTGCCTTACCCATTAGTTTCCTTCATTGAATAAACATTTTATGCTCTCCGTCACCTTTTTTCCCTTAGGTTGAAGCCATAGGTTTGGGTTTAATTAGGTTTCTTCTATTCTTCCAATTCAAGATGGGGAAGAAGATGTTTTGTGACCCTTTGGTCTATATTCCAATGACCACCGCTGAAGGTGGGGTGGTTCAGCTTTCTTTGGTTCACTGTCATCAAATGTTGTTTCGGTCACATGCCTATTAATTGGTTTCTAACACTTTAAATTATGTTTTTATGGTTTATATGAGTTTTTGGAAACAAATTATATAGGTGTTGGTCCTTATGAGACTAATTCTGTTTGCCAGATATTTTTGTAGGGTGTTGCGATCAATTCTATGTGTGTGCGCACATATTTGTTAATGTGTGTGTATGTGATCATGTTGTTGTTTGAGTTAGAAATCAGTTTCTTTGAAAAATAATTGAGGTAAGGTATTCAACCATGAATTATTTATATAAATGTAGTAATTGCCGATTTAATTCGTTTAATACATTTTCCTGTATGTTATGTAATAAAATTTCAATTGTGATTAAGGTTCTGTTAGTATAGAAAATCATGTGATTGTAATAAAATCCCTTCCATCAGAGGTGTGCTTAAATCAAGATAAAAATTTATTGTGTACACTGATATGTTTTTTTTCTATTTCTATTATTTGTTTTTATTATGCGTTAAAAGTTAGAGGGATTTTTTAAATAGTAGTAATGTGTTTTTCATATCTTGGATACTTACCCTCTATTTTTCATGCTGACACACGTGAATTAAATAGTTCTATTGATCCTAGATGTGTTAAATTGGGTGGTACACCTATGTGATAAGATTTAAATATTGGTGTTCTAATTTCTAAAAATCATAGTCATAAATGTTTTGGTATAAGAAACTATAGGAAAGGTAAATTTGTTTATAAATTGAGAAATATAATTGAATTATGTAATGCTATAAATTAATTAATTGTAATTTTTTGAAATAATGGGATTTATTGATTGTTGAATAATATATTTAATTGTTATAATTAACTTCAATGGGTTTGAGATGGTTGATTTGTGTATTTAGATGAAAAACAAGGATAATGAATACATGAGTTAGTTTTCAATGTAAATGTTCTATAAATTGGGATAATTAAATGTTGAGTTAATTATCAGGTTCTCATTTTTGTGATAAATAACAATGAATTGGACAATTAATTAATGATTTTTTTCGATTTTCAGTGGTTAATTAATTGAAGAGTCAATTAACTGGAAATTGATGTTGTCAATTTTTTGTTGAATTCAGTAATAGGCATGATTAATTAATTTATGAATTAATGAATGAAAAATATTTTTGATGATAGACATGACGTTCATCATAAATAGGAATTGTGGTGTTATAAATGGTGTTCATCACTAATCACATAAGTAAATGAATGAGATTTTGGGTGTTATACATGGCATTCTGCACCAATAGGATTTTTGGTGTTGGACATGGGATTATTCACCAATGGGATTTTCATTATTAGACATTGCATTATGCACCAATGTGATTTTTTGTGTTAGATATGGAATTATTTACCAATGAGATTAGGTGTTAAGAATTTAATTCTACATATATAATATAAATAATAGAATAGGATTTTTGTTGTTAGACATGGTATTATTCACCAATGAGATTTGGGATCAAGACATGGTGGTCTACAACGATACAAATGATTAGAATGAATTGTGAATTGAATAAGTGACATGGGTAATCTTTACCCTATGTTGTTGAATGAAGAATATTAAATAATTTCATAAGAGGATTATATATTCATTATAAATATGAATATTTAGTTCATGTTCAGACTCTTATCCCATATATGAGCCGAAACAGGTATGTCTATTAGGTCCCCCTAAAGGACCTGTACATATTATTGTTTATTTATTCAATTGTGTTATTACTTCTCTATAACTAAACAATTATTAATTAGTAGTCACTGACTAGTTTGGAAAAGATACTGGTAGTTATTACCTAATAATATTTATATCTCACACCAAACTCAAGCGGCCATTGTACATGTGTACCTGAGTAGACCCTCCTGTTCATAAAGATTTGGACCTTTCATATTTTCTACATTACTTACACCTAGGAGTTTGGAGTAAGGGAGAAACATAGAGCTTTGGATGCTCATGGAGATTACCATGGGGATTTTATGTCCTTTATATTCTTTAGTATTGTACTGTAAAGCATGTTGTTTGTTTAATTATTTTAGATATGAACCATCATATGATATGCATGAATTGTATAAACTTTCAATAGCCATATTCATTAACTTATTGTTACATTTTTCCTCTGATATTTTAGTTCATTCTTTATACTGCTTTTGATGATATCTATTTCTTAATTTTACTGTCTATTTATTATTATTCAATTTGAATAGGAGGGTATAATTTCCCTATTGACGATCATCACAACCTTGCTGCTAGTCAGTATCCTCTGGCATACGGGGACAAGCGGTTGAGGTCATGTGGCAACTTGTCTGACTATCAGTTTGATTGATTTTTGGGTCAGGTAATTACATATATACACAAAAATATATAAACATTTGAATATATAGATAATTAGGGATCAAATTAAAATGAATAAATATATACACTGATGATTTCATAAACAAAAAAACAGCACACACATGCATGATCGTTCCACCGGTTTGGGGCTACGGGTCTCTAGGGCCTTCCTGTCATCCAAGGCCTTCGGCCCACAGGGCCTTCGGGTCACTTAGTCCATTGAGTAGGCCAGTTCACACAGAACAAGTCCCAGATGAGGATTAGGGAAACATGAGTAACATCCATCCGATGCATAGCTAACTAGATTGGAAGAATGAGAGGGTATGACAGCTGCCATCGGGACCAGGCACCGTGCCGCTCTGTACGGGGAAATGCTAGCCGATCAGCAATGCAAGGTGGGGAGGTAGGTGATCAATGACACAGAAAGCCAGGAAGGGGCAGTTCAAGTGTGTTGGGTATATGGCTTATATATTGGGCATGGTATTCCCTTAGGCCTTCAGGTCATGAATTGTGGGTTTTTTGTGCCTTGTGACATGGGCCTATGGGTCATGTACGGGTTCCCCTTCAACCCTTAAAAGGAAGATTTTCCATAATAAAATAAAAAAAGTCCTTCAGGCCATTTAGGAAAAAGGAGGGGTGTAACTATAACGGTTATTTTAAAAAGTGGGAAAATGGTTTTAATAACATTAACCAGAAAACATTAATAGAAGATATCTTTATCAGCACTAAAATGATACACAGAGAAAATTGAATCCTTTATTAATGAAAAATTTAGCACTAATGAAACTCAACTAAAAATTTATAATCATATAAATTTATATAATATTAATAATATTTTATTGAAAATATTTTAAAAACTACACATTATAATTAAATATAATATTAATAATAATCTATATAACAAAAATTAATTTCATTAAAATAATAAGTGTTATATTCTTAAAAATATAATTCATTATATAAATGATTTAATATTATATACTAAATTAAAATGAACAGTTATATTTATACATATTACTTATAATATATATAAATAAAAACAAAATCACTCTATTTTACTGATTAAATATAAATATTAAATTTAATATAAATTTTATGTTAAAAATATGATAAAATTTTTATATTGAAATTAAATTTATTTTTTAAATTGTTATATATAATTGAATTTTATTATCAATAATATTAAAGTGAATATATATATATATCCAAATAAAAACTACCCTAATCACATTTCAATTGAATTAATTATTAATATTATCAATACTGACATATATTTATATTTATATTAAAATTAATATTTATCAAATATAGTTTTGTTACAAATAATTAATGTTATTAATGTTATATTTTTAATATAGTATTATGTATTATTATTACATTCTGACAATACATACAAACACATACATTTTTTGAACTCATAGATACATATATAAAAATAATTAATATTTTTATATAAATATTAATAATTACTAATTCTATAAATTCTTATAAAATAAGTTATATAATAAAAAACTAATATTATAAATTAGTAATAATATTTTTATATTATTACTTTAATTGAAGAAATATATTATTAATTATATAAATGATTATATATTTTATACTAATTAAAAATATAAAGCTAATTATATAAATTTTATAATTATATTTGATTTTCAGTACATTTTACTAAATACAATAAATATTAAATTTTCATCATCTATATTTAATAATAATTCTGTTCCATAATTTTTATGTTAAAATTATAATTTTTAAACATAATTATAATATAAATCTATATAATATTTATTTATTTATTTTTGAAATTTATATATATATATATATATTTCTAAATAATTATGATTTAATTACATTTTAATAAAATTAATTATTGATATTTTAAATAATGACATATATATAATCCCAATATTTATAATATTTATATTTGAATTTTTTTTGTATAATTAATTTTTTATAATTGAACAAAAATCAATTAATATTCATATTTATTTTAATAATTTAATTTTCATTCTGATATAAATTTATATTGATAATTATGTGTATTATAACTATATGAAAAACACACACAAAAACACATACATATATTTATTTTTTATAGACCCAAATGTGTGTGATGTTGTGGGTGTGTCTATATGTATATATAAATATATATACTACATCCATTGAAGCGATAGGATTTATGGGATTCCAAATCCGTCTCCTGAACCCCTTACACATAGTTTTTCGGTTCCCATCCGAGGAGGGATTCTATAGGCTTTGGGTCAAGATGTCATGGTCCTTTGGAGGTTGTTTACTGAAAATTCGTTTGTGGATTCTAGATTTTGATGCCTATTCTGAATCCACTATTATTCCTATTTGGGTTAGCATCCTAGAGTTACCACTTCACCTGTTCAAGAATGCAACCCTTTTCCCTATTTCTAATCTTATTGGGAATCCTCTGAAGTTAAATTTTGCAACAAAAATGCTTTCAAGACCCTCGACTGCTAGAATTTGTATTGAGTTAGATGTTTCTCATAATTTTCCCTCCAGTATTTGGATTCAAAGTGGGGACTTTCCCTTCTCCCAAGAAGTTATTTATGAAAGATTGTCGGACTACTACTCTTAATGCTTCATATTAGGGCACCGTACAAGAAATTGTGGCAAATCTATTGTTCATTTTAAAAGCCTTAATACTATTTGGAAAGAAAAGTGTAAAAATAATCAAGAAAACATGGATGACTTTATGTATACTCATTAATTTTTATCATATATCTATATCATATATACTCATTAATTTACTATTTTTTATATAACTATATTATCAACATAAGAATTTGCACTAGTAAATGATAACTTATATTAGAAATTGATTATGTGTTGATAATGGAAGGCTTTCTGTTAGGCTTGGTGTATGATGTTGTAATTAGGATAAGTACTAAAGATTAAAAAAAGAACTATCTTCCAGACCATCATTCTAGAACTGGAATCAAGATGGAAATTGATCCAAATGTTTGGAATTATTGAAAAATTATAATGAATTTAGATGATCCAAATTGAATCTATGTCAGAATAATCTGATATTCAAAGAGGATATATAGAATAAATCTTAGTGTGTAATAAATATAACATGTTATATAAGCATCATTGACACATGGCTGTGGTATTACCTTTATTTATGGCATCATAAGAAGATCAGTTGTGGAACTAGTGTTCCACCTGTGTCTATAACAATGTTGTTTTTTTTCTATTAAGTACTGTTGGTGGTGGAACATGAATCACCATAATATCACTACTATTATATCCTATAAATTGGTGGTGGGGTCACATGAAAATTATAATAGTTTTATATTATAGTTTGAAATTTATTATCATATTATTTTTAATTAGTCATTAAATTGTAATATATTTTAAAACATTTCAAGTGAAATTAATTATTTGATTTTGTTTAAGACATTTTTTAAACCACATTAAATCCCGTTCTTCATTGGGTTATTTTATTGTTTACATTGTTTCATGTTCCAATTAGGTTGTCTACTGTGAGTGTCTACATAGTTTTGAACATTTTGTTGTTGTAGAGCATGACTGTGTTTTCATATATTCTTATTTCCATATTCAAATATCCATGGAGTTGATTTTTTCAAGACCATTTGGAAACCTTATTTTGTGTTATGGGTTCTCGTTTAGTAATTATAGAACTAATACATTCGTTGGAATATGTGTTATGATATCTTGGATTAATGCTTTTAAGGGAAGCTCAGATAGTGACTTTTTGAAAATATGAGTTACCTTCCCTTTACCCCTGTTATAATTCAGATGGATTTTATTTTCATATCATGGTGATAGAATAGAGGAATGTGAGGGTGGATAAGTCTGATGCTTCAAAAATTTTACTCCAGAATATATAAGTAATGTAATATATATTTTAAAAGGACCTGGATATTATATTAGTCAAGGTGATCCTAGAAGAAAATATTAATTTGAATTGAATGAATAATTAAAAAGGTGTTGGGTGGAATTCAGATGATGTTGTCTCAAAACATGGATTTTATATCTATGATACAAATAAAACATTATATTTGATGGAAAATATATCGAGCATAGATGAAATGATTTCCATGATGAAAAAGTTTTCATGTTGTGGAGGATTTTTTGTTTGGCTATGTTTGATTGAAGGTTGGAGGATGGTTATATAAAAAAGTTCAACATAGTCTTGATTGAATTAGTGTATGTTGGTATGATGTTCCGGGAAAAGGTTTGGTAATAGATTCTACTATCATCGCATCCAAAATAATGATACTTGATGGTTAAAACATTCAGTAATTCTAACCATATTAATTATTGGGTATTTAAGAATATCAATAAACTAATCATAAATGATGATATTGGAATGGTGGGTTTAAATTATACCATAAATCTATATTTTATGGAAGGAAATGGAATCTATAAAAAAATGTAGATAGAAGGAAAATGGTAAAGTAGAAAAGATATGATTCACAAGAAGTCAACTAGAACCAATGATTATTCATGTTGTCACTATGGAAATAAAATACTGTTAAAGAATTATTTTTTGATATAGGGGTTCTTATTCACAAAAACATACTTTAATTTCACCCAAAAACATCACACTAGTATGGGATAGTTTCACATTCATACCAAGTGATTCAAATTCGATAGATTCATTGATTCTTGATTTTATAGCATCACATTAATAAACCACTAAAATGGTATACATGAACAATTATGTGTCTGGAATCCTTTTCAAGGTTCAAATCACGTATTTATAGGATACTTATGTTTTTGGTAAATGTATATAATTATATGAATGAAGGATAGATGTTTGCTACATTTTCAAGGATTATAGAATATCTCAGGTATATGTAAGAACTTCATTTGTATTTTTATGTTGATTATGTGGGAATATATATGATATTTTTAGATGGTATCTAAAAAATAATACTTGTTTTCATGGTGGTGGTCCTTGTTCTGAAGTATGAAATATTGTACCTAAAAGGTGTATTAGAAGCTATCCAAAATGATGAAATAATAAAATTCCAAAAAAAAGATGATTTGGTATGACCAAATATGTCAAATTAATGAGAAATGTAAATGAACCTTAATTTCTAAATTATAATTCAATCATGAACACATGTATTATAGATCATGTGAGGGTTGCAAACAAAGAAAAATGGAAGGTTTTCTCCTGTATAGATCGAAAACACAGAAGAATTGGATGGTTGAGATGGTTCATACGGTTGTATGAATACCAACAACGGTTTGATTTCATGCGGTGTACAATAATATTATCCATTCATCGGTGCTTATCCCTAGAATTCGTGGTTGTTTTTCCACAAAAAATGTTAACTCTTTGCAAAATTTCATTAGATTGATACATTGGTGGAATCTTACACTAAAAGAAATATGAAATTTCTTCAGTCGATAAATGGTTCTGAGTATGAAGGAAGGGAGTTTCACATGTTTTTTTATGAACAGAATATTGAAAGATAATACTTTTCTCAAAACACATTAACAAAATGTTGTTTCAAAATACATTATTAGATGATGAGTGAGATATCCATAAGCTAAGTTGTAGTCATAGATTTCCCAAAAATTCAGTCCAAATAATTTTACAATGTTTCTTCTATCTTGAATCCAATTCCAATGAAACCATTGGCATAACAACGTCATTAGTAAATCCTATCTGGGATGAAAGTGTAATATACTCATTTGAATATATTTATTTAAGTCGCATAAGAAAATTTCCATGTAAAATATTAGGATATGTTGTATGCTATGTCTTAAACATGTTTATTTTTTGGTTATATTGAGGAAATCATTAATTTTAGACTCTTGGATAATAGTTAATGTGTATTTATCTAATCCAATAACATTATCATCAATGAAAATGTTTTATGTATGAATTATAAGTAGGAAATATATTCTCACGTGTGTAATGTTCCAATTGAGAATACCATGGTTGTCCTGAGTAAATGTTCAGTTGGGTAAAGCTATTTGAGCGGTATAAAAGAAGATGTCCAAGATTTATAAATGGGTTATGGAATGGAGGGATCATATTAAATTCCATAATTACCAGATATCTATGTATGAAAAATATAATAGATGATAGAACCATGGGATAGGTTCTCAGAAATGCAGGATAAAATGAATATAAACCTAAAATGTGTATTCATTCTCTTATTTTTAGAAGATCAATGTATAGGTTTGAGTATATAATACACTTCATGATTCTCCTTTATGGGAGAAACTAAAAGTTTTAGTGTGGAAATAACAATAATTGACTCATCTCATTAATAGTTAACAATTATTTAAGAATTAGATACCTTATATATTTTTAATATATTGGAGTAATGTGATAAAGTGCATCAAAACAAATGGGTTGATTATCTGAAGGCGGAAGTGAATAATAGATTCTAGTATAAGGCATGGTTGGTTAGAAAGTGTTCAAAAAATAAAAAAAGAGTGGATGTCATTGACATTTTCTCTTATATTAAGAAACATAAAAAATTCAAATGTTTATTTTTTTGGGTACGATGGAATTTCTATTTTTTTTAAAAATTTATTTCATGTCATCATTACTTTAAAGAAACTTAGAGAATGAAATCTATATATAGAAAAGGGAAGGTTTTATATTGATATGTAATGATATCTTGGAATTCATTTTCAAGATAAATCTATATAGCTATAAATTAAAACCATGGAAATACAATTTTGATGTATAATAGATTTATAATATAATAGATGTTTTCTAGGAGAAATGAAAATAATATCTACTACCAAAAGACGTGTGATGATATAATATTCTTTATTATTTATATATATATTGATGAAATACACTTAATTAGACATGGGAAGGTATGTAAAAAAGAGAAAGTTTTAATCATATTGATATTTATAGATGAATGATATTGGGTTCGAAAAGAGGATTTTGGTGATGCAGTTCGGAGGATATATAAAATCCAAAACAATATTCCTGTATTAGTCAATGTTTATCCAGAATGTACATGAATGATTCTAAATGAGGGAAACCTATGAGTACTCACTTGGATGGAAACATAAAGAATTCAAAGGATAAGAAACATAAAATATATTAAGAGGATATATTCATGGGGAATGTTATATATTCATAAATTTAGGGAATTTTAAAATACAACATGTTTTGTGGAAGGCATGATATCGCTCATGCAGTAGGTGTTGTTAGCTGATATTTGAAAAATACTGGAATGAAGCACTTGTAAACTGTCATGTGGATATTTTAGTTTCTAAAAGGATTAGTGAATATCATAATTTATTTTGGGATAGGTGGTTGATTTTATGGATTTTTGGATTCCTTCATTAGAGGATATACTGATTAGTGGAAGAGAAAAAATAATTTTTTTTCTTACATTAGAAGGAACTTTTGTATCATGGATATCTCAGTCGCATCCTATAGTTAAAATATTAACCTATTAAGCTATTTATGTAACAATTATGGTTTTGAAGAATGTGTTGGATTAGTTTAAGGTTTTTTTAGAATATTTAAATAAGGAAACGGATTCCTATGTATCAATATATTTAAAAATCATGATTATATTTTCCAAGAACTCATTATTTTACTCATGAATTAATAACATTCATATAATGTCCTACTTCATCTGAAAGGGTGTGTACTATGGGGTGATATAATTGTGGACGGATAAATGAAATTAAAAATTTTAATATATGTTGAGTAGAGTTATATCCTATGGAATTTTGGATCTGAATTTCACTTTGGGGTTCTTGGATAACATATTGGTCCTAATATCTCGATAGATCTATCGGACTATAAGTAAATAACCTAAGTGGTGAGTTATTAAATAAAGTAATTATGATCATGATGATATGGATACTAATTTTGAAGGTGATTATGAAGTTGAAAATATTTAGGATTAGTTTGAGAATCCATTTTTTTATTATGTACAAAAACTTATGAAATGATATTGCTTTTATAACATGAAACTAGTACTAGATACAAGGTGGATGTTGATCAATAAGATTGTAACTATAAATTGTGTTGAAGAAGAATTGGAATGGTAGAAATAGAGTACGTTTTAGAATAATATGAGATTTATGGAGGATAAATAGGACTAATCATTCAAGGTGGATGAATTTGAATGAAAGTATAAAAGTAGAAGATGGATGAAAAGTTTCAAAATATATAATTTATTTGGGAATATGAGAGGATAAGTATAAAACCATTCACTATTCACTATGAAGATTAGTTTTTGGGGTGGAGTTTTACCCATGTTCATGACCTAGTGGTCATTTGTTTGTGATGTTAGGATGGTGGTTGAATTAGAATCACATGGAAATATCTACAATAGATTACTATAAATATGTGATTGGGTTACTTGTACTTTGCAAATTTTTTATAACATGTAATATTCTATTATCATGTAATTTCAAATTTGTCAGTTTTTTTAATATCTACATTAATCTTTTCTAGTGAAGTTGTTTTTTCTATATATTTGGAATTATCCTAAAACATGATGAATCCTCATCATTTTTGGGTTATTGTTTTTTCTGTTATTACAATTTTAATTTGATTTTTCTATTCTGGGTGATATGTATATTTTTTATGACACATTTTAATGATGTTAGTGGGTGTTTAAATGGATTCTAAAATATAGATATATCTATCTGTGGTGTTGAGTACTTTTAGAAAGTTCAATAGACTTGTTTCAAATTTTAGGTTTAGCAGTTGGGTCATTCCAGAATTATTACTTTTAGTACCACACTTTTATCAATTCCAAAAAAGGCACTAGTTTTTTTACATTTTTTCAATTCTCATCTGTAGTACTGATAACATTATATATTTATTTGTTCATACTAATAAAATGTAAAATATATAACTTAATTTCACCATTTATATATTATAGAGGGTAGTGATTGGTGATAAAATTAATTTTATAGGTTGTCTAGTACCCTCTCAATCATATAGTTCATATCAATATCATCATTTAATCATATCATTATGTGTGCTATTAATAGAAACATTTAAGACAGAAAATATAATTTCATGTGGCTTTTCTAGAAATTAATATAAATGCTTACTATATTTATGTTAAAACAATAATATATATTATATAATATAAAAATGGTCATAGAAGAATGATTTATAAAATAATTTCAAATTAATTTCATAAAATATATTAAATAAATAAATATTAATCATTATTAATAATACAAATTAAAAAAAATATCATAGAGGAGATCATCAAAAATTTAATACTGATTAATCCAAAAATATCAATAATGAATACTTCTGTGTAGTTTAAATAATTGTCATGTTAATAGAAACACAATTTGTAACCCTTAATGATACCCAAATGATGTATTTTGTCCTTACGAATGATCTTATTGGGAGAATGCCTATAATAGTTTTTATTTTGTTTTATGGATCAATCAAAAATTGTGTACTACAAAAATTACATATTTAATCAATGTTTTAGATCAAATATTGAAATAAGAAATCCTGAAACATAGAGAAGGAATTTTCATATGAAATATAGAATTAATTTAAATTTTATTGGAAGAAATGATTCATTATCATATGATATTTATTCTACGGTGTTATTTATTATATGAAATCCCCCATTTCACATTATTGTTTTTGTGTTGGTAGTATCCAATTTTAGAATTCCTCTAAAGTTGTTCCACACATTCTCCTTTAACCTTTGAGAAACACTAATGGAACACCAGGTGTTTGCATTATAGATCTATTTTCTTATGTTATTTGTCATGATCACTTATAGTTCCTTCAGACCTAGATGAATCCTTCTAGTGCTTGTTGTTATAGAGAGGAATTAATGAGGAGTAATGGATATAGGATTTTATTATTTTAAAAAATTCTCAAATCTGTATTAACCTCATACAATAGACATAACCATCTATTTATAGAGATGGGGTTCAGGTTATAATATTATTTAATTATGAAATGAATGTTTAATAATATTAAAATCTTTATAAAAAATAATTCAGTATAATAATATTAAAAATTATCTTATTTTATGGTGTGATAAAACTAGTACTTTGATTAATATTATTTTACTAGCTTGAAAAATAATATTTATCTCTAGTCAGGATTTTGGTTTCCCGAACTCTGGTAAATTTATTGAATATCCAAATAAATATATTATTTATAAATAAATAATTTATGAAAAATCCGATGAAAAAAAATATTTTTTAAATATTTAATAAATATTTTGGATTAGTAAAACTTGAATAAAATTATTCTTAGGTCACGAGAATAAAATTTATTTCATTAATTAATAGAAAATAGAAATTTATTAAGAGAATCAAAAAATCATAGCGTGTGACCCTCTTGGATTATTTCTCACTGGAATTAGGAAGGCCTTCCTAATTTCCAATATTAATTTCTAGATTCACGTCAAGCCACTCAAGAGAAATAACATAATGATAAAATTTTGATAAAAACATATGAATTAGGATTATGTAATATAATATCTTTTTCAAATATCTAATAAGGAATATTGCACATATGGATGAACAAAATATATGATTGATAAATATTTCATTGATTATCTGAAATAAACCTTTTGTTACACCATGGTGATGTAATTTAATGAAAAGGTTATATTCAAATCATAGGTCTGGTATATCATATTCCATAATGATAGAAGGGGAATAGCATTCCTCAATTTATCTTTTAAAAACATGTCATTTATAACGCACCCAACATACCCAAAATTTCCATGAATTTTTATCATCATGGTCTATAAAAATTCATCTAAGTATATGTGTAATAACATGAATTAATAGTAATATTAATGTCTATTTACTATCTCACATTCTCATAGATTGGAATATTTTATGACCTGAAAATTTGATGAATTTTTTCTAGAATGTCAATTCTCATAATCTCTCATATTTGAGATTACCATGTATGAACATCATGAGGTAATGTATCATCCTCCTTTCTATACTTGCACGAAATAGTCAACACAATATGTTCTCTATCATAGAATGTTATCCAACCATAGAACAATTTTTATGAATACCTTCATGAAATTTCAATGTTTAATTCATAGTGGGGCAAATCTATGAAATTATCATTGAGATAGATAATCTTGAACATTATCACATCAAGGTTTTATAGAAGAAGAAAGAATATGTGAAAATATATGTAGATTAATATTAAATTCATTGAATATAAATATATTCAATAGTATACAGTAGTTGGTTTTAGGAAGAAACTACAAAATAGTTTTACTTTCGCTCTTGAAAACTACTAATTATTGGTTAATTCCCACATATTGAACATGATTCTACTGAGTATGGATATAGATTTTTGGCCTATCAAATTATCAAGACCAGGTTTTTAAAATCCAAATGTATTTGTAGAGAATCTACACAATGAAACATTACAACCCTGAGGGAATCCCTCTTGTATTAATAGAACTGAGTATCAACCTTTCATTCCCATGTAAACATATTGACATCTTGAGTAAGTCCATTTTTAAGGTATATAATAATAATTATAAGAAAATTTATGTTTCATTATAACCCAAAATTAGAGTAGTACATTCCTAAACCATTCGTTAAGCTATAACAAAATCCATATTAACTCAAATATTGACTTTATGGAAACCACTGGTTGTAAGATGTTTTTATTTAATATTAAATTATACTTTTCATTGATACTTGATCATATTTGACTAAATAAAAAAATTCAAATAACGTGATCACATATATTCATATTTCACTAAAAACTAAGAATGATGCTGTTCTACATTTCAATGTAATCATCAGATAGTTTTAACATCATGTCAATGAAGTTGTGTTTTATTTGTTTAATATTTACTAATCTCAGTGGAGTCCTATATTCCTATGCAATATCATGTGTATTCAGATCCTTAAATCATAGAATATATGTCTATACCCACTATATTCATATATATTATATTCCGTTATGGAAATATATTTATTCGTGACTATATGTTAATATCCATAGTGGCTATATAATAAATTAACAACGAATCACCTTAAAATTTGATGTTTAATTTATATCTAAGAATATATTTTAATAAATTGTTTTCAACAGACTACAGTCATAGTGTCCTAATATATTCTTATCATAAAATAATTTATATTATATACATTAGACAATATAGTGGGAATTTGGTTAGTTCCTTCAATTCTATTTTCAAAACATTCTTTGGAATAAATAACAGAAAATTTTGAATATATATAAGACTCAACACTGATCTTACTTTTACAACTATACTGAAAATTATCAATACGAAGAAATGTGTGTTTTCCATTACATTTACTCTATGTGTAAGATAAATGAATTCATGGATATGATGTTCCTAGAAAAACTAGTTTATAGAATCATTAATCATTACCAAGTGTACTCATTTATTTCACAGATCATTTCTAAATACTTATTGATGAAATATCATGTCATGTTGATAAAAATCCTGAATGATTTATTTTTTACAATTATTTATAACTGTTTATTTATCTAAAACGTGATTATTAGTTTATTATTATATATAGTACCTTGTCTCAATTGAGACAAAAACACTTTTATATTCAAATAAAGTAAAATATTTAATTTATTTGAAAAATAATTATCTTTGTACAATTTATTTAGAGTCATATATCAGGCAGTAATCATTCATTGTGATAGATTTCTATGAATAAAGATTTATTTATCCCATATATTATTAATGAAGTATTATAATGAAATTAATTCCAAATGTAAAATAATTTCTTTTTGTGTATGGTTATACAATAAGATAAATTTATTTTAATAGTCATGATAAATATGAATCAATCCATTTTTTAAAGAAAAAGTAGTTATCTCCTAGTGGTTGACATAGGAATATTACCTTCTCATCTCCTTTTTATTTCCCTTTGTAAAATTTTTAATCTATTTTATTTCATGTATTACAATACATGAATATTTTAATAATATTGTATTTAATACAATAGTGGTCAATATTAATGTGGGGAATATACCTGAAGTGGAAGAAACTGATTTCTTATTCAACTAATTAAAATATATTCTCCAATTCCCAATAATTCCACAAAAGATAGAAATAGAATCTTATTCATTCATCTTCCATTGATTCCTTTATCTCCTTAAATTTTTTTTGTAAATAACAACATAAACATAAGTCAAGGATATACACTGAGACATCATAACATTAGAATGTGGAAATAACATAAAACATGACATCATAAACATAAGTCATGGATAATCACCAAGACATCATAATGTATTGTGGTTATGATAAAATATCACGAATAATAAAGATTATCTCATGATATTAAAACATTACCCAATTCATTGGAGCGATATATAATTCATGACCCACTAGAAACATTTACGTCGTGTACATGAATCTGTGTGACATATAGAGAATACAACATAAGAACATATATCATTAGTTTTCAGCCCATGATTATGAAGTGTGAGTTATATAAATAGAATTACCCATTAAATTAAGCCTAGGTATATCTAGGTGATTACCATTGATAAAAAATGGGCATGTATATTCACTACACAAATGTTTTTTCTGGAAAATGACATGATAATTTTGGAAACATAATAGGGGTACATATAAATGGATAGAATTGTGTAATGAGAGTAAGAGTCAGTCAATAATCCATCTAAAATCATAAATACTATGTGAGATATGTTTGAAATAATATTTCACAATGAAAAATTTGAAGTAAAAAAGTCACATAATAAAGGAAGTTCAAAAATTAATTGGAGGATTAGATCCCTAACATCGAGGTTGTGCTTTTAAAAGCATGTGAGAATATTATTATGATCATAGGATCACATTATAAGGGGTATAGAGAGTGAAAATACGAGTAAATTAATTATAAAATTGTCTTAATATAAAATTAATGGGTGTTTTGGTGGGTTTTTATAGTAAAATTGAGGAGAATTATTTAAAAATATCTAAACATTGGTTTTGCAATCTATATGATAACATAATAAAAACTAAAAACCTTACAATGGGGTTTCCCATGGATTTTATGAAATAGAAATTTTTTTCAATATTTTATAAGTATAATAATATGACTTTTTAAAATTATAACTTTGATGATGTAGAAGTTTTCCATGTTCAAACAAAATTTATTTTAAAACCATACAATATAAATTTTGATTTAGAAGATTAATTAAATGTTTATAAAAATAATAAAATAACCTAAACAAATTATTTTTATTGCTAAAAATATTTTTGGTCATGGAAACACTTTATTGTGTTTATTACTTCACTTTTTTTCTTTTATGAGATCATAACATTTAACATATATTTATTACATATTTAATTTTCACCAAAAATTTGACTATCATTGAAATTTATGACAAATTAACCATTCGATAATTATCATAGGATTATTTCAATAATAATAATTATTTTGAAAATATGATTTTTTAAATATAATAAATTTAAATTTTACATAATATCCATATTTACAAAAAAATCTAGTTTTTATAATATTAAAAATTTTATAACCATTATAAAAATTAAATTGGACATCATTAAATTATTTTACCATTTAAATTTAAATACTAATTATATAATAACATTAATGTTTTAAAATTTGATTTACACAAAAAATACAATAATTAATAAAAAAATGTCTTATATGAAACTATATACTTGCCAAATATACCATTTTTATTTGAACAGGTAAAAATATAATTTTTTTCAAACACACTATATAATAGTTGATAATGAAATGATAATAATAGATAAATATAATAATCATTTCATTAAAAATAAAATGACATTTTTTTTATATTTTTTGGATACATAACCCTTTATTACACCCATGTTCACTCTAAGGATAAGATGTGCAATGGTGACAATTTTCTATGGTGGTTCGTAAAACATTATATGGTCTATAATCTCAAAAGCTTAAAATAATCCCATAAATGGCTTCAATCAAGATTCAACTATTTAATATCATCTTAGGATTGGTTAAGGGAAAATACTGGGGATTGAACCCCCTTGAATTCTCTTATAATTGAACTTTATAAGGAATGATCCTACTAGTCGAGGCGATCACTTATTCCATCTATGTATTTTAGATTTTATCGAAAACATTAATATAATAATAATAATAATAATAATAATAATAATAATAATTGTATAATGACTATATTTTATGTGGATAAAATTCTTAATGGAATCTTTAAATCTGATATGATATATTTTATAACGGTCAGATATAGCCTATGTAGTGTATGTGTTTTCTATAGCCACATTACTCAATAAGGAAATTATTTTTTTCAAAAAGGAATTTAATTTATAAAATATTGGGTTGTTATAGTATTCATCTTCTTTCTTATTTTATATCATCAAATCTACTTTCAAATTTTACAATAAAATACAATGCACCAAGGAAGCATCCTCTACTTATGTTTGTGAGGAATTATTATAACCATTACCCCAGCGAGGTAGAAGATTAGGAATATGGGATTCCAAAACAAAATACATTTTTTATAAATTTACAAAACATCATATAAATTTTTTTATCATATCCAAAATTATTAATTCTAAGGAAACTCACATATTTAAGGAATGATCATAGTGGTTTTGTGTTTTTTCATTCCATTTCATATAATAATTACAGCATATGAGTTGACAGAATATGAATAAACATTATGTGAGACATGATAATATAATTTTATTATGTATCACACTATTAAATTAATCCTAAATGATCCTCACCATTGATATGTAATGTACTATCAATATAGATATTATAGTGTCAGGAAATATTTCTTTTTTTTAATCCAGATTTCAACCACATAAATTACAATATATTATTTAGGTTAGAGGTCTTGCTAACTATAGGATTGTAGTTCCTTGATCTAATGATATGAATTCAAAATCTAGAAATCATAATTGGGATATACTGAACTAATTTCCTATCAATTTTTGTTGGATAGATGTTTGATTTTGGAACCATTAATGATTCGGTTATGTCCACCCACTATCATTGTTAAGACTTCCTAAAAATTAGATGTTCCATCGGTGTTGGCCAAACTGACACCATAACTATGGATTTATCTTAATTCAGAAAATGGAATGTTGAATGACATAATATTAACCTAATGTTGTTTTATTTATGTGCAAAAGTTTCCGGTTTTATGCTTTACATATATTTTTATTATAAAGAGGGTTTTACTAAGTGAAAAAACATGATTTTATAAATCATTTATGCATTCTTCAATTATTTAAATTCCATCTATGAATATTGGTCAATTTACATATGTTATCACAATATTTAATCCATAGAATAAATAATCTACAAGAATGAAGTAAATAATAAAATATATAATAGAGTCAAGAGATTATTTAAAGATTTATTTTTTTAGAAGATAATAAATCAACTAATGACCTAGGCTAAAAACTCAGTGTTTCGATCTTGAAATTATATTCATTATTACAATCTTCCACAAGTGTATCACTTGTATTTGGTGTATCATGGATCCATCTTTAACAACCTAAAGACATCATTGGATAGTCTTTTTATTACATTTTTTTGTAACTCACATGCAGATGAGGAGAACTAATGGAATGGTTTAGTGGATTCTGTAAATAACCTTAGATGTTATGGTCCTACATAATAAATAATGGAGAGTTTACTCATATTCCATCACATTTTACTTAATAATTAATAATTGAA
The DNA here is from genome assembly GCA_963277665.1 of Viscum album. Classification (NCBI taxonomy): domain Eukaryota; kingdom Viridiplantae; phylum Streptophyta; class Magnoliopsida; order Santalales; family Viscaceae; genus Viscum; species Viscum album. The sequence continues at coordinate 1,700,207,919 of OY728141.1, read as the reverse complement.
CCACAATGAAATAAATAAAATAAAATTAAATTAAACCAACAAAGTCAATGGTTTTGGTAAATCTCAAGAAGTTTCATAAAACCAACAAATATGAAAAAGAACATAGTTTAAAATACATATCCATTCATTATATATTATTAATTTAGATGTTCTATCATTAATTAATTAATTTAATTTCATTTTATCTTAATGACCATCTGAATTATATTTGAAATACCAATCATTTATTGATTCATGAAAAATAAACGACATGAAAAATAATGGTAGATAATTACAAAAAATTAATTGAGACTTTTTTTCTTTAAAAATGTTATTAAATTATCAAACACATTATGTGAAAATGAATGTAATAAGGATTTAATGATGAAATTAGAAATTTCATGTAATTTAATTCTATCATTTATTGTGAGAATACACAACATGTACATATGAGCTACATGTCATGTATCTCTATTGTTTTATACCGAGATAAATGTCAGGGGGTTAGAAATTAAACTCAGTTAGACTAAATGGAATGTACAATCCAACTACATGATATGTATCTAACATTCCAGGTATTCACTCAACACTCTAATGGACTTGGCGTGTTTTTCAGATGTATAAAAATATGTCCTGTACTCCTATTTCACATCTTGTGTTTCACTATCATTGTGTCTGCATGACTCACTGAATAGATTAGTGTGTACTTAATATTCAGAAAATAATGATATAAAGAGTATTTACACAAGATAAAAATCATAAAGTATATCAATCCTATAGATTGTTACTCTTATGTTGGTTTTGACCATGTTTTTTACCCAAAAATTTTCATAAATTTAATCACTAAATTATATAGAGTACATGAAATCTACTCAATATAAATTATGTGTTATTTAAAATCTCTTGTTCAATATTATTTTGTAATACACATGGTGTGATATAACTTGACCATGTGTAGTTATTGAGTGGCATCATTTGTATCTCATGACATGTCTCGGAATAGTGCACATGAGTACATGACTGTACTCTGGCTACGTGTTCTATAATTTGATATCACCAGCCATAATCAATGGATCTTCTTGATGAAATATCTTCTCCTTCCTCATTTATTAATAAACCTTTAAGAATGTATTAATATTTAATGACATAATTAAATTTTTTTAAACATATTAATTAATCATTGAATTGACGAATGAAAAATCTGAAATCAAAAATGTAAAAAATATTTTATATGATAGATATAAAATAAATTAAATATTAAAAAAATAAATATACGATTTATCTGACACAACATGATGGTTCTGGGAACAGTGAAAGTGCCTATTAGGAGAATATCCATAAATATTTTTTTTTTCATTCTTTATGGATCATTCTAAAAAATTTGTTGCTATAAATTCTATGACAAATGAAATTTTTCCATCGAATATTGTCATAATAATTCCTCAAACCTGAAGAATACCATTGCATTGAAAATTTATATAAAAATTCGATCCGATCAACATAAATTATACCTCATTATAAGATATTTCATTATTGTAGTTGCAGATTCTTTGAAAACCCCCTTATGGATTACCATCTTTGTGGTTGTAGGATCCAAGTGTAGAATGCATCTAGTGGTGATGGACTTGAGCTCCTTTTACCTCTAAATAACACTGATGGAATATCAATTTCTAGAACACAAGAACTATCATCATAAATTATTCCTCATGATCACTTCCAGTTACCTATAGGTTGATGGCATCTCTTTGCAGCTTCTCATTATTGAGAGAGAGGGGGAGGACTAGATAAAGATGTTTTTTGTTCACAAAAAATCTCAAATCACGATTAACCCTACAAAATAGAAAAAACTATCTATTTATATAGTTTCAAGTTAATTTAAAATATTATTTAATTTTACAAAAATCTGTTAATAAAATCATAATTTGTATCAAAACCCATTCAATATAGTAATAATAATAATCTTCGTGATAATTATAATAATAATTTTATTTCATTGTGTACATTAACTGGAGAAAATATAAATATTATTTTACTGATATGGAAATTAATATTTACCTCAAGACAATATGAGAGTCAACTAGAACTCCTAGAAATTTATTGAATACACAAATAAATATTTTATTCATAAATAAATATCATATCTACCAAGATGATAAAAAATATTTCTTAAATATTCAACAAATATTTTTTAACAATAAAGCATGAAAAAATTATTCCTCAGTCACGAGATTAAAAATAAAAATTTCATTTTAAAATCGAAATATAATTTTCCAAGATCAAAATAATTATTTAATTTATGGCCCTCTAGGATTAATTCTTATATTAATTCGGTGTGACTTCCTAAATTATGAGATTAAAATATAGTATTGGGTCATGTATAACATGATAATGAACTTAATGTCTCAATGTTGACAACACATATGAACACTAATTGTGTATTGCAGTCCCTCTTTCAAAACATCTCATCGAGATGGAGTCAAATCTATATCCTCAACCACTATTCATGATATGTATTTATTTTACTATCATAACTAAACATGTCATTACACCATGTACATGAAATTTAATGCAATGGATATATTCTAATTAAAGGGTCATGATATTATATTACATAAAGATGGAAGGGAAGAAATCATTTTAAACTAATATATTAATAATAGTTTGTTCACAGTGAAACCAATGTAACCAACACATCCATAAACTTTTATCATCTATGTTTATAGAAATAAATTTAAATATGTGATTCATGACATGCATTAATAATAGTGTTAAAATCAATGGACCATCACCCATTCTCATTGATAGGAATATCAGATTATAACAAAACATGTAAAATTCAAATGGGTAGGTATGTTCTCATAATATCTCATCTTGGAGATTATCAAGTATGAATATAATTATAATAATTTTAATCCATTTACTAGTATTAGGACCTGATATTCAACATACTATGTGCCCTATCATAGAATGTTATCATAGTAAATAAATATTTCTATGAATATCTTCATGGCATTTCATGGTTCTCTTCTTAGAGGGGATCTACAATTATCTTTTCAATTTTATAGATACTACAAGACATTATCAAAATATGATTATGCATATGAATACAATCTATATGAAAATATATTTATTTTAATATTATCCTATTTTATTAAAAATGTAATCTAAAGTATAATATAGGTGGTTATGGGGAATGTTAATAATTAAGAAAAATAATATAATACTAACTATTATATGGTGTGATTTTAAATATTTTTTCATATTTCATTTCCAAATTTTTCATACAAAAAATTTGAGAATGGTAAAATCACACAATCTCATGGATGATAATAATGGATTATATGGGAAAATATTTTAGTCATAGTAATATAAAGTAAAAACTACTAAAGATTGTTTATTTTCTGTATACAAAAATAGGAAACCTTTATTTGGTGGCCTTTTAAGAAATTTGTACTTGATTCCATTATGGTGTAAAATTTTCAAAATATGATGGATGAACAACTCTAACGTAGCACAAAGTTTGGCTCTATTTTTTTTGTTGGGGATCTATGCAGTGGAAAAATGGGTTTTTATTTTAGTTAAATTCATCAACAAAATATAATTTCTCAAAATTATAAAATCATTTCATAATTATTATATATGTTTATTAAAAATATTATAGTGATAGTTTAAAAATGAGTTAATATTATAATCACTATTTTCAATTAACCCTACTAAATTTTGATTATATATATATATGATTTTGATATAGGAGTATAAAAAACCATCATTTAAAAAAATATTTCCTTTTTACAAGACCTAATTATTTAGGCCATCAAAACCCTACATTTATGAAAACATATATACATATGGACCAACATAAACATAGACCTCCCCATTTTTCTTTGAAAAATATCTCATCACCCATCATCAATGGTATAAAAAATATCATTATCGATGAAAATTTTCTACAATGGTAAAAAAATATGCTGCTTGTTTTATAAAATATGAAATTAAATGTAAGAATAATGAATTATGAAACAAGGGGTTTTATCTAGCTTTTATGTTAAACCTAAAGAATTTTCATAATTATGTTTTTTATGACTATAATTTTTTATTTTGATATTAATGACCAATTATAAATATTCAATAAATTATAGTCAATAGAATCATTTTATTATTGTCAATAGAAAAAATATTATTAACCATATTATATTTATAATAAAAACTAGATATTAATGAATTTTATTTTTTGGCACATGATATGAACTTTTTGTTTAGAATATTTTATGATGTTTCCTTATTTAGTGCATAGTAATTTTATCCAATGACACAATTACTATTAAGTAATATCAACCAATATCCTATAATGGATTTAAATTGTCATAAAAAATTAATAGAAATATATTCTTTAAAATCAAATTCAACACCAATGATGTAAAAATGTGTTCAATATATCACATTAAATCAACTAACAAAAAAGGAAAATTATATAAAAAAATAAGATAAAAACAATTTAAAATGTAATGAATTTATCTAGAAATATATTGAAAAATATAAAAAAATTAAAAAAATATATTTAATTTAAAAACATTTATTTAATGGTTTAAAATATTAAAATTAGTTGAAATCATTATATAGTGATTTATTCAGTGATGGTCTACAAGGTACATCCAATTACGGAATATTGAAAGGCTGTAAAAATCACCCACATATTGGGTGAGAAAACAACATCCAATATGGATAAGGGGAATTTCTATCAATAAGCTAAATGATCATACATGGAATAATATTGGATGATGAACAAAATTTATTGGATAGAAACTAAAGAGATAATTTCTGAAGACATTCTTATTTCAATATGAAATTCATATCCCCAAAAAATGTGTCATAATTCCCTTACATAGGCCTCTTAGATTCAAATTCCAAAGAAGATGACTCGAATTCCACTATGAGGCTCAAAAGAATGTGGAATATTACAAAAAAAAACTTACACTAATTAAAAAATATAGAATAGAAAATAAATGGTAAAATGGATTATCACACAACTATGAAGATTCCATTGCACACTTCACACACTATAAACAAACATGATAATTGACATGTATGATTTGATCGGATCATCCATACTAGATATGAAAGAACACAAAATAAACTCATATAGTCCATCCAAGTTATAAAAATCATTAATCAACTATCTAAATGAGACTTATTTCTATTACAACTTAATATCCATCAATTCTTTAATGGAATATGGGATATAACCTTATACAATCAAGACAACTTCTTTATGTCCCTTCCATATTTTGTTTTTGTAGAGATTCAAGCCTAATTAAAAAATTAAAGAAATACGATGAGCCATTTATATTTTGAACATGTCTCTTGAGATAATAAATACTAGTACATTCTCTCCTACAAGTAGCTGACAGTCTTTTCTCATCAATTTTGAATTGATTAAATAAATACTATATGCAATCTAGATAAATTCCTAACATATTCTATTAAAACTAATATCTTCCAATTCTTCAACACTGAATAACGATTCTTCAAATTATTTTTTAGAATGGAAATTTAGTAATGTTTCTCTGGTACATGTTAAATATCATGATCAATCTATATGCCAATCTCATATGATTGATATGTGGAAGCCACAATAGAAAACATGGATATTATAAAATCCTAGTTTATCTAATGAATTTTTAACCCTTCAAATTTTATTATAAATCCACATTTATCCATCTTGGGGATGTTTTTAATGGATTAATGATGGGTTTGGGAAAATCTTGAGGTAATCTGGATACCATAAATATGCATTTCAGTGGATCAATAATAGGTGCATTGTTAGTGAATGGTTAGTAGTAATCATGTGGATCCACAATTTGGCCCCATTGAAGGGATAGGGGAACTATTTGTAGACAGTTCATGGTAGGCCACATTGATGTGAAAGTACATATATATAATCGATATATGGGATCCACATGGATTGTGCATGGTTAACTTTATCTTGGACATATCCCACATCTATATTCCCCCTCAAGTAGTGAGGTTGAACAGTTAGGTGCACAATTTTTCAAATCATGAGACCAACAATATGAAGGGGGTCTGACTTTGGGATAGAGGTGTGGCACAGTTGGCATGACGATTATAAAACCATGAGGCCAAACCATTTTCCTCTTAATGGGATGGTAATGTTTTGATTATCTATTAGTGAATTTAATTATTCATCATCCATTTTCTCTCATACAAGACATATCATCCCTCACCTTGTCATTAAGAAATCACCCATCGTCCTAGTATTAAAGATAGACTCATAATTCATCCATAAATTCCATTCCTCTTAATAAAATTATAAGCATATAGGTATTCTTGTAAAATTGATTACCTTAATTCCATCATTAATTTTGTTATGCAATTTAGAATCCATACGACAAGTTTTTCCTTATTACTAGGGAGTTTTCTTATTTCATTGACTTCCCACAATAAGGACTAAAATAGTTGCTAATAGTGAATGATGCATCCACTACACATCAATGGCAGCCAGTATCATTCATTTACAAGAAAATATAGTGATTTTCATTTTTCTCTGTTATCACACACTCTTGATATTCCATGTTTTGTTTCCTAAATGAAGCTATTCTAAAATTAAAGGTATGTGATTGTGTTTATAATTCTCATAAAAGATGTAATAATTAGTATGGGTTGGGAACATCCTATAGAACCACCCATTATATTGTATTCATATATGTTATAATATAAGAATGAATTGATTATGATTTTATTCACCCTTAGAGGTAAGATAATCTCACAACATAATTTAGAGGTTATGATTAATTAATTGAGATGGATTTAGTATACATGATGGAAAAAATTATTCCTGGATAGGGAATCTAAGGGAATACAATATGATCAAACCATATTTTGAGGTGAGTTTTTCCTATCCCATATAAATAAAATGACCAATTTAATTCAATGTAATGTTAAAGGGTATGGACAAACTGAGAGACCAAATCAATTCATTATTTAATGCCAATGGTGATACATGAGTATCAACTATGAATTACATTAATGGAACCAATGATATTATTGAACTAAAATTCATTTTAACTGGATTTTATTCTCACCAAGGATAATACATGGGCTCTCACTAGAACTTTATAGACAGGCACATTTGGTCGGAGAATGTATTATTATTTAACTAGTGATATTTCATTTCCATACATGGAATTCCCTAGACTAACTCCATGTTAAATTCTTATTATTATTCTATGAGTGAAACTTAGGATTATTATGCGTACCTCCATGGATGTACTCTATGGGAAATGAATGTAAACCATTCCTAGAGTGATTCATGGACCCCTATGTGGGATTCCATGGATGGGCTTGTAGGGTCATGGGTTTATATTTAACCCGGAGCGATACATGGGATTCTCATACAGAATACAAGATTTGGATTAAGATTATGTAACATATATGACATATTTTAAAGTTATTTTTCATTTAATTTACATCCTTGATTTGTTTTGGTGGTTTTCCATGCATTTTTGAAAGAATCAGTGGGTTTCCAAAATTTGGGCCAACTTGAGAGCCCATTTCTAGTTTTGAAAGTAAATTTTGTTTCATTAATAAATCTTTAGTTTTTCAACATTTTTCACCCATTAAACTTCCAAAATGACCTTAATTTAAATATTAATACCAAAAAATAATTTTGGGCCCCTTAAAAATTCATTAGTATCTTGGATTTGGGTGATCAAATGAGGTATTGGGCCAACCCGAAAGTCCATTTCCAGTTAAAATTGTTTTGTAATACTTTAATAAAATATTCATTTTTTTTAACTTTTTCAGTGATTCCACCTTTCACAAGTTCCCACTGAACCCAGGCGCACCCCCAAATTCGTTTTATCCTCTTTAGAGATCATATTAATTGCGATTTAGGGCCGAACTTCTAAAGTTCCATGAAAAACTTCCATTTTTTCAAGTAAGTTGGTTCTCTCCCTTATTCCTCCTTCTTCTTAGGGTTTCTTCTTTATTATTGAATCCAAAAATGTCCATAAGATGTGGATTCGTACCTAGAGTTTTATTTTTGAGTTTAGTGGTCCAATACTCTGGTTTTAGGTTCAATCTTACTCCCTTGTGGTGTGGCGGAGGTGTGGTTGAAGTGACGCCCAATGATTTGGGGGTTTTGACTCTTTTGGTAGGTGATTTCATATGTAGGTATTGTATAATGAGTTGGCTTTCTTTATTTATGTTTCCATTATGTTCCTAATTCAATATTTTGATTGTGAAAATTGATTCGGGTATCATTTTAAAAGCGGTTGATTTTTAAGTGCCAATTTTGTATGAAAATGGGTGTTTTACATGTGGAACCAATATTGTGCCTCTCAGTGTTGTTTTATAATTCATGAATTGGATATATAAAATTGTTTTGATGCTGAAATTTCTGGTTTGGTATAATATTGGTCTCTATTTGGTTTTAAATGTGGGATTTTAGATGAATTTAATGTGCAAAATTTGATTACTTTTCTTGAAATTGTTTTATTGAAATTATAACAGGTTTATTGAGTTTTACTAAAGGTACAAAGAATGTGTAGCTACTATTTTGAATGAGAGTGACCAGAACTGATATTTATATGTTAAAATTAATTTTGGTAGCATGTGATGACTATTTGAGCACAATACGGGAAACCCGGGTAACTAGCTAGGCTAACGTGTACTAGTACGCTGGTGAACGGAGGGGTTTTGACCATTGTTCACTTCGCAAGTCTGACATGGATAACACTAAAAAAAGTATAATGGAGATGATTGGAGACCACTAGGTTATGGGTATGCTCCCTACAAGTGGCCCTTGCATGAGAACAAATTTCATTATGGTTACTTTCACCGAGGTACGATGTACTTGGGGCACACAACAAACTAGTAGCTAGGGGTGTTCCTATGCTTGGTGCTCGTGGCCTTTTTGGAATTTATAATTTTTTATGGTATAATGGGATGTGAAAACCAGTAAATTTAATTTTTTATTAAAATTCACTCATTCTCTAAATTTATCCCCATTGAAATTTATTTTCTTTTCAAAGTTGCACTTTTAGAAATAAATGCTACCATTGTCTATTTATAACTCTTGGAAGCCTTTTATTTTATAATGACTATCACATGGAATACTTGGGTGATATCATATTGGGCTTAGTCTTAAACCCTTCTTAACCCTTTGGGTGTAAGTAGACTTGATAATGTTTGACACAGGCAAAGGCAAGGCCTTGGGCGGTGGCAGTTCGGGTTGCTAGTTTCTCTCGATGGTCCGGTGTTGTGGAGATGGATTATGGGTGATGCCCCCTTGTCGTGTGGAGTCTCATGGGATTTTTTCGGCTACGTTTATGTTCCTTTGGACCTCTTGTGTCTTGTTTAAACTCATATACTCAGTTCTTAATTTTTATTAAGTCTTGTTTGGCATAATTTTTCAGATTTGGTTTGTTGTTTGTTTTTGGTTATTTTATGAACCCAAACTCAGGTAAATCATTCCCAAATGAATTTTTATGATACCCGGGAACTTGTGCCAGCCTGTGGGGATGAGGAACGCCCTTCGGGTCTTGCCATGAGCCGGTTTTAGTTCTGGTTTGATGGTAACCAGATTCGGTTTGTGACGAAATTGTATCAGAGGTGGTTAATGTTTTTGGGTTATATTATTAATTAGGGATGACTCGGGATAGACAGGAGCTTGGACGTTCAGGGCTCGAGGTTTTGGTTGTGAGTAGGGTGTCTAGCCCACTCCTCTCCTGGTAGACCATGAGTTAATATGGGATTATGGGATTTACAGATTGGCTTCACTTCCAGGTGAGACGTGTGGGCTGCAGACCATAGGTGGCATCAGGCGGATGAGAAGTAGTTGTTTATTTTATTACTGAAATGTGTTTAAATTATTTATATTTAATTTATTTGATTAAAATATTCATAATTGTGGTATTGGATATTGTTTTGTGACTTTTTAATTTTGTAGCAACATGCCTCTCTGAAAAGCTCTCACGCACCAATGGGAGGAAGCCAGAGAGAGTTCTCCCACACCAATTGATCAGAGGCTAGAGGACGCCGTGGTCCGGCCTATCCAAGCTCTAGGATATGAACCAGATCCTATTCCAGCTCCTATTATAGAGGATGAGACTAGTCCTAGAAAGGACAAGGCCCATGATTTCCATAAAAATAAGCCTCTAACCTTCCGTGGCAGCTCAGAACCCCACGAAGAAGAGGAATGGATCGAGAAGATCGAGAGTATGTTTGAGTTCCTGGAAACACCCGAGGGGCTCAGGGTGAAGTGTGCCTTTTTTAAGTTGGAGGGTGCCAGCCGTAAATGGTGGGAGTCAGTGCTTCAGGATGGGAAGAATGAGCAGATGTGATGGGGATATTTCAAGGCTGTCTTCAATGAACAGTACTTCCCTGAGGTGTTGGCTTATTCTAGGTCTAGAGAGTTCATGGAACTTGTTTAGGGAAATATATATGTGATGGAGTATTCCAACCGTTTCACTGAGTTTGTTCGGTATGCTCCAGAAATTTTCTCTAATGAGCAAGCGAAGGCCTAGAGGTTTGAGAAAGGATTCAGACCAGAGATATACTCCCAGGTGTTATTTTTTATTCTAAGGACCTATGCTGAGGTCGTTGATCAGGCATGCATGGTGGAGATTTATAGAAAAGGCAGGGCTGGTTTCTATTGTTCAGTATCAGCATTGGGAAGTGGAATCTAATCAGAGAAGAAATGGAAGCGGGAGGATCATGTGAATAAAGGAGGAGGCAGTTCAGGGAACTCTTCCTGGAAGTATTCATCAGCATCTTCTGATGCGAGATCGGTCGTGTGCCACCATTGTGGGAGGCCCGAGAACATCCGTCTAGCATGGCCTCATCCTCTAAAGACATGTTTCCAGTGTGGTGGTATGGTACACGTGCAACGCTTTTGCAGGATAGCACAACCACTTCAAAGTGGGGCAGGATCCATAGCTCCCATAGGAGTGCCAGCACAGTATGAGACGTCGAGGACTGGGGGATCTCGATTTGGCAGCTATGGTGGGAGGGCTGGGTCATCATCTGGGCAGAGCCAGTTCAGGGCATAGCCATAGACTAGCGGTCATCATCATGGAAAGACTGGACATCTCTATATGGTGGATCAGGCATCAGTAGGATTAGATGCGGGACCATCGACTGTTCGAGGTACCGTTTTGATTTCATCTTCTATAGCTACTGCTTTTTTTTATACTGGCGCCTCTGTTTCATTCCTTTCTTCCCGGTTTGTGTACATTCTGAATTTTCCAACTTATTTGATGTAATTCACAATGGAGTTGGTGGCACCTTTGGGAAACAAGAAGAAGCAGGCTCTCAGGTGCCCATCATGTGCACTTTATATGTCAGGGTTCGAGATGGAGTGGGACCTCTTGGTCTTGGATATGGACATTTTTGATGTCATTCCTGGGATGGATTGGCTAGTGCACTTCCAGGAACACATCGATTGCTACAGACAGCGTGTGAGTTTCACGACAACTGATGGGGGTCGTCAGGTTTTTCTTGTAGAATGGGATCCTCGGTCAGGTCGCGCATGGCCTCCACTCCCAAAGTTGGGAAGTGTTATCTTCCCGTTATGTTCGCTTATTCTAGAGGATGGTCTTTCCCCTGAAGTTTCACTACCTTATAAAGTGATTGAGTTTCTAGAGGTATTCCCAGATGATTTTTCAAGCTTTCCCCTAGAGCGGGATGTGGAGTTTTCGATTGATTTTGCACTGGGAACACATCCAATATTTCTTCACCCTTATTGCATGGCCCCCACTAAGATGAGGCAATTTATGATATAGTTTGATGACTTATAATCCAAAGGATTCATTCGCTCGGGCATCTCTCCTTGGCCTACTCTTATAATGTTCGTGAAAAATGATGATGGATCTCTCTGGTTGTGCATTGACTACTGAAAGCTAAATATGTTAACAATTAAAAACAAATACCATTTTCCTAGAATAGATGCTTTGATTGATCAGTTGAAGGGGGGTATGTGGTCCGTAAAGTTAGACATGCGTTCAAGTTATCATCAACTCAGGGTGAAGGAGTCAGATATCCCAAAGACATCCTTTCGAAGCAGGTACGACCACATTGAGTATTTGGTCATGCCCTTTGGATTGACCAATGCTGCAGTAGTCTTTATGGAAATTATGAATAGGGTGTTCTCTCAGTATGTCGATTCCTATGTTGTTGTATTCGTGGATGACATTTTGGTATAATCTAGCTATGAGGAGGAACACAAACATCACTTGAGGGCCGTTTTGGGTACATTACGGGATCATCGCCTCTATGCAAAGTTGTCAAAGTGCACTTTCTAGATCCAGGAGGTGAGATTTCTTGGGCATGTGATCTCAGAGCACGAACTTTCAGTAGGCCCTAAGGAGATTAGTGCGGTTATGTCAATGGGAGCAACCGAAGAATGTGTTTGACATCAGGAGTTTCCATTGCCTGGAAGGTTATTATAGGCGATTCGTTCGGGATTTCTCTCGGCTTTCTTCACCGATGACTACCCTCACCCGGAAAGAGGTGAATTTTGTATGGGGTCAAGAATGTCAGGAATCATTCATGGAGTTGAAGAGGCGATTGACTAATTCCCCCATGATGATTTTTAAAGAGGCTGGAAAGGGATATGTGGTTTATTGTGATTCTTCGGGTATGGGTCATGGGTTTGTGCTTATGCAGGATGATCATGTGGTGGCGTTTGGATCTTGCCAACTCCGGCCACACGAAAAGAAATACACAAACCATGACTTGGAGTTGGCAGTAGTGATGTATGCTTTGACGACATGGCGTCAATACCACTTTAGGGAGAATTTTGTGGTCTATTTGGATCACAAAAACTTGGCTTATATCTTCTCATAGAAGGACCTAAACATGAGGCTGCATCACTGGATCGAGTACCTGCAGGGGTTTGACTTTGACATTGTCTATACCCTATTAATGTGTAATCTAGTGGCAGACGCCTTGAGCATAAGAGTTACAGTGCAGGCTTTGAGGAAGTCCAGTGATGGGTAGACATTTATGGGGATCTTTTCTCAGATGCATGTGGAGACCAAGGAACACAGTGGATGGGCATTGTTGGTGAGCGTCCATTTGACTCCTCTGTTGGAGTTGATTCAGTGGGAATAGCCCTGTGATGAGATTTTTCAGTGGTTCAAATAGTTTCTTCATGGTGGGGAGACGTCCTCGGATTGGTCATCGTCTCCTGAGGGCATCTGGTGCTTCAAGGGTCGTTCAGTAGTGCCGTTATCTCTACGAAAGGTGGTGATGCAGGATAGCCACCCGTCTCAGTGGGATGTCCATCCGAGTGCCACTAAGATGTATTATGATATCCGTCGGAAGTTTTGGTGGCCTGGTATGAGACGAGAAATAGCAGAAATTGTGTCGAGATGCTACACATGCCAGCAGGTGAAAGTAGAGCACCGAAGGCCCTCCGGTTGGTCCAACCACTACCCATTCCTACCTAGAAGTGGGATGAGGTTGCCATGGACTTCATTGTTGGATTACCTCATACACCTCGAGGTAAGAATGCCATTTGGGGGGTGATTGATCATCTAACCAAATCAGCCCACTTCATTCTGATCAGAGATACATCTAAAGTGGATGAGTTGGGCCGCTTGTGTCTTCAAGAGGTGGTGAGGCTCCATGGTGTGACATCAGCAGTTCTCTCAGATAGAGACCCTCATTTCACATCTCGGTTATGGGGAGGCCTTCAGAAGGCCTTGGCTTCCCAGATTAAGATGAGAACAGCATACCATATGTAGAAGGATGGTCAGACAGAGCAGGAGAATCAGATCTTGGAGGACATGCTTCGTTCAGGAGTCCTATCCATTAGAGGTTCTTGGGATACCCATTTGGGATTGAATGAGTTTTCTTATAATATTAGTTACCAATCCTCGATTCGAATGGCTCCTTTTGAGGTGCTCTATGGTCGGCCTTGCCGGTCGCCCCTGTGTTGGGCTGAGGTAGGTGAGACCTCACTGCTGGGTCCGAGTATGGTGTAGGAGACATCTGAGAAGGTAAAATTAATCAAGCAGCGTTTATTGATATCTCAGAGTCGTCATAAATCATATTCTTACAGGAGGCATTGAGACCTAGAGTTTTATGTGGGTGACAGAGTATTCTTGAAGCTAGCCGCTCGTCTGGGCCATCGTCGATTGGGGAAGCAAGGTATGCTGACGCTGCGGCATGTCGGGCCGTTTGAGATCATCGAGTATATTGGAATGGTGGCATACAGGATGGCCTTACCTTCTCAGTTGACGTCCATCCATGATATCTTCCATGTTTCTTAGTTGAAGAAATACAACCCGGATCTGTCCCATGTGTTGAGTTGGGAAGAACTAGAGATAGAGCCTAACTTGTCTATTGTTGACAGGCCAGGGAAAATAGTGGACTCCCAAAATAAGATACATTGAGGTAAGTCTATTCCATTAGTCCGGGTTCTATGGCAGCATGGGAATGATACACCTGAGACATGGGAGCGAAAGTCATGGGTCAAGGAAGAGTACTCGTTCTTGTTTTCCAATCAAGCCTCATGTTGAATTTCTGGGGCGGAATGTCCTTCATGTTGGGGAGAATTGTCAAATACATGACATATATTAGAGGTAATTTTCATTTAATTTACATACTTTCTTTGTTTTGGTGGGTTTCCATGTATTTTTGAAGGAAATAGTGGGTTCCAAAATTTCGGTCAACTTGAGAGCCCATTTCCAGTTTTGAAAGTAAATTTTGTTTCTTTAATAACTCCTTAGTTTTTAAACATTTTTCACCCATTAAACATCCAAAATGAACTTAATTTTAATATTAAAACCAAAATAGAATTTTGTGCCCCTTAATAATTTATTAGCATCTTGGATATTGGTGATCAAATTATGTATTGGGCTAACCCAAAAACCCATTTCCTGTTTTAAAAGTGTTTTGTAATTCTTTAATAAAATATTCATTTTTTGTCCTTTTTCGTTGATTCCACCTCTCACACATTCCCACTGAAACCAGCCCCACCCCCATATTCATTTTATCCTCTTTGGAGCTCATATTAATCTCTATTTAGGGACAAACGTCTGGAGCTCCAAGAAAAACATCTAGATTTCTCATGTAAGTTGGTTCTCTTTATTATTCCTCCCTTCTTCTTAGGGTTTCTTTTTTATTGAATCTCCAAATGTCCAGAAGATGGGGATTAGTACCTAGGGTTTTAGTTTTGAGTTTCTTGGTCCAATACTATGGTTTTATGTTCAATCTTACTCCCTTGTGGTGCGGCGGAGGTGCGGTTGAAGTGACACACAAGGATTTGTGGGTTTTGACTCTTTTGATAGGTGATTTCCTATATAGGTACTGTAGAATGAATTTCATTGATGTATTTATGTTTCCATTATGTTCCAAATTCAGTATTTGGATTGTGATAATTTATTTCGGAAGCATTTTAAAAGCGGTTGATTTTTATGTGCCAATTTTGTGTGAAAATTGGTGTTTTACATGTGCAACGAATGTTGTGCCTCTTGGTGTTGTTTTATAATTCGAGGATTGGATTTATAAATTTTTTTTGATGCTAACATTTCTGGTTTGTTATAATATTGGTCTCCATTTTGTTTTAAATGTGGTATTTTAGATGAACTTAATGTGCAAAATTTGATTACTTTTCTTGATATTGTTTTATGGAAATTATAAGTGGTTTATTGAGTTATACGAAAGGTACAAAGAATGTGTAGTTACTGTTTTAAATGTGTTTGAACAGAAATGATATTTATATGTTAAATTTTTTTTTGGAAGCATGTGGTTACTATTTGAGGACAATACGAGAAACCCGTGTAACTAGGTGGGCTAACATATACTAGTACGCTAGAGAACGGAGGGGTTTTGACCATGCTTCACATAGAAAGTCTGACATGGATAAAACTAACAAAATTATAATGGAGATGATTGGAGACCACTAGGTTATGGGTATTCTCCCTACTAGTGGCTCGTGCAAGAGAATGTATTTCATTATGGTTACTTTCACCGACGTACGAGGTACTTGGGGCTCACAACAAACTAGTACCTAGGGGTGTTCCTATGCTTGGTGCTCGTGGCCTTTTTAGAATTTATAATTTCGTTATGGTATTTTGGGATGTAAAAATCAATATATTGAATGTGTTATTCAAATTCACTCATTATTTAAATTTATCCCCATTGAATGTTATTTTCTTTTCAAAGTTACACTTTTCGAAATAAATGCTACCATTATATATTTATATCTCTTGCAAGAATTTTATTTTATAATGCCTATCTATTAGAATCCTTGGGTGATATAATAATGGGATTAGTATCAAACCCTACTTACACCATTGGGTTTACGTATACTTGATCATGTTTGACACATGCAAAGGAAAGGCCTTTGGCGATGGCGGTTTGGGTTGCTAGTTTCTCTCGATGGTGCGGTGTAGTGGAGATGACTTATGGGTGATGACTCCTTGTCGTGTGGAGTCTCTTTGGCTATTTGCTGCTACTTTTATGTTCCTTTGGACCTATTGTTCTTTGTTTAAACTCATATACTCAGTTCTGAATTTTTATTAAGTCTTGTTTGGCATAGTTTTTTAGATTTGGTTTGTTTTTTGTTTTTTGTTATTTGATGAACCCAAACTCGGGTAAATCATTCGAAAATAATTTTTTAAGACACCCAGGAACTTGTTCCATCCCGTGGGGATGAGGAATGCCCTACGTGTCTTGCCATGAGCTGGGTTTTGTGACAGTTTGATGGCGACTAGATTCGGTTCGTGAAAAAATGGTATCAGAGGAGGTTAAAGATTTTGGGTTATATTATTATTTTGGGATGAGTCGGGATAGACAGGAGGTAGGACCTTCAGGGCTCGGGGTTTTTTGTTGTGAGTAGGGTGTCTAGCCGAGACCTCTCATGGAAGACCATGAGTTACATGGGGATTTTGGAATTTACTGATTGACTTCACTTCCAGGTGAGACGTGTGGGCTGCATACCACTTGTGGACATCAGACGGATGTGGAGTAGTTGTTTATTTTATTACTGAAATGTATTTAGATTATTTATATTTGATGTATTTGATTAAAATTTTGAGAATTGTGGTATTGATTATTATTTTGTGACTGATGCATTTTGTAGCAACATGCCTCCCCGGAAAGCTCTCATGCACCCATGGGAGGAAGCCGGAGAGGGTTCTCCCACACCAATTGATTGGAGGCTATTCAAGGCCGTGGTTCGGGCTGTCCAGGCTCTAGGATATTGACCAGCTCCTATTCCAGCTCCTGTTAGAGAGGATGTGACTGGTCCTAGAAAGGAAAAGGGCCAAGATTTCCTGAAAAATAAGCCTCCAACCTTCCGAGGCAGCTCAGAACCTGAAGAAGCAGAGGAATGGCTCAAGAAGATCGAGTGTATGTTTGAGTTCCTGGAAACACCCAAGGAGATTAGGGTGAAGTGTGCCTCCTTTTTGTTGGAGGCTCCCAGCCATAAATGGTGGGAGTCAGTGCTTCAGGCTAGGAAGAATGAATAGATGCGCTGGTTAGATTTCAAGGCTATCTTCAATGAACAGTACTGCCCTAAGGTGTTGTCTTATGCCAGGTCTATAGAGTTCATGGAACATGTTCAGGGAAATCTATCTGTGATGAAGTATGCCAACCGTTTTACTGAGTTGGTTCGGTATGCTCCAGAAACTGTCTCTAATAAGCAAGCAAAGGCCCAGAGGTTTGATAAAGGCTTGAGACCAGAGATATACTCCCAGGTGTTCTTGTTTAAGTTGAGGACCTATGCTGAGGTCGTTGATCCGGCTTGCATGGTGGAGATTGATAGAAAAGGCAGGGCTGGTTTATATGGTTCAGTATCATCATTGGGAAGTGGAAGCTCCTCAGAGAAGAAAAGGAAGCGGGAGGATCATGTGAAGAATGTAGGAGGCAGTTCATGGAACTCTTCCAGGAAGTTTTCATCAGTGGCTTCTGATGCCATTCATGATGTCTTCCATGTTTCTCTGTTGAAGAAATACTACCCAGATCTATCCCATTTGTTGAGTTGGGAAGAATTGGAGATTGAGCCTGACTTGCCTATTTTTGAGAGGCCAGTGAAAATAGTGGACTCCCAAGAGAATATACTTCGAGGTAAGTCTATTCCATTAGTCCAGGATCATTGGTAGCATGGGAATGATACACATGAGACATGGGAGCGAAAGTCATGGGTCGAGGAAGAGTACACGTTCTTGTTTTCCAATCAAGCCTGATGATGAATTTACGGGGCGGGAAGTCCTTCATGGTGGGGATAATTGTCACATAAATGACATATTTTAAAGTTATTTTTCATTTAATTTACATCCTTTCTTTGTTTTGGTGGTTTTCCATGCAATTTTGAAGGAAATAGTGGGTTCTAAAATTTGGGCCAACCCTAGAGCCCATTTCCAGTTTTGAAAGAAAATTTTGTTTCTTTAATAACTCCTTCGTGTTTCAAAATTTTTCACCCATGCAACTTCCAAAATGATCTTAATTTAAATTTTAAAACCACAAAATAATTTTGGTCCCCTTAAAAATTCATTAGCATCTTGTATTTGGTTGATCAAATTAGGTATTTGGACAACCCGAAAGCCCATTTCCAATTTTCAAATTGTTTTGTAATTCGTTCAGAAAATATTCATTTTTATCCTTTTTCAGTGATTACACCTCTCACACCTTCCCACTGAACCCAGCCGCACACCCATATTCGTTTTTGCCTCTTTGGAGCTCAGATGCATCGTGATTTAGGGTTGAACTTCTGATGCTCCAAGAAAAATGTCCGGATTTCTCAAGTAAGTTGGTTCTCTTCCTTATTCCTCCCTTCTTCTTAGGGTTTCTTCTTTTTTATTGATTCCCCAAATGTCCTGAAGATATGGATTCGTACCTAGGGATTTAGTTTTGAGTTTTTTGGTCCAATCCACTCGTTTTAGGTTCAATCTTACTCCCTTGTGGTGCGGCGAAGGTGATGTTGAAGTGACGCACAAGGATTTGGGGGTTTTGACACTTTTGGTAGTTATTTCATTTGTAGGTATTTTAGAATGAGTTGAATTGTGGTATTTATGTTTCAATTATGTTCCTCATTCAGTAATTTTATTGTGAAAATTTATTTGGGCAGCATTTTAAAAGCGGTTTATTTTTAAGTGCCAATTTTGTGTGAAAATGGCTGTTTTACATGTGCAACCAATGTTGTGCCTCTTGCTGTTGTTTTATAATTCAGGGATTGGATTTATAAAAATTTATTAATGATGAAATTTCTGGATTGGTATAATATTGGTCTCCATTTGGTTTTAAATGTTGTATTTTCGTTGAATTTAATGTGTAAGATTTGATTACTTTTATTGAAATTGTTTTACGGAAATTATAAGTGGTTTATTGAGTTATAAGAAAGGTGCAATGAATGTGTAGCTACTGTCTTGAATGTGTTTGACCAGAACTGATATTTATATGTTAAAATTTATTTAGGTAGCATGTGGTGACAATTTGATCAGAATACGGGAAACCTGGGTAACTAGGTGGGAAAACGGGTACTAGTACTCTAGTGAACGGAGGGGTTTTGATCATGGTTCACATAGCAAGTCTGACATAGTTAACACAAAAAAATTATAATGGAGATGATTGGAGACCACTAGGTAATGTTTATGCTCCCTACTAGTGGCTGTGCAGGAGAAAAAATTTCATTATGGTTACTTTCACCGAGGTACGAGGTACTTGGGGATCACAACAAACTAGTACCCAGGGGTCTTCCTATGCTTGGTGCTTGTGGCCTTTTTGGATTTTATAATTTTTTTATGGTATTATGGGATTTGAAAACTAGTATCTTGACAGTTTTATTAAAATTCAACCATTCTTTAAATTTTTCCCCATTGAAAGTTATTTTCTTTTCAGAGATTCACTTTTAGAAATAAATGCTACCATTATCTATTTATAACTCTTGCAAGCCATTTATTTTGTAATTTATATCACTTGGAATCCTTGGGTGATATAATATTGGGCTTATTCTCACACCCTACATACACATTTGGGTGTAATTAGACTTGATCATGTTTGACACAGGCAAAGTCAAGGCCTTGGGCGATGGTGGTTCAGGTTTCTAGTTTCTCTCGATGGTGCGGTGGTGTGGAGACGGTTTGTGGGTGATGACCCCTTGTCGTGTGGAGTATCTTGGGATGTTTGGTGCTAATTTTATGTACCTTTGGACCTCTTGTGTCTTGTTTAATCTCATATACTCAGTTCTTAATTTTTATTAATTCTTATTTGGCATAATTTTTCAGATTTGGTTTGTTGTCTGTTTTGTGTTATTTTATGTACCCAAACTCTGGTAAATCATTCCCAAATGAATTTTTATGATACCTAGGCACTTGTACAAGCCTGTGGGGATGGGGAATGCCCTGTGGATCTTTCCATGAGCTGGGTTTAGTGTCGGTTTAATGGTGACCAGATTCGGTTCGTGATAGATTCAAATAAATTAACTTATTAATAATTTAAATACACATTTATTTCATGCTAATGAAGATGCATCGATTCGGTTAGATATTTATATACCTGAAAACATTTTTATATTTCCTTTATCAAGTTAAATTTATCAAAACATGGTAATCCCATATATAGACAAGATCAATGGGGGAATCAATTCCTATGATCTGAGTCCCATTCCTCTTTTATAAATAAAATCATAAGTGAGTAATCATTTGGATACATTTAGGATTAAGAAGAAGCAAGTGGTATTGGTTGACTGTCCCATTGGGGACTCACACTAACTTGGTTATTACATATTTCATTTATAGTTATAATTATTAAATACACATTAAATCTTTATATATTAAGGGATTGGATTTCATGGAAACTATTAATGGTGGAAAACTGAGTATATTTCACACCCTGCTTGGGGTACCAATTGGCACCACAACAGACTTCATGGATATTGGTTGAGCTAAAGGATGCATCCTACCACGGATGCTTGATTTATTTCATTGATTATGGATTATGTGAATAGATGTATAAGCTTATGATTATGATGCTAGAGGATATAAATTTTGGTATTTTATCATTTTTTATAATATGTGGTATATTCCTAATTCTATATGTTCTATGTTTTCCCATTTTACATATCAACATTACATGATAAGAATCAATTTTTTATAACATTTGAGATGGTTTATACCAGTTAATTTAAGTTATTTGGATTTTTTACTTATATCTCTATGAGTTGTTTATTCATTAAGCTCCTGGTATTTATTTTTATCTTATTAACATTTTGTTACACTGTAATAATGTGGGCATAATCTCCCCCCAATACAGTTATAGACCCTTGATGCTAGTCAATAGCCTTTGGCATATTGGAAGATGTGCTTGAGATCATGTGGTGAATGATTTGGATACAATTATTGAGTGATCTGGGATTTGAAATAAAAATGTAGTATTATAGAATTATTTTACTTTTTTGTTACTATTTTAGTTATTATATAGGTGACTACAAATGTGATGGAATTTAGAAATAATCATATTCATGGTAGAAGCTAAACCACATATAGTGAAAATTCAAATTACTTTGAAACAGAATTTTTATTCTAAATTATTCCTATTATTGTTTTATTTTTTATAACCATTGGGTGAGGCACATGATTTGTGGCATCTATTATTGTTTATATAAATTAACTTTTACCATATTCCACATATGACAAGGTATTATTAGACCCATGCATCATAATAAGCATAGAGAGATTCAAATGTCATTCTTATTCAATTTTTTATCTATATTACTTCATTTGTTACTTTATGTATGTTGTGGGGTCATGTTTATCTATATTCGATGTTTTGGTATATATTTACTTAACTAGTTTTTATTCCATTATTATAGTTTTTATACTATGATTTAGGGTATGCTTGATTTTTTGATATGTCTTGATGTAGTTATGATAAAATATTAGATATTAAAGTGTCATCATCAAACGAAAAGTTGTTTTCTTATATTTTATGATGTTCGATCCTTAATTAACCATGTATGACATGTTTGAGTGATGGAATATTGTTTTAATGGGATGAGAAATTTTTGGTCATGACTAAATGGGGGATAATGAAAACTTATAAACATTATGTATGTTTATAAATTGGGTAGTGTAAACCATATATTTTAACCATTCTATATAAATCATTGCATTCTGTTGAGGAATATAATAATCTAGTTGTGGTTAAATAACATGCCATCATCAATTTATAATCCAAATACTCTATATGTCAGTAATGTGAAATCATCATGTTGGACCATTTTATATACATAATTATGCAATAACAATGATTCATTAGATTAAATAAAATGGTTACCATTAAATGGTTAGGAAAAATGCCACATAAGTGGTGTTTTATTATATAACATGTAATTGAAAGACTGTATATCTGGACCTCTTATTAAAAATAGTGAACTCAAATCTTACATAACATTAGTAATGGGGATTATGGTTCATTTGTTTTGATTCTATATGTTATTATATGTCACCTAGTTAAAAATTTAGATATAGTCAACGGGGTATTAATCTTATATAGATGACTTTTACAAATCCTATTATTATATATATCATATATAACACTATCAAATATATGTTGACGTGTGTTCTAAGAATTAGTATATATATGCCACCATAAATTCCTCAAGTCATGTGCAATTTGGGTGATAATGACCATTCTCTAGATGTGGTGGTCCCTAAGCCACTATTATTACCTCATGTAGTTCAACAAGAGAAACCTACATTTATTCCCTACCTAGGAACTGATGCCCATTTTTTAGAGGGAATCATACATCTCATGCATTCTATGAAGGGATCACCACAACATTCCTCTACACTGGTAGTGTTGACACATGATTTTATGAAGTAGTATCCACCCACATTTTCAAGGGATGGTTTCCATAAGTAGAATAATCATTGATGAAGGACATGATATCTATCTTTGAGAATATCTAGCCACCTCTTAATAGGAGAGAGAATCTTGTTATACAAACACTAAGATATTATTCCTCGAGATGGTGGGATAGTGTTACGAAAAAATATAGTGATCAGGTTATATCGAGGATATATTTCCATATGGCCTATTATATATATTTTTATCCCTATCTTCTAAGGTAAGATAGATATATATATTTTATGAACATAGATAAAGGTGGGTTCTCAATTGAGGACAACTCTTTACATTTCCTGGAGCACTTGTAGTTCAAAAAAATCTTTCTAAGTGACATGTTATCTGGGGATAGGTTACCTGATGAGGTTCATTAGTATGAAATCTGATGAGAGGTGAATGTATTATAGATGACTAGAATATTAGGGATATTGATTAAATAAGACATTATTGATAATATCATGTGAAAGGATGAAGGTGTGAAATAGTGATGTTTGACTCATTGAGATGAAAATACATTGAATAATGGTGGGAAGGAATTTTATGATCCTTATTGTGTGAATAGTAGCAGCGAGTGTGTGAGACTAGGTATCTAATTGGTATTCCATCATTGTTCTTGGACAATACATAAGAAGAAAAAATGTATTAAATATGAAGTTGAGTTTCAGGATTGTTGAAAGATGTGTAATTTATTTTATTTTTTCAAATCATTTACTCTAGTGGATAGTGATAGAAAATATTCAGCAACTACATGGATAAGAGTTTGGTCATCAGACCCTCATTAAGAAGGGGTCAAGAGCAGTACTGGATGAATTGGATGAGGGGGTAGTCATGGTGGTTGTAGATAGATATCTGACATACAACATCATCAGAGCGGGCTTACCCACGGTAGTTAGTTAGTATCATAGGTAGATGCATAAACACAAATATATATATTTAATTTGATCCTTTAGGATTAGAGTGCCAGCCCATATGTGGTTATAGGTGTGATTTTGGTAGCCTTATCCTTACAATCCTCTTTATTTGATATAGTTGTTTTAGACTACATTGTATATGTTTCTATTGTGGAGATCCTTGGGCTTGAAATTTTTTATTCTTGTGGAAGAATTACCGTTAATGCTCCATTTGGAATTTTATCACATGGAGTAGTCTAGTGCAATGAGTCCCCCAATAAGATAAGGGGTAATTATTTATTTTTTGGGACATTTTCATCCTTGAGATTAATGGATTTCACATCATCCTTAGGATGGAATGGATGGTACGTTATCATGATTATATTGATTATAATAATTATAATGTGCCTTTCACATCTTCATATGGTGATATTTATATTCATAAGTGTGAATGGGATGTCATAGTAAATCAATATGGACCCACACATCAGGTGATGGGAAGGTTGAAAACCCATATTTATACTATTTATTTAGATGTCAGGGGAAAATTCCAGGATGATTTTCATATTATAGTAGATCCTTTTAGGGACATTATCCTTCAAGAATTTTCCAGACTACCTTATAAAAGACAGGTATACATTACTACTGATATATTGTTATGAGTAGCACCATTATATGTTCCTCTTTATAAGATGGATACTACTAAGTTATATGATCTCATGAGGAACCTATAATACTTAGAAGTTAAGGGTTTTATGCTTCCCAATACTAATGTGTGGGGTTCACCTATGGTTTTCTCCAAGAAGGCGTATGGTATTCACATGATTTTTATGGATTACCATCTATTAAGGCATTTTATGTTTAAGAACATGTATCCCCTGCTATACATACATTACCACTTCAACTAGATCTAACTTGTGAGTGCTTTCTCAAATATTTATTTGAGGTTAGGCTACCATTATGTATATTTTATACCATCAGATATACCATATATTAAATTCCATAATAGATAGGTCTTGTATGTGTATTTGGTCACAATATTCAGTCTTATGAATGTTCCCATATTTTTCATGGATTTTATGGATGAGGATTCCCAACCCTATCTGGAATCATTTTTGGATGTATTTGTACATTAAATCTTGGTGTACTCACATACTCGCCACAAACATTTCCATCTTCATTATATCATTTTTAGAACACTCAGAGAGAATTAATTTATTCTAATTTCACAAAATTTTATGATTTGAGTGGGAAGTCTCACTTTATGGTTCATATAATCATATATATAAGAATATTAGTTAACTAATATAAGGTGAGATCTATTGGTTACATAGAGAAACACAAGATGGTATTTGATATGTGAAGATTTATTATGCTAGATAGATATTACAAGCACTCTTTATAAGATTTACCATGACTTGAATCACTGCTAATGGGCTTGACCAAAAATGTTTTTATTAATAAATATTCCTGATAAAGGCTAAATGTTTTTATATAATGAATTAGGCATCAGTATGGCCTATTTTCTCTTGTAGGGAGACCAAGTCATACCATACAACTATCAGAAGTTCAGTCCTAATGAGTGTCAATTACTAACTCAATAATTAGAGGTAGAATTTGTGGTATATTCATTTAATATTTTTTTAACTACATAGATGGAGTGTTTTTTGTGGTTTACATAGACCACAATATCCTCAAGTATGTATTAACATAACAAGAAATCCATTTTAGGTAGTGAAGAAGGGTTGAATAGTTATAATCTTTTAAATTATAAATTTCATATATTCATGTGAAATTAAAAGTAATTGTTTATTTTCAAAACAATAATAATTGGATATAGGTAGTTTAGGAGGCTAGTAATGAGTGTTAGTTGATAGCCTTATTTTTAGAGATGCATTTAGAGTTTTAGGAAAATCATTATAAGTATATAAATATAGATTTATTAGTTCCATATTCACTTTTGTATCGATTGAATATATGGAATTTATCTAATCCTAGGGGATGGGTCCTATATGTATGTATTACTATAAAGAACCCAATTATTGGTTAGATGGTTGATGAGGATGATCTCTTACACATCCATGAACATGTCTTGGATCTAAAAGAATCCTATGTAGAGTTAATGTGAGAATCTCATGATACTTCTTGGGTGGTACATCCTAAACATAGGATAATGTACCATGATAAATGACACTATTATTTGTGTAATACAATGAAAAGTGAGTCACATTATTTCATTTGATGGTGTTTCACATGACAGTAGGTGAACAAAATACACCGCTGAACAATATAGAGTTTACAATCATTACACATTCTTGAGTCAAAAGGGGAAGAAATAACTATTCATTTTGTAATGAGATCACCTAAGAAACCACAAGGTAGTTACATATTATATGTAATTGTATATCTATGGAAAAATTTTCTTACTTTATAACTATTTGAGAGACATATTTTGTAAACAATCTTGGATGGATGAATTTAAAAGGCAAAAAATACCTTTTGGGAGTTCTATGTACAATCATGTTTGATATAGATTCTTTTATATTGAATTTATAGGAGATGTTAAAGAGGAAACAAGTTTAAATGGTGTTTCTGAGTACAACCTATCACCCATAGAATGATTTTCAGTCTCTGCATATGATAATAGTTTATGAGTATATTCTATGGGTTTGTGTCATTGACTTTGGAGTTTCTTGGGAGAGACACTTACATCTATATATGTTTGTTTACAATTATATATTCCAATAAAATATATAGATGGATCCCAATGGTGATTTATATTCTAGGCCATGCCATTCACTTATATATTGTTTGGTGGATGGAGATATTTTTTACTAGGACCTCATCTCGTTTAAGATACTTTTGAGAAGTTATCACTTATCTTTATGTGGATGGATATATATCTGTCAAAAAAGAAGTATTACATAGAACAGAAACATATTAAACAAGTTTTCCATGTAAGGGATCATATTTTCTTAGGTCATTATTCAAGACAAGGGAATATAATGATTAAGAGATAAGGTAAGAATTGAATTAATTATTTCAGAAATTTCATGATTCTGGAGAGAGCTATGTTGATAGTCTATCAATTGTAGTTTCATCAAAGGTACCAATCAATGTATGACATCTACCTTGTGTCTCATTTACATCATTTTCAACTAGACAAATATTAGATTCCTTATACCAATGTGGTTAGGTTGGAGGTAGATTCTTTTTTGAAGGAGAATTCATTCATTATTGTTGATCGGTGCATGAAGGCTCTCAATGGAAGATCATTTCCTCTAGAATAAATTCAATGGATTAATGAATATATAAAAGATGAAACCTGATAGAAATAGATTGATGTAGGTTATTAGTTGTTGGAGTTATAATTAGATGATGATTTTCCACCATCACAAGGGAAACTCGTGGATGAGTTTTTTAAAGAGGGAATATTATATGATGTCAATTTTTTAATGACGTATGAAAACATTAAAAATTATTATGAATCTATTTTTCTCTTCTAGTAGAATTTATTAATGTTTTAAAAAGTGTTTAAGAGCATATAGGTATTATTTTAGGCCTGGTGGTTCAGGTTATAGAGAAATGGGAAGAGTTGAATAGTTTTTGAAAAGTTAGTTTCAACCATGAGGATCAACAATGTTACCACATAAGAGGGTAAACCCATTTTTTATAGAATTCATGGTAGGCCACATGGTTGAGAGAGGAGATACTGAAAAATAGAAAAGGGTGTCAGCATTGGCTACACATGGTTGTCCTAGCTGTGTGCCTAGCCCTCATATACAGTTCCACTTTGTATGTGTGACTAAATATTTATTTGCACGATTTTTTAAACCAGGACACCAAACATGTGAAGGGGTATAATTTTGTGATAGTTTTGGTGTACGGTTGGTGCTGAGATTGGAAAATCGAGTGGGAAAACCATGAAACTTTTATTGTGAGGAGGAATTACTAATTCTCACATTAGGAATTTAACTATTACTTCTCCCTTTTCTCTACCAAAATTTTATGAATCCATCTCCCCTATCATTGGATGTTAACCAATCATCCTAGGATTGGTTACAATTTCACCATTCATCCTCAGATTCCTTCACCATCAATCACATTAGAAGTTTAATAGTAGGATCCTTAATCTCTCACCTTTTGTCCTTTATTTATCATATCCTATGGATTTCTAATTGCTTGTGATATATTTTTTTCATATTTTTTAGGTTTTTATATTTCTTCAATTGATCATAATATATGATGGATAATATGGTAATAATAGACAACACCTCAAATAAAAGTCTAATGTATGTGGTCTCAGGATTTTCTATAATAGTATAGTCATTTATATATTGTGTTATAATGTCGTGCACCATACATTCCATGAATTTCATCTTAAATATATATTTAATAAAATAAAATGTATAGACCTATCGTTATATTTTCAATGACACCATTAATCATCAGTGAGTGTTGGGAACACCCTATAAAACCACCCCTTATAGTATTTTTCAATTTTTTATAATATAACCATAAGTTTCACATGATTATAGTAAACTTTATAGGTTTTACAATTTATATATGTAATTGGAAGGTTTGGTAAATTTAATAATATGGTTTAATTTAATATGATATAATGAATAAAGCCTGACTAGGTCCTATGATCCTAGATTATGTGATTGAAAAAACATCAATGTAGAGTTAGGCATATCCTATATTAACTAAATGGATAATTTAATTAAACATGATGCTTAAGGGTTTATTATACTATGATATAGTGACCATTAATTATTATATTCTATTGGTGACACATGTGTTCCAAATTATAACCTAATGCACGAAATAAATGAGAAAATTTAATTAAACTAAATTTTAAATGTATTTACATCATTCGAAGGGAAATACATGGATTTTACCATGAATTAAATATATGGATTTTTATTATTCCATGATTGAAACTTATTTCCATTATATATAATTCCATGGATGAACTCCAAGGGATGTTCTTATTATTATTACATGTGTGAAACATGGGATCCTTATGTGGACATCCATGGATGGTCTCTAAGGGTAATAAATTTATACCGCTCCTAGAGCGACACCTAAGGCCTTATGAGGTATTTAATTGAAGGGATTGTTGGAATACGGGATTATATTACACCTGGAGTAATAACTTAGATCCTAATATGAAAATATATGTATGTGATAACATTGAAAAAAATTAATTGATTTATTTGTCAAAGTGTAATATCTAGCAAGATATAGAACATGATTAGATTAAATATGTTCAATATATACATGATGGTCATACTATATTTCCATTATCAAGAGAAATGGAATGGGAAGTGTTCTTATCATATATAGACATGTTCTATTGGGTATTAATTGTCTATGATCTATGTCTAGTGATACTTTTATAAATAACATTATAAATGCGTAATTATTTAGAGATATTCCTGCTTAGACTGTAGTAGTTGGTATATGTAGAGGGTACTATGGAGATCTTATACCAACATGGTTATTAAATATTTCATTTGTAGTTTTTATTTTTACATGCACAGTTATTCTTTAAATATTCATGGAATGGATGTCATTGACACCATTGGTAGTGTCCTACTGAGTATATCCCACAACCATATTCGAGCCTTTGATTGGTCCCCTAAAGGGCATCATGGATATATTCAATGAAATATGAAGGAAGATTAATATAATCACATTATTATTCAATACTATGATATATTATGAGATTATATGTGAAATATTATTCTCGTGATGATATAGATGATGGATTTTAATCTTTTTCCATTTTTTATAGCATGTTTTATATGCATGATTCACTATATCCTATGTATTTCCAATTTAAATTTCATCATGAAATGATTATAATCATATTGTATTTGAGTTTGGATATGATTTCATCTAGTTCATTCATTGTATTTGGATGTTTTACTTATCATATTGTCATTTGTTTATACATAATGTTTCTTCTATTTAATTTTATCATATTATCATTGTTCCACAAATTTATTATGATGGTATAGCCTCCCCACCATTAAATTATTGATCCTCTTTATTACTCAGTAGCCTTTTAAGTATGGGGAGATTCTCTTGAGGCCTTGTGGCTATCGATTTAGCTTCTTTTTTATGTGAGTCAGTCCAGGATATCACAATGTTGCACAGTTTAGAACCCTCTTCACCATATGTTGTACTGAAATAATTATAGAAATTATATTCATAAAAAAAGAGTTGTATTTCTCACATTTGAAATTAATTTATAATCTTGATAAAATCATCTAGATGCAGTGTCATTTTTGGTATGTGGTGATTTGGAATCCTATTTTCGAACATCCTCTAAAACATTATCAAGACTTGATATTCTTCCATGCTTGTGTCCATCATCTATTAATGTTTTTTAAGAAGACTAAAAACATTTATCTTTTGTAACATATATATTGTAATTTTCATAATAATTATATCCAATATTATCATATTATAATCATCCGTAAGTTTATAATATTCATTTAGAATTTCTAGAACATTGTTCATATCTCTCTTGAATATCTGATCATTCTTGTTTTCATCATTATTATATAGAAATTTGTGGATTTTATCGCATGAAATAGTTGGGATGATTTTGAAATTTTTCCATATTTTCATTACTATATTTATATCCACAATAATACATTAATTTATGATTTTGTGGTCTTTCTCATGATGATCATTCTATACATTCTGTTGTTTCCCATGTTATCCATTTACTTATTTATCCAAGATCCTTGAAAATGATTAGTCATTCAATTTAGATAATATAGTTGTCTATTTTTTCTAGTTCTTTTATGCCTTCCCATTTTTCATATTTTCTAAAATATGAGTGTTTTAATTGCCTTAATAAAAACATAAAAAGAATTCAATATGGATTTTATCTCTAGAAATGTTGTCTAAGGATAATTTTTCATACCAACCCATTTTTTATCCATCATAGTTGAAAACCCTAGGTTTTGTACTCTTTAAACCTTATGGGATGAATATACCTTCTTTGGAAGGATAATCATGGCATGAATTCCTTGATTTTTATAATTTCTATCACTCATTTCCATAATTAAAATAATTCCCTAAATAAATATTTTCAATGAAAATTAGACATCCCATTTATCTAACACATTATTACATTTCACCTACAAGAGTAAAAGTATCATGTTAGTTCATCTAGAATGACAATATCTTTTCTTTTAATATTTTATATATTAAATTTATTTTATGTCCGTTAATTTATTTTAATATTTTATATTATGATTTCAGTTAATTTTATTTTCATTCATTTCTTTATTTAATAACTTTATATTATTATAGTATAGTATTTTCCCATGAAAAACAGATTATCCCTAATCCCTTCATAGACTACAAACAATTTAAAATCACGAGAGGAATAATTCTTCGTTGTCCCTTAGAAAATTAACTCTAGTATATGTTGATAAATTCATCATGGTTTTACCATATCTATAAGATGAATCCCCTTTCTGAGTTTGATGAATCGTTTTATAAGATAAATTTATCAACACTCCCATCAATATAATCCTATTCTTGTAGGTTTGTGACTTTTACTTCAAAAGTTTTGATTACATCATAATCATCTTCAGTCCAATTTTTTTGTACCTTAATAGACACATGAATTTAGATTAGAGTTGAGATTTTTTCCAAATATCTTATATTTATCTAGTATAAATTAGTATACAAATATACAACAATATCATCTATTGACCTGTAATATTTTTAGAGAATGTTTCTATATTCTTTGTAATATACAGTTGTAGCTTCTCTATACATCCTAGGATATAAATTTTCTAAAAATATCTCTTTTGATTCTTAGAAATGATCTACCATTATGAAAATACATCCACTTGTTTTCAGAATACATCAACCACTTATTATAAATACATGATAATATCTTATTTATTTTTATTAAATACTAGAATATAATCTATGTAGAGAACCAAAAAATTTTATAATCTACTGGATGCCTGGTCCGTAACCCCTTGGAATATTACTGGGGAATTCGTGAGTAAAAATAGAATAACTAACCATTCAAACAACATAATTTCCATTATACATGATGTCAATTTAAAAATATTTTCTTTGGTCACAATATACCTATATCCAAACTTGAGATTAAACTAAAAACATACCATTTTCTTTCAATTACAAATCCCTATTATTGTAGCCTATTGATTAGGTGGATTATATCCATCATACATTGTATCACAATTGAAAGTATAATTGATAACCATGGTGATTTTACCATTATAATTCTCATCTACATTCATTACATTGAATTTCACAGTCATATGAGGAATATCACTAAGCATGGTTAATCCAAGAAAAATTATTTCTATAACGTACTTCTCAAACTCCATTACTATTAAACCAAGAAAGGTAATTCTCATGATTCTGATCACCCCATTGGGATATTTAAGGGTAATTAAACCCTCTAAAAATTCCTTCTACCATAATTTTAAGGAATTATATATCCAATTTAATGATAATTAATATCCTATCTTGGACAATTCCTCTTATTCATTCATCCTCATAACTTTCAACCCATGTAGTTCTTTTAACTGTAAAATATTTATATGCAATTATTTATTCTCATATGGATATTTATTAAATTAAATAGTAGAAAATATATTTTCTGAAACCAATTTGGTTATTATAGAACCGGTTGTTGTCAAATAATTATTAATATTAATTCCTTCTAAAAATAACATTATAGTATGATATATCATAATGAATCTATCTCCAATCATAAAGTCATCTAGTAAATAAGGAATAAGGGAAAGAATATTCTATATAAAAATTTATCATTGAGTTATAAATAAACATAAATTAAACCTTCTTGAATCATAATGGTTTCATTGAAATTAGCTATAACTTCAAACACATTGGAATCCTAGTTTAATTCTATAAACAAGATTCATGTGTAAGATAATAAAAATACAGGTTTAAATAATGAAGTACATGAAGTTACACCAATGATTATTTTAAAAATGTATCCCAATCCAGTATATATTCTCTAATTAATTAATATAACATCTATCTGGAATTAGATTATTTATCCTCATAGATAGTTAATCGAATAGGAATTTGTCTGATTATCTATATATCTAATGATTTTCAAGGTGCTTCTGCAGACGTTACATTATGATTTCTAACTACGATCCTTAGATTCTCCAAAGTATTCAATTGTATTTATAATTTTTTATATTCTATATTTTAATGTAGTATACCTTTTCCTACTCCTATTTATATAATATCTTATTCTAATTCTCTAATTTCATATCAGTCTTGTCTATTTAGGAGTTGTTTGATCACATCTGGAAATTATATATTCACCCTTTTGTTCATCTTCTAAATATGGTGAAACCCATTATTTAGGGTAGGTTAACCTCTTAAGGATTAAAACCTATGGTTTAACTTATCTAATTTATGTTCCTTAATTTTTGAAGAGATTTATAAATTTTTCCGAATCCTTTTATATATATGGTCTCCCATTATTAATGATCATTAAAAAAATATGAATAATTAATCAGACACACCTTCTATCATGTGTATATCCCAAATTTTTTTTCTATTTAATCAAGCTGATAATTTCTTATATAGTTATACTAATCATTATTTTCATAACCACCGCATTAAAATCTAGAATTAAATTCACCCATGCTATCTTGCATGAATATTTTCTCAGGATCCTACTGATATTGCATTAGAGAAATTGCAAAAACTCCCATCCACCATTTCAATTAGGATTGGTATATCATGCCATTTTTTGCAAAGGGGGAATAATATGGTATATATTATTCTAAAATTCATATACGTATCATTTTATAGATATCCATAATAACCCATTGTAATTTTAACAATGTAATTATAAATAATCCTATTTTTTTACAAACATCACTTGTCTTTAAATCCTCAAATATGTTTTCCATTTATCAACATAGGGGCCAAGAATTTTTGTATACCTAAGGCCAATAAACAATATTTATCTTACATTCTTGATAATATCTTCCTTATAAAAGGATTTAAATTTTTAATAACATGCTAGATCACCTTCCATCTCCTCTAGAATTTCTAACTCCAGAGAGCCTTTTAGTACACTAGCCACTGTTTGAATATTGTCTATGTGAAGTTAAATAAAAAATATGTGGGAATTATTTTAATCATTTTCATTTATGATAGATTCATACACCTCTGAGTATTTTTAATATAATGAATATAAACTTTTATCTTTAGAGTCTATATCATCTCCGTATAAATTTTTAGAAAATATATTTAATGACTCATCCATTAGTATTTTTTTGTGATTACATCTTATTATATCTCCATCTGGGAAAGTGTCATATCTATGAAAATTCATCCCATAAAACCAAAAACATTCATAGCCATAGATATTTTTTCCTCTTGGTTATATAATATACATACCATATTTTTGGTTATTGTTTTCTATCACATCCTACTAGATTCTATTTTTGTTGAGATATCATTTATATTTATAGAGATTTCTTCCTTAAAATCTACATTGTGATATTCTTCATAATAAATCGCTTCCATAATTTCTTGTGCTTCTAATTTAATTAAAATTGGTCTTCTGAAAACTATTTTTTGAACAATATTTACAGGTTTCTTCGAAGATCTTTTATGGTTGTACCACATGCATATCTTCCTACAACTCCCACTACCATTATAAAAAATGAAGAACTCATATATTGATTATTTCATACAACATGAAATAAAATACTCATTATAAAATAGATTATTATCACCTATAATATTATTTATATTTTAACTCCCAAATTATACATTAAATATGCACTTTGGGAACTATGAGTCTTCCAATAATGTTAAACTACATATGTTCTACTTTTTTGGAAGCTTATCGGTGGAGACATCAATAAGATATGTTTGATATATTAGTCTAATAATATAATACCAATGTTGAAACTCATAAATAAATTCATCCATATAGAACATGTCACAAGTATGGATCTTATATAACGATTTTATATATTTTATACAAATTACAAATATTTATACAACTAGTTAATTCCCCATAAACTAATGTTTGATATAATTAGCTACTATTAGTATAAACTAGATTTTTAATGTCATATATTATTTTACATTCATTTTCAATTTTAAATTTCTTACCAGAAAATACAAAAACCTCTCTACAAAACCTCTAATGTTAGATCTTATGAAATTGAGTGCACTCTCTATGGTCAATGATAGTAAAAATAACAAACATCATGTAATATTAAATGTCATTATAACATTCATCTATGGATTCTTTGAGTTCATTTTCATAATCTATCATAAATATCATACCATATTTTGGAACACATTCTTGATGTGTCTTCCGTAGTATATATTCCTTCTAAATATAGATTGAATATGGGGGATAGATTTTCCTAGTGTTATTATGAAACAAATCCTTGAATGATACATTTTTTCATTGGGAATAGATTTTTTCTAGGATATAACATACCATAATTGCATGTATTCCCATGGTATAGCACTTTTTCCTTCAATGGGAGATGAATTATTCTTTTCCTTCTTCTTTTTCTCTTCATGTACATTTTGTAGAACATCTACATTCTTGAATTTTTTTTGGTATTTAGAGACACATTATATATCATTATGATCTTATTTATCTTTATTAATAATATAATTAATTTCCTTCTATAATTCCAGAATACTCAAAGGAATACTAAAAAAAATTCATTGTATTATTCAGCTTCTATTGAAAATGGAAATGCATAATATTATATTGTATATCTTCTTCATATACTTCTTATTTTATGTATCTCTGTATTTATTCATATGCCAAAAAATGTATAATGGATTATTGAAACCTTCTATTGAATATTTTCCTTCAAAGAAATTCCACATATATTTAATACCCTGTCCAACACGATATCATTTTTCCCATATGTTACTATTTGAAAAAAAACCCCTTCCTCTTCTTGATCTCTTACAGTCTTTTTTATGTTTTTGACCTGTAACTTGTCTTGGTGATGTATAAATTCATTACGCATGAGTTTTTATTAAATATATAACTTTATCCTGAGTCTCTTGGGATTTATGGCCTATCATAATAATATTGGGATCATTTTTATTGGTTAGTCTATATTTTAGTGTTTGACAATACTTCAAAACCCAAATATATTTGAATTTGTTCTAATAATATCTTACCCAGAATTCTAAACACTTAGGCCCATATTAGAGAATCATAAACATGAAATCTGATGTTTCTCCAAACATCAAATCCTAATTTTTAATTAGATTCATGTTATTATTAAAAATATTGAAATTTGGTAAAATTTTTCATTTCAAAAATTTTCATTTTTATTCATGGTGTGCGAAAAACATAAAATTGGATATTCAACATGAATATTGTATTTTTCTTTTTTTATAATACAAACCATGTTTTTTAAATTATATTGAAAACAAATTTTATACAAGAAAAGGTGGTCAAATCCCCTCACTGCACATATGATGTAATCATGATTTTTCCCATTTTTCAGACGTTATTGTAAAGTTTGAAATAAATTTTCTTATAATAATTTAATATTTTATATTAAATTATTTTTCACTTACATTATAATAATATATTTCATTAAATTTAGATTTATTGATTAATATTTTTCATTAGTTCTTAAATGTGTGCCCCCTTATGGTATTGTAATTTAATTTTGTTATTTATTGCTTTTTTATATGGTTCATAAATGTGAGGCATATATTACAAAAAATTATAATAATATATATTTATAATAAATTTGTTATAAATTAATGTGTCTATAATATTTATTTTTAGAAATATTAGTTAATGTGAAAAAATATTAAAAAAATAAAATTTTAAATTGAAATTTATATAAATAAATATTTAAATTTCTAACATCTATTTTTGATAAAAACATTTTTATCTCTTGAATAAAATTTTTAAAAATATTTATAAAAATAATATTTTATATTTTTCAATTTTTATAGAATTATTTTTTTGATGATTAATATTAGTATAAATAATTTCTTATGAATTTTTTATAATGTTGTTTGACAAAAAAATAGTTAAAAAAATATTCAAAATAAAACCTATTTTCATAAAACATATATGTTTATTTTTTTACTCTGGTTGATAAAAAATAATCATATTTTTAATTTATTCAAATTATTAATAATCAATATCATAAAATAGATTTTATAGTGGTAAGATAAATTTAATTTAAAATAATATATCAATAAAAAAAATTAAAAAATAATGTTTATATAAACTATTTATCACATATAGTGTGGTGATACTGTTAAATTAAATAATAATAATTTTTTTAAGTGAATATATAATGTTATTTTCACACATGTAAATTAATGAATAAGTGACACTTAGTTTATAAAATAAATATCATTTAAATTTTTAAGCCTAATGGTTTTATCTTTTTGTAATATTTATCTTACTTTATATGTCCACTAAATCTTAGTTCTGATAATATAATAATAGAAAAAATGTAAAAATGTTTTAGTTTTGATACCAAACTTATCTCATCTAATTAATGATATATAATTATTAAGATATTAAAGATTTGTAGTGTTAGCTATCACATGAAATTTGTTTCATAAATTTAATATATTATTATTTTTTAAATGTCATTCATCTCATATAATATATGAGATTAATTAAACCATATTTACATCACATTAAAATTTTAATTTAAATTATCTGTATGATGAGATAATTTTCCTAAACAATGATTAAACTATTAAGAAACAATACTTGATGAGATAAATTTATCTGGTCATGATATATTCAGTATAAATTAAAATTATCTCAAGTATAGTTTTTGCTAAATATAATGAACAATGATACATCATTTAAAAAATTAAATCTATCCAGTATACATGATGAATTTAATTTCATGTACTACGTTATATATTTCATCAAATTAAAATTTATTTCATGTGAAATATATGCTAAATTTTATGTAATATCTTTACAATATATATTATATTACATTAGAACAAAATAAGTAAAACAAACATGTTATAAAATTATTTGATAAAAATAATCCAATGTTGTTGTGTTTTCTATAATTATTAACAACATTTGATGTTTATTATCAATATTTAATTATATTATAGTTCATTTTCATTATCCATCTATTAAAAAATTAAAATTATCTCATATATGGATAAGATACAATTTATGCACAATGATTGTTGTTTTTTAAATGAAAATTATCTTCTATATAACATACTATAAATTTGACATACATATTTTATATAATGAAAATTTTCACCTCTATTCAATATTTTAAATTTTATACACTATGATATAATAAAATAAATAAAAAGTTAATATGAAAAATATAAAATAAATTTTATATATTTTTAAAAAATAAAATTATGTTATATAGGAGAAGATATAAATTTCACCTATACTTATAAATTATTAAAAAACAAGTTTATCTAATGAATGAGATGAGTTATATTTTACATATTCTGGTATATATTTAAAAAATAAATTTCATCAATATTGTTGTCCCTATTGTGGAATTTGATTTGATTTTGTACATGGATTGGATCCCTCTAAATAGAAAACATATTAATTTTTGATGTTGGAAAATCATAATTAATATCCTAGATCAACCAATGATTATCAAAAGATGCAAGGATGGATAAAAACTACCAATTGTGGTCACTTTTTTTCCATGGGTCATATTATCTAATAATTAGTGTTATATAGATAAAATGGCAGGGGAAATACACTTTAAATAATATATATATATATTGAAAATATATAAGTTCATTTTTATAAGTGTTTCATGGACTTCCCCAAACTGAGAGGTTATTTTTTAAATAGAAATCAAACATAGTGTTATGCCTATTTCAACGACTAGTTATAAAATTTGAAAATTTGAATTATAATAATTAAAAATTACTCTCCTAGATAATATTGATAAGGGGTTTGTACACCCATGTTCTTCACCAAAAGTTTCACCAATCCTCATTCTTAATACGAAATATGAATAAATTTATCACATGATTTACTATTGTGAACATAACAATATGATGATAAAGAAAGAATAACTTATTCTCCATATTTATGTCATGTTTTATCCAATATAGGGAGTTAATCACTTCTTAAAAATAAAACATCAATTTGGTAAAATTTAATATTGGATGGAAATTGAGTATATACTAATAAAAAAATTTTGTTCAAGATATGAAGACTATAAATTCATATAAAAATACTTCAGAAATAAAAATTTTCCTTCTATGATTATGAATATAATAAAAATAGTATATAAATATTATTCTTAGTTAATTTTTATTATATTTTATAGATTTCATTCCAATATATTCTAAATGAACAGATTAATTGTAAATATAATTTTATGTTTTATGCAGAAGACACTGGGAAAGGAGAATATTTATATAAAATTTTATAATTTTTAAGATTGTATGTAAAATTTAACATATTTGGGTAATGAAATAAATAGTGAGAATACATTTTAGGATCCTTTAGATATGATTATGATTGAATAATAACCCATAACAATAACTAAAATATAGATTATTTGTTTTCTTAGAATGTTAATGATGTGACCAAATGTGTTAGATTGTATTTTTTATTAATTATGATTATTTATATTTTAAATTTAATAATTAAAATGTAATTTCGTAGGTGATGGATTGGACAATAAACCCAATTAACGAAGTGAGAATTTCCCATTTTTTTCTGGGAAATAAAAAAAGGTCTCACATCCCAATAAGCATCTAGCGGTACATGATCATAAACAAAAAATAAAATAATGGGAAACTATTGTAATGATCGTTATGTAGTTATGAGACATATTATTCTGGATATATAATCACTAACCATTATATGATATATTGAATAATCTAATACAACTATGAATATTGGAAATAGAAAACATCCTATGATTGGTGAGTTGTTATTCAATTAAAATAATATTACTAAAGGATGATATGTCTTGTCTACTATTGTTTATAATATCTGGGTAACATTGGGAGAGAATTAAACTATTAATCCCTTATATATAACTTTCTCTGATGTAACCTAAATGGATAAAACAGGTTCAAATTTTGATTAAAGATCAATAAAATGTAAAGAATCTGTCAAGTGAGTGTATAATATATCAATCGTTATGTTACAATTTTATGAACTCATCGATTATTGTTTGTAAAGGAAAATACAATTTTAAATATGAGAGAGTATAACAGTTAATAGAAAACACTATCATCAGTATTTAGTTTAATTCAATTTTCTAGGATGATCATAAAGGATAGTGAAATAATTTTACTAATTCCTCCAATTATTTAGACATATTTTAATGTGATTTGAGAAGGTTGAGATAAACTATATATTATTTGATGTTAGTGAATGTTAATTTTATTAAAATATTCTATTAATATTCTCTATCTAAAAATTTGATAAATGGGAAATTCATTTATCCTATGGGTATGATATTTTATCTCTGTAGAAGAAATTCTTTTAGTATATAAGTAATTTTCCTATGCGTAAGAGAATTTAGTCACAAATAATAAATTTATTGAGAATCAAAAAGGAGATAATGTTTAATCTCTACATATTATATTTATTCCACATGTATGTTATTAATCCAAGGCATAAGAGAATTGAGTTATGTAAGCTACCCATATGAAATATTAAAATATTTAATTGAATTTGAGTGTTCCATAATTTAAAAAATAAAAATTCATATGGTGTATGAAATTTCAAAAGAGCATAATGGAATTATTATCCATATAGGGTATTTATGAAATTTATACGTGATTTCAGTCAGTTTTTGACAATTGCGTTTGTCACATTTCAACAAATAATATGCCTATATGGAATTTTTTGAGAGAATTTTCATGTTTATAAGATAATTTTATACACATCAAATTTTTTTTTGAAATATCATATAATGATTTAATAAATAAAAATTTTATAATCTAGATATATTATTATACAAATGAAAATATCCTACAAAAATTGTATGATATTTTCCATTTTAAAAATATATAATTCCATAATCATAATATTTAAATGAATGGGGAATCTAAGGTTGTTTGATACCTTCTTAAGAGTTCCAAATGTAATGATTAATTGTGATGGAATGATCTGAGCATGAGATACTAATCATAATTTTTTGGGAATATATGTTCAAGGATTGAGAGGTTATGTTCATACTTAAATGAGATGAAATTAATTTATGGGATTTTTAATATTTATGGAGAAGAAGTGACATTGATGCTTTACTTTTTCATTATTTATAAAGTTATTTATGAATTTTGTTATTTATAAATAAGATATAAATAATGGTGATGAATTATTATAATTTTTCATAGACATATGTGTATTTATATACATAGAGTCTTGTTAATATTGTCAAACTAAAAAAATATTATCCCAAAATACAACATACTTGAGATGTATTTTTTTAAAGTTGTTCATTTTTTCTATAGATTTTAATAGTGGTATAATTTTTTATGTAGAATTTGATCTTGTGCAAGAATAATATAAATCATTATATATCTATGTGGGTATTATTTTTCAGGGGTATTATTGGAATATCCCTTGAGTTGAAAAAAGGGTGCATGGGATATTATGTGAACTGAAAGAGGATATTTAATAAGGGTTATTTTGAAAATGTTCAAGGAAATCAATTTCAAAATTCCATTTATGTAAATTTTAAATGATAAGATATAATTAATTATGCCACATGTACCAATATAGTAAATCAGGAATGGATTAAAGGGTATATGTATGAGTTTCTCCTAATAAAACTTATGAGTATTGATGTATGAAATATGAGTGAAACATGTGGTATAATAGTCAAAAAGAATAATTAATCAGTCGTAGGGATTATCTAGGATGAAGAATAAGGTGGAGGATTATCCATTGAAACCTATAGAGAATAAGAAGAAGAAGGGGAACTTATCATGTGAAACCTGTTGAGTATTGAAGTAATATAAAAAGAAGAAGAGTGATTGAATATTTGGGTTAGCGTGTAATGCTATTTTTTTATAACTAAACATACAATGTTGAGATTTTGAGCTGGGATCTACAAAAACATGTTTCATAGAAAAATTATGGTTATTATGAAATGAAACTAAGTTACATGGTAATACTATGAAGATCATAAGGAATTAAAAGTCAATATTTTTAAAGAAATAGATCATCACTAGTTGGTGAAGACTCATCCCAAGATAGACATCCCTATCCCTCCTATGTAATATGTTGACCAATTTAATATAAAATATGAAAATTTATGTTTCAATACATTCCCTTTTTAATCCAATATAATTGACAATAATATAATAAGTGTAATATCCATGACATAGACATTCTAATCACTCCAAAATTATGATCAGACTATAAAAAAAATTATTATATGTTGACATTCATCATATACTTTTAATATAAGTTTATGTAAGGATAAATAAAAAATTAACAAATTTACATACAAACAGGCAATAGAGGAAAAATAAACAGGGTTAAATATAACAATATAAACATTGGGTTTTATAAAGAAAAAGTTGTAAGAATGACTACATTGAATCTATTAAATACCTTTATATTGAAGATAAATATTGTTTTAAGGATATTACTTTTGAATTAAGGACTTATATTTTAATATTTATCAGGGTAGATCATGATGAGAAGACACTACTAGAAGAAGAGTGAGATGTAGTGGATGAATGAGTAGACAATAAAATGTATACTTATAACACTCTCACAATGATTTTAAAACATATGAAAAAATATAGAAAGCTTTGAAATGAAATAATTTCATGATTTTATGATTAATTTGAAATATTTATATTTTAGATATAATATATTTATCTATCTATTAAGGATTTGTAACTTGTATTGGATAAATTTTTTCAATTGTCCATGAATATCAAAGTATATTAGTTTGAGGTTAAAATTAAGATAATAATGGTTCTTGGTAACTCATGACCTATGAAAATAAAATTGAATCAAGATCAAATTTAGAATTAAAAAATGATTAACATGGTTGGATGATGTCATTAATGTATTAAAAGTTCACCCTCAACCTGATGTTCCTTGAGATATAATACATATTGATAAATCTAGAAACTACACCTGTTAGAAGTCCTTAATTTTTTATAAATAAGATAGATACATCCAAAAAATTATATTATATTATTACATCTATAAAGACTAAAAATGGTGGAAAATAGATCCTGATATCCCCTAGATAATCATTTACCACAAGCTCTAAGAATAAGGTATCCCACAAACCTAAAAGAATATGTCTGTATTAAAACATTTTATACTGACTATGTATATTTAGATTAAAATTATATAAAAATTTAGTAGAAATAAATTATGATTAATCAACCCATATTTCATGGAAGTGTGTTACTATTTACATGAAAATTTACCTTCAAAAAGATTAACAATATTGGTATTATATCCTAAACACATCATGTGTGGTAGCATGGACAAAACACACTCACATGAAAACAATCATGGTTTATAGGAAGATGTTGGTTCAGGTGGATATTTAGTAATTAGGCTATTTATTTCAATTATAATATGTCAGTATGTTAAAATCAGCTAATCCCTATATAAGGGGCAGTATGTACAATGAAATTAAACATATATTATGGTAAAAGATATTCGGGATTAAAATAAATCTATCTTCAAATGAAGAATTTTACTAATTTTGAAATTCATGTGAGTTCTAGAAAATATGTTCTCATGACTATCATGAATTATGTTAAAATCATTTTAGTTATCATTTATATATGCTGAATAGAAAAAATTACTATCGATGGATAAAAAGAATAAAAAATGATATCTTTATACCTTCAGACATAATAAAATCAAAATAGTGACAAAAATAAACAAATAATTCATTAAAGAACGATGAATATGATGTTCAACCCATATGGAAGATGTTCTTAAAATGTGGATTGAGAGTTTACATTATATACCATTGAAATATTTACATTAATTTCAATGAATATTGAAATAGATTACAATCCTTGTGTAAAGAGTCAATCAGATAAAAATATATTCAGATTGGTATAGTGGTGGACATCCCAAATGAAGTGAATGAGATGGTGCTAAAAATGGTAATACAATGTTTAAGATAGACATGTATGTATGTAAAAATTGGGAAAAACATGTAGTTTTAGAATGTATTATTTTTTCATGGGTATTTGAAAAATATAAGAAAATACCATGTACATAATGATCTAAAAGTGTTGAATCTTGTAAATAACCCAAAATAAAGAAGAAGGCTAAATATGTGAAGAAATATTAAATGATCACATGGACTCGCTAGTTGGAAAAGGATATGAAGTTGGATGAATATGAAAATATTAAAAAAAAATTACTCAATAATGTTGATAATTCAATTCCAACATTAAAGAACGACGAAGAAGGATGAATTCTCATATTTATATGTGATGAATATATATAGAAACCAAATATTTATGTTACCATAATGAATTAAATACAATATAGTGCTACTAAGAATGTAGTTTATTGTTGGAAAAAATATATATTAGCCTTTCAGATTGAACTAATGTTTCATTGATGATCTTCCTCATTACCATATTTTTTTTATTTTTTTGTAATACTATTTTTTGAATGTGATGATTTTAGAGATATTTCAATGACGGTGACCTATCAATGAATTATAATTTGAATTATACGAGTTATTTAACATGAATATTTAATCATAGATAAAATTGA
Source organism: Viscum album (assembly GCA_963277665.1). NCBI lineage: Eukaryota > Viridiplantae > Streptophyta > Magnoliopsida > Santalales > Viscaceae > Viscum > Viscum album. Next base: position 1,700,163,390 of record OY728141.1, on the reverse strand, counting down.
CAAAAATTGATGTTTGGGGTATAATTTTAATTATCCCATCACTATTTTTACTCATACACTTTATTATTATAAGGGTGGAGTGGTTATCATACAAAATAAGAGTAGAAGACTATTTACTAAAAATGTTTTGATTTGTGTTCAAGTGTGTTCAAGATTAAAAAGATTCCTTGATAACCCATTCAGACAAGACCCTATATAGATAAAGTAAAAAATTTGGTCACATATTTGAGTGAGGGTATGGATATCACTGTTTCTCATATATTTCATTCTTTATTTCAATAAAGGGTTTGACCATGTGTACTTATTGTTGACTGGTTGGTGGGACATTAATATGAAAAATATTTTAACACTTTTTTCTCTTATAATCAATTGAAGACATGTAGTGTAGATATAATACTATGGGATGAAAATGAATTTCTTAAAATTAGTGATGTTTTTTGGAGAAAAGATAAAATTCCCTATGATGTCACTTAAGGTTTTAATAACATTCCTACATTTTCCTTTCTTTTCAATTAAAGGGAGAATAATTACTTTTACTAATGTATTTTTTTTAATGGATAACAAACCGAAATGGGTATATTTTATTTCATTGTGTTTATTAATACTAATTTTTTTCAATTAGGCTTGTTGTAATTTCATATGTAATAATTAAAAATTGATATCAATTGTGAAGGATTGGAGTATACTCCCAATGAATGAGGTGAGATTTGTTCTTATATTTCTAGTAATGGAATTAGTTTTTAGTGCATAATGAAAATATGGATGTATATGTTCATGTATATTTACTAAAAACAACAAAAAATAATTGTACTAAACATTAAACAATAAAGAGACATGTGATTTTGATGATGGAAGTATGTATTATGACACAAAACATGCAGTAAACTAAAAAAATTAATGAAAATGTAAAATTTGAACATTAGTGGATTGGTTTGATTTTACTCAAGAAAAATACATGTACTAATTGTGGAGAGGTCTTATATATTACATTTTACAGAGAGTGGAGAACATTGGAAGAGAAGTTGGTTGGTGAACCCTACATGATAACATTTATAGATGATGCTAGAATTCATAAAAAAAGATCCACATTGGTTGAAGACATATATGAAAGTTTAAAATTTATTTATATTTTTTATCATATATATTAGTTTTCATATTATTGTTTTAATCACTCATGAATGATAGTTTCTGAATTTTGAAGTAGAGCTCAAGATAAGAGACAAGAGGAGTTCTTTGAATAGCTTATCCTAAAAACTATTTTTATTAAAGGTATTTTGACCATGATTACAGGGATTTGGAATAAATTTACAAAATTTGACAATATTTTAGATATATTTTCAAATTTATTTATATGGTTTAGATCTCATATAATTAATTTTCAAATGATGAGAGTTTATTTAATAGGAATATGAAATTAATTTTTTCATGTTGAATGTTGGATAAATAGGATACAGTTATCTTATGCATAAGATATCTGATATGCCTGGAAAATATTTTTGACTGCTATTGAGAAGTTTTTCATATGCATAAGAACATTGAGTCCTGTGTAGTACATTTTTTTAGATATAAAAATTTACAATTCATTTGATATACGTGGATGATATTGGTGTCACATTTCAGAGATTTATTCTATATGTAAGAGAATTGGGATATGGGAGCTTCCCATATGACATTATTTTATGCCAAAATTATTAAAGGATCATGTAATATATTTTAATACATTTAAACCGGCTTTATAAGATTTATCCGTTGTCTTAGAGATTTTATAATTTCACAAGATATTCTATTTGGATTTATGTGATTAGAGCCAACATAAGGAATTTTAGGTTACATAATTCTATAAAAGCGAAGCCCGTAATAATGTTTTGGATATTTTTTCTATGGATAAAATAATTTTCAAATGAGTAATTTAATTTATGTCAGCATATATGGGGTTCTCTAAAAAAACATTTGTGAAATTCAATTCTATTCTAGGATAAAGGAAAATATATTTTGATAATTGTTCGTTATTTTCCATTTAGAAAAATCAAGAATTCCAGAATCATTATATTCTGATGAATTATTAAATATTAATATATATTATAGTTATTAATATTTTTTAAAAACCTTTTTATTATTTGTGAATCCATGATCCGGGATTCAGGTGATGATCTTAAAAGACGTTAAATTCTAGGTCAATATCTAAAATAAAGTATGCATATTTAAATGTGTTAAAATGAAAGTATTGGATTTTCATGAACAATGTAGATAAAGTGAAATAAATGTTCACATTTTTTTTTATAGATATATTAATTTATGATGATATTTATTTATGAATAAATACATAATGATGTGTTTTGAGTTCCTATTATTGTTTAAAAAATCAAGTTGAGTTTTGTATAGATTTTCAAGTTAATACTATCTTACAGAAAATGGGTGTTTCACACAACAATATATGAATTATTTAAATTTTTATTCAATTTTTACGATTATTTAAAATACGTGAATATCAATATTTTATTAGAAAAATAGGACCAAGATAGTATATAAATAAAATAATGATTTCTTTGGCCATGTGAGGTGTATTTATCAAGGATGTTTATTGAATATCTTTTGAGTTGAATAACGAAGTTCATGAGATATCATGGGAACCAAAATTGGGTATCAAATAATGGTTCTTTTGGTATGTTCCATGATAGAAATTGATAAATTATATTAATATAATCATTAAATGATAGGATATAATTAATATAAATGTACTTTCACATTGAGTAAATCAAGAAATAATGAACATATATATGAACAGGTTGTTAATTGTAATTATAATGAGTGTTGAGGTTTGGTGGATAAGTGAACCAAGAGATATTATAGTGATAATGATGAATTAGAGATATATGTAGTCTCTTAAAGAAAAATAAGGAAGTGGATGATTCACTACAATCAATAATAGAGTAGAACACATGAAAACTAATCTTTTGAAAAATAGATGGGTATCAAATAAATAAAAGAAGAAAAATGTATTTTTATAAATATATGGTAATGTGTGGAATTATATATTTTTAAAAATGATATTATAGTGTTTATATTATGAGTTGAGACCACTAGCATTTAATTTCAAATACTATGTAATCTTAGAAGGAATACAGGTTTAGTTTTATGGTTGAAATGTGATGATATTGCGATAGTCGATATCAATCTAGTTGAGGAAATATATCATCACTCATGGGTGAAAAAAAAATTAGTTGATAGAACATTAATAAACATCAATATTTGTAGGAAGGAATCTGAAAATACATATGATGTAATGAAAATGTGAAGACCATGACATGAAATATAATAATCCATCCACCTATGTAGTATGTTAGAGGTAGCTCACATATTTAAAATAGTGATAAATTTCAAGTGTCAAATGAAAATTTAGTGTTCCGTTTAATCCATGGATGCCCACTATAATTGGAATCAATATTATTTGTAGAGAACAAATTACTTTTAAATCCCATAAACAAGCATTATATAACAAAATTAGGTGCATAACTTGTAAAAAACAAGTGGTATATTTAATTTCATCATTTATATTGAATATAAGTGCATGCATGTGTAAAAAATGTGATAATAATTTACATCCTAATATGTGATAGATGTAAAAATCGGTGTTTAATGTAACTAATAAAAATTTGTTTTTTTAAATAGTCACTCATGATTCACCCCCTCTTAGGGGTGTCTACACCAGTCCAATATGGGAATTATGGGGGATACTATCATCGATCTTTGATAAATATTTTAATGAATGTCAAAATCAACATACAAAGATAACATAGAAGGAAATAAATTTTTGGGTTAGATGAATATAAATAAAATTTCAATGAGATTAAGAGAATGTTTTTAGTGCACCTATACACACAATAGCATGTAGTAGAAAAGAGTTTTTTATATAAATTTATGCATTAATGATGTTTTTTGGATGTATAATCAAGAAAAATGATATTGTAGTAGTGAATTACTCACATAAATTAATGTTCATTGAGAAAAATTACACTCTAGATGCTTTTTCGATGAAAACATTACTATTTGTATCAAAGATATGATTATAGTATCCTTATGGTGAAAAGTGTGATATATATACTTATCAAATGACCATAATGTATATATTCACACATATGGAGGTGAAAATGGGCCAAAGGAGACGTTTTTATTTTATTATGGACAATGACTATATAATACATTACAGACCTGGGAAGGTGAACATGTTGGTTGATGATTTTTTTATGATGTATCAAGATACATTATCCATGATGTAGTTTGAAATAGAACAAATACTCATGGATTTGTAGTTTATAGACCTTGAAATCATATATGAATGGAAGAAGTCCAATAATTCCCTTCGGATTTCTCAACCATCTATCCATATAACGATTAAAGAACTGTATATTGAGGATATTGAGAAATAATATAAGGAAATGGATATCTTAGGGTTTAAACATAAAAATTATGTAATTAAAAGAATCCAAAAATTAATAAGTTTCCATTAAATAAAAAAATTAATGCATTTATTTGCTGAAGAATAAAAGTCACCATTTTCTATCAATCCAAGAGTCACAACAGTGTATTGAGATCTCATGAATAATTTGTAGTGGGACAACATGACGATAGATATTTTCGGATTTATTTATCGATTCGTAGTTAGATAATAATACAATCCATAATGAAATATGTGTAATGGGATGATATGTTAATTACGTAAACATAAATTAAAATGTGATAACATCATAAAAAAAAATTTATAGTTATTCTTAAGGATTCTAATGAACATACTTCTATTTATGTTATATCTAATCACATTATAAATTTTGAACCCTTAATTGTTATTAATTAAGCATTATCACTCAATCGAACTTTCATGATATATGTAAAGGAAGTTGTAAGGATATAAAGAGTTCCATTTTCAACTGTATCAAAATTAGGATATGAGATTTACCTTGATGTTTTGAAGAAGTCATAAAAAATAATTAAATATAGATTTTAAATTTATAATCACTTATCATGCTTAGACTAACGATCAATTTGAATGAAACAATATACACTAGATGATTTACTGAGATCCTATTAAATTTATTTCAACGAAGGATGGATTCAACACCTTCCATTGGGAGAGTCATCACATAAGTATAGTTTCAATTAATATAGTTATATGGCACCATATGAGAATCCATATGGGACTAGCTACAAAAATTCAATATATTTGAATGGAGTAAGAGTGTATATGTTTAATGGTATGGGAATTTAATATTACATATTATAGATGATTCCAACCATATAGTGGAATATTAAAACCATACAGAGTAAGCCAATGATATATAATGATAATAATCAGCAAGATTCACACATTGATGTAAGATATAAGGTAGTCATCTTAACATAAACATGGAATAGGTATATAAGATTAAGTAATAATAAAATGTTTATCCAAAAATACATTTTCAATTTTGAATTCCTTAATCATTTATGGAAAATCCGTTATTATCCTATAATTATACTAAACCACTCATAAGTGGTTGATGCGTTACACGTATCACTTTTGAATATGTATATACCTAATCAATTGCATATAATTAACTTAGATGTTTTATAATTGAAAATTAATCTCTAATATGATGGAAAATTGATATGAATTTATTTTATCACCAAGATAAATTACAATGAAACATCACCACTCAACTATTTGATTTCTCTAGGAGTAAATATATGTTTATATATGCATTGTGATAACCCCAAGATATAATGAGGTATAAGTATCCTCAATTTCTTCATCAGAGTAATTATATTTTTGGGGACAAATACTATTATGTGTTTTAAAAAGTATGATGACATTAATTTAGTATGTCTATCCATTAATATAGTTATATGAGTATTTTAGATTGTGATACACAAAAAATATAACCAAAATAACAATTCATTGTTATGGTAGAATATTATAATATATAATAAAATAATTTACAGAATAAATAAATGAAATATAATAATTTAAATTTATAATTTAATTAATAAAAATGTAAATAAAACACGGAAACATTGAAATTATCATCATGATGGTCTTCCCTGAAGCTCATATCACTAATGATAACATTATAAAGAATAAAATACATTAGAAATATAATTAATATATTGAAAATATTATTTGACCATATGATATATGATTTTATATATGAATGTATGAAAATATATAGTAATGTTATATGACTATTATATGTATAGAAATTATTAATAAAATTATTATAAATATGTCTATTGGATATGTGATAATTAAATATAATTTTATCCAATAGAAACATTTAAAATTTTAATTTTTTTGAAGAAAATGAATAAATTTAATTCATATATAATAAATAATTAATGAATAAACTAAAATAAAAATATTTTATAATATAAATAAATAACACCCTAAAAATCATCATCTCTATTCAGTGATAAAAAGTGTTCATTACAAACATGATTTGATACCAAGTAAAGTAACCAAAATATAACCATACATAATTAAAATAACAATACATAATTTGGAATCAAATTCATACTAAAGACCTTATAGTTTTGTAGTTTGAGGAAATTAAAAAAAAATACATAAAAACCCCATTCATTCTTCATAAAATGTGATTTTTTCCTATTATAAAGAGAATTTTTTATGTTATCTATAACCATCAATATTTCAAACTAAATTCTCCTCATATAATACACTTATAGACATATAATATTCAAAATTGTTATTAATAACATGGGGAAATTAAAACATAAGAATGAAAATATTAAACACTCAATTAGTATACACATTGGTGTTAATAATCAAAGATCATAAGGGATCATAAGATGAGAATAATGGTATAAGAACATTATCAAGATATATAAAATAAAATATTCATAAGTAAAAAAACATGATTAAAAATCAGGATTAGTTACGTAAATATTTGTCATAACATAAAACAACCATCATATGAGTTAATATTTTTGATCCTTTGAAAATATTCCTTTTTAAGGAAACGATTATAACTAATGGTAGTAAAAAAATGATGTTATATTAGTACAACATAATAATATCACCCTAAAAATAACCATTCTAAGAACCCTTAGAATTTAATAACATGACCTAACTACCTGAAAGAAGTCTATACCAATAGTTTTATAACATTTTTTATAGGCTCTAAATTTTTTGTATAGTCTATACCAATAGATTGATGTACCATTGGATGTTTTCCCCTCTGGATAGACCTATAATAATAGTTTTGGGTAAAAAATTCGAATAGGTTCTTTATAACCACAACTCTTCTATTTTTATTGATTATATATTTGAAATAACTATAGCAATGGTTTGGTTAGATCATTGGTATAGGAAATTTAATGAAAATCCAGTGATTAATGATCCTAGCACCACCATTATACATCAACGATTTAACCATCTAGCTATAATCAATTTTATGAACATGATATAATAAAAATAAATATTTATATTTAAAATTAATTTATATTTTAAAGTATTTAATGTTATTTTAGAAAAACAACTCCTAAAAATTAGAGTATCTATATGGAAATTCATCAAAAATCACTGGTTTAGTCTTCTTCCACTAGTTTTAGATAACCATATGTAATAGAAATAGAAATTTTGAGACCTATTCCAATGGTTTTGTTGAACTTTTGGTGTAGGTTATGTATAAAATACCATCACCTATGCTTTTAGAGAATAATTGTTATATGCAACCTAAATTTTAGGACCTATAAAAATGGTTTTATTGAAATGTTGGTTTGCACTTTCTACAAAATATATATAACAATTGTTCTAAAAAACCATTTGTTTATGTGACACATATTATAATGTTTTTACCAATCCATTGGTATATGTACGTTGATATAGGATAAATTTATAGTAATGCCTATAAATTCTAATCCGTCATCTTGAGAGGATGAATACTTACACTAAGTGTTTGAGGGATATATCAGACCCACCTATTATCATGCATAATATCCAAGAACTATAACATGAATAATATATATATATATATTGACATTCATCATAAAACTAATAAACTCATTCATCATTCCTTTAATTATTGTTCAACCAACACAAAAGATATTGTTTTCCTAAAAATTCACTTAAAACGTTATCATAATCCATCCATAGAAAGAAGTTAGGTAATATCATTATATTATTTCCATAGTAAAGTATAAAAATAATTAATTTTTATTTACATAGATGATAAATTCCAATACAAAAGTGTCCTAAATATTCTCTGAAAAAAAATGAAAAAACATAATTTTATCCTAGTAACCTATAAAAATATAAAATTGAAAAAATAATTAAGAAATGAATTTTGTAAAAACCATGTAGACATGAAAACAAATTTTAATAAAATTGAAGTCAAAATTTTTAGGAAAAATAAATCAATTATTAAAATAAAAAGTTCATTTCAAATTTTTTGAAAGATAGCGATAGGTATCTTTTATAAAAACTATTAACAATATAAATATGTAACATTTCAATATAAAGTCAAATAACATGTCAAATAACATTAAGGAATAATTTATATTTTTAATTAATCATTCATGAAACATGTAATATTACATTGACATAGAAGAGAAGGTGTTTGGTAACATAATTCCAAAACTATAATGAAATTATTTTCAAATAAAACCCATTAAACATTTTAATAGAAAACACACATTTTCAATAAATATATTAATTAGGATATTAGAATAACTTGAGTATAAATATATTTATGATATTTTATGTCAATGAGGTGGTATATAAAAAATTTATATTAATATAAACTCATAATTTGAAATATGTCACAAATAATGATATTTTAAAATAGAAACTCATATAACTTTTGTAATTATTGAATCAATAATAAATTGAATGAAATAAAATGATATGTATCCATAAAACCCATGATTTCATTGAAAGGTTATTTTAAAATACATTCATTTGGCAGTAAATACAATATAAAAAAATTTGGGGCATAAAATGAAACATTTCACTATGAATTGAATTTGTGACAAAAATACCCTTCAATGTATCATACCATTATAAATAGGAATAAATAAATTATAGATAAAACCACACAAACTATTTATGACATAGTCAATGAAGAAGTGATATAACCTAATTAAAATAAATTGAGTCATGAATCCCTTTACATAGGACTGCCACTAGGTTGGGTGCGATATAACCTCCTAAAAAATTAATTTAGATTTATCATATATATATATATATTATGTCTATTTATATTTATATTACTTGATTGTATTAATTTATAATTTCATCTTTCCGATTTGTTAATAAATAATTATTTAAATAAGTGTTTTTATTTTATTAATCCATTATTCTAGGCACATGTCGATTCAGTGGATTCTGTCCGTGCAACATGGTAATGGTTTCATAAACTCTATAATTATAATGATTTATTATATATTTATCTTATATGTTTATATAGTTCCATATATATATTTCATGGATATTCTATTTATGACCATATTTAATGATTAAAAATTTAATTTTTTAGTTCTTTTGCTTCCATAGAAAGAATTGATTTTACTAAAAAACACAAACACAAAGACACACATATTATCATCAAATATTATTTTTAAAACAACAAAAATTAACCACTATTACCTTATATTAGTAGTACAAGACATTCCTCAATCATTTATGAAATAAATATTATAATATTGTTTTTATAGGCGGTATAGCAAACTAAAATAAGAACATGGTATAAAAATCCTCTAATATGATCATATTATTATATATTGAAAATATAAATTTAATATATGTAGATTAATTTTTTAAATATAAAATTTACTAATTAAATAAAATTTTAACCATATATTTGAAAGAAATAATGAAAACAAATACATTGTTAATGGATGATGTAGTTATCACAAACACGCAAATTCCATTTTTATTGTTAAAATAGAAGAGAGGGAATTAATATAGATAATAATGTAAATTTATAGGCAAAAAAATATTTTATATATATCATATTAATATATTAAATCTATCTTTATGAGCATCCAAGTGAAAGAGTGATTAAAAATCAAATATTTATTTCATCGATGTTATAGTTTGCACATAAACATGTATATTTTTTTCATTTTTCATTGGATAAATGAGAGGTAGATAAATATAATGAAATTATAGTATACTAGTAAAAATTATATAATTATATTATAATTTTTATATATATATGGATGATTTATAAAAATATGGAAAATTTAATTAACATGGTAAAGAAAAATACTTATTTTTGGATAAACTACTTTAGGAAACTCCTTAAGCCTTACTGGATTGCTATTTTGACTATATTTGATTATATAATACATGTATAATGGAATTTTTGAGGTATGTTTATATTTATTTTTTAGATAAAGTTATCAATTTGTTTGTAGAATTGAGGGGGTGAGGGGATCCTTTTATATATGATAGGAGTGACACCCTTGTGAATACTCTTGACTTTAAAGTAATATAAATGTCCATTTCAATGTCAACTGACAATAAATGAATAAATTTCTTAATATGGGATAAATTTGGGTAATAAAAAATAAAAAAAAATAATATTTAATCAAGTTTTAGTTATATGTGTGTACTTATAACGTAGTTTAACCACATTCATCATTTTACCTTATCCTCAATGACTAAATTTTTACATAGGTAACATGTTTTCATGATTTAAAAAAAATTAAATCATACAACCCAATTTTGACCATATAAATTAAAATGTGATTTTTTTAAATATTTAATTTCTATAGGTGTTAAAAATACATTTAATATATGTAAACAAATGTAAGGAATTACAAAATTTAGAAAAATTTATTTTTTATGAAAAATGAATTTACAGAAAAATCACATATAGAATTTATTTCAATTGAATTAAATTAATTTTTTATTAAAAAAAATATGTTTATGTGTCTTTTAAACCAAAAGATTTTAAATTTACCCTTTTAAATATAAAATTAATTAAAATAATTGAAAATAATAATTTTATTATAATAGAACACCACTTAGGTTTTATAATGAAAAAATATTGTTTCTAAATTTGAAATTATATTATTATATAATCTATTTTTATTTTTATTTATATATTTTTTATATAAATTTATTTTCTAAACCATTAAAGTCATTTATATATCAAGATGAGGACGCAAAATTGCCAATATTTGTAAAAATTGTATTTTTCCATTATTCAAAAAAAATATTATCTTTTAGAAAAATCTAAAATATTTATCCATAGATAATTGTAAAATATTGAATCCATAATATTTTCTTAGTTTTATCAAATTAAAATTCTAAAATATATTAATATTAATTTTAAATAAAATCATACAATACATGGGAAAAAGTATTTTCAAATAAAAAATTTTCTTTTTCTATAGAAAAGTCATATTATATCCTTCTTCTAATATAAAATTATATATTGGATTATCATAATAAAAAATATCAAATTTAAAATTTTAATATTAACATTAATATACATTTATAAAACATTACATAATAATGTTTTTTTAAAAAAAAAATCGAACCCTTAAATAAATAACATTTTCTACTAAAAAGTAAAAAAATAACATTTAATTTATAATAATAATATATTAGATTATATAATATAACATGATATATTAATTAATGATAAATAAGGGTTTAAATAATATATATATTCACAACTATGAATATAGAACAACGAAAAGGGTGATATCTTATTACAATGATAGCGGTTGTTCCCCCCCCCCCCACCAAATTAATGAAATTACATTCTCTTAATTTTTTATTGAGATAGAAAAGAATGGACTTTTGAATAAGTATAGATGATAAGATAATAAATCCATAATTTTTTAAAATATTCCTTCAATTCATCATAAATTATAGTAAATTATTCCTCCCATGATCATCTATTCGAGGTAATGTATAGTGATTTTGTAAAATGAGATAATAAATATCAATAAACATTCATTAATATGTAAAGACTAGGATATTTATCATATATATTTTTAAAAACAATGTTTGAATTTTTAAAATATTATTAATTTTTGATGATTTTATAAAGAATATATTTCTAGTAGAGTATTGTTTTTGGTATAACACGTGATAGATTTTTCGACCTTCTATTCTAGGTTTTGAACTTTTTTATAATCAAGATAGCAGAAATAAAAAAATTTAATTATTTTATTTTGTTCCAATTTTTTACGTACAAAATCATTGGTTGGTGGGGTAGTGTGATCAATTTTCACCTCTATTTCATCTCATAAAACAAATGATGGATATCTATGTTGAATTTATCATGTATGAATCTTGAAAATCATCATCTAATGGGGTATGATATCTATTAAAGGTGTAAAAGTTGTTTTTATTGTTTCCATCTAATTAAAAAAATAAAATGGTTAGAAAAAGTACAGTTAATACCCAATATAAATAATCCTCCATATGAGTAAATTTTACATAAATCTCCAAAATCTAAAATATAACTCCCAATGACCAACTTCAATCCTTTCAAAAAATAACTAACCCTAGAAATCATAAAAATATGACATGCCATGTTCAAAAAAAATAATAAATATTCAATCACATATTATTCCTAAATCAAATTTATATTTATCTGTAGAAAATATTAATCACTCATAATATAACATACTAAAACGTTATATTATTTAATCATATATTATTCAAAATATATAAATATTTTTCAAAAAAAAAACATATATTATCATGGAATATAACCCCAATAAAATCATAAATGCTTCTAAAATTAATATCACTCTTTAGTAATCAAGTAATATCAATCACATTGACATAAATTTCCACATTATCTAATAATTTACTATTCAAATTAATCCTATAATATTCCAAAAATTGAAAACTCTTTATCTTAATTAACCTTAATAACCTCAAATACAAAGAAAAAATTACCTATGATTGTTATATATTCAGATTATGTCCCCAAAAATATAAACATATTATTCAAAAATAACATTTATTATCAATAAAATATTAACCCTAATGTTTATATATATCCCAATGATATATTAAAATCCAGTAAAATTATCCCAAAAAATATCATTAGCCACCCTATAATCCCATAATATGAAACCTCAAAATGATAATTAAAATTTCAACACACTATTGAATCACTTACATACCCATTTTTATATATTTTTAATGTTTTAGAAAATTAAAAAACCCTTTCATATAAAAATCCCTTGACTTTCTCGTCAAAAAATATTTTTCCCAATATACTATGATTTGTTTTATTTTACTTAAATTTTTCCGCATTTTACACAAAATTTTCCACATATGATACACTCCAAGCCATATAATTTGTAATAATCTTCTTTATATTTTTGGGAAATGGAAAAATAATAATGATGAGCTGAAATTCTAAATAAGGATTAACATATTCAATTACAATCTAATATCATATGTGACAATAATATGTGAATAAGGGTTGATAAAATAATTATGTTTTGTAGAATATGTGATTCATACCTATCAAAACAAGATTTTTAAATCATGATTCATGCATAAATATTTGTTATAACAATGTTAAAAATCCATCATTAAAAAATCAATATCCATGTAAAATAATAATCTCCACAATAAACTAATTAAAACTTATAGAAAACAAATAAAACCCTTAATGGTATATTTGGAAATCATACTCTATTCACCTTTATAACCACCCTTACAAGAACACTTACAATTGAATAACCTATTCAGTTAAATCCAATATATCCTCATTGAAGGATAAATCATTACCCAATGCATTTGAGGGATATAATAGACCCATATACATCATTATTTATAATTTACCCAAACCATAACCAGAATAAATAACAAATATTTTTTCACATTCATTAGAAACACACATTGTTCCTATATAGCTTAATTATCCAATAACAATGAAATGTGAATCATGAATATTTAATAAATACATCATCATAATCAATCTATGAAAATTAGGTGGATGGGTTAATTAGTGTATATTCTATGTGAAGAATACAAATATATACAATATTTTAATAAATATGAAAAATACATTTATAGAAGTGTTAGAAATATTGTTATAAAAATAAGAATAAATAACAATAAATTTTTGTAACCAGTATAAGATTGAACATTTAGAGAATAATTTTATAATGGGTTCATTTGAATAACATTGAAAAATTTAATCATATTCTTATGAAAAAATAAATAGATTAAATTTGGGAAAATGTGATAAGGTAAAAAATATAATAAATACATTAATTTAATAAATTTATAAGGAGATTAAAAAGTGACCCATGCATAATATGTGAAGGATATTACTATTAACACCTTTTAAACAATGTAAAAGACACTGAAAAATATATTAAATAAATCATTTATATTTATAAAATAACATTATTAAAACAATTTAACATACAAAGAAATATAGGTAAATGAGATTGCTAAATTATTTTAATAAATTTAACGTAATTATTTTAAAATACACCATCTTATTAATTGTGAAATAAAAAACCATTTTGAAAGAAATATATTTAAATAGAATTTAAAATAAAAATAATCAAAATTTATTAATGATATAATATATTAATGAGTTTTTATATACAATATATAAATTAATATAGGTTGATTATTAAAAACATATTTCAAAGAACGAGAATTGAGATGAGAAACCACAACAACATTGGTAATGATTAAATAAAAAATCCATTAAATGAAATAAAATGAATGATTCTATTAAACCATTGATTTCATTTAGAATGTATTTCAAAATTCATTCATGGGGTATTAAATACACCATATAAAAGAAATAATGGTGAATAAAATGCAACATATATCAAGGAATTTAAATTGAGACCATGAACACATAAAAATTTTAGAACATTTGAAGTAGGAATAAAATAATGAAATGATTTTTTTCATGAAATTTAATTCCAAATAAAACAAGTTACAATACAACATAAAAAATTCCAATTTTAGGAAAAAATCAATGTTTTCATAACATAGTAAACACATAAATGATATAATCCATTGAAATCAAATTGAATTAGAAATCCTATTAACTAATATTTTATATTGGTTAGATACATTCTAAAATCATGAATAATAAATTTAAATTTATTATAATTATTTATAAAAAACAAATCTATATTTATCATACAATATACCCTTAATTTATAATTTCTTATAACCCAGTAATTAATAATACATTATTAAAATAAATGTTGTTGTGTTAGCTATCCAATTTTTAAGGCACGTTTCCATTATGATTATTTGGTCTCTAAACCATCTGAAATTCCATGGAAATTTTGTTTCTAATAATGTTTTGCCTTTTAACAATCCTCTCATTTATTTTTGATGGGTTGATCAATGTTTGAAATATATCACAGTTTATTTGAATAATAACCAGTAGGGTTATAGAAATGTTTCGTTCTAAAATATTTTGCACCACTATTATGGTTCAAGTCATTGTTGTAATTAGTGCACTTAATTTTAAAACATGGAAGGGACAATGGGATGGATAGGGTGAGACCTGAAGAGATATTCTCGGGGAATACTCTTCTGGGTAAAATATTGGGCTCCCTCGCCATGCTCATATTGAATGGATTAGGGAATCAAAAATATCATGTTTTAGGAAACATTTCCTATGTAATAAAGTTTCAGGTTGGGAATGTTTGAAGCCACCACAATATATTATAGGTCATGATAGAGGTCACAGAGATGATTGAGCTGGTTTTTATATGGCCACATCTATCATCGCTCCATATTGATATTTACTTGGTCAAATAGTAAAAAATATATAATGATTATTATGGGTATTAAATGTGGTTTAGATTCTATTATTTTTCCCTATTAATTTATTTGGATCTCTTAATAAGATCATTCCAAGGAATCAGACATTGTGAAAATTATTTTATGGTGTTTTGGGGATATAATATGTATCATATTCTTTTCCAATTCCATGGCATTAAGTGATTCATTCTTCATAGATGTCATTGATTAACCTTATATAATTATATCCATTGATGTTAGACACCTTTCTTATTGAACAGATTCATGATATCCTTGCACATTTTCTCATGTTGGTGTCCGAGAGTAATGAATTTCTTCCTTCCTCAAATGTACTCAATTTCTTCTATTGCCAATATTGAATGTTGGGTATGTGTTATTTTTAACCGTTTTAATTTTCATTCATCAGTTTTGTTCTAGAACAAATGTAATAATGGATTAGAATATATGCTAATATTTATTGACATATGAATATTCTATTTGGTTTAGGAATGTGGTACATGTGATTATGGTCTTGAAGAATAGTGAGGTAAACATCATAAATAATGAGGTAGATAGATCCTTACCAAATAGTTCAAATTTATTTTCTCTCTATCATGATATGTCATTTTGATCTTATATTATTATACCATGACTGATTTTGATAACATATGATTTCTTTCACAGCTCATGAGTCAATGATTGATTATTGACCACATATGGGTATAGATGTAGCATAAAGAATCATTGTATTATATGGTATGCCTATGTCTACATTTGTAGCCTTTAAGAACTATGATTACCATGTTTTGACTATAGATATATGTAACTTATTTGATTGAATTATTGCCATGTTTTTTTTGTCACAGGCTATGTTGTTGTTATTTGATGCATTGTACAAAATTGATAGTGGGACCCATTATGGATTGGTATGCCTATAAGTGGAGCATGTTCATATATTGTATGTGACATGATGATGCGACCAAGTTAGGTGACGTGGAATAATGGCATGGTGTTTATGGATATTGGGGCACAATGGTTTCAATGATCTCACTTGAGATGTGATAGTGGATCCGGATGGTCCATGTGGAGCTACACCATGACATAGTCTCAGGATATGAAAACATTATAGCCTGACCAGAGGTAGTATAAGTGTTCTATGACCATAGGTCCTCATTAAAAAAATGGGGCTTGATGAAAAATGAAAAATGTTCTAATATTGAGGTCATATCTAGTTTACAACTTCATTTATGATCATTGTACCAGCATAGAGCACAAACATGTACTATCTATGGTTTGTGAAGACTTGTTACAAAATGACCACTCGTTACATGATTGTATGTTTTTTAATTATAGTTCGATAATTATCCTGAAATACACACATATTGATGTTCACTGGGGTAATGGAAACATTGGTGATCTACTAAAACTTTTTAATTCGTGACTTTCATAACCATCTCGATGCGCATATAATTATATTGTTGAATGATACGTGAATATGGAACGACTTAGTGATTTGAAGATGAGATATTATGATTGTAAAAACAAAATAATTTATCAATGGATGTTACCTTCTAATAATTATGTCACATAATCAGATAAACTCAAAACACAATGAACAACTAAGTACAATGTGACCTTTAAACATTATTGTGTCACTTCTGTAATTTGAATATTGAAAATCTGACACACACGGTTACGATCAGTAAAATGATTGGAGTCTGATAAGACCAACATAATTTTTGGTGAATTTTAACTAACCTGAATGAGAAGTAATTTTACCCATATGAATATTGATATGACCTTTATGAGTAATAAATTTTCCAAAAGAATAGTAACCTCGCCCAATAATATATAAATGAAATTTAGGTATCTTATAGCTGATAATATGACAATAGTAAAAGTATTGGTATCTTTATATGTCATAAATAACTAATTTAATTTTTTTAATTATTTTAAACTAAAATTAATTGTCCTTAAATTTTATCATAAATTATCAATTTTATGTGTTGTGGTTTTATGATAGTACTATAATACCTTCTGTAATGATTCATAACATTAAAAAATATGTCATAGTTTTAAAATTTGTATTTTTCAAGTAAATTATGAATTTAAATAATAATAATGATATTCATATTTAGAATTTTTTTTTGAAAATTGGATCTAATTTTTGGATTCTAAACATTATAAAATGGTTCAGGTGAATTTATGGGATTTTTCTAAAATACATGAATTTTTTATGAATAGTGAAATACAATAATTGAATATATACATATAAATTATAAGATGGATTGATTATTCCTTGTGGCATGGAAGATATAAGAAACAATAGTTGAAAATCATTTTCATTTATTTCTATTTATGGTCATGGAATCATAACTATTTCTGGTCTTGAGGAAATTAATTATGTAAAGAATTAAATATTAGGAAAACCCTCCTCACCTCCAGTATAAATACCTCCCCTACTTACCTCTCCTATTCACTCCAATAAATCCATGTTCCATGGATAAATTCATCCCAAATCTCCCCAAATATCCTATTTTAATTCCAACAGCCCTTAGTCTCTTTAAAAGACCAAATCCTCTCTCCTTAAGAGGCTCTCAAGGAAGATTGATTCAAGAGCTAAATTCTTCTTTTCAAATCTTTTAATTTCTTTTCATTTTCATTTGTTTTCTTTTCTTTCCTAAATACTTATCATATAAATGTTATTACAACCACAAAACCATATATATTCTGTAATTTTCTAATTCTAATGGATTAATTTATTATCATCTTCCCATTCCAATCCTTTTATAAGAAAGAAATTACAACACAGTCAAAGATGTGTAAATTTCTAACATTCAATGATGATGAGTTACAATTTCAGTTAGAATTTTCAATTATATTCATAAAAATATTTTTATGGTTGAACAAGGCTATTAAACATTTAATTTATCTTATGTTTTATTTTGTAATCCTTTTTCCCATTTGGTGTAAAATAAAAATATGAAACATGTTAATTGTGATCTAAATCGTCAAATTAATCCAAGTGTATACCATTAATGTTTTATATAATGATTCAAAAAAATTCAATGTAAAAAAGTTAAACATATAACCATGTAACCCTATGGATGTTCAATAATAATATATAACTCCATGTATAAACAACCAACCCCATTTTATATGATTATCCGTTCAAGAAAATAAGTTAAACGATCATAAAACCATGAAAAAATGGACCCAAACAATGACATTGAACAACTTAACCCATAAGAATGTTCAAGAATGAACATTAAATAATTATACTAAATAATTTAATTATTGAATAGGTTATGGAATTATTAATTAATGAAAATAATTTTATTATTTATGTCATTTATACATAGTGTAGAACACCATCAGACTTGAGGTAAGGGATCCTCTCTATTTCACTTTTATTCATGAATTTCCTCTATTTTATGAAATTTTATGTGTAATCCTAAATAAATGGATATGATTTATAACATCCCCCATACATAAATCATGATTTAAAAGTGATTATAAACCCCTTTATCTCTCAATAAGCCTTCATAAGTACACCTAATACCATACCGATAATCCATAAGTGGTTTTTACCCGATCCTCCTTTGTTCATTCGGTTTGCCTTATATTCCATTTACCATAATGAAGATATCTTAAACATTAATGTGAATATTCTAAATTATGTGTACGTGTACAAAATTAATTTATCAAGACTTTTTCATCATTCTCTTTTTAGGATATACATGTTTTTTAGTGTATCCATCTTCAATACTTCCAGATAAGCAAACCTATTTTGAGGGAACTCCCCGAATTCTTATCTGATTTCAATTTTAATCTATCTTCTATTTTAAGACACCATTATATTTATTAAATCAGTTTTTTTATTATGAAAACCTTCCTAGTTCACTTCTGGTTATATATAATGTATTTTTCCCTTTTTTATTTTAAATTCTCTATAGTATTTTCTATAAAACCTCACGAAAATGTTTTAATAGTAAATTTTATTAAATACTTCTCTTACATGTCGTCACTTCTACTTGAAATAACCTACCACGATACATGCTTATTTTTTTTCATTTGAATTTTCATGTATATTTTAGTTCCATTATTTCATCGACCATTTTATGATATGCCAAATGGTGATGATTTATGAACGGTTATAGTTCCCAATTCATTATAAAGGCAACCCTTATGTTTATTTGAGATTGATTATGTTTAATTCTTTATGTAGACAACATATTCATGAAATGTTAATATGGGAACACCAAGATAGAACTCAAATTCATTGGGTACATTTTAGTCTCAAGATACATTATATCTGAAGGTGTTGGCGGTTATCCTTGGATTATGCTACCATGTGAAACATTCTTAGCGGTTAGGCTTAACATGTAATAAAGTCATGTTTCATGTTTCTACCACATTATTGTGACTCCATGTTTATATTTTATGATTACATTTGTTACCTGCCTTTTTATATCATCATGGTATGTCTTTCTTTCCCATGTGCTAATGATTTGTTCTATTTTTTATTCCCATACTGGTATTTTTGCTCATCACACTATTCATGTGATCCCTAGGGTACCCCTGTGAAGATATAAGGTGTTAAAGAATGTTAGGATATTATTATGAATAATAAATGAAATATTTTTTTTCAGTCCCTTGTTTTGTGTTTTATGTACCTAGTTAAAAAATACACAAGGCTTCATGATCCATTACTTGTACTCTGATGTTTAAGTATGCTTAAAATCATGTAATGTTATATGTAAAAGTTAGAGTTGTTATAGTTGGTATTAAGAAGATGTTCTAGTTATTTTCGGAGACAAGAAATATAGATCTTTAGTAAGAAACCTAAGGATGAGAGTATGTATAATAAATCATCCCTAACATTTTTAAGTAAATATTATGTGGTTTATCAAGAAAATATATCCATGTATGAATAAAAATAGTTAGTGGTGTCTCTGGAAAATATGTATATTGGGGTAGAACCTGAAAACTCCACTTTGAGCTAAATGCAAATGGAAAATGGTGCATGATAACATTCCTTTCATTACTCTTGGTTTGATACATCTAAGGTATATTCTTTGGTAAATTTATGAGCATGGTATAAACGGTTATTAAGGATTTTAAAAATTCCCATAAGAATATGAGGTATGAGATAGATAAAGGATAACCTAGAATTATACATAGGTATTCACAAGTAACAATAAAGATATCCTTTTCATGTTTATCCACTTATATTAAAAGATTCATTTTATTCTCAATAACAAAGTATTCCAGCTCTATAATTGTATGATATTTTTCTTATTTATTATTGGTAAATATAAGAAAACATTCCAACTATCAATATGATAAATAATATGAATATTTACCTAATGATATGCCTGATAATATGTGAACGGGTACTCAAAACATCATGACAGTACATTCTATTCTTGTTCAATTTATGAAAAATTACTTGAATCATGAGGAAGACACTCCTTATCCAAGGAAAGAGAATGATTCCATTGAAACATTCATGATGTATAGGCCTCCCATGTTTCGTGGATCTTCCAATCCCTCCCCTCACAGAATAGTGAATTAACTCCATTTAAAGGATATTTTCTATCCTCCAGTTTTAAGAAGAAGATAATTTCATACTGGAGGTCCATCATTTTGATAGGTAAGATAATCAATGGTGGAATGTTATTAAGAATACAAATCCCCTGGTGGAAATTTATTCCATGAATTGGAGGAATCCAATATAATGTTTTCAATAAATATTTTCCTCGATGTCTCTATCTCAAGATGTAAAGAGATTTCATTAAACTCTAGTAGAACAAATATGAGTAAATCAGTTCATATAAAATAAAAATTACTAGGATTTTAAGGTATTCCTCTAAATTTTTCACGAACTCTTAAAGTAATGTGGATTTCTTCTTTAACTGACTAAATCTGTGTCTCTAAAAAGCGCTGGTGATTTGTGAATTTGGGTGTTATGATGAGATATTCCATTTTCCCTTAAGATTGAAATAGAGATTAGATACACTCAGTGGTATTGTGGGCCCAATGAAATGATGTGGAAAATGGAATCTAATGTGTTATATCCCTCAAATAAATTATTTTAGGGAAAGAAGCATGATCATCGCATGTGTAAAGATTTTGGGGAGAAGCTTCATGGGAACTATCTAAACGGATCTAGGAATTTATTCAAATGTGGAATGTTGGTTTATATGAATAAAAACTATAGATGGGATTTGAATAATTATACTAATGTGGAAGAATAAAGGAATGTTCAGATCAACACTCACCCCATTGTGCAGTGTCACAAATTCATGGAGCATGGGAATTATGAGAAAATATTCCCAAAGCTGAGGGTTGTTATATAAACTAGTAAGATATTATATTATCCCTACTTCTAAGGAGGATCTAGAAAATGATGTGGTGATTGGTATTCTATTTATCCATTCTTGAATTGTAAATTTACTTTTAAATTCTGGTTCTACACATTCATTCATATTTTCATGATTATTAGAACTATTCAAACCTCGCCATAATATTTTGAGGATAAGTTATCTGTGAGAATAGAGAATGGGGAAATTATTTTGTCTATGGTTTATGAGCCATCCACAGATAATGTTTCCAGACTAAACCTCCCAATAAAATTCCATCATACATCCTTTAGTAGAGTTCGGCGATATCTTGGGAATGGATTCATTATCATTATACCAGTTCATCATCAAATATTAGGAAACGGATATCACAATTCGCATCAATAAGCATCCTTAAATACATTACAAGTGTAAGGAAGAAGAAGAATCTCCTTTAGAATCATTGTCTCAAGTATAGATATCAATTACTTATGAGAAAGCACGTCATACTCAAATTATTGAGATAAAGAAGTGAATCATGCTTAAAGACATGACTATACAGAGGGATTACATTGTTGTATTTACTAAAGATTTTTCTAGTCTCCTAGCTGATTGATTGGTTGAGTTCTAAATTGATCATATTTTTGGTTCTCTTCCTATATAAGACACACCTTATAAAATGGCCACCATAGAGTGGGATGACATGAAGAAGAAGCTATAATAGAATCTAGAGTAGGGATTTATATGCCCGAGTGCTTCACCATGGGTACCACCAGTCCTCTTCTTTATGAATAAGTATGGATCAATGCACCTCTAATTTTATTATCGGGTTCCAAATAAAATCATGATAAAGAACAAGTTTCCCTTCCATGGATAGGGGACTTGTTCAATCAGTTTCATGGGTCTAGTTATTTCTATAAGGTGGACCATCGGTTGGCAATAACCAATTAATGTTGAGTAAGGAAGATATTCCCAAGACTAAATTTTGAACATTTATTTTACACTATGATTTCATAGTGATTCCTTTAAAACTCACTAATTATCCCACAATGTCCATGGATTAAATGAATATATTCTTTATATATTACCTCAAAAAATTTGTGGTAGTTTTTATAAATGATATTATGATATACTTCAAGTGAGAGGAAGAACATAAAATTCATTTGAATATTGTTTTAATGATATTTCTAATATAGATGTTTTTTAAAAAATGTAGTAAATGTGACTTTTGGATAGGGGAATTATCTTTATTAGGTCATGCAATCACCATCAATGAGATATCTATAGAACCTTGCAAGACCATGGCGATTAAGGAGTTACCCCAATTAAAATAGTTAATGGATATACAATACTTTGTGGGTATATATGGGTAATATAGATAATTTTTTAAGAACTTAAAATGATTTTCAAAACCAATTAAATAGATTAAATGGAACGGTGTAATTTTTTCTAGACTCAAGAATGTGAAGACTATTAAGAGGAGTCAAAAAATAGGTTAATCACTATGCCAATACTCACACTCCCAACAAGTGTAGAACTCTTTATATAGTACAATGATTCATAAAATAAGGGCTTAGGGTGTGTTATAATTAAAAATGATAAAGTGATATCATACGCCTCATGGAAACTAAAACTCCATGGGACGAACTATCATATGCATGATCTAAAGTTTATAGCTATGATCATTCCATTAAAAATATGCCGACATTATCTCTATGGGGAGAAGTGAGAGATATATACTGATCATAAGAGTCTCAAAGTTATATTTACAAAAAAATCGTTTAATATGATACATTTATTACAGCTGGAGCTCAGAAAGGATTATGACTACTCAATCCACTAGAATCTCAGTAAGGAAACCAAGGTGGAAGAAGCTATGAGTATAAAGAATCCCGCATCATTATCAATGATGATAATTGATATGTATATGATATTATTAGATAAGAGAGGATGGATATGGAAATAATTAAAGGAGGAATATAATCAATCTTTTCTCAAATTATCATTCAACTATCCCTCCTGGATAATAAAATAGATGCTCAATGAAAATATGATGAAATTAAAACAAGGGAAGAAGAAATTAAAATTGGGAAATCTTATATGTTAATTATTGATGAGGAAGGAGTTTTATGATTTGAATCATGATTATTTGTACCATATTATCTAGAGGTAATGAAGGAGATTCTAAATGACACTTTTTTCCCAACCTTCTCAATCCACCTAGGAATCATAAATATGTACCAAGATATTAGAGGGATCTTTTGGTGGAAAATAAGAAGAAAGATATTGGTGAGTATACATTAATGTGACTGGTATGAGAAGAAGTAAAGGATAATAGAAAAAATTAAATGGGTATTATGCATCCACTAACCATACCAACATAGAATCGGGAGAATATCACCATGGACTATGTCCCATGATATCCAAGTACATCGAGAGGAAAAAATGGTATATGGGTCATTGTGGATCGTCTTACAAAGACATCTCACATTTTTGAATTTTTAGAGGACATATCTTTGGATCAAAAATAAAATATATATATAAAAGTGGTGATAAGGATACATGGAATACCACTATTTATTTTATTTGATCACAATCTGAGATTCACCTTGAATTTCCAGAAAAGACTCTAACATGCTCTATGCACTTAACTAGACATCAGTACATCCTATCATCCTCAAAATGAGGGCCAATCTGATAGGATACTTTTGAAATATGATGATATTTTGAGATAATGTTCTATGGAATTCTAATAAGGATGGTACCAACATCTTCCATTGGATGAAATATCCAAAAAGAAAATATTTTACATAATAGCATCTGAATGGAACCATATGAAGCCCTTTATGGGAAAAAGTTCGAAACACAAGCATGATGTGATGAAGTCAGGGAGTGTAAAAATATAAGACATTAAATGGTCTAAGAAATGGGGGACAAGCTAAAAACAATTCATAATCACATCAAGGAATCCCAAAGTCGACAAAAGATTTATGCAGTCAATCTTAGATGAGACCCTGAGGTCAATGTTGGAAACATGGTATCTCTATATATATCTCCATGAATAAAGGTTATGATATTTGGGAAGAAATAAAAGAAGTGTCTTAGGTAAATCATACCCTTCTACATCCATGATCAATTTTGCGATGTGGCCTATAAATTAGAACATCCATTTACTATGTCTAATGTTCATGATGTCTTCAACACATCCCTCTATACGAACTACATACCAGATCCTTCCATGTACTGTCTTAAAATGATGTACAATTATATGATGATCATTATTATGAGGATTAGATATTGGAGATCATGGATCATAGAGATATTTTTCTACATAACCATACAACAATCTTGGTCAAAGTACTGGGGTGGAAGCATATGTACGAAGAGGAATCATGGGAACTATAGAAGGGAATGAAGAAAAATTACATGCAAATGTTAGTCGCATAGAATGTGAAACTAATCTTTGAGGGTGAAATTTAATAAGGGGGAATAATGTAATTCCCCAATTTTTTTTCAATATACATTGCCTTATTAAAATTCTATCATATAATAACATGAAAACACAACATAATGAACTACAGTGTACTATGTGTCCTTTAAACTTGATTTTTTCAATTATGTGGTTTGAATTTCGAAAATCTGACATTCACAATTGCAATATGTTAGATGTCTGGAGTCCAATAAGACAAATATAATTTGTGATGAATAGTAACTGATCTATATTAATAGTAATTTTACTCTTATGAATAGTAATATGTCTCATGTGAATAGTAAATCCTCCAAAAAATTGTTACCTCACCAATGAATGTATAAATAGAATTTAGTTATCTTATAAGTGTTAAGATGATCATATTAAGAGTATTAGTATATTTATAAGACATAAATAATTAAATTAAATTAATTATTTAATTAAAAATAAAATCTATATTCCTAAAATGTGTTTATAAATTATCAATTTTATTTCTTCGGGTTTTGATATAATTTTATAAGACAATACATAATTTTTGAGAAAATTATATAATCATTTATAGAATTAAAAATAAGTATTTTTCAAGTAAATTATGATTTTAATTAAAAATAAAATTAATAATATATAAATAATTATTTTCTAAAAATGGACCTCTTTTTTGGATTCTATATATCAAAATATGTTTAGGGTTAATTATTGGGATTTTTAGAAAATAATATAATTTTAAATGAATAGTGAAATACAGTAATTTACCGTATATATACATTATAAGCTAAATAGACTCTTCCTAGCATCGTGGATGATGAAAGATACATTATTTATAACTCACATTCAAATATTACTATTTTTGGTCTTAGAATCATCACATTTATTGGTTTTTTTGGGAAACTGATAAACTAAGGAATTAAATATTATGAAAACCCTTCTCTCCTCCACTATAAATAACACCCATACATACTTATTCCCCTCACTCCTATGAAACTTTTTGAATTACCTAAATTATGACCAAATCCATCCCAAATATTCTCCCCAACATCAATATTTCCTTATTGTCTTAAAAATACCAAATCATGTCCCCTTAAGAGGCTCTCAAAGAAGATTCATTCCAGAGGTATATTCCTATTTTAATTTATTTTCCATTATTTTCAAGTTCGTTTTTTCCTTTCTATCCAAACCTCTCCTCATCCCAATAGTATGACAACTCTAGTACAATAAATGTACTATATGTTTTTAATTCTAATGTAATAATTTACTATAATCTATGTTTTCAAAAAACAATTATACGAAATAATTGAAAACATCATCTGTGATGTGTAAATTTATCACATTCAATGATAGAATTTTACAATTTCAATTAAAATATTCAATTCAATTCATGAAACCATTTTTATGGTTGAACCAGACTATTAAATATATATATTATCATATTTATTATTCTTTAACCCTTTTTCATATATGATGTAAAATAATAATATGAAACAAGTTAATTGTGAAAGAAATCAACAAATTAATCCATGTGTTAATCGTTAATGTTTTATATAATGATTCAACTACACTCCAAGTAACCAAATTAAATATATAACCATTTAACATTATATATCTTTAATAATAAGTTATAACTCCAATTCTGGACATCCATCCCTATTTTACATGATTATCCATTGATGAATATAGGTAAACCGATCATATAACAATGGAATCAAACAGACCCAAAAATGTAATTGAACCACTTAACCCATATAAAAGGAAATGGATGAACTTATAAAGGTTATAATAAATAATTTAAATATATAAATGGTTCTTCAATTATTAATTAATGAAACATATTTTATTATTTAGTTCATTAATATCAAGTGGACAACGACATCATACCTAAGGTAGGGGATCCTCTTTATTTCACATTTATTTAAGAATGTCCTTTATGACTTTCCAGTTAATGTGAAATACAAAATGATATGTTATGAGTTATCATATCCATCCTCATTTTATCGTGATTTATAAATTTTTATAACCCCTTTTATTTCTATTTAATCCCTCTTATGTGCACCTGATACCTTGCCGATAATCTGAAAGGATTTTTTCTCGAACATCCATTGTTCCTTTCGGTTTCCTAATCATTCATTAACCAAAAAAATGTTATGTTATCTGTTTCTGTGAATATTTTAAATTCTGTTTAAATGTACCAAATTTATTTATCAATACTCTCTCATCATTCTATTTTTGGTATTTACATGTTTTTATGTGATTCCTTCCTCAATACTTCATGATAAGCAACCCAGTTTTGAGGAAACTTCCTCAATTATTACATGATATTAATTAAAATATATCTTCAAATTTAATCCACTATTGTCTTTATAAAATTAGTTATTTTTAAAAACCACCATGGTTAATTTCTCATTTTATATAAAGGATTTTTCCCTTTTCAATTTTAATGTATCTATGATATTTTTACATAAAACCACAAAAAATGTTTTAATTTTAAAATTTATTAAATGAATTTCATACATATTTTCACATCTACTTGAAATAACATACAATGATATATGAATATTTTACGTTATGAATTTCAATGTATATTTTAGTTCCTTTATTTTATGTACACCTTTATGATATATCTATTTTTGATACTTCAAGAAATGATTGTGACACCAAATTCATTCCTTGGGTAAACCTTATGTTTGTGTAAGATTGATTATGTATGATTATTTATGTGTAAGAAATATTCATGATATGTTATTAATGGTGTTCCTATATATCTATCCAATTTATTGTGTAAATATTACCCTCATGAGACATTATGTGTAGCGTTCTTGGTAGTTATCCTAGGCTTGTGCTCTAATGTGAAACTGTCTTGGCGGTAAGCCTTGAGTCGTGCTAAATTCATGTTTTAATATTCTACCATATTATTATGTATCCATATTTATATTATTCCAACTTTATATTTTATTATTCATTATGTTACATGACTTTTTATAACATCATGTCATACCTTTATCACATGTGCTATTTATTTTTTTCTTATTGTTATTCCCTTACTGGGATTTTAGTTCATCCAATTGTTCTTGTGATACCTAGGGTGAGCTTTGAAAATGTATGGTTTCAAAGTTCATCAGGATCTCTTTATCAATATTAAATAAAGATTTTTTTTAATCCATGGTTTTCTGTTTTATGTACCATGTTTTCAAAGTCACTCAAATTCATGATCCTTGTTTGGTTATTTTTATGCTTAATTATGCTTATAATAATGTAATGGAATGTGTAAATGGAAGTTCAGATATAGATAATGGTTTTAAGAGGTGGTACTAAGTTGAATAATGGATCTACATCTTAATGTTTTATTTACATGCCTATCTTTATCACACTCTTATTTGACCTAACAATTTAGGGTTCTTTAATATATTATTTTTTATAACCATTTTTACATTCCTCTCTATTTTTTACATGATTATATTTTATTCAAATATTTATAAAACGAAATTAATTTAAAATTTTTAATTGATACTAAGGATATAGGCTCCCCAAATATGATAATCAGACATAATTTTATAGTTGGAACCCTCTTACATATGGGGAGGAATATATATGGCCATGTTGTATTCTAGCATCGACTCCCGGATTTGGGATGGGGACTAAGAAAGTGGTATTAATTTAATGTTTCTATTTTTTATTTCTTCCAAAATGTTACATGGACAAGTTATATTGGATTTAGTTTTAGTAGAAATTCGATAGGGAAAAATCAACATTCCATACTACCTTAGGTGTAAATGACCTATCAGTTACATATGAGAGGAATGCTATTACAGTTTTATAGGATTTTGGTGTGTAAATGAATTAAGAATTGGTAAATATGATCACATTCCATATATAAATATCATGTTCACCATAGTATTTATTCAATTATATTCCATGATTTTATAAATCTATTCATCAAAAACTTGTAATCTATATTAAGTGGAATATCAATGTTTTTTATTTTTTGACATATCAGTTCCTTTATTAATTAATTTGAACATAAATATGGTTGTTTTTAGTATATATGTTATTTTGAATAATTTTTATGTATTAATAACTTGGATTCAATATTTTGTAGTGCAAGTAGTGATATAAGATGGGTTATGGGTAGCTTCCTAGGAGAACCATTGTGTGATCCCATAGAGTGGTTATGATCTATCATGAATTAATAGTTTCATAAATATTATTTTTTTCAAATTTTAGAAAATTTTTATTAAATGTATTCTTATGATAACACATAGAGAATTATTATAGGATTCTCTTACAAGGTATGATATCATAGTTGTACAATCATACATATAGAAAAATTCTATTTAGAATGATCTTACAACCACTCAAATGTATTAGGTAGAATGACAAATTTATTTATGAGTCTCCCATATAATTGTTATTCGATGTGTAAGAGTACCTAGGACTATGGTTAAATATAATTGGGACTTTCCTCTCTAGTACCCTCCATCCTTCCATAGTAGTGACGTCCATCAAGATATAGAGGTCTAGATTGATACTATTAAGGGAATCTTCGATATAGATCATACTAATGAAGTTTTATGAGTAAGGTTGGTTTCATTCACTATTCAAAGACCTACTAGGAGGTGGTGGGGAGTTATGAGCTAGGATGTAATTGGTGAAGGTATGATGTGGGTGAACAAAAAGTTCCATTTATTCAAGGAATTATTTTCTGATGTATGATGAAGACGAGACACACTCTGGAGTTCATGGATCAACAATAGGGATCAATAAAGATAAAGGTTTCACAAAAATATTTTTAGAGTTACTTTTCAATTATTCTCTCTTATATAGGAAAAAGGTACAAAAGTGAAGGGTTTTCAAGATCATCCTTATAACAAAGTTTATATTTCAGGTCAGCAACATCGACATGATGACATATGCGAGGGAGATTTTGAAATCTCTAAAGATTGATAAGGTTCTATATGAAGACCTAATTAACAGTCTTCCACAATCATTCAATCTAATTATCAGGGAAATATATTATAGTAGGAAGTGTTTATTAGTGTATTTGTGCAATAGTGATGACAAAAAACCATAACAGATAAATGTCTCTTCAACACATTGTGTGGGAGAAAGTGGTCCTCATTGTTTCATTTATCAAAAGAGTATTTGTTACTATAAATTTTTCCTAAAACCCAAAAATATCATTGATTTGTAAATAATAGTCTTATAAATAATTTTTATTGATGGGAAAATAGATAAGGTCACATTGGGGTTCACATTTGAAGAAGGAATTAAGAAATTAGACCATATGTGGTCCTCAATATTAGTTCGATACCCCTTATACAATGATGAATCTTGAGAATTACCTATACTAAGGGAAATACAATAGAGATAAGGTGATCCATGTGTATACATTGGAGCAAGTTCTTGCTATTTGTGGAGAAGTCCTATCAACCATCAAATACACAACACAGATTACATTTATACTTACTATTACATTATTTGATACTAGTGCTTTCCAATCATTTATATATACTCATTTTGTTTCTAGAATCTATTTATCGATCATGTTATCATTATATTTTATTTTTCTAGATATTACCATAGGAAAAAATTTGAAAATCAACAAAAATTTCATGAGTGTTCTATATTATTATATTTGAACGGAAATTTATTGGGTTTACTCATTCATGAGATGACTATCTCTGATTTGATCCTAGTGATTGAAGATATTACATTATCACATGATCACATCGATTATTATCAATGAAGGGTATCCTTATAATTTCATAATGGAGAGATGTTATTATTGACTGATGATTGGGATATTGTTGAAGGAATAATTGTTCCATGCCATATTTATATTGGTGATATCATCATGTAAGTAGTATTCTTAGCTCATTTAGTATAATCATAAATAGACTCATCTATCTTCCCCCCAGTGGTGGGATGATATATGGATGTACTTATAGAAGACATAAAAAGACTTACCATAAAATGTGGAATTGAATTTCAAATTTATCACGTTTTCTAGGAACAATCGATATTTATTCCTCCTATTTTATAAAAACATTTAATTGAAAGAGTTGAAGGTGTAGATATATGACTTTTAGGTGAAGTATTTTATCAATCTAAACACATATCTTTGCCCTACTTTGGATTTGTTTTCAATGAACGAAAATGGTAACATTGTATTTTTTTATAGACTACAATGCTCTTTACCAAGTGACATTATGGAATATATACACATTATGTAGGACTAAAGACTTTCTAGTGAGGTTATGGGAGTCCTGGTGGTTCTATATGACTTCACTTCAATTTGGCTACCATGAATATTTTTTAGAAGTATATTTCAAAGAAAATTTATAAGTTTATGAAATCACGTATGACTATATTTTCATTGCTTTTGGAATAAATAAATTCACATATAGATTTTGTTGGTATCATAAATAATATTATTCCTCTATATCTTCACATCCTCATTTTTTGGGTTCATGGAAGATATCATAGTATGCTCTAATACATCAAACATTATTTCTAGAAACCTTGATATTATGTTGAGTACATGTCTAGTGCATAATATTTATGCCATGATGTGTGAGATCAATTTATGATTAAAGAGGTGTGGTTTCCATAAAATGATATCCATGAGATGGAAATATCTATTTGATCAAGAGATAAATAGGTCATGAGGAATTGGTAACATCCCATGATTTTTTTGAGATTTAGATATTCTTTGAAAATATGTGGTACTATTGAAAATTCATCAATGAGTTTTTTTATTTTATAGTACTAAAGAAAAATAAATTTATAAATGTAGATAAGTTGTGTTCTCTAATCAGTTTGATGAGGATTTACATGAGTGGAATAAGAGAATGGTGACAACCCTAGTTTTGACCCTTATAAATAATGGAATGGGTTACGTGGTATTTTTTGAGGCTTCATGTGTTGGTTTCAGAGATGTGTTAATTCAATGGGATCAAGTAGTTGTTCATTAGTAACATCAACTAGGAATCCATGATTGGACCTACCCAACACATGACTTGGAATTTGTTGTTTTGGTCTATGATATGATGTGTTGGAGACATTATCTCTATGGTGATAGAGTTTTCATATACACAGACTCCAATATCGTCCAACATATTGTAATGACACAATCATTCATTAACAAAAATATTTCTTGATAATTTTAATTGATTATTCTGGATATATATATTTATAAACATATGAAATTTCATTGTTTTATGTTTTTGGATATTGGAATACAATTAAGAATTCTAACCGTTTCTAATATAGTCGTTGAATTGTGATCACAAGATCAGTATAAATATTGAGCTTTAAGAAGTCTAATTTACTCAGACAAAGTGATATCCTCATCTAGTATAATTGTTCCATATGATTCCAATTTTTCACAGCTAAAAAATGAGGTGGCATTATTGAAATTAACTCTTGAACAATCCCAAGTTGATAATCAATACGTTAAGCTCGAACAGAACTACCTACAGGGGAAGTGGATGTTGATAGAGATTACCACCTAAGTGATATTATCCGAGCCACCCCAAAAATATTTAACCATCGCACACCTTACCCATAGTTTATATGAGGGTGTTGTAATGGGTTATGTAACAAGAACCAATCATTATGATTAGGTACATTATTTTTTTATAGATAATATACATTCATTTAAATCATGTTACATTAAAAATTGGTTTTAATGAAAAAATAGCATTTCCAATTAATATTAAATTATGCAGTCTATTTTGTTGATTTAATATATTTTTTAATTAAAAATTATTTCATAAAATAATATTACCAAATTACTTTTTATTAAATATAAAGGATCGTATAATTTTAATGAATGAAATTGTAATTTTAATTATGGTTTGAAAGCTGTTTTTGGAAATACCCTGGAATTTTTGATAAATGTAAATATTTATTTTACAAGAAAAAAAAATAAATATTTTTTAAATATATAGATTAAATGAATATTATTTTAAATTGGGATGCTGAAATTATACAGTATTGAATGTTTCATAAGTTTCTGAAATAGTCGAATTTTTGGGTAAAAATTAAATTCTGTTTAAATATATAATGTGTTTTGTGACATCATAATGGCCCAATATTGATTTAATGAAATACAATAACCATTAGGTTCAGCCAATATAAGTTTTTCTTATAAAATAACGGAAATTTAGGTTTGTTTGATTTATTTTATAAAGCCTTAGTGAACCCTCCAAGACTTATAAAACATTTTAGCTTTTCACAATGATTTCCTTGAGAGTGTGACTCACCTCAACATAAGCAAGGAAAATACTATACAATTTTCTGAAATTGGCCTTATACAATAATTATTTCAAATCCACTTAGGAAAAAACCTTGGGAAAAAACCATGGGATGTTTTGTGGTTTTCATTACTTTAATTTTTGGTGTCCAAAACAAAAATTATACTGAATTCCTCTCTTTTCTTATTTAAACCAACCCATTCTCCAAATTCCTCTACAGTAAAAGTCTTTGTAGCTTAACAAAACTCTTCCCTCCACTCTATATAATCCTCCCTATATGCCCCATTCTCTCATGAATCCTCCCTCATTCCCCACCTATGTCTTTGGGATCACACTTCCAAGTAACTGATTCCTTAATTATTTAATTTTCCCAAGTTTCATAAATTTTTAATTCCCATTAATTTTGAATTATCAATGTTGGGGTATGATTTTTCACCTCCTTTATACTTCCCCCTTTATTATTTAATGTTTAATGACCCCGTTCTCTATCATTAATGACTCCCATGTACACCTGTTTCCATACCGAAATCCCATACGGAATTTCTCTCTCTTCAATTACATTCAAGAAATTGTTTATTATTATGAATATTAAATTTCATTAATTATGTTGGGAAATTTATCTAGACGATCCCATTACATTAAACCTCAATTAAATATAATGATATTACACTTTTTCTCTCATCACCCATTTTTATGAATTTTTATGTCACGTTGTTATCCTACCGAAATCGCACCGTGATTTTCCAAGCTAATGTAATTATATATTGAAAACCATGCCCAATTATCTATCAACGATATCCACCAATATGAGAATTTACTTATTTATTATGGAGATTCATGTATTAATTCCAAAATTCCTTTATCATGTAATAAATGATGATGATTAATGAATTGCTGTCAAATTATTCATGTGGAACACTAATGCATGAAATGAAATGATTAAGAGGGGTGTGCCCTGCTAGTGCTCCAATGCATTGGTTAAGGAGAATTATCATGATATGTGATGTTCAGAGAGGATTTAGTAATGCTAAATCAATTGAAATGAGGGTTTACTCTTGCTCCATGTACAATGACATTGTCTCATTCTAATACCATGTAAATTGTTATTTCCACATTTCCATGTTATGATAATCTTTCCATATCAGGAATTTTTGTTAATGTTTCTCGGATTCTCCATTGATTTGACTATTTTCTAACATGTATTGTATTCTTCATGATATTTCCTTTTTACTCCCTTACTGGGATTTTTAGATCACCCTTTTCTTATGCATGTCTTTACGTTATCCCATGCAATCCTAAGTACGAAGGAATGTAGTTGTAATGTAAAGGACGTTTTCAATAAAGATGTTGTGTGTTTTTTAGTTCTATGTTGTTATGTAATGTTACATTGAACCAATGAAAATATACCACTTGATATTCTATGTTTTATCAACTAATTTTTATTTAATAAAATTTGTTTTAGTGTGAAATATAGAGTAGAGCTGTTATAGTTGGTATCAGAGGATATGATTAGTTATTTCTTAGATTTGGTTTAGAAAACCATTATGAAGAATTTGAGATAATAATAAGTATAATTAAAATATCCCAAAATATTATGTGATTATTTATTAAGGTGATTAACAAGAAAATACAACCCTGTCAATATACGATCAGGTAGAGGCAGCTCCAACATAGATGTACCTATGATTGAGAACTCCAACAAGGAGATTCGGGCTTGACTTGGGGAATCCTTCTACATGAAAATGGGGCTTCCTACACCCTTGATTATTAATATAATATTGGATATTCTTTGGTAAATTCAAAAGTTATGTACGAACCCCTGTTATGGGAATAAAAATATTCCCGTATGAATAAATGTTAGGATGTAGACCATTGATAACATAGATTGAAGCCTACTGATTCATATGTTATGTTATTTATATGTAATATGTTTTTTTCCTTGTATTACCCTTTATGTGTTACCACTATCTTTCCTTTTATTCAAGCCAATAGACGGTAATAGGAGGATTCGAATTAAAAATTTATCTTAAGATCAATGTGATAACTGTTCAAATAAGATTCCCAATCCAATGGGATCGGGAATCACATACATTGTCATGATACTCTCACAATTAAATATATATTTGAATTGAAACATGGGTCAAGAGGAATGTTAAGCCCCTATAAGACCTAACAAGTCACAATGTAGTTATTAATGGGACAAAAGCATACTACATTTAATGGATCATCTAATCCCTCAATTTTTGGAAATGGATCAACATCATTGAAATGATATTCTTTATCTTTAAAAGTTTCGAACAAGAGAAGGTTCTTATGGTTGCAAATTTTATGGTGGTTGAAGACAATCAATAGTGGAAATCGATAAAAAAATTAATCCTGAAGAGTATATCGAGGCGTTGGAAAAGAAGGATTTCCAAAAAATGTTTTCCAACAGATATTTTCCTCAAACCTTCAGACATATAATGGAAAGGGACTTCCTTTCCCTCATGAAAAAAATGATGAATATATCATAGAATACTAGGAATACTTCACAAGGATTGTATAATATTCCTCTACCATTGACTACTTCATTGGTGGGATAATACCTAGCCTATCGAAATCTCTAGTGATCTGCGACTTCTATAGATATGAATAAATTTTCTTATTTTCAATCAAGGTTGAAATAGAGATTTGAGAATCTCACAGGTATTATGGTGATAAAAACCTTAAGGTGTAATTGAATTCTAGCGGTCTGATGCATAAATACAACTGTGCTAAGAAAATCATACACCCCACATTCCAATGGTGTAGAAAGAAGAACAGTAGAAATTTCCTGAAGTGGATGAGGAAATGATTTAGGTATGGAAAAGAAGGGTAGGTAGCTGTTAACTGATGACACGAAAACCCGCATCTATGATAAAGCATAGTATTATTCCATTCGACCCTCAACGTGTTGTTAACTGCTTCAACTACAATGAACTAGGGCACCTTGCAAATGATTTGCCTAAGCCAAGGGTTTTCAGATGCTACCAATAACCTCCATGGAAGCAAGGGAGATATTTTTCCTTCACTACCACCAAAATGAACCCTGAAAAATAAGTGGTGATAGGTACGCTAGTTATACATTTATGAAGAGAGAACATAATTTTTTATTCTCATACTACACATTCTTTTATATCCTAAATGTTAAGATTTCAGTGAGTACAAAAAATTGGGAAATCATTGCAGCCCATGAATATAACTCCTCCCCTGTCATAATATTTGTATTGAACATCCTGAAGAACCTTTTCATATGCCCACTAGTGTAATTTTATTCAATTCTTTGTATGTATTTTCATTCCTCATATAAAGCCAACATAAATTGAAATGAGAGGGAAATCACTCTCCATATAGAGAATCAACCCCCAATTCTTTATAAGTGTAAGGAGGAAGATGAATCTTCTTTAGCGCCATCATATCATGCATGGATATTAGTTCCCTATGATATTGCTTGCCTATCATTGATTATTGATTCTAGGGATGAAACCATCCTTGAAGATATTCTTATTGTGAGGGATTTCATTAATGTTTTTCCCAAGGAATTGTTTGGTCTTCATCCTAGAAAATAATTTTAATTATCAATTGATCTTATACTTGGGGAATTGAAAATATACAGGGATCTATATAGAATGGTTGTTGTGGAGATTGAAGAGAAGAAGAAAAAACTACATGAGAATCTGGATAAAGGATTTATATGCCCAACTCCTTCACCATGGGGTGCACCAGTACTCTTCATCTAGAATATGGATGATACATTGAGCCTTTGATTGATTATCATGATCTCAACTAAATAATGATAAAGAACATGTATCATCTACCACAAATTTTTTTACTTGATCAAGTAGATACATGGATTACAATACTTCTATCATGGTGGATTTGTATTCATTATATTACCAAGTATGTTTGGAAAAGGAGGATATCCCCAAGACTGTTATTTATACAAGATACATGCACTATGAATTCATAGAAATGCCTTTCGGATGTACTATTTCTCCAAAAATATTCATGAGCATGATGAATAGTGCCTTTATAGATTACCTCAATAATGTTTTGTTATAATTTATAGACAATATTCTAATATACTCCAAAACCAAGGAGGAGGATGAGGAGCATCTAAGAAATATACTAGAGATCTTGTGGAAGGATAATCTCTTTGAAAAGTACATCAATAGTGAGTTCTGGTTAAAGGAAGTATCATTATTGTGTCATATCATCACAAGCAATTAGATATCTATTGATCCCTCCAACACTGCTGCAACTGAGGGATGGCCCAGGACAACATCGGTAATGGATATCCGCAGCTTCCAAGGGTGATCTAGAGATTTTTGATGATTTGTGATAAATTTATCCAGATTGTCCAACCCTCTATACATGATAACATAAAATGGAGTAATGTTATCTTTGAGTGATGAATGTGAAGGGATATTCATGGAGTTGAGAATGAGGCTTATCACTGTACCAGTACTGACACTTATAATAAGCGTATACCTCCTTGAGGTTTACAGTGATGCTTAAAACAAGGGATTAGGCCATCTCCTAATGGAAAATGATACAGTGATAGCCTATGCCTCAAGGCATCTAAAACTCCATAAGAAAAAGTATCTCAGGCATGATATGGGGATGTCGTATGTGATCATTGCGTTTAAAATCTGGAAGTATTATCTCAATTGGAAGAAGTGTGAGATATATATAATTATCAAAATAGCCTCAAATATATATTCACACAAAATAGCTTAATAAGCACCAATGAAGATGGATATAGATCAACATGGATTATGACTTCCCAAACTACTACCATACTGATAAGGCAAACAAGGTAATAGATGCTCTAAGTAGAAAGGATCTTAAATCTTTATCCATGATTAGAATTGAAAAGGATCCAATATTAATATATTTACATAGAATGGAAATGGGAATAATTAAGGTAGGAACATCATCAATCCTTTCTAAAATTATTTCTCAGCCATCCCTCATAGAGAAAATAAAGGATTCTCAATGAGAGGATATATAAATTTTTATGAGGGTGGAAGCTCTCAGAAATGAGAAATCATCAATGATTTTGGTTGAAAAGAATGGAATTGTGAGATTTGGGTCATGATTATGTGTACCATATGATCCAGAGATAAAGAAGGAGCTTTTAAATGATAAACATAGCTCAACGTCCTCTGTTTACCCCAGGAGCACAAAGAATCATCAAGATCTCCAAGATATATTTTGGTGGGAAAATATGAAAATAGAGATTGGTGAATATAAATCAATGTTCCTGGTATGTCAAAAAGTGAATGCTGAGAGGAAAAAGTATTATGGTATGATGCAACCACTACCCATACCAACATTGAAGTGGGAGAACATTACCATGGACATTATCACTGGACTACCAAGTACATCCCAAAGAAACAATGCTAAATGGGTCATTTGGGATCATCTTATGATGATAGATCACATTATCATGATTTGAGAGGACTTCTCATTGAATCATAATGAATGGATTTATGTAAAATAAGTGTAATGGTTACATGGATTAGCACTATATATTATATATGATCTTGAACCGACATTCACCACGAAATTCTTGAAAAGTCTCCAATGTGCTCTATGCACTGAACTTAAGTACAACCTATCATCCTCAACCTAATGGCTAATATGAGAGAACTATTTAGACACTAGATAATATGTTAAGGTCATGTTATATGGACATAAAAGGGGTATGGGACCAAAATCTTCTACAGGTTGAATTCTCCTATGATAATAGATTCCACTCAAGAATCAAAATGGAACCATATAAAGCCCTTTATGGGAAAAGGCATATAAAATCGGTGTGTTGGGATGATGTCCATGAGTGTAAGATGCTAGGAACTTAAATGGTAGAATAAATGGTGGAGAATATGAAATCATTCAGCATCATATCATGGAAACTCAAAATCGGCAGTAGAGTCATACAGATAACCCTTAACGAGACCATGAGATCAAAGTTGGATATATGGTATTTCTAAACATATCTCTATGGAAGAAGGTCAGGAGGGTTGTAATGAAAGGGAAGTTAAGTACAAGGTACATATACCCCTTCAAGATTCTTGATCGTGTCGGGGTTGTGGCCTATCGACTAGTACTTACACCTAAAATGGACAAAGTACATGATTTCTTTCTTGTATGCCTCATAAGAATGTACATACCAGACCGTTCACATGTACTCTATTCAGAGGTACTATAGTTAGATAATGAATTTTCTTATGAGGAGTAACTTGTGAAGATCTTTTCTCATATTGATAATGTTCTAAATAACAAGAAAACACATCTGGTCAAGGTACTATGGAGAAACCATAAGTACAAAGAGGAAACATGGGAACTGGAGGAGGCAATGAAGGAAAAGTACCTACAACTGTTTGTGTCTTAGAATGGAAAACACAATTTTATGGTTAAAATTTCATAATTTGAGAAGATTGAAATGAAACATTCATTCTTTAAGGAAAATTTCTCTTGATCTAATTATTTTTATTATTATTTATATATAATAATAAAATTTTGTACTTCGTTGGTTTTATATTTTTGTATTATAAAATATCGTTATGAATTTTAAACGTTGCTAATATAGCCATTGAACAGTGATAACATGATTAATATAAATATAGGGCCTTAAAAATCAATATTACATATACAAAGGTAATGATGGCCTCATCTAGAAGAATTGATCGATACAAAGCCCATTTGTTGGATCTTAGAAAGGAGGCGGCGCCATTGGGCTTCGCTCTTTAAAAATCCCATGCCTAACTTTAACAGGTTTAGCTCGAACGGAACCACCTACAAGAGAAGTAGAAGTTGATAATGATTACCACCATATTGATGTTATCAATTCCACCAAATGTTTCTAACACCATCCAACACCATATACTGAGGTCATATGTGGGTGTTACATGAGGTTATGTAACAAACCCTAGCACTATGATTATGTAAATTATTTTTTTATAGAGAATAAACATTCCTTTTATTATTGTTACTATGTAAATAGTTTTTAAAGCACAAATAGTATTTTTATTTAATATTCAATTACAAAATCAATATTAATGAATTAATGGATTTTTAAATTAAATAATAATTTAATAAAATATTATAACCAAATTAACATTTATTAAATATAAATTATCGTATAATTTTTATGAATAAAAATGTAATTTTTATTAAGGTCTGAAAGGTATTTTTGTCAAAACCCATGATTTTTTTATAAATGTAAGTTTTTATTTTAAATGATAAAATTCACATATTTTGAAAATTATTTACATAAAATGAATATTATTTTTTAAATCAGGATGTCAAAAATATCCAATAGTGACTTTATCATTATTTTCTGAGATAATATATTATTTGGGTAGAAATGAAATATTATTCCAATATATAATGTGTTTTATAACATCATAATGTCCCAAGAGTGATGTAATAAAAAACTATAAACATTATGTTTGTCCAATATATGATTTTACATTAAAATAATTTTATTTTATATTTCTTTAATTTATTTAACAAAGCCTTAGTGGACCCTCCAAGACTTATAAATCATGGTAGCTTTTTAAAATTATTTCCTTGAGAGTGTGACTCACCTCCACATAATCAAGCATAATATTTTGAGAAGTTCCACCATTGTCCATATAAAATAATGTTTTCCACTCCCCTTTGGACCAAACCTTGGGCAAAAACATTGTGATGGTTTGTGTTTCTGTTTATTTTAATGTGTGGTGGCCAATACCTAATTAATAAATAATTCTCTCTCTTTTCTTATATAATGTCACCAAAGATTCCACATCATCTATAATAAAATCCATAGGATATCGACCAACCTCTTCCCTACTCTATCCATAATTCTCCCATGGCACCACATGCTCCCAAGAAGCCTATCTCAAGCCCCTCCCATGTCTTTTTTATCACACTTCAAGGTAATGGAATCCTACCTTTGTCATTTTACTCCTGTTTATTAATATTCTTATGAAATTTTATTTTCAATTTAAAATTTTTTGGGTACTATTTATCACCTCCCCCATACTGCCCTATTTTTTTATTGATGAGAGACCCCATTATCTTTCATTAATGCCTCCCATTTACACCTATTACCATGTTGAAATTCTACATGGAATATCTCTCTCCTCAATTACATTCAAGAAATTATTTTGTATTATGAATCTAAATTCCATTAAAAATGTTGGGACACATATCTATATGACCCCCTTATTTTTCATTTAATTTACATATGATGAGATACCCCTTCCTCTCTCATCAATCATTTTTATGAATTCTTATGTCACGTCGTTATGATGTCGAAATTGCACTGTCATTTCCAACATAAAGTCATTGTGTAGTGAATACCATGCCTTTTCCCTATCAAGGGTATTCAACATTATGATAATTTACAAATTTAGTATGTAGTTTCATGTATGAATTCCAAAATTCCTTTATCATGTAATAAAAGATGATGTTTTATGAATCTGTGTTATATGAACCATGTGCCACAATTATACAAGATATTAAATGATTAAGAATGGTGCACCAAGATAGTGCTCCAATGCATTGGGTAAAGTGCAGTATCATGAAACGTCATGTGAAATGAGGTTTTAATAATTCTATTTCATGTGTAATTTGTTGTTACTCATTATCCATGTTAAATAGACAATGGATCGTGCTAATACCATATTAATTATTGTATCCACTCTTCCATGTTATGTTAATCGTGCCTTAACATGCCTTTATATTCATGTTTCTCTTATAATCCCATGATATGACTAACCCTAACATGTATTATATTCTTTATGTCATGGCCTTTTTACTACCTTAATGGGATTTATAAATCACTCTTTTCTTATTCATGTCCTCAAGTTATCCCATGAAA
Source organism: Viscum album (assembly GCA_963277665.1). Taxonomy (NCBI): domain Eukaryota; kingdom Viridiplantae; phylum Streptophyta; class Magnoliopsida; order Santalales; family Viscaceae; genus Viscum; species Viscum album. The sequence goes on along the minus strand of OY728141.1, from coordinate 1,700,120,675 downwards.
TGCTATGTACAAGGGAATATTGTGGTCAGGTGAAGGAAGAATTTAATAAAGATGTTGTGTGTTTTAAGTTCTAATTTGATATGTAATGTTCCTAAACCCCAAAGAAACTAAACATCATGAAATTCTATATTGTATCATGTAATTTTTTGGAAATAAAATATTTGTATGTGTTAAATAAAGAGCAGGGTTGTTATATATATATTCTATTAATAGAATGTTAATTTGAGATAGCGATGTGTGATTAAGAATCTTTAGGCATTTGGATTTGAGATAAATAATTATTTATGGATATTAAATTCAATTCAAATTTTCATAAAAAGAAAAATTCCGGATACATAGGAGATTCAAATGTATAATTCATAGTTGGAATGATATCTAATGAGTTTTATGGAAGAGTGGCTTGTGGATGCATCAAAGAATCATGGAGTGAAAATATGTATATTCGTAGTGATCAAGTCTTCATTGGAGGAGAATGTGAAGGAGATCCAATATTTATATCCTTAGTGTATAGTGATTTTTGAATTCTTGGAAGGTTATGACTAAGTACTATTATGGGAAGCATATGATGATGATGTGAATTGAATCATTAATATGGTGGTTTTGTAAGATTCCTTGAAGGAAGAGGTAATAAGAGACTCTCATTCTTTAATTTGGGTAGTGCATACTTAGATAATGATGATGTACCATGACATCAAATGATATATTTTTATGGAAAATTATGGAGAGGGATTTCACTACTTTTATTCCATAGTACCAAACCTTCTGGTGGGTAAAATCCAAGTGTCAAAAAAACTACTGGTTTGATTCAGATAATTGTAGTTCCTATGGGGATGTAGGATTATGTTATTATGGAATTTATGATTTGGTTACATAGAACATAGAGGATTCATGATACTGTCTGGGTGATAGTAAACAAATGGAAAAAAGGGTATCTTTTCATAAAAATTATAGAAACCCTTTTTGAGGATATGTTTTTTAAAAATTATATATGATAGATTCTACGACTATGTGGAGGGACATCTAGTATCGTATCATACATGGACATTAATTTAAATTTGTGGTTTTTTAATGTCTTGTAAAAGACTTTGGGGACTCATTTGATGATGATTAAATCATATCACCCACTGACCAATAGAAAATCATAGATGATGATTCTAATCCATGAGGATATACATTGGTTATGTGTCTGAGACTCTAGTGGATCATGGGATGATAACTATTCCTTGGTATTGTTTTTGTGCAACATTGTTTAATAGGTTTCTTTTCAGATGACATATTACGAGGCTCTCTATATATCATTGTGATTATAAATATTGTGTTCTGATGAGGTGGGAGAGAACAATTATAGGCATGAGTATCATGTATGAGACCTCTAAGAGAGTATAGTAGACAAGGGATTGGTTGGTTATCACTCATCTAATGAAATGATCTAATTATTACTAAAGGAGATGAATGTTGGAGTTCATTTTTAAAAACCCTGATTTCTTATGTGTATCACCTCACATAAGACATCACCATTTATGGAAGAAAGGGAAACTAGAGATGCAGTTTATAAGACCATTTGAGATCATGGAATGTATCAGAACAGTGTAATACTAATTTAACCATAACCATGATTTTTATTCAATCATTATGTGTTCCATATTTCTTAAATTAAGAGTTAAATGCCTCATATTTTTCATACGATCCACTATGAGGAAATTGATTTTTAACTAGATGCATATTTTCTGAAGGTCCTTGTTTTAATCATATATCAGAGTGATAATTTTTTGTGGGAGAAGAGAGTGATAATGGTTTTCATATTAGAACAACATAGATATACCAAAGAGGAACCATGGGAGAAAGATTCAGATGATTTAGTACAATGTAATGTGTTTTTTCATACAAGACCATTAGAGATTATTTTGAAGGATGATAAGACATTAGAGAGGGAGAATGTAATGCCTTGGAAATTTTACATCTAATAATGTTTATCTTTGATTCCATCATCAACATAATTTTTTTAGGTCGATCAATGTTTGGGTAGAGTCTAATGATTACTATTTGGTTGTTTTGGGCCGAAGCAACACCCCTTTTAAAAAAATTTCCAATGATATTTTAATAACATTATGTGGATTAGATACCTTTTTGGTTTAAAATTGTATACACTACAGCTATGGAGTAACATGTAGAGGTAATAGGTGTTCTTCATTATAAAATTGATAATCGAAAATGGTATGGCTATGTCGTGGCCTCATGCAAGTTGTACAGGGGATGAATCCCATGGGACATGACATTAGAGACATCTCCATTCTCACGGTGTCGGGAATAGGGAGACAAAAATGTATTCGGTTATGGAAAATTATTTTGGGTAATATGTTTTAGATTGGATTTATTTTAATTCATTAAAATTTAATGCGGGATATGTTGGAGGTCATAGTGATGGTCATGCTACACTTGAAATAGTAAAATCCATCCTTTTTATTCAAGTAAATTGACTCGACAAAAAGTGAAACATGATCGTTTACTACAAGGGGTATTGGATTTGTTTTTAATTAAATTTTTTCCCATTATAAATAATTTATCTATCCTCCCTTGATTGTTCCATGAAATTAGCCATATTCCTGATAACATAATGGTGTTTTAGGGAAAGTATTTCAATTAATATTATTTCTAATGATGCGACCTTAAAAGAAATGTTATCTTTAAATTTACTAGCTTGAACATAATCTGAATTCAACATTGGAAGGTTGATGCACCTCTTTTTGAACCAAATTCATGAGACCCTTTCATATCTTCTCTAGTAACATTCCAAGAGAAGTGAATTTCTTTTTCCCTCTACAAGACTCAATTTCTATAGTTATTATTGTTAAACTTTGTTAATTTTTATATTATATCCCTTGTATTCATCTTCATTAAGAATTATTCTAGAACCGCATTAATGATGGATTATAATTAGTTCTTAGAATTCACATTGAAATAACATATTGTTGGTGTGTGATTGTGGTTCAAGTGATGATGCTTGAGATGATTTCTAGAATTGACATCAATAAACCTAAGGTAGGATGTTCCTTACCAGGTAGAGTCTAGGTATATTATTATAACCATGAAATGAATTTGTGTGATTATTTTATTAGATAGTTGTTTAGTTTGTTCACATGTGTGTCTTTCACGACCCATCCCAGTGGGGCCCGCTCCGTGACTCCCCAAGCCCACCTCCAATTTGACAGGGGCTGGTGACTCGCACCGAGTAGGCATTTTACTAACATGGGAGGCATTGTCTAAGTACCAGTACACACACACACATCTCCAAGACCACAAATGCTGAAATATAAAACACTACGGAATAAAAATGCATGCTTACAACTAAACCCAACCAATAGAGTACAACGAATGGTAGAGTACTATAAAAGTAAACTGGGCCAGAATACAAGCCCACCAATAGCAAGAGTCTGAAAAAAACTGTAAAGTCCATCTTGTATGAACAAAGGTACTAGGACTGCCGCTTGTAGACGTAGGAACACCCCGGCCTGTAGGGAACTCAGAATGCTCGGTCCTGTCTTGGTCCGCCCTAGACACTGTCAAAAGGCTACTCATCTACACAAGACACCAGACGTGCGGGAAAAGCCCGTGCAGGGGTGAGTATAACAATACTCAGTAGAGGACCCCAAAAACAACAAATCAATACAAAGTAAAAGTATAGTCAGCTATGCATAATATATGTTTACAGAATATATAAAACAAACCAGATATAATCAAAACCCAGACACGTGGTCAAGAGACAAGTCACACAACCGCATACCCCTGCAAGGGATTCTATTCGAAGACTCCGTGATCTGCTCATTCTAGGAGAACAGACTCCACAAGTCTTATAGCTCTGATGACGTCTGTCCGGGAAGTGCTGTTCGTCGGGAACCGTCATAAGAGATAGCTACACTCATTAAGGGAGACTCACTCCTGAGTGGAAATATTTCGATACATAGATGAGGATCACTTCCAGGGCCATGGCAGATACCTCGAGTCATCCGGAATTCACCTTCTAGGTAGAGGATCAATGCCCGGTAAAGTTGGTCACGCCGATGCCTGACTCTACCTAGGGTCTGGAATGGTTAGAGGATCTCGATTCGGGCCTCACGGATGGATGCCTGCCTCTATCACAGAAAAGTCGTGCTGAAGGGATCATAATCATGTGTGATGGAATGATTCCTAACCATCAGGGGAACAAGAAGAAGGGGCACTAACCCAAACGAAAGATGATCAAGGCACGACGAACAAAAGGACCAAGCCATTATCAAAAAAGTACACGGCATGTAGAAATGATACACGCCGTGTTGTCTGACCCCGGGTACTACCCGTGTACAATGGCCCGTGTCATGAGGCTGGTCATGTAGATAAACATAGTACATGGCATGTAGTATGGACTACACACCGTGTTTGGGTAACTGGGGTTGGCTCCGTGTACTCTGGCCATGAGCCCATACACAGTCACCAACCCGTGTACTCCAACACGTGCAATCCGCACACGGGGTGACCCGCGCTGTTTACCTCGCCTGGCCGGGTTATGGAGTACATGGTCGTGTACTCCATCCTGTGTCCGTGTATCCCTGGGATACACCCCGAGCTCAGCGTAGACGCCTTTGCCGAGCTATACACGCCGTGCCGCCTGAAGTCCTGTAGATCATCTCGTGTCGGTGTACTACCCAAAGTACACGTCGAGCATTGGGGATGGTCCAACATGTCGTGTGACCGAGGTCACACGAAGTGTGATTCTTCTCTGACCATGAAACCCTAGCAGCCACCGTCAGAACTACACGACGTGTTCTTCTGAAGTACACACCGTGTATTCTATAAATTTCCAGAAACAACGTCTTTGCAAACACGCCACCTGTGTTGCTTTGATCATCAATCCAGCTGTCCGATCGCTGCAAAACATCCAGGTCCTAGTCACCCCAACCCGAAAAAGCAGATTCCATCGTATTTGAGACTCCGATCGGCTCTGAAAACGTGTTATAATCTTCCAACATGAAGAACGCTCGAAGAAATCTCATTCCGATCTAGTTCTATTTGTCGTTTTCAATCATTTTCACACCACCACAAGGATGTAGTGATGTCAAACCTTCAATTTTGGATCGTTTTGTAGCAGAAAGGATGCGCAACGATCCATTGTTCGTTGCCCTGCAAAGAACGCGAAGAACGCGTAGGGAAAAAGGAGGATGAAATCCAAATAACAAAATGAGGAACGAACCTCCACCATCGTTCGTCATGGCGTTGATCCACTCCCATTAATAGGCTTAAAACGGAGCATAGCTCAACATTAATACAAAGCATGGATTATTTCCCCCAAAATCATCCCAATGAAAACCCTCCCGTAAGAACATACGAATCCGCAGATCAACTTGTTCGTGGTTGATCGACGTTTTTCATTTAAACTATAAAATGGGGAAATGAAATTGAAATAACAAACCCCTACCGTTCAAAAGGATCGATCATTGACGAAGGCACCATGCTGCCATTGTCGTCGAGATCCTTCAACGTCAGCACAATAATCCTTGGTTTCGATCTATCGTCATTCGTCGCTGAGAATTTCCTCCAACGCCTCGCAGATTTGGTAGAGGTTCCTCTCATGTGTTTCCAACGATCAACAATTGGTTAACCCATTAAAACAGGAAACATGATGGAATTTAATTACGAGGAATTATTAATGACGTTGAATTTTCATTTTTAGTTTATTATGACACACCATTAATTTAGGAAACAGCTGCGCCGTTACCGTGCTGCAGCGCATGATTCCTTAAACGAAATAAAATAACCTTGTTAATTTATTTTATTTTGTTTTACTTAAAACGTCCAATAATTAACTTTTTCCCTTGACCCGCACCGGTCTAGGTTAGCCTCATTCTTAGGTCAATTCATTGTACCAGATGCAACAGTGCATTCAGATTTTTAATCCGGGAATCCGTTTGGAAACTAACACAACCATGCACAAGTGCTGACTCACTCAACTAAAAAAGTTCAAACCACCATTTCGGGCTCAATGGACCTCAAAACGATGTTCCTTCTTCATGCCCCGTCTTGAAATAATTCCATATAATATTTAAAATAATAAACGGAAAAATCTGAGACATTATATTCTCCCCACCTTGGGGATTTACATCTCCGAAAAGCCAAAATGAGGGCTACTTAAAAAGATGAGGGTACTGGGCATGGATCTGAGCCTCCCGCTCCCACGTGCTCTCTTGTAGATTCTCATGCTGCCACCAGACGCAAATCTTGGTAGTCGATTTCCCACGAAGGATCTTTTTCAGCAGATCCTTGATCTCCACCAGGTACTCTGCAAAGCTCACTCCATCCTCGATGTACAGCTCGCCCCAGTCGATGAGGTGTGATGGGTCATGCACGTACCTCCTCAGCTGCGGCACGTGGAAGACATCATTTACCCGATCAGACTGTGGTAGTAGAGCCAGGTGGTACGCCACCTCACCAACTCTGCACAGAATTTGGAATGGTCTGATGAACCTCAGAGATAGCTTGCTGCCTCAGAAAAATCTCCACAACCCTCATCGAGGTGAGACCCGATGAAATACGTGGTCTCCCTCCTCTAACTCCAGAGTTCTCTGTCGTTTGTCAGTATAAGACATCTGCTGGATTTGTGTAGTCTTCATCTACTCCCAGATGATCTGCACCTTCTCTATAGTAGCTCGCACTAGCTCTGGACCCAAGAGTGCTGACTCTTCGGGGTCGGTCCAGCAAAGCAGTGACCGAAAGGGTCCCCCCGTACAAGGACTCGAACGGTGCCATACCGATAGTGGAGTGTTATCTATTGTTGTACGCAAACTCCACCAGTGGTAGTTAGTCTTCCCAGCTGTGACATTAGCCCAAGATATAGGCCTGCAAAATATCCTCCAGAACATGAATGGTCCTCTCCGTCTGACCATCTGTCTGGGGATGAAACACTGTGCTCAAGCGCAAGCTGAGTTCCAAAAGCCTCCTACAATCCCTTCCACAAGCGGGACGTGAAGACGACGTCTCGGTCTGAGACTATTGTCGAGGGGACACCATGAATCCTATCTATCTTCTGTATGTAGTGGCATCCCAAGCTCTCTATGAAGCTATTCTCCCTGATAGCTAGGAAGTGGGCCAACTTGGTGAGTCGGTCAACGATCACCCAAATAGAATCGTGCCCGTTGGATCTCCGGGGTAATCCCTTCATGAAGTCTATTGATATTCCATCCCACTTCCACTCTGTAACTTCCAGGGGTGAGATAACCCTGTAGGAACCTAGTGCTCAGCCTTCACCTCCTGGCATGTGAGGCATTGAGAAATGAACTCTACCACTTCCTTCTTCATGTCTGACCACCAGAACTGACATCAGAGGTCCTGGTACATCTTTTCCACTCACGGATGTACCGCCAAAGGGGATGTATGGAACTCCCTCAGGACATCCTCTTGCAACACCACTGGTATAACAGTGCTTCCTCTGAAAATAAGTACGTGATCCCCACCTTGCAAATATCCATCAGGAGCATTTCCTATGGATAACAGAGCACGTAAGGCCACACAGTCAACATCCCCATGTTGTGCCTCCCTAAATTGATGTACGAGTAGAGGGGTGAAAACCATCGACTGTAGGTAAGTTGTATCCTCTCCATAAATGAAGGATAATTGTAACGCGACTAACTGTTGTGTCGCCTCACTCAATAGCTGTGAGCTCTACCATTTGCTAGGAGCGTCTACCACCTTGTTACCCTTCCCAGGTGTATAGATGATCACAGAATCATAGTCCTGGAGGAACTCTAGCAAACGCCACTGCATCAGATTTAGATCCCTCTGTGAGAAGATGTACTTGAGGCTCTTGTGTTCATAGTAGACAATGAACCGCCCACCCATAAGTTAGTGTCGCCACATCTTCAATGCGAAGACTACCACAGCTAACTCGAGATCATGGGTCACATAGTTCTTCTCATGCGGCCTAAGCTGGCGCAAACCATAAGCAATCACCGCATGCCGATGCATCCGGACATAGCTGAGCCCAGTCCCTGATGTGTCGCAGAAAACTATGTACTCAACTCCCTCCTCTGGTAATCTCATGACTCGGGCGCTCATCATATTCTTTCTTTGCTGCTCAAATGCCTGATGGTATTTTTCTGTCCACATGAAGGGTTGCTCTTTCTTGGTCAAGGCCGTCATCGATGCTGATATCTGGGAGAAATCATGGATGAATCACCAGTAATATCCCGCCAACCCAAGGAAGCTTCACACCTCTGTCACGCTCTGAGGTGGGTCCCATTCTAACACAGCCTCCACCTTGGCTGGGTCCACATCTACTCCATCTACTGAGATGACATGTCCCAGAATATGGACCTCCCAAATCCAGAACTGACACATTGAGATCTTCCCATAAAGCTGGTGCTCCCGAGGTACGTCCAGAACCATCTGTAGGTGTCTCGAGTGCTCCTCCTCTAACGCAGAGTAAAGAAGGATGTCGTCGTTGAAGACCACTATAAACTGGTCCAAGTACGGTTTGAAGATCTTGTTCATCAGCCCCATGAACACTACGGGGGAATTAGTCATGCCAAAGTTCATCACCATGTACTCATAGTGACCGTAGCGACATCTGAAAGCCGTCTTCGGAATATCCTCATCCTGAAATCGTAGCTGGTGATAGCCTGATCGAAGGTCAACCTTTGAGAACCATTGTTCCCCTATTAGATGATCGAAGAGTTCATCAATTCTCGGTAGTGGATACGTGTTATTCACCGTCACCTGGTTCAGGCACCAGTAATCCATGCACTACCTCATTCTCCCATCTTCCTTATTGGAAAACAAGACTGGGCCCGCCCAAGGTGAGACACTAGGTCTTACAAAACACTTGCTCTGAAAATCCTCCAACTACACCCTCTACTCGCGAAGATCTGTGGGAGCCATCTGATAAGCTAATGAGGAAATCTGTGTCATCCCAGGAAGTAAGTCGATGTAGAAGTCGATTTCCTAGTGGGGAGGTAGTCCTGGAACATCTTCAGAAAAGACGTCCTCATACTCCGCCACCACTTCTAGGAACTGAGATCTCACAACATCTACTTCTCCAAGGGTAAGGCTAGCCAACTCATGAGTGATCAGCTGCACCCTCTTATGCATGAGCCCATTTTGTGATTACTGGGTTTTCCTTTCTCCGACAAATGAAAATCTTGTTCCATCACGGCAGACACACCGCACGATTCACCTAAAACATTCAATCTAGGCATGGAATGAAGATAACCAATCCATACCGAGAATGACATCGTAAGGACTCGATGCTACAACCCCGAGGTTCCAATATAAACTCTCACCTCCAAGGGTATGATCACACTGTATGCAAAGGTGTGTGATCATCGAGTCTCCTCCCATAGGTGTCTCCAAGAGTACGGATCGAGTCAAAGGTTTTATAGGAATCTCAAGGTTTTGTACAAGGTATGTGGCTATAAGGGAATGACTGGCACCTGTGTCTCTGAGTACGGCAGCTAAGGAAAAAAAAGTCACTGATCATACCTCGAATCATCCCTGGATCCCCTAGGTCAATGCCTCGACTGCATGCAGTTGTCCTCGTCCCTATCCCCCAGCTCCCTGAGCATGGTGCGGACCTCCTGGGGGTGGTGGTGGAAGTAAGTCAAAGCGTCTTCCACCACATCCAGCTCTCCCTACTCCTCTACCACGTCTACCGCCTGGCAGATCTACCTACTTCATTATCTACCTCTGCCTCGGTAGTCCATCCATCACTTCCCTGTCAGCAGCTCGACGTGTCGGTAAATATCTAGATAGATGCCCATTACCTTTGCATGAATTGCACCGCTTCTCCCTAGGCTAACTGGATCCCGCCTGATAGCCCTGGAATCTCGATCCCCAGTCATGGGTCCTCCTATGACATCTCACACATCCAGATCCCTATGCCTGACGTCATCTCCCTACTGCCAGTGTCTCTACACCTGTCTGCCTACTGCTAACTACCTACGGCTATCTCTGCTCCGCCAAGAAGCTCCCAATCTCCAAGGCCCACTCGAGCACTCCATCATAAGTCGAAATGCACAGAGACATGACACTAGCTCGGTTGTCATGTCGTAGGCCTCGCTCGAAGGTCCGAGCTCTGAATTTCTGATCCCTGACCATATCCATCGAGTACCTGGCGAGGTTGGTAATCCTCGATGAATAGTGAAACACTGTCATAATGCCCTACTGGAGCTAAAGAAGCTCCTGGATGCACACAGCTCTCAGCATAACCAAAGAGAAATCCCCCTTGAAGAGTCGCTCAAACACAATCCATGAAAGAGTCTCCTCATTGGGAGTCTGCGTGGTCAGACTCCACCATCGTCCTGCTGAACCCTAAAGAAGGATCGCTCCTAGGACCACCATCTGGTCTGCTGGTGTCCTCACTAGTCGAAAAACTCTGGTCACAGCCTCAAGACAGTCCTCAGCCACATGAGGGTCGGGCTCACCTCGGAACCTGAGGGGTCTCTGTTTCTGAAACTCATGGAGTGTTCTAAGCCTACGCTCCTCGCTAGTCAGTACTGCTGGTACCACTATATGCTCCACTGGTGGTATAGTAGGTGCACCACATGGTGGAAACTCCTAGGGGGCTGGTCCCTATATCGAAACCTCGTCACTGAGGGGGTCATCCTCGTGATCGTGCTGCTGAATCCTAGGGAGTACGCATCGTGGATGCATCCTGTTAAGAAATAAGATGGGTCACAATCAATGAGTATATCTGGAGAGATGAAACCAAGGATATGGAAGACACAACCCATTCCTATATGATGCATGTACCCTTTATTTCCCCTACAACCAGTGTTTTCATGTACCGAGTCGAAAAGCAGGTTATCAGGTCCTGGTGTATGGATACGTCGGCCGCCACACCAACACTGGAGTCTCTGGTCTGAAAGCCTAACGCGAAACACTCAACACTGTTTCCCCCATCCAAACACACAGAATTTTAGTCCTATGGTAGAACCAACCACCACTGATACCACTCTGTCATGACCCGTCCCAGTGGGGCCCTCACCGTGACTCCCCATGCCCGCCTCCAACAAGCCAGGGGCTGGTGACTAGCACTGAGTAGGCATCTCACTAACATGAGGGGCATTTCCTATGTACCTATACACACCCACACATCTCTATGCCCATAAATGCTGAAATGTAAAACACTAAGGAACAAAAATTCATGCATACAACTAAACCCAACCAACATAGTACGACGAAAGGTAGAGTATTGAGAAAGTAAAATGGGCAAGAATACAATCCCACCAAAAGCAAGAGTCTGAAAAAACTGCAAAGTCCAACCTGTAAGTACAAAGGTACTGGGATTGCCGCTCATAGCCGTAGGAAAGCTTCGGCCTGTAGGGAACTCAGAAAGTTCGGTCCTGTCCTGGTCCGCACTGGACTCTGTCAAAAGGCTGCTTGTCTGCACAAGACACCAAACATACGGGCAAAGCTCGTGGAGGGGTGAGTATAAAAATACTCAGTAAGGGACCCCAAAAACCAAAAAGCAATACAAAGTAAAAGTACAGTCATCTATGCACAATATGTGTTTACAGAACATATAAAACAAACTAGATATACTCAAAACCTAGACCCATGGTCTGGAGACAAGTCACGCAAACACATACCCCTGCAAGGGATTCCGTTCAAAGATTCCATGATGCACTCATTCCAGGAGAACACACTCCATGAGTCTTATAGCTCTGATGACGTCCGTCCGGGAAGTGTTGTTCATCGGGAACCGTCACAAGATATAGCTACACTCATTACGGGAGACACACTCATGAGGGGGAATGATTTCAATACACAGATGAGGATCACATCTAGGGCCATGGCAGATACCACGACACATCCGGAATTTTCCTGATATGTAGAAGATCAATGCTCGGTAAATTTTGTCACGCCGATGGCTGACTCTACCTAGGGTCTGGAATTGATAAAGGATCTCAATCTGGGCCTCTCGGATGGATGCCTAACTCTATCACAGAAACTTCCTGCTGAAGGGATCATAATCCTGCATGAGGGAATGATGCCTAACCTTTAGGGGAACAAGAATAAGGGGCACTAACTCAAAAGAATGATGTTTAAGGAACGGTGAACAAAAGGACCAAGTCATTCTCCAAAAACTACACGGCGTGTAGAAATGATACACGTCGTGTTGTCAGACCCCTGGTACAACCCGTGTACAATGGCCCGTTTTGTCAGGCTGTTCATGTAGAAAAACATATTACACCATATGTAGTATGGAGTACACGCCATGTCTGGTTAACTGTGGTTGGCTCCGTGTACTCTGGCCATGAGCCCATACATGGTCACCAACCCGTGTACTCCAACCTGTGCGATCCGCACACGGGGTGACCCGCGCTATTTACCTAGCCTGGCCGGGTGATAGAGTACATGATCGTGTACTCCATCCCGTCTCCTTGTATCCCTGGAATACACACCGAGCTCCAAATAGCCGCCTCTGCAGAGCTGTACACGCTGTGCCACCTGAAGCCATGTAGATCATCTCGTGTCCGTGTACTACCCAAAGTACACGCTGTGCTTTGGGGAAGGTCCAACATGCCATGTGACTGGGGTCACACGTTGTGTGATTCTTCTCTGACCTCAAAACCCTAGCTGCCACCCTCAGAACAACACAGAGTGTTCTTCTAAAGTACACGTCGTGTATTCTGGAAATTTCCAGAAACGGCGCTCTTCGCCAGTGCGCCTCCCGTGCTGCTCCGATCATCAATCCGACCATCCGATCACTGCAAAACTTCCAGTTCATGGTTGCCTCAACCCCACGAAGCTGCTTCCGTCATTTTTGGGACTCCGATCGGCTCCGAAAACATGTTTTGATCTTCCTGCACGAAGAACGCTCCTTCTAATCTGGTCATATTTGTCATTTTCCATCGTCGCCGCACCTCCACAAGGAAATTACGATGTCGAACCTTCGATTTGGGATTGTTGCATTGCAAATCAGATGTGAAAAGACCCGTTGTCCGTCTCCCTGTGAAGAACGCGGAGAACGCATGGGGAAAAGGAGGAAGAAATCCAAATAAAAAAATGAGGAATGAACCTTCGCCGTCGTTCATCACGGCCTTGATCCACTCCCGTTAATAGGCTTAAAATAGAGAAGAGATCAACAAGAATTAAAAGCATGGATTATTTCCTGCAAAATCATCCCAAAGGAAACCCTCTCGTATGAATGTATGAATCCGCAGATCAACTTGTTCGTGGTTGATCTGTGTTCATCGTTTAAACTCTAAAACGGGGAAACGAAATTGAAATACCAAACCCCTAAATTTCAAAAGGATCAATCATTGAAGAAGGAGTTGTGCTTCCATTGTCATCGAGATCCTTCAATGTTAGCGCAATGATCCTTGGTTTCGATTCGTCATCATTCGTCGCTGAGAATTTCCTCAAACGGCTCGTGGATTCGGCAGAGGTTCATTTCAAGTGTTTCCAAGGATCAACAATTGGTTAACCCATTAAAAAGGGAAACATGTTGGCATTTATTGACGTGGGAGTATTAATGTCATTGAGTTTCTATTTATAAATTATTATGATGCACCATTAATTTAGGAAACAGCTACGCCGTTACTGCACTACAGCAGAAGTTTCCTTAAACCACATAAAATAACCTTGTTAATTTAATTTATTATGTTTTACATAAAACGTCTGAAAATTAACTTTTTCCCACGACCCACGCTGGTCGAGGTTAGCCTCATTCATAGGTAATGTCATTGTCCTGGATGCAACGGTGCATTCATATTTTTAATCTGGGCATCCGTTTGGAAACTACCACATCCACACCCAAGTGCCGACTCACTCAACTAAAAAAAGTTCAAACCACCATTCCGGGATCACTGGACCTCAGAATGATGTAACATCTTCACGAACGGTCTCGAAATAATTCTATATAATATTTAAAATAATAAACGGAATAATATATGACATTATGGTGTCCATGCATATCCCATGATACCGTCTTTGATATTTGATCACATGTGGGTGTAGACAAAACATAGTGAACCATTGATTCATATTGTATGAAAATGTAAGGATGTATATCTTGTGAGACCCTTGATTATTCTGTTATGAATCAAAATATATGTGATTGATATGATGAAACTCTTTCCAAGTGATATTTTTTATTTATGCGATGGTGTTTGTGTTTTATGCAAGGTACCAAAGTAATAGGTGAACCCATCATAGATTACTATCCCTAGGTGGTGACCTGGTTTTGATAGTACATGTAACATGATGATAGAAATATGTTAGATGATGGGGCATGGTGTCCATACTTATCCTAACCTGTGGGGTATGTTGTCCTTTTCTATTCACTCCCAAGTGGTAATTGTGGGGCCATAATAGCATGTAGTGACCAAAGTAGTGACATTAGGATTGGATATGATGAAATTATAGACTGACATGAGGTATTGTTAGATTATGGTTCCCTTATGGAATAATGTGAAAAATATATGGCATGATGACTTGACACTCATGTGGTAAACTTTTGGTTAACTCTAGTTTAGGACTTCTATTATGATTGTTTTACCATCCTATTGTATTTGAAGGTATGACTAGGAGATTTTTGTGACATAATTTTCTTATGAATTCTAGATATATTATTAAAGGTTGTTTTTTTGGGATTTTAATCATTATCATAAAATATACAGTTATGAATATGAAAATGTGTTAAGGAAACATTGGTTGTTACCTATGGAGTTTTTACTCATACCAGCATGAGCATCTTAGTGCCCGTGCTGACTACAAGACCATAGATACCAGAAAGGGTCAGGGCCCAATAATAGTGGTCTATGATATATAGTAGGGTGATTATTGTGTTTATATGGATATAATCTAGTGTTATTCCATAATGATATATTTACTTACTTAACTTTCTCATACTATTGTTTGAACTACTACTTTGGTTGTCATTGGATTATTGTTCTATATGATTAGGGATACTTTGAATTCCATTGTTTTATAAATATTTTATTTATTCCATTATTTTATCCTATGATATTACTTATATATATATATATATATATATTGAGGGTATAATTTCCCCACACAATGTAATCATATCCTCACTAATAGTTAGAAATATCTTGCACATGTTGTGGCACACGTGAGTCCACGTTGCACTATGGTTCAGACCTGATGATTCGAGAATGGGAATCACAACATGGTCCCAGTTTCGTCACCTACATAATATTCATGACGAATTTACATATGTATTTGATATTATCTTGAATTTATCTAGAAATTTCATGGAACCAATGGTGACTAGTGACATGAAATGACTAAAGATTCTATTTTGAGATGGTTTAATCTCATTGAAAAAATTGAATATATTAATTGATAAACATATATATTATCATTAATTTTTTTAAAACATTATAAAATAAATATTTATTATATAATATTACCATAAAATTAGATTCCTTAATAATTAATGAAGTATTCATTATAAAAATGTTATTGTTGTTGGTAAATTGACCAAAACAAAAACACATTTTAACTGTTTAATGAATAAAATCATGTTATTATATGTTGAAAATATACATTTTATAGAAGATACATATTTATTTAAATATAATATTGTTAATTAAATTCATTTGTATTATTATACATGTTTGGAAGTAATAAATAACTAAATACATCATTCATGGAGGTGTTAGTACGCATGTATACACTAATAACGATATTATTTTTTATGGATGAGAGAGAAATAATGTATATAATGATATAAATATTAGAGAATCATAATTATTTAATAAATATAATTTTTTTATTCAATTAAAATTCATTTCCATCCATTTTAAGGGGGTGAAAAATAAAATATTTCATTCATAGATGTGTTAGTCCACATATATAAACATTTGAATATTTCATTTTACATTGCATGGAAATGAGCTAGATAATGATTTTTTCATCAATATATTATAATTTCAATATAATAAAAATTCATATTAAATCATATTATAATGTGTATAATATACATAATAGAGGTGGAGGAAGAAAAAAACACATAATAACATGATTAAGACCATTTCCACTTCCTTGGATATATACCTTTGTGGAACACATTAAACCTTTATTGACTGGTCTTTGGGGAGATAATAATATCTAGGTTGTTGATATATGAGTTCGGAGTCATTGTAGTTGGGTGGTATTTTTGTTTGTATTTTTGAGCTAAAATTATAAATGTGTGCAATGATCTGATGGGGTGAGGGGATCCTATTATAGATGATAGTAGTGTCCCCTTGTGAATAGTATTAACATTAATATATTATAAATATCATTATTAATGGAAAATTGAATAAAATATTTTTTTTCTCAAATATAGAATATAAAAGGTATAAATCCACCCATTCATTCAGATATAGACATGATTTAGTTGTATTTTTGGCCTTGTCATTTATTTCAACTATTGTATACATTTATCCTTAGTCAAGATGACTAAAAAATTATATATGTTGATTATTTTTTGAACTGAAAATAAAATGGGTCTTATTAAATAATTTTAACCATTTTATAAAAAAACTAGAAAATATTTTAAAATACTAAATCTACAGAGCTGGTAAAAATTAATTTAATTAAAATTAAAAAACCAATGTTTTTTTTAAAAAACATTATTTTTTTGTATAAAAAAAATTACAAAAAATGGTTTATAAAAATATTACCCATGAAAATTATTTTGACTATTATTATAAAATAGATAATTATGAGACTTTAAAAACAATAAAATATCAAATGTAATATTATAAGAAATTAATTTATCAAAATTGTTCAAAATTGTTATGTTCGTAGAATAAAACATCACTTAGGTTTCAAAATGTAAAACATAAGTTTTTAAATTTTTCATAATATTTCTAAATTTTCTAAATTAGTAAATGAATCATTTTTCCACTACAAAAAAATTGAATACATTAAAATCATTAAAAAAATATGATGATTTCGAATAAGTGATATTGTTTGTAAAGGTTGTATTTTTTCACAATTCACCAAAAAATAATGCTTTTTAGAAATTTCTAAAACATTAACCCTAAGATAATTTTCATAAAATAAATCCAAAATATTTAGTAACACTTATAAATTTAAAATTCTAATTTTTATAAATTCTACTATTATATAAAATCATATAATATATGGAAAAATAATTTAAGTAGTATAAATACTATTTATTTTTGAAATGGAGAGTCATATTATTTCCTCTTATATTATTAAAATAATTTCTATATTATCATAGTAATATATACAATATGAATTTATAGAATTAACATACATATATATTTCTAAAATATTTGATTTGAAATCATTTTAACGGAAACTATTTGGCCTTTACATAAAACACTTTTTCAATCACAACATAAACATAATAAATTTAAATATATGAAAATTATATAATTAATTATAAAATATCATTTCGTATATGATGTAAAAATATAGAAGTGCTTAAATTATATATATAAATTGAAAATCATGAGTTTTAATAAACCATAGATGTTTTAAATAATTGAAAATACTAAGGTTGTTTAATAATATGTATGTTTTCAAGGTCCATATTATTATTATGATAATAAAATAATGATTTCATGTATTTATAAAATTTATAAAATTTATATAAATATTATAATACAAATGGTCGGAAATAATTATGGTTTTAGAAGACAAAAAAATAATTTTATTAAGATTTAATTAAAGTTAATCAATTATTAAAGGGCTGTGTATTTTTATAAAAATAAGTTAAATTGATAACTATTAAAGGATGATTTTAATAAAATATAATGTTTCAATTTGTAAAATAATGAATTGATATTTGTTTAATTATCAGTTTTTATGAAATAATATTAAGAACATTCAATACATTAAATATACATGTTTTATAAAAATATGTCTATATATATAATTTATGTTATCATTTAAAATTTAAATTTCTTATTCTTATAAAATGAGTTTTATAAAAATTAATCAAAAAATTTAATAAAATTTTTAAAATTATCTTAGGTGGTGAATAGAATATTTTCGCAGAAAAATAATATATCAATGATGAGTTTGGTGACCACAATAACGTTTTAAATGAAATTAAGGATTATAATTATAAGGTGAAGTAAAAAAATATCATAAATAATTATTTATAAACTAGTTTGTGAGGGAATGGAAAATCTTATCTAATTCGTTAAAATTTGTTTTTCCTCTTCGATCCAATATCAATATATTAGAAATTGTATACTTATTAAATAATTGGTAAATTTAAAAATTGATATTTTTGAAAATGTCACTAAAACATAGCTTTAAAAGGAACCCCCATCTACCTAGATAAAATCACACATTTAGTTAAATGTTATCATTAATATCATCCATAAATTATCTACATGACAATAAAATCTCACATTTGGGATGCTTTGGCCTCAATAAATAGTCCAAATTAACTTATTTCCAAGAGTCTCACTAACATGAGATTTGTTTATTCTATATAAGTGTTATCCTTCCTTAATTATTCTTCCTTAATTTCTACATACACATCTTATAAAATATATTTTTTCATATTAAATTCCTTTTTAGTGAACCTATAACCCTAATTAATGTGATATTATAAGTATAAAATTACATTTTATTACTCATTCAATCATTATAATGTGTTCTTTTTTGGGAATCATTTACCACCTGTAGGAACGATGTTATAACATTTTATATCATTAATGACTAATAAAACATAAAAACTAGTGATATGACGTAATATAGAACACACCATTATTTAGGAAAAAATATTTCCCAAAAAAATATGACTTTGATTACTAAATATGTTTTTCTATATTCTTATGAAGAATTGAAGATGAGTGAATTATAATCAAACAAATAACACATTATCCTTTCATAATGAAAAATTATAATAAGGTTACATGAAAATTGGTTTTCTATAAAATGGGTTGTTACATACCATGAAGTATTACATCCCATAAATATGAATAAACTAATATAGAATAATAATCAAAAAAAATATTATCAATTCTACTAGGACATCCCTTAGATCACCTTCTCCAAGAGAATCACTATTAGAATAACAAAAAATATAATGAGAAAAAACATCATTAATGTAGAAAGTAAAATATTAAAAATCCAAAAATAAAATTAATGCAATGAGAATTGGGATTTTATATATTATAGTGGATTGAATTTATTGTTTGAAATAAGGCTAATATATCCATTATATAGAAATTATAATGATGTATAAGATTCTTTGACGTAATACTTGTAAAAAAGTTTCTAGTATATAGTTAATATACACATTGTGTGTTTTGATATAAAAAATATTAATTTTCATTATAAATAATTAACTTTATTTAAAATGATTGATCTGATAACATAATTAAATGTAATAAATCGATTCTTATGATACATTTATTTTATTGATTTTGTATATAATATGAATTTTTATTGAATCTATTAATATTAAATATAGGTTTAAATAAAATGTATTTATAAAAATGATTTATTAGATTAGTAAATATATAATTATGTAACTATACTGAATAATAATTTAAATATCCATAAAAAATTAAAAATGTTTTATTTTATAAATATATTTTTATTATATATCATTTGTTTTTATTTAAAAGAAAAATTTCCTATATTTGTAATATTAAAGGAAATATTATATATATATAAAAATATAAATATTTCAAATAAATAATAATTCATAAATTTATTATCAATTGGTTATAAATGAATATAATATCATTTAATTTTAAGAAGAGATATTTTTTCAAAGAAATGTTTTCTATGGGTAATGTAGATTTTTCATAATGAATTAAATTAATCAATATAGAATTTTTTTATGAAATAAATTATGAAAAATGTAATTATTCATATACATATTTTTACATGCAACATAATAATAATAAATTATTCTTATGCTTAAAATTGTTTTTTTAATATTTTTATATTTGTTATGAGTATTTATATTAAAATTAGTTTCAATAAAATTTATAAATTTTATCCAATATTTTTAATCCAAATATTAAATAATCGTTAGAATTTAAATTTCATTTTTATTAATAAAAATAATTTACCATGATAAAATTTAGTTACCACGGTAAAAGTAAATGTGTTATTTTAAAAAATTTATTTCTTATATTTGTTGTATATTTTTATAAAAATATATTAAATAAATATATTTATTTTTAATACTATTATGTTATATATATATATATATATTTAAAAAGTAATTAGTATTTTATAAGAAATAAGAATAATAATATTTAATGTTTTAAAATCTATTTTTCTGAAACAAAATTGTATCTCTTGAAGAACATAATTTTTTAATTCTTATGTTAATTTTAAATTATATCAATGTTTAATAATATTAATGTATGTAAAAATGTATTGTCATAATATAAAATTATGTATTTTTTTCAACTTATATTTTAATTATAAATTAATTACAATTGTAATTGATTAAATAAGGTAAAAATGGAGAGAATTTGTTATTTATGATAAATTAAATTTTATTTAATTAACATGAAAATAAAAATTATATAATATAACTGTTAATTGGATTATTTGTTCTACGAAGAATTGTATTATTTCCTCACCTATATCACATAACTTCAATTTGATTCATCCATTATCTTTCACCTTACATATGTATCTATGGGAATGTCCATCATTTTCACTTATAAAATTATCTCTCTTAAAACAGTACCAAATAACTATTTACATAAAATACCTCTTAAATACCAAACTTATTTTATTCCACAATAATATTAAGCCATTTGTAATCCACTCATCACAATATGAAGGCCTAATACCTTTCTATTTGAGGGAAGCTATCCTGAGATGGATTGATTTAGTCAATATATATAATGGGGTATCCTTCATTATCATCATTTTTTTCTCAGCTAATATGTTCATATATCTCAAATGACACCCCAATTTTTTTATTAAAATCATTATTCTATTATTAAAATTAAATTAGTTTAATATAAATCTTTTTTCTTACTCCTCGATTTGTTATAACACGTTCTCGTTTATGTTGGTTCTATTAAATATATGAATGAAATTAAAATGATTATATAATGGATTATTTGGAAAAATTAAAAGAATTTAAAATAGTTTAATCTTCATTATAAATTTTATAATGGTAATATTAATATTTAACTCACTATTAATATGTCACTCTGTATTCAATAAAATTTACTAAAACAAGTGAATTGTAGATTTCATCTTGGAGAACCATAACAAACATTCACATGGAAAACAACTAGTATATCATAAATTATTATTGAGAATATATTATATTTTATTTAATTTTATTTGTATATATATGTCATCATCACGTAATGATGAGAGGAATCATTTTACCGAAGACCAATAAGGAACAGTTAAAACAACGAATAACTGATAACCAATATTAACTAAAAAAATGAAATAAATATATAATAAATTTGTACTAAATATATATATAAATGGTAATAAAAATGAAAAATGTTCAAAAATACATGATCAATGAGTTTTATTTTATCGTACTATAGTTTACTGCACACCCAACTAAACATGAATCTAGGGTACTTGTTTTTTCATCTACATTTAAATTAATTGAGACAAGTTTGTTATTAGAAAAACAATATCATTTATTTTTTAATATTATTAATATTTAAAATATTATATCATGATTATAATTATGTTTATTTAATTTAATGTGATATTTAATGATTTCAGTTTAGATTTATTTTAATTCAAAAATTACCAAATCCAAGAGGGTTTCATTACCATTCAAATATAAAAAATTACTATTTCTTTATTTTTTAACTTGGATATATGGATGTTATATGTTCCTCTAAATAAAAATAATATATTTTATTTTCATCTTGTTATTAATGAGTTTTACCTCTCCTCCCTCTTTTCACATTGCTTATTCTCATAATATAATTGAATTGATTTATGTTATAGAAATCGACATTCACTCTTCATTTCCTTTTGGAATGTATATCTTCTATATATGGATATATTATTTATTTTACATTAAGGATGAAATAATATATTTTTATATGGCTTATTATCTTCATTTTATATTTGACTTAATTTTTTTACAATATCTCTGAACAGAACTTTTGTAACATTTTAAGCATGATTTATCTTCTAAAGAGTTCATCTTTCTTTACAAAATTATGATCCTAATATTATTTTTGTTAATTTATAAATGAATGAATGTTCACATTATATTAAATAAAAATCATAATTAATATTCATCCTTGTTTTCATGGTTTTCGAAATTAATTTATAATCACATTGTTTTGTATGTTTCAAATTAAAATTAATGTTAAAAAAATAAATTAATATTTATCATAATTTTTAAAAGGAACTTCTAAATATTTTATAGGTGTTTTTTAATCAATTTCAAAACCTTTTAATTTTACATATATTAGTGTTTTATATTATCTAATGATAATATCATCTTTATTCCTCTAGATGAATTGTGATTATTTTTATTAATGATTTCATCAAACCCATTTTATTTACATAAGATTATATGTTATATTATGTATGATTGAATTAATGTGGTAAAAAGTTATATATTATTTCATTATATTGTTTTATCGGTTTTATATTTAAATCTAATTCATTGGAATATTAAATATACCAAGTATTCTAAATGATACAAAAAAGTTATCTATTGCCCAAATGGTGTATCCTGAGTTATATCTATTCCAAATGGTACATGGAATGTTCTCTAAAGCCCAAGGCTACATTATATGTTATCACAATACCAAGGGAAAATGGATGATTTTCCCAAACCCAAAAGGTTACATGGGAGGTTAGTCCAATCCTATGTGTACATTAGTAGTTATCCCAAGACTAATGGTACATGGTTTGTTATCTAAATCCCAAAAGGCTACATATGTGGTTATCCCAATCCTAAAAAGGTACAAATGTGATTATCCCAAGACTACTTTATTATTGGAAGTGTGTTTCCCTAGATCAATGAGTAACTATTTTCTCAATAATTAATATTGATGCATGTTATAAGATCATATTAATGCAACATTTTTATATTGAATATAATTCATGTTCTAGATTAAAATATTATGAAACCATGTTTCCACTCCCCTTTTTATAATGTATGGTGGTGTGGTATTTATACCATGAATCATTATTTATGATCAAAAATGTATTCATCAATATTATCTTTTTTATATCTGTGTACGTAGATTATCTTCTAATAAAAATATTCTCATCATATTCTCACTTAGTATAATTGATTTTTATCCTTTATATTTACACATAATGTGTATCTGAGATCACCTATTTCTCATTATTAATTAGATTTAATTAATGTTAAATATATTTCTGTTATGAGCAATTAATCACACATGGTATCAAAAATATGGATTAATGTATTTTTATTTAATATCAGATCTACGAGTATAGAAAGGGATATCCACATTTGTAATGAAAGAATGTTTATTGTCTTTATTTCTAGAAGTTGATATAGTATTTTCATTCTTGGGATCATCATAATAAGAATTTAATTATTTGTTCCATAATTATATAATCATAACATATGATTGTATAATCGTTAATTAATTAAATTGTTTTGTAAATTAAAAAATAAAATAATAATAATTTTATGCATTCCATGGAAACATTTTCTATAACATATATGAAATGGATATGGACAGTAGATCAATATCAAACATGTTTACACAATATTTTTTGAAAATCCTTCGGATGATGAACCCCTGATCTAGGAGCAAGAAACTATACTTCCAAACAAATGTATGCATTGAAAATGGAACAACTAACACTCAAATATTAATTTAAATAATAAATAGTAATAGTGTGGGTAAAATGGAATTTTAAATTAATGGGATTATTTGAAATATATGTGAATAATATTATTATACATAAGAATAGAAAAACATAATTTACAATAAATGGAGTTGGTGTATTTATAACCAAGATTTAATCTAAATTAAGGGTTTCTTTTCAAAACACATTTTGAAGTAGATATTTTTATTACTAAACTTCCATTGTTGGATATTATGTGACACCATAGGTTTTAATATTAATTATAATTCCTTAAAATAAATTTTTATCATCCATAAAAATACTTTCTTCTCATTCTAACAATATTAGATAATAATTCATTTAAAAAATAAATCAAAATGAAAAATAATAATTTATAATTAACCATTGTTACTAAAGTATATCAAACCATGTTTTACATGTCATTGATAAGTACTTCACATACTAGTGAATAACATAAAATCGGTAAATAAATATAAATTAATAATATTATTGCATCTATTAAATCCATAGGATCATCTTCATCCTTGAAAATTAGTGTTAGTGAAATAAAATATATAATTTCAAAAAAGATCATGAAAGGATAGTTTCTTTTTTAATATCCAAAATGAATACTACAAGAATGAAAAGTGTTCTTTTTCAAGTAATAATGTAATGAATTATTAAGATGTAATGGAGGTAACATGTCCATTATATGACTATTATTAGAGGATATATAGTCATTGTGTATAATAATCATCAACATTTTACCAATTAATAATTATTAGTATATGGTTGATATAAATAATTTATTAAGAATTTAAAATAATTAAATATTCATTATATGTAATTTATTTTCAACAAAATAAATTATATTATAATATAATAAATTTATACTATCCTGTTTCTTTAGGAATAAGATCTATTTTATATAATTTTATTTTATTAAATATTGTATTGTGAAATATATTACTTATAAAGAATAATTTAATGAAAATGAAAAAAATTAAAAATGAAATATTTTTTAAGAAAATGTATATGAACTATGAAATAATTAATGAATAATAAATAATATTAATTTTATTATTCAAGGCCAACAAAATATGATATACTTTAAGATATAATATAATTATATATTATATATTTTTATTTAAATGTCAAATTTTTAGTATTTGAAGTAATAAATATAATAATTTTTTTAATTATATATATACATACACAAAAAAATTAACATTAATTTTAATTTTACTGATTTATTATAAATAATAATAAATTCAGTTTACATTAAAAAAGAAATATTTCATATAATTGTGTTTTTGAGTTTGTGTAAATTTTTTCTAATAAATTAATGTAATTCATAATAAATAATTATTTTAATGAATATAATTTGAAATATATGAAAAAAATTAAATTTCATATAATGATTATTAATTATAAAAAAATGAAAATATTTATTTTATTCATTAAAATAATTTTTTTAAAAAAATTGCATTATACATTTCTATATTATAATTAATTGTTATCAATTTTATAAAATAAAATTTCTTTTCTGTTTTTATTTATAATGATAAAATATTTAATATGATCAATTTTATTGATTGGCATAAAAATAAGTTGCTGGTGTCAAAATAGAATTACCACATTATAAGAAAAATTATATAAATGAGATTATCTATGGGTAATGATTAAATATCATAAAACCATTTCTTCAAATGGGTTTATGGTAGAACTAATTACATCCCATAATCCCTTATATATTTTTTATTTACTTTTATCCCCATATGTTTTTAGAATGAAAACCTTATACATTAGATAATGAGTAATTACAAAAATGTTTACAAAAACTAACCTATAAAAGGACCCCCCCCCATATACCCCTACCAAAAAAATATTTTCCTCTAATTTTCTCTTTAATCACTCTTACAGTTTCCACTCATGGAATCTTATTATACTTTATTTGCCTATAATCCCAATAAAGAGTCATCAATTCATATTCCAAAGGAAATTATTTAATGAAGGTGAAAATTCATCAAATTATGTTTCTAGTTCGTCAGTATATTTATTAATTACCTTATCATATGAAATATATATATATATCATTATATACCCTAATAATTTATATTACAATCAATATGATTATGTAAAAATAAAACTACTTATATATAAATATTAACTCATACACATTACATTTGAATAGAGTGTTCTTATTAAGGTCTGTTCAACCACCTACATGATTGAATCTATACCAACATCATGATTTTAAACATGAATAATAATAAAGGTAATAGTAATGGTAATATATGATTCTTTATATTAATTTATATATTGAATGTGGTTCTAGAAGGGTGAAAAAGTGAATAAAAAAATTAATATGTGTTGTTGTTATCTGTAAATTACCTGTAACATGTTTATCACTGATTACTCTCTTATGAATCACACCGATACATTCCATAAAATGAATATGTGATTGAATAAACAATTGGAACACAATTATTCTACTACCACTACTAATGTAGGAATTATGAACTTGTTATTAATGAAAGAGAATAAATATTTTCATTAAGAAACATTTATTGAATAATAAATATTACTAAAAGTCACTAATTAACAAAATAATATATAACTAATAAATTTTGAATAAATTATTATAATAATATACTAAAACAATAAATATATATGAATTACTTTCTGAATATTATATTTTAATGGAAATACTAAGTATACAATAGGTAAAAGAACCTTTTTTAAAGACATAAGTAATGCAAAGAGGTTCTAATTGTAATTTTATATTTATTGAGACATGTTCAATATTAAAAATATATCCTATATTTGTGGGGTATATTATTCCTTTTGAATGTTTTTTATAATAACTTTTTTTTGTAATTTATTGGATTTTAAAATAGATAGAATGTTTTTTTTCTTTCAAAGGGATTTCATTCAAAAATTCACAAAATCAATAGAATTTTTTTTGAATCCTTCATTGAAATAATGATTATTTATGGTTAAATTTACATTGGGAAAAAGAACCTTTTTTAAAGACATAAGTAATGCAAAGAGGTTCTAATTGTAATTTTATATTTATTGAGACATGTTCAATATTAAAAATATATCCTATATTTGTGGGGTATATTATTCCTTTTGAATGTTTTTTATAATAACTTTTTTTTGTAATTTATTGGATTTTAAAATTGAAAGAATGTTTTTTTTCTTTCAAAGGGATTTCATTCAAAAATTCACAAAATCAATAGAATTTTTTTTGAATCCTTCATTGAAATAATGATTATTTATGGCTAAATTTACATTGGGAAAAATTTTATTATATTTATCTATGAAATGATATTTATTTTATTTTACTCTGGTTATTTTTTTTAATGTCTCTATGCAATATCACATGCCGTCAATTGAAAAAATAACTAAAATGTTTCATGTAAATGGAGCCGACCATATCCAATATTCATATTTTGGAATGTTTATATACCATTATTATATTCTTTATACTATTCTATATATTTCCTTCAAAAAAAAATTCATGTTTTCATACGGTTTTTTAAAACTAATTTTTCATTTCATTTCAGTATATGAAAGAAATTTCTTTTTTATGTTTTCGACCTGATTAATTTTTTATTAAATTTATTTCTAATGTGTGAAATAGATATTTTTTAATGATTTATTATAAAGTTAATTATATAATTGTTTTAATCTATTTTTTAATGTTCCTTATAGTTTTTATAGTTTCATATGTTAATTTATATTTATATTTTTTTATAAAAAAATTACTTAAAAAATAAAAGTTAAACAAAATTGAACATAATTTATTATTATATCTAAAAATATTTTTTAATGAAATTAATTTTTATTATCTATTTCAAGATAATTTAATTGTATTTTATTCATTAAAGACATTCTATAATAACACCATCCTTCTTATTTATTTAGATGAATTATTAATATCTCGTTTGGATATTTTCATGATTTTTTCATTCACATGGGTTAACTAAGTTATGTTGTGATTATAGTTTTTTTCATGACAATATTGCCCACATTTTCATGGTTTATGATTATATTATTTTTTTCTTGATATTTCCATATAATGCATTGGGTAAATTCGTATATCTCATGTGGTTAGGATGGGACATGGGTTGTTAGCCCATTTGAAAATGTTTATATGGAATGGGTGGTTAAACTAAGTCAAACATTTTTTTGGACATAGTTTTGTTATCCAATGTCTAAAAGGTTATGGTAATTTGGTGGTCAACAAAATAGAAAAATGGTATGGCCCACATGTGTTCAACCCAAGTTTAAAATTTTATGGTGGTATGAGTGGTTAGAACAAATCTAGTATGATATGCATATGTGGTTGGCCTATTCCATTATGGTATGAATTACATAGTGTTTAACCATGAAATATATTATATATACTATTCTGATTGTTGTTACAAAATATTATGTTTTAGAATTTACCTATTTCATATTATTTTTAATCTTGATGATCAACTGATGCTTCCACACTACTATGAATCATGTCTTATTTTATACCAAAATCTCTAAATAATGACTCATGTTTTATGATATTTGTTTTATTGTGTAGGATTATATAATACTATCTTCTTGCATCATGTTTTTTCATAGAATAACATGTTCATAATAAGCTCACTTATGATCTTAAATTGATATCTATTATAATCACCCTTACTTGTTATCTAATATCACCCATTTATTATGCCTGCATACCCGAGGTTATGTATTTGAGTATAAAATTTTATTTTTATATAAGAATTTCTAGTGTGGTGTTATTATGGAGTAATGATTACTTTGTTCTAAAACATGTTGTTTATTTATCAAATATAAAATTAAACAAAAAATATATATTCTAGGTTGTAATTTGTTATGAAATGTATTGAATTTTCAGATTAATTGATTTAATATGTATGCATGAAGTTCATATATTTTCTTTATCAATATCAAAGTATGGTTTATCTAATTTTTGGTATTTTGTTATGAATAATCCGGGTATATAACCAAAAATAACCTAAGGTGAAACAAAAGTTATGTATGGTGAACCTAAAATTTCAATTGTTAAATTGATGGTGTTATAATTTAAGACATCCTAGGATTATATATACTTATCATAACATCAATTACATTGATTATTGTTTATTTACACTCAAAATACCCATTTTGGATTTAGTTAATGGATATAACTATGAGGAAAAACTTTTACAACAAGGGAAATGAATAATGTGATTATTGGACTAATGTGTAACAAAATGGGATGGGTGATAGAATAAATTTATTTCTAGATATGATCACCAAAATTTGTCAACATATGAATAGTAACTCAAAAAATACTGAACACTCAAATATTCCAGGTAAGCAAAAACTAATTATTGAATCCTTTATATTGTGTCGAACACATTCATTTTTTGGTTCTTCTGAACAACTAATTACTAAGTAGTTTATTAACACAAACAAAAACTACATTTTCTATTATATGTCTCACAGATTATAATTTTGTTTGAATCAAATTTTTATTAAAAATTTTAGAAAGAAAAGTAGTGGATGTTAATCAAGAACATGTGGTTGGAGAAAGAAATTAATTACCTATAATTGGAGGAGTTAATGACGGTATTTTTCATTATTATTTTAATTAAAATATTCAAACTAATATGAAAGGGATAATTAATTTAGCTAAATAAAAAGGACAATTAAACCATTCCTACATATAAAGAAAATATTATATGTCATTCAATGTACTTCTATTGTTTTATCATTCAACATTTAATCGAATTCTATCATTTCTATAGTGTCATAAAACCAATCCTTTGAAAAATGTCGGTTATAAGGTACTTTGGTATCTATAAAAAAATTGTTGATGAGTGTTGGACTAGAAATAAAAATAAGATCCTTTCCTTGTTTTAATGGTTTTGAGGATAAGAATAGAGAAATATATTTCCCTGGAAACAAAATTGATATTACAGTTTGAGGGAATATGATTCATATTTTTTATATCAAAAAAATGTGTGAATAAGAATGTTTGAAATTTCATTAAATGTATGGGTAAATTAATTATCTATATAAGTGACATTCAAAAACCACATTAATGATATGTGATGTAAAGATGATAAATAATTAAATGGACATATAGAAATAGTAACCTAATTCAACATTGACACTCCAATTATTCAAATATAATGAATATGGAAATTAAGTAATCATGTGGAAAACCCATGAGTTTATCATGTCAAACTATATTTGAAACATCATAATAAAATCGATAAATAGAAATAGTAATAAATAAATAAAATACTTTAGTTTATGAAAAAAAATGTGTTGTAAGACACAATCATTATCCACTCAAGAAAAATAAATATCTTATTCAATAATTTTTCTACATATTCTATTATATCTGGAATGTTTTAGGGGTATAAAATCATGACCATATTTATTAAATAAAAATAATCCAAGAAAACTAATATTGGAGTGAGGAATTTATAGAATTTCATGGTCTCATATCAAATAAAAATTTTTGGGAGTATGATTCCTAAAAATATTATTATTCTACACATAATAAAATTTTATAGGATTTTGGGAATGCATTATATTTATTTAAATATATCAAATATATGTTTCCGAAATAAATAAATCATATTTCATATCCCAATAAAAACTGATTTTCTGATAGTGTAAGGATGAATATGAAATCAAAATGGTAATTAATTACAGTATAACGTTCTTGATACACATATATGATCAGTATGTATGTTAAATGTTTGGGGAGAAACTCAATATTTGGGATACTTTAACACCACGAGATTTAATG
This sequence comes from Viscum album, assembly GCA_963277665.1. Lineage (NCBI taxonomy): Eukaryota > Viridiplantae > Streptophyta > Magnoliopsida > Santalales > Viscaceae > Viscum > Viscum album. Next base: position 1,700,090,089 of record OY728141.1, on the reverse strand, counting down.
AGAAATGATTTCTTTAAATTTATTTTATGTCTTGTGTTGTAATGTATAACAATATTATCTTTCACTGAACACAACACCATATTATCTTGTAGAATTTGCAAATACTATTCTTGGCTTGTGTTACATGCAAGAGCGACCTTCTTCAACAGCATGTGTTGTACACAATACTGAGTTTCACTAAACAACGATATATTGCTAAAAAACTATTATGAACTGACTTTTATGAATAGTATTAACCAAATTTTAAATTTTATAACAATATCATTTATCTTACACATATTATAGAACATGTTATGAGAACAAAATAAATTTCTTGGGTGAAATATGTATTTTTAAAATAATGCAATTTTGCAACCTTTTGATGGAAAACCCACATTAAATCTAATTTTTGAAATTCTTATAAGTTTAATTTTATGAAATTGACTAATTCATTTCAATAAGGATATTAAAATTAACTTTGGTTAATTTTTTAATATTTCTCTGTTAACTTTTATATTTGGAAGAATAGTAAAAATACTCTAAATTTTAATTAAAAACATCTTTTTCATCAAGATAATTTTTGTGGTTAAATTATAATATTTAATTTAATTAATGTAGAAATAGAATATATTTTTACTATTTAATATTATGTATTTAATTAGCATTAATTTTACATTGAATTCATAGGTAAAACCATTTCAATCTTTTGCAATGTTTTAACTTTGAAAACCTGTCTTATCAACAACGGGATTAATTTTAAATTAATTAGTTAAACTTATGTGTTTTGAAATTTGTAAAATGGATTCCACATTTAGAATCAGTAGGTACAAATTATGTTAATATGCTAGTTTTTATATTTGGGTATTATGAATAGTAACTATGATAAATTTTATTTACAACATTTAAAGGTAAATCAGATAATTAAGGGTAAAATTAATATTATAAAATTACCCTTACAATTGAATTAATATAATTTTATGATTATATATACTCCTAAAATATACTTTTTTTGAAATTTTAACTTATGAAACCCACATGGATGTGATGAAGACCTTAAATTTATATTATTTAAAGGAAAGTGAAATATGTCTTACTCAAACTTTAATAATTAATTTTTTTTGATATAAGGTTATACATAATATAAAATCGATTATAAAAACTTATTTGAAAGATAAGAGATTTTTATTTATCATTGTAATTAATTTTTAATTTTTAAGAAATATATAATTTTCATAATAGCTTATGCACTAATGATGCAAAAATTATTTATTTAGTAAAAAATCAATAATATAGTTTTTTATTAAAATAATAATACCCATCAAAAGGCCAAAAAACATGACCAAAACTTATTGGATGAGTATATATATACCATAGGAATCAAAGTGTCTACTTGGGGACCATTTGGAGCCGTATAAAATAGATTATGACATTTATATTATATTATTTTTAATAATGTCAATGTTGTCACCTTCATAAATTAATAACTACAACAATTTAAATGGTATATTTTTTAGATGCCAAATATGGGTAAAATAATTTTTATGAAATATAACATATTTACCTTTATCATAGTTATTTATTTTTTAGTTTAATGAAAAAATGTAGTGTGTTAAATAATTATAAAAAAGTATGTTGTATTTTTTTATTATATGAATTATCAAATAAATGGTATTAAAAATTTTAAAATAAATAATATATGAACTATTTAATGTTCTAAAAGTATTTCATAAATGAATATGAAATGTTATGAAACTATTAAATTATTTTTTTGAATATATATTTAATGTGGATTTTATTTAAATTAAAATTATTAAATAGTCTCAAAATTGACACTATATATGTTTTATAAAAATAATATATTATTAATATGTTTAAAAGTAAAAAAAATATTTAAAAGTTACAAATTGGAAATTATATGTTCTAAAATTTCATAATGTATCTAATTATGGACAATTATCAACACATAAGTAAGTATTTATTGAAATTTAAAATTTAGAATTTTATTACCACAAAAAAGATCAAATATATTAAATAAGGATAATTAAAAATGATAATGTTTAAAATAAAATCACAAAATGTCTAAATTTGGTTGTATGATGATATTACAACCCTATATTATCTAATCTTCGAATTAGAATAATTTTGGAGGTTTTTAGGTGGGTTTCGAGTTTATTATAAATTAATATTTTGATGGTTTCCAAAAGTGCCCCTCTCATCTCTTTTAAAAGGGAACCTCATCCCTCTTTTTTTACACCATTTTAAGCCTTAAATATCATAAAAACCCTACCAATTTATGTTCTCAACTTCCCTAGTAATATTCTAGAGCTACTGGTCTTCTCAAAAGACCATCTATTTTCCCTTCAGAGGAAGTTAAAAAGAGGTGTGTCAAGGAAGGGGTAATATCTTCTTCCGATTATTTCTAGTTTCCTTATTCTTCTTCTTCCCATTATTTAGTGGTTTCATTATAAAGTAATAACATCAATATCAATAATATACTGATATGTTATTAAAAACATGAGACAACTCTATTTCATCTTCTATCCATCTTTAGAAATAAGAAATCATCGTGTGTCCGTACGTACGGTTTACCGTCTCCACGCCATGGTGTAATCTGTTTTTCCACCTCCACCTTACTCGGATGTTAATAATTGTGAAAATAATAACAATATATGATTATTATAACATCATACTGATTCTAATATATTATATCATCTACTTCAATTTCATTCAATAATTTTGGGAATGATATCATCACTCATGCATATGTAAGGATTACCGTCTCCACGACGTGATTAGATTCATTTTCCATGTTAACCATTACAGAATGATTATAAAGTACACATAATAAATAAACATGAAATATATGACATAATAATGATACTAGATTTATGTATATGTTATTTAATTACTTCCATTCAATTTAATAACGAAATGAAAACAGGGTTCATGTGTACGTATGACATACCGTCTCCATGAATGGTATATTTCATAATATTTAACAATATTATATATATATATATATATATTCTGAATATATATTATTTATAAATCATTTTTTATATTCTGGATGTAAGTAATCATGATCTTGGAAATCATACAAATATTTACAAGTCAAAACATGTACGATGAATGAAACAATTTTATCCAAAACACTTCATTAACATGGAATTGACAAATGAAAAGATATTATAAACTCATAAGTGAATCACATATGAGATCATCAATATTTTTATGGTTCTGATACAAGTTAATCATATGCTTAAATCCACTATATAGGAGTCTCAGACACATACAGAAGAAATTTTATATAAGGTAAGGGATAATTATTTCAATTTCGTTCTTATTCGATATTGTTTATTCGTAAGTATTTACAGGGGTTATGTTTATCCTTAATGTCCATGTTTTCTCAAAATGTTTTAATAAAATGTTGACTATTATTCCATATTTTTTTAAAATCATTTTTACCCATTTTTTTCTTTTACTCCATGGTATGTATGGAATCATTATTTTGTTTATCATAGGAGGAACTTTTTGACTTTTCTAGAAAATGTACAAGAAGAATGTTTTTTAACTAATATGGTGCGAATAGATTTTTACGGTTTCATAACAACTTATTTCCATGAATCTTCCTCTATAATATTTCATGATTATTTTCAACAAAAATATTTTTCTTTTACAATTGGATGGAATTTTATGAAAAGAAAATGATTTCAAAGAACTGAGGATGTTTTCTCCACGAATTAAATTCACCTGTTTTATCAAAACAATTTTTCTATATAAGATTACAATATTTGGTATGTTTATGTTTCAAGTATAAAGTCCCTTTTATTTACATGGATTGATATTTCTTATGATTAAATTATATCCATTTGTTTTATATGGATTATGTTATGATGGGATGATGTTTATGAAACCCATATTATTCATTGAGTTATGATGAATGATTTAGGTTTATTTTATGGCACATATAAGAATGATTTCATTATGAGATGGTTTGGACCTATATCTCCCTCAAATTCATTGGGTAATTATTTATATATCATGAGATAGACATGGATGGAATGTTAGGTAAAATCTGATTCAGTAATTCATGTCTTGAACAGCAAGTAAACCTGGTTGAGTAATGGAATTTGTCCACTATAATGGTCTTGGCAGCAATGCCTTGGATACTGTGGAAATAATATCATGTTCTTAATTTTTTTTCCACAATTACTTGTTTTACTCTCATTCCATTTTATCATGATTGATATGTCCTTATGATCTATGGCTTAATTACTGCCAATATTTATTTCACAACTCATGATTTTGATGTTTAGACTTTATGTTCATGTTTTTAAGTTCAAATGTATATGGTTAGATTTATTTTCACCATGCTTACCCTTACTGAGCATTTGATATCACCCTTTATATGTTTTATTTTCCCTTGGATATAAAGAAAGGTTTTAGATAAGATAACAAAAGTGGAATATCTAAATGGAAGATGTTGAAGAGATTTCACCAAGATTAGAAAATTATGTTCTGAGTTTCTAAAGATAGTAAACTATTATAGTCCTTTGGTGATTGTTTTTGTTATGTGTTAAGTATTCTGCAAAGGTATTGTAATGTCCATGTACGTCCGACTTGGGTCTCTACAATTGGTATCAGAGGAAAAGTTTAGTCAACCTTTAGAAATTAGGTTGTGAAAAATTTAGTGAGAAGCCTAGAGATGATTCTATGGTATGTTCAGGGATATCCCAAAGGTTATGTATATTTATAGGTTATAATCCTAGAATTATGATAACAATCATTAATAACATATGATTAAACCTAAGATATTAGAGATTGAAATTACTCCCCCTTGATTATGTTATTTTCCACGTATAATATTCCCCTCTCACAATATTATTTTTGGGTTTTAGAAAATGGAATGAAACAAGAAGATTCATGTTAATGGAGAATATGATGGGAAATGGAATGATATTCTTAATGAGAAACCAAATAAAACAGTAATTGGATAGAGAAACATCGTTATTATGCCTAATTATAAATCTCAAAATATGATCAATAATATCCGCTTTGTAAAGTATATTGACTCAGCCAATAAGAGAATGATGGAGTTTCATGACAATACTAGAGGAAAGAAAGTTTAATTTCCATTATGTAAATCATGTGGGATGATCCATCAAGGTTAATATTTAAAAGGAACTTGAAGATGCTTTGGATATGGAGAACAAGGACACAAATCCAGTAATTTCAAAGTAAAAGGATCAATTAAAACAATGGATAAGGATACTGGTATTGCTAAGACATCAAAAATGGTTAAATGTTTTAAATGTGGAATGTATGGGAATTCTGAAAATAAATTCCCTAAGGGAAATTATCATGATTAGAATCATCATGGTTGTATGTGTAGTATATATGTTGATGATTATGAAGAGAATAAATAGATATATTATATGAAAGACGTGTTGAAGAATAAATTGATGAAACTTATTCAATAGTTTAAGAAGATAGTGGAATGATTACATGTTTATCAATAATAATGTATTCTACTATGGAATAGAGAAAAATATAAGGATTGTTACACTATTTTTTTCCCTTGAGTATTTGAAAGTGTATGACAAATGGTATCGGTAACCATGAAAAATGAAGGAAATATTTTTGGAAAGAAGATGATATGTGAATAGTGATGTGATAAGGAGAAAATGATATGAGTGATAATATTAATGAGATCATGACTGATATAAGGACAAAGTGGTATGATGGTTTGATTATATAGACATTTTGGTATTCTGGTATGTGGAAAGAGTTAAAATTTGACATCATTCATTTTATCAGTATGGTTATATGGTAATTCATGTTTCAAGAATACATGATTAAGGTGTTAACATGTTTAAAATGTGACCAATTAGATATATCTTATGATACGTGGGGAATAAATGATGGTATTCACATGCTTTTTATATGACCTTTCTGGAAATCATTTTCTTTATAAAGTGAGTTTGGACATATGTATTTTTTATAATCTTATTGTTTATAATGGATTACGTTGTACATAAGATATTATTTTTTAAGGATAGAACATTTATTCAGGAATCTTATAATGGTGTTGTTTTAGAATAGGGTAAACCGAGAGGGCGAGCGGCCACCGATCGCATCAGACAAGGATGTGGGAATCGAACCCACAACTGAAGTGTGACAAGCCATTATCACCAACCACTGGCGTACACAAAGACCCTAGTTTTTAGAAATTAGTTTTATTTTATTAATAGATATGATAGATGAAGTGTAAGTTCATTTAGGGAACCATATATGATTATCCTCGGCATAGATGGACTTATGTATATTTAATATATTGTGCTTACCTTTTTGTGATATAGACTGATGGAATGACCTATCATTCTATCGCATGATCTGCTAATACATCATGAATGATATATTCAACTTCATTTCATTAAATAAGATATGAAGTGGAAATTGTTCATGGAATGACCAACAATGAAATTACACCGAAATGAAGTAAGTATTTATCCTTATGCAAAAATTCATCAACTTTAGGGAAATGATCTTGAAAAACAAAAAACGTTGTCATAATACCATCATATCTAATGAATCAGATGGTACCATAGATCATAAAAAATTTATGGATTTGTGATTATTGGGTTTTTCATAGCCATGTCTTCTACCACTCTCTATCTGAACGTGATGGTTAAATTTCTCTTACATATCCATATTTTCATCTATGTTCTCTTATATGGAATGTAACATCCCGGGATTTTATTAGAAATGTTTTTTAATTTCTTTTATGTCTTTTATTGTATGCTACACAAAGATTATATCGCACTATACGCAACACGGTATTAGCTTGAGTATATGAAAATATTATTCTAGGCTTGTGTTGCATGCCCGAGCACCCTTCTTTGATAACGTGGGTTGTACGCAATACCGAGTTTCACTAAACGAGATATTATTAAAATATTATTATGTACTAGCCATTATGAATTGTAATACCCACTTTTTAAAATTTTATAAATTTTATCATTCAAAATGGACTTCATTTTTGTATTCTGAATATCGAAATTATCTAAGGGCAAGTTTTTTTTATTTTTCTGAAAACTTTTAATTTTTGATAAATAGTGAAAAACACTGAGTTATAGTATAAAACCGATTTTTTTAAATAAATATTTATTTTATATAAATATATTTTTATTCAAAATTGATACATAATATCTATATAAGTTCAATTTAATTCATAGGAGTCAATTTATAAAAATTTTAGATATATAAAAATCTTATTGGACTTTTTACGGTATTTTACCCACCTCCTATGAGCATTGTAAAATTTACATAAAACATAACTTTACCACTTATGTGAGTTCTATTTCAAAAATTAGATACATAGTTGATATCAGTAATGAGAATTTGGTTTAATAGGATGAAAATAATTTTTGGTCAATAATAACTTTTAACATTTGTTTACCAAGGTAAAAAGTAAAAACGGTAATTAAGGGTAAGAATGGTATTATTATTACCCTAAACATGTCCTAATTATATTGGAGAAGTTTAATTCGTTAAGAAAAAAACATTTGAAATAAAATATTACCCTTTAGGTACACTTGGATTAGATTAGGTCATTCATTATTAATTAATTCAATGAAAAGTTAAATGAGTTAAGATCAATGTTTAATAAATAATTTTTTTTAATAAATTGTTAAACACAATATAAATTAAACTATAATTATTAATTAGAAAGGTAAAAATATTTACTACATAATAAAATTTTATATATAATTTTTATACATTATATAATTTAATTTATTTATGACACAATGATGATGGAGTAATTACCTTATTAATGAAATATTAACATAATTGATATTATAAATACCCATATAAATGAAATTCGAGACTTCTTATGAATTCCAATAATTTTAAAGTTTAAAATAATATATTAGAGTTAGTTATATGAATTTTTTTCGATGTAATAATTCTGTTATGAATTTAGAAAAAACAAAAAACAAAATAGTTTCAAAATTGACATAAAATAGTTTTTAAAAAAAATATTATTTTATTAATTGGTATTTTATTCTAATATATCTAATGTTCGGACAAAATAAATATATAATGCTAATTGTATCATTAATTAACCACTTGGGGTTCACTTGGATTTATGTAGTGAGTTCATTAACCATATAATATAAAAATAAAAAGAGTCATGGTAAATGTCACACTACTTAACTAGGAGTTAAATATAAATGATAAGGTTAATATAGTGACCCAAACCTATATAAAACCTATTGGATGAGATATATTAGACCCATACCCACTTTGACTTCTATTTAATTCAATTTGGACCCATTATAATCCGATTATAAATTTATTATAAAATAATATTTTTAGTTTTTCTTAAGGTGCCCCTTACCTCTCTTATAAAAGGTCACTCACCCTTATCTCTAATTCACACCTCCAAATAACTTTGTATTGGCCAAAACCTACCCAAATATCCTATAATCTATACTATTTTTATTCTAGACGCCTTACATTACTTATAAAGCCAACCTAAGGAGATCATTTGACCAAATCAAAAGGAAGAACCCGAAGAAGAGGTAAATATCTCACTACCTATTTCATGTTTTTTTCTTCTTCCACATCTTATTTATTTGTTTTTTAAATTATAAAATAATAACTCTAGTGTCTTATATATACTGTGATGGTATTATAAAATTTTTACATCCATATTAGTTATTTTATCCGTCCTATGAATGAAAAAGTCACCACATGTGCGTACGTATGGCTTACCGTCTCCACGTCGTGTGGTAGTTTGTTATTCAAACATTTCATCATTTGGATGGGTATAATAATGAGAATAAATGATATAAATAATAAATATAACATTATTATTATTCTGTATATTTGATACACCATCCAATTATATAATATTTTAATATCAATAGAATGATATTGTCGCTTGTGCGTATGTACAGACTACAGTCTCCACGAACGTGATGAGATGAATTTTCCAAGTTAACCATTCAAGGGTGATTATAATGTATATATAATAAATAATCATAAATTATATGACATAATAATTATAGTGGATTTATATACATATTCATTTCATTTAATTAATTCCATTAAAATAAATAGGGAAACGAAAATAGCATTCATGTGTATGTACGACCTACTGTCTCCATGAACGGTGTATTTCATTCCATTTATCGATCTATCATATATATTTATATGATGAATATATATTATATCTAAATCATGTTTTAAATTATGTAATTTAGTTAATCCAGATATAAGTAATAATATCAAGAACAACAAGTCCAAACATGTACGATAAATTAAACAATTTTACCAAAAACACTAGTTTAAATGGAATTGACAAAAGAACGGGTAATATAAAGTCATAAGTGAATCATATATGATATCATAAATATTATTACGGTTCTATTACAAGTAAATAATATGTTTAAACCCACTATATAGGAGTTTCAGACATGTATGGAAAACATTGGACCTAAGGTAAGGGATAATTATTCCAATCTCGTTCTTAGCTAGGATTGTTTATTCGTAAGTATTAACTATGGTTTTGTTTATCGTCCAAGTCCCTATTTTCTCAAAAATTATCATAAATTTTTTCCTATTATTCCATGTATGTTTAAATTCATTTTTAACTTTTTTTGACTTTTACCACAAGGTATGGATGGAATCATTTTTTTACCATACGAGGTAGTTTTGAATTTTCTAGAAAAAGTCTAAGATGGATGTTTTTTAACTTATCTGGCATGAACATATTTTTACAGTTTTATAACATTTTATTTTCAGGAATCTTCCTATACATAATTTGAGAATTATTTCAAAAAAATCATTTAATTTTAAAATGTTATGGCAATTTGTGAAAAAAATGTTTTTAAAGAAGTGAGGATATTTTCCTCACGAATTCATTTCATGTGTTTTATCAAAACTATATTCCATATAAGATGACATTATTTGGTCTATTTATGTTTCAAATATAATGACTCTATTATTTACATGGATTTATTTTTCTTATGATGAAATTATATACATTTTTTATATGGATTATGATATGATGGGATGATATTTATGAAACACATATATTTCTTTGGGTTATGATGAAAGATTTAGGTTTATTTTATGGCACACGAAAGTATGATTTCATTATGAGATGTGTGGGACTTATATATCCCCCCAATTTATTGGGTAAATACTTATATCTCATGAGATAGACATTTCTGGAATGACAAGTGAATCTGGTTTAGTAATACATGGCTGGAATGGAAAGTAAACCCGGTTTAGAAATGGACATTGTCCACTATGATAGTCTTGGCAGCATTGCCTTGTCTACTATGGAAATTATATCATGTGCTTAATGGTTTTCCACAACTAAATGTTTTATTCCAATGTTAGTTTACCCTGACTAATGTTCTTTTTTGATATATTCCTTACGTACTTCCCTGATTTATGTCATTTCTCATGACATTGATGTTTAGATTTTATGTTAATGTTTTTGAATTAAAATGTTTATGGATTGTTTTATGATCATTAGGTTTAGCCTTACAGAGCATTTGAGCTCACCCTTTTAAGGTTTTCATTTCCCGAGGATATAAACAAAGTTTTTAGGTAGAAAACAAATGGGGAAGATCTTTATGGGAGATGTTGAAGATCATTCATTATGATTAGAAGATTATATTCCGAGTTTCCCAATACACTAAACTATTATAGTCCTTTGGTGTTTGCTTTTGTTATGTATTAAGAATTCTGACAAAGTAATGTAATTTCCATTTATATCAAGTATGGTTCTATACATTTGGTATCAGAGGAAATGATTAGTTAACCTTTGAAACTAGGATGTGAAAACTTTAGTGAGATCAGTAGATATATTTCTAAGGTGTGTCTAGGGATGTCCCTAAGGTTAAGTATAAGTATATGTTATAGTCCTTGAATTACGGTAATGATATTAGAATTAATCCTAAGATGTTAGATATTGAAGGTACTCCCCCTTTACTATGATGTTTTATTAGTATGATTTTTGACCCTCATAATATTATTTTTAGGTTTTAGAAGATGGTTGGACCTGAAGGAACCCTATTGTTCAATGTAATGGACGATGCAATGATTGTCCTCCTGAACAAAATTAATGTTATAGGAGATAGAGTGCAAAATATTATTACTATAAATACAAAAGCTATGAATCATTCATGAAGTCCAAATGAGTAGAGAGGGGAACATTATTTTATTTAGTCCTTCATGAGGCAACGTCCACCTTCTTTCAATGTGTCTTCTGGTCCACTTGTTTCTGAACAATGAATTAGTACTATTAGAAGGATATTTTCCATACTTCACTGCTCAGAACATGAAAAAGTCATTTTGTCTATTTACCATTTAGAAGGTAAAGCTGACTAGTGGTGGAATCTAATTATGAATATAAGGCCCCAATATGAAATTAAATCCCTGGAATGGGACGAGTTCAAGAAATTGTTTCTCAAGATGTATATTCCTTGTATTCTTCAAACGAAGATGGAAAAGGAGTTCCTTGAGCTTAATAAAAAGGATGATGAATCTGTTGGTATATACGATGTGAATTTTACAAGGCTAGAATGGTATGCATCTGGATTTATCATCCAACCTAAATGTAAAGTTGATCGATTAATCAGTGGCTTAAAACTAAGTGTTTGAAGGGAATTATCTATAAGAGACTTCAGTAGCTATGATGAAATTGTGCGTTGTTCTATCAAGGTAGAACTGGAAGATGGTGTTACATTTCCATATCATAGTTTTGAAATGAAATGAAATATGGAGATCAAGGAGAAATCTCATAACAATGGTGACAATAAGATGAATGTTTCTTTATGCTCATAGTGTGGAAAGATGCATGGTGGAGATTGTCTAAAAGGTACTAGAAAATGTTTTAAGTGTAGAAAATATGTTCATTGAGAAGTTGAGTGTTGGATTAATGGGAAAAAGGTAGCTAATGATGTGAATATAGAAAATACTACAGAGAACACACCAAATACACATCAACGCTATAATGTCAAGGAAATGGGGCATTATAATAACCAATGCCCTAATACAAGGGTTAATTATGATCAACATCAACAACCTCTTAAGTCAATGTACAAAGGGAAGTCACATGCGATCACTCTGGGAGATTTTGAATTTGGAAATGAAGTGGTGGAATGATTAAGTGTATATTTAAAGGGATTTCAAAATAGTGTTCTGGAATCTCATTTATAGTATTATGGAATATTGGAACATCTATGTATTGGTTTTTAATAATTGTATGGTACCCGAAACAATGAAAAGTGATTGAAATATTTTTGGAAATAATATGATATAAGCATAATTAATGGATAAGGAGAAAATAATATGTTTGATAGTATTAATGAGCTTATGACTGATATAAGGACAAAGTGACATTATGGTTTGAATATATTGAAATTTTGGGATTGTGGTAAGTGGAAATAGTTAACATTTGACAGAATTCATGTTTTCAATAAGGATCTATGGTAACCAATGTTTCAAGATAATACATAATTAATGAATTCTCATGTTTGTAATGTGACCAACAAGATATATCTTATGATATACGGGTGATAAATGATTGTATTCAATGCTTGGTAGATGAACTTTGGAGATTAGACAGAAGTATTTTGAATAAACATAAAGATTGTAAGAGAATAAGATAGAAATAAAATTTTATTTTCTAAGGCTAGAACTTTTTTTATGTTATAATAGTATGGTTTTAGAATATGGAAAACCTGTAGGATAGGCGACAACCCATCGTGTCTGAAAAGGCCATGGAAATCGAACCAACAACCAAAGTGCGACATGCCATTATCACCTATCACTGGCCTATAAGAAGTCCCTTGTTAGTAGAAATTAGTTATATATTATTATGTTGTATGATAGATGAATCATATGTTCTTTTTTGTAGCCATATATGATTAATATCACCATATATATACATCTTTATATTTAATAACTATGCCAACCTTTTGTTTGAGACGGATGCAATGACACATCATTCAATCACATGATTTTCTAACACTTCATGAGTGACAAAATTAAAATTCATTTAATTAGCGTATGAAGTGTAAATTGTTCAAGGAATGAACAACGGTGAGATTGTACAATAATCGTTAAGTATTTAATATAATTCAAATGTTTCAACTTCAGGAAATGATCATCGAAACCAATAACATTGTCTTAGTACCCTCATATCTGATGAATTAGATGGTACCTTAGATCATCACAAATTTATGTATTTGTGATTATTGTATTTTTTATAGCCATGTTCTCTACCACTCTCCATAATAACATGATGGTTAGATTTCTATTCCATATCCATGTTTTCACCTATGTTCTCCTATGTGGAAACCCAGTGATGAGTTATATTGGGTAACCGTTATGTATCTTACATTAATTTTTACAATTAAGTTTTAGTATTCTTTTTTACGATGTGGGTTTCTATGAATGAAACTTTCATGTAGTAAATAATTTCTAACCCTGATGAATATCGAGGGTGAAATTAATTTTAAGGGGGATAGAATGTAACACCCCGAGATATTGTGAGAAATATTATTTTTAATTTCATTGATGTCTTGTGTTGTATGCTAAAATAAGAATATTTTTCATTGTACACAACAATGTATTAGCATTCAATATATTAAAACACTATTCTAGGCTTGTGTTGCATGCCAGAGTAACATTAATCGATAGCGTGTGTAGTACACAATACCGAGTTTCACTAAATGAGAGATTATAATAATATTATTCTGAACTAGTCGTTATGAATATTAATACCCACTATTTGAAATTTTATAAATTATATCTTTTAAAATGGACTTCATTTTTGGATTCGGAATATCGATATTAGCTTAGGGTGAATTTTTTGTATTTTTTTGAAAACATTCAAATTTTGATGAATAGTGAAAACGATGAGTTATAGTTTAAAACCGATTTTTTTAAATAATTATTAATTTTATTTAAATTTATTTTAGGTAAAAATAGAAACATACTACCTATATAAGTTCAATTTAATTCATTGGAGTCATTTTATATTAATTTTAGATATATAAAAATTTTATTGAACTTTTTACCGTCTTTTACCTACCTCGTAGGAGCATTTTAAAATTTACATAAAACATAAATTTACCACTTCTGTGAGTTGAATTTAAAAAATCTAGGGGACATAGTTGATATAATTAAGTAAAATGTTGTTCAATGAGATGAAAATAATTTTCCATGAATAGTAACTTTTAACTTTTATTAACCACAGTTAAATGTAAATAGGAAAATTAAGGGCAAAATGGTATTATTATTACTCTAAAACATGACCAAATTATATTAAATAAGTGTAATTAGAAAAAAAACAACCTTATAAATAAAATATGACCCTTTAGGTCCACTTGGATTTGATTAGGACATTTATTATTATTTAATTCGATGAAGAGTTAAAAGAGTTAAAATCAATGTTTAATAACTAAAACACTTTTAATATAGGGTTAATCACAATATAAATTAGACTATAAATGTTAATTACAAAGCTAAAATGATTTCCTAAATAAAAATATTTTATTTATAATATTTAGACATTAAATAATTTAATTTATTTATGACACAATGATGATGCACTAATTACTTTATTAATGAAATATTATCATAATAGATATTTTAAATACCAAAATAAATGTAATTGTACACCTTTAATGAATTAAAATAATTTTTTATGTTAATATAATATATTATGATTGGTTATATGAATTTTTTTTTGAATTAATAATGCTTTTATGTATTTAGAAAAAACAAAATACCAAATAGTGTCAAAATTGACATAAAAGAGTTTTTAAAACTCATATTATATTATTAACTTATATTCTATTCCTAAAAATCTATTGTTCTTCCAAAATACTTATATAATGATAGGTGCATCATTCATGAACCACATGGGGTTCTCTTGGCTGTATAGAGTTATATTATTAACCATATAATATAAAAATATAAAGAGACATGGTAAATGCCAAACAACTTAACTAAGAGTTATATATAAATTATAAGGTTAATATAGTGACCCAAACCTATCTAAAACTTGTTGGTTTAGAGTTTTTAGACCCATACCGACTTTATCTTTGATATAAAACAATTTGGAGCCACTATAAATAGAATATGACTTTATTAAAAATTATTATTTTAAGTTTTTCCAAAGGTGCCCCTCACCTCTCTTATAAAAGGCCACTCCGCCTTCTCTCTAATTCACACCTCCAAAGACATTTGTATTTTCCAACCCCTACCCAAATACCCTCTAAAATGTCCTCCTTTAATCCTAGAGTCCTTAATTTAGTCAGAAAGCCTTTCTATGGAACCCTTTTGATCAAATCAAAATGAAGAACCCGAAGAAAAGACAAATATCTCAGCTCATATTTCAAGTTTCTTTCTTCTTTCACTTCCTCATTCTTTGTTGTTTCCATTATAAAATAATAACTCCAGTATGTTCTACATACAGTGATGTCTTTATAAAATGGTAAAACCATATTAGTAATTTTAATCATCTTATGAATGAAAAAGACACCACATCTGTGTACGTATATCTTACCATCTCCACATCGTGGTGTGGTTTGTTATTCAGACATTCCATCATTTGTATGGGTATAATAATAACTATAAATGATATAAATAATAAATAAAACATTATTATGATTCATTATATATGATATATCATCCAATTATATATTATTTTAATATCAAAAGAATGATATTGTCGCTTGTGCGTACGTACAGACTACTGTCTCCACGAACGCGATAAGATTAATTCTCCATGTTAACCTATCAAGTGTGATTATAGAGTATATATAATAAATAATCATTAATGATATGAAAAAATAATTATACTGGATTTATGTACATATGTTTTTCATTTACTTAATTCCATTCAATTCAATCGGGATATGAAAACAGCGTTCACGCGTATGTCCGGCCTACCGTCTCCATGAACGGTGTATTTCATTCCATTTATCGATCTATAATATACATTTATATAGGGAATATATATTATATATAAATCATGTTTTACATTCTGGAATGTATTAAATCAGGATATATTTAATAATATCATGAACAATAAGTCCAAAGATGTACGATAAATGAAATGATTTTACCCAAACACTGCTTTAACATGGAATTGAAAAAAGAACGGGTAATAAAAAGTCATATGTGAATCATATATGATATCATAAATATTATTATTTTTCTTTTACAACTTAATATTATGTTAAAACCCACTATATATGAGATTCGGACACATATAGATGAAATTGGACCTATGGTAGTGGATAATTATTCCAATCTCATTCTTATCCGAGATTATTTATTCCTATCTATTTATTGGTGTTATGTTTATCATCCATGTCCATGTTTTCTCAAAAAAAATTCATAAAATGTTTAATATTATTCCATGTATGTTTAAAGTCATTTTTACCATTTTTTGTCTCTTACTACAAGGTATGTAAGGAATCTTTCTTTTTTTACCATATGAGGTACTTTTTAACTTTTTCAGGAAAAGTACGGGAAGAATGTTTTATTTAACTCATAAGACATGATCAGATTTTACGGTTTCATAATGCCATATTTTCATGAACCTTCCACTACTGTATTTCATAATTATTTTGAACAAAATCATTTTCTTTTAAAATGGCATGGAAGTTTCTAAAAATAAAATTATTTTTAAATAAGAGAGGATATTTTCCTCAAGAATTCATTTCATGTCTTTTATCAAAAATATTTTCCATCTGTGATGACATTATTTAGTATGTTTATGTTTCAATTATAATATATCTATTATTTACATGGTTTTATTTTTCTTATGAAGAAATGATATCCTTTTATTTTATATGGATTATGTTATGATGGGATGATGTTTATGAAACCTATATTATTCTTTGGGTTATTATGAATGATTTATGTTTATTATGTGGCACACAAAAGAATGATTTCATTATGAAATGGGTGGGACCAATATCTACCTCCAATGAAATGGGTAAATACTTATATCTCATGAGATAGGAATGTCGGGAATGTCAAGTGACTCTGGTTCAATACTATAGTGCTGGAACGATAAGTAAACCTGGTCCAGTAGTGGACTTTGTCCTCTATGATGGTCTTAGCAGCAATGCCTTAACTACTACAGAAATAATATAACGTGCTTAAGAGTTTTCTATAATTAAATGTTTTATTCCCATGTTATTTTACCATGAAAAATGTTATTTTATGATATATACCTTACGTACTTCCAAGATTAATGTAATTGCTCAAGATTTTGATGTTTAGATATTATGTTCAATATATTGAATTCAAATGTTTATGGATTGTTTTATGTTCACTATGTTTACCCTTACTGAGAATTTGAGCTCACCCATTTTATATTTTCATTTCCACAGTATATAAATAAATTTTTTAGTAATAAAAAAGGTAAAGATCATTATTGGAGATGTTGAAGATCATTCACCATGATTAGATGAATATATTCAATGTTTCTGAATACACGAAACTATTATGTTCATTAGGTGTATGTTTTTGTTTTGTATTAATTATTCCACCAAAGTAATTTAATGTCCATGTACGTCAAGTGCTTGTATCTACATCTAAACCAAGGGATGAGTTAATTTGGGTAATCATTACACTTATTACTTCAATTTTAAAAACAAATTTTTAGTATTTCTTTTTACAATTTGGGTTTTTATGAATGAAACATTAATGTATTATACCACTTATAACCCAGAATAATTTCATGGGGGAAATTCATTTTAAGGGGGGTAGAATTTAACACCCCAAGATTTAATGAGAAATGTTTTTTTTGAATTTCTTTGATTCCTTATTTTGTACACTACACCAAGATTATCTTGCACTGTATGCAATATCATATTATCTTGTAGTATAAACAATCACTATTCTAGGCTTGTGTTACCCAGAAGAGAGACCTTCCCCAATAGCGTGTGTTGTACGCAATACCGAGTTTCACAAAACAATGATATATTGCTATAAAATTATTATGAACTAGCCATTATGAATAGTCTTTACTACATTTTGAATTTTTTAACAATATTATTAAACTTACACATATTATAGAACATGGTATGAGAAAAAAATAATATATTCTGGTAAAATATGTATATTTAAAAAAATGGAGTTCTTCCACCTTATGATGGCACACCAACGTTACATCTAGTTTTGGACTTGTTTATATGTTCAATTTATTTAAATAAAATTATTTATTTAAATAAGGATATAAATAATAACTTTGGATAATTTTTTAATATTTTTTTGTTATCTTTTATATTTTTATGAATAGTACAAATAAACTAAATTTTAATCAAAAAAATATTTCATAAAGATAATTTATATGGTTAAATTATAATATTTAATTATATTAAATTATAAATAGAATATATTTTTACCATTTATTATTATGTATATCATTAGCATTAATTTTACATTGAATTCATTGGTAAAAACAATTCAATCTTTTGAAATGTTTTAATTTTTTTAACCCATTTTCTCAACAATGGGATAAATATTAAATTAATTAATGAAACTTATTTGTTTTGAATTTTGAAAAATGAATTCCATATATGGAATAAGTATCTCTAAATTATTTTAATAGTCTACTTTTTATTTTTGGGCATTATCAATAGAAACTATGGTAAATTTTATTTACCATAGTTAATTGTAAATCAGGTAATTACGGGTAAAAATAATATCATATAATTACCTTAACGCTTGTCTTAATATAATTGGATGATTATATTACTTCCTAAAATATACATGGGATGAAATTTTATCTTTTGGAAACAACATGGAAGTGATTAATACCTTTAATTTATTTTATTTAAAGGAATGTGAAATATGTCTCACTCAAACTTTAATAATTAAATTAATTTTAATATAAGGTTATACAGAATATATATTAAATTATAAATACTTATTTGAATGACAAGATGTGTTTCTTTATCAAGGAAATTTTTTTTGTAATTTTTAAGAAATATATAATTACGTTAATATCAAATACATTAATTATGTAAAAAAAATTATTTAGTGAAAAATAAATAATATAGTTTTTATTAAAATAATAATACCCATAAAAAGTCCCAAATACTTGACCAAAACTTATTGGAAGAGTACAGATATACCATAATCTTCCATGGGTATACATGGGGACCATTCGGAGCCATATAAAAGATTATATAACATTTATATTATTTAAATTTTAATAATGTCAGAGTTGTCACCTTCGTATATTAATTATACAAAAATTCAAATGTTATGTTTTTTATATGCTAAATTTGTTTAAAAGTATTCTTATGAAATGTATTGGATTTATATTCATCATTTTATTTAATTTTTAATTTTTATGCAACATATAACTGTAATAAATAATTGTAAAAAAATTAAGGAGTAATTATTTTATTAAGAGAAACATAAAATAAATGGTTTAAAAAATATTAAAATAAATAATTTTTGAACTAATTGATGTTCTCCAAGAATTTATAAGGTTAATATGACTTGTTAAGATACTATTAAATATTTTGGTTTGAATATATCTTCTATGTGGAGTGTATTTAAATTAAAATAATTAAATAGAGTAAAAATTGACACTATTGATATTGTATAAAAATAACATATTATCAATTTGTTTATAAGTCACAAGAATATTTAAAATCTAAAAATTGAAAATTTTATGTTATAAAATTTAATATTGTATCTAATTATAGACAATTATAAACAAATAAGTACTTATATATGACAATTTAAAATTTAGAATATTATTACGACAAATAATATCAAATATATTAAACAAGTATAAATCAAAATGATAAGGTTTAAAATAAAATCGAAACATATCTAAAGTTTATTGGATGATTAGATTACAACAAAATATTATCTAATATTATTATTTGTGTCATTTTTTAGGTTTTTAGGGGGGTTTTGAGTTTACAATAATTTAATATTTTGGATGATTCCAAAAGTCCCCCTCTCTTATACTATATAAGGGAATCTCATCCCTATTCTATTCACAACATTTCGAGCTATAACGCTTAACAAAACCCAGTCCATTAAACTTCTAATATTCTCTAGTAATATTCTCGAGCTTCTGGTCTTCTCAAAAGACCATCTCTAGTCCCATTAGAGGACGTTTAAAAGAGTTATGTCAAGGAAGATGTAATCTCTTCTACTGATTCTTTCAAATTTCCTTATTCTTATGCATCCCCATATATAGTTGTTTCATTATATATTAATAACATAAGTATCACTCATATAAATATATGTTATTATAAATCTGAAACACCCCTATTTTACCTCCTATCCATCCTACGAAAAAAGAAATCACCGTGCATGCATACGTACAACTTACTGTCTCCACATCGTGATGTAATCAGTTTTTCCACCACAAACATACATGGATGGGTATAATGGAGGAAATAATAACTATATATGATTATTATAACATCATAATTATTCTGAGATATTATATCATCCACTGCAATTCAATTCAACTATTATGAGAATGATATCATCGCCCGTGCGTACATTCGGATTACCGTCTCCACAACGCGATGAGATTCATTCACCATGTTAACCATTAAAAAATTACTATAATTTATATATAATAAATAATAATGAAATATATGATATAGTAATGATACTGTATTTATGTATATTTTATTTAATTACTTATATTCTATTTAATAAAGAAATGAAAACAATGTTCATGCTTATGTACGGCCTACCGTCACCATGAACAGTGTATTTCATTCCATTTATCGATCTATTATATATATTCATATTCTGAATATATATTATATATAAATCATTTTTCACATTTTGGAAGTAATTAATCATGATATATGTAATCATATAAATAATTACAAGTCAAAACACGTACGACGAATTAAAAAATTCTACCCAAAACAGTTCCTTAACATGGAATTGACAAATAAATAGGTCATATAAACTCTCAAGTGAATCATATATGATATAATAAATATTATTATGGTTCTAATACAAGTTAATAATATCTTTAAACCTGCTATATTGGAGTCTTGGACACATATTGATGAAATTGGACATAAGGTAAGGGATAATTATTCTAATCTCATTCTTATCTGAGATTGTTTATTCGTAAGATATTTTTGGGGCTATGTTTATCATACATGTCCATGTTTTCTCAAAATGTATTCATAAAATCTTTACTATTATTCCATGTATTTTTAAATTCATTTTTACCCATTTTTTACTTTTACTACATGGTATGTAAGGAATATTTGTTTTACCATATAAGGCACTTTATTCTTTTCTGGAAAAAGTACAAGAAGAATTTTTTTTATCTTTTACGGTGTGAATAGATTTTTAAAGTTTCATAAAACCATATTTCCATGAATATTCCTCTTCAGTATTTCCTAATTATTTAAAAAAAAATCCTTTTCTTTTTAAATTGCAAGTAATTTTGTTAAAATAAAATGATTTTGAAGAATAAAGGATATTTTCCCAAAGAATTCATTTCATCTGTTTTATCAAAACTATTTTTCTATATAATATGACAATATTTATTATGTTTATGTTTCATGTATAATGTCTCTATTATTTACATGGTTTGATTTTTATTATGATTAAATGATATATATTTGTTTTATATGTATTTTGTTATGACATGACTATGTTTATGAAAACCATATTATTCTTTGGGTTATGATGAATGATTTATGTTTATTTTGTGGCATACTTAATAATGATTTAATTATGAGATGGGTGGGACCTAAATATCCCTCCAATACATTGGGTAATTATTTATATCTTATGATATAGACATGGATGGAACATCAAGAAAAATACACTTCAGTAATACAAGGCTGGAACGAAAAGTAAACCCGGTTCAATAATAGACTTTGACCACTATGATGGCCTTGGCAGCAATGCCTTGGCTATAATGGAAATCATATCATGTGCTTAAGTTTTTTCCACAATTACATGTTTTATTCCCATGATATATTATCACGATTTATGTTTCTTTTTTATCTATTCCTTACGTACAACCATGATTTTTTAGCAATTAATGATTTTGATGTTTAAAAATTGTGTTCATGTTTTTAAGTTCAAATGTATACGGTTTGTTTTATTTTCTTTATGCTTACCCTTATTGAGCATTTGAGATCACCCTTTATATTTTTTATTTTCCCTAGGATATAAATAATGTTTTTAGGTAAGAAAAAAGAAGTTTTAAATCATTATGGGAGATGTTGAATATCATTCACCAAGATTAGAAAATTATGATTCGAGTTTCCAAAGACACTAAACTATTGCTGTCCTTGGGTGTTTGTTTTTTTGTTATGTATTATGTATTCTGAAAAAGTATTGTAATTTCCAGGTACATCATCCTTGGTTCTGTACATATATAACTATGATGAGAAAAATAATGAGTTTCATATTCTCACATAATTCAGTGAGGTTTGTATCCCATGATTAATTTTATATTATTTGTTCTCTATCTTAAAAATACTCTTTAAAATTGTCAAAAGAGAATGAAAATTGAAATTTTGATTATGCAATGAATATAAGGGGTATAAATGTAACACCAATGTTTTTAGGGCCCATTTAATTTCTTTAAACTATATTTACATTATTTATACATATTATTTCTATAAAATCATGAGCATAAAATATGTCATTTAATTAAAGAATCAAATTAACATAAATTTACTCACTCATAGTGAAGAATTAGAATGGAAGTACATAAAATAATTTATTACATACCATATATAATTACATCTCTTAAGAGTTTATAAATTAAATTGTGAAAATAAATATTAAATAATAATATATTTACAACTAGGAAATAAGTTTAATCATATTAATCCTCGAGAATAACAATCAATGAGACAAAATCATTAATTAAAAAAAACATTATGAAAGGAGAAACTATTTTATAAATTCTAAAATTTTTTGGAATTAATAGTTTGATTTGTGAAGTTATAATGGAATTTATTCATAGTAAAAAATGGGGTAATATATCTATTCTTTAACAATTATTGAAGGGTACATAACTATGGTGTATAATACGAGAAAACATTATTCTATTTTATATATTTTCAATATATAGTTAATATATATAAATTTTATTTATATTTTAATAAATATAAATTACTAATATAAATAATTTATTTGAAATAAAAAATAATTATCAAAATAAATAAAAACAAATCCATATTTTATTTTAAATTATATTATAAATAATAAATTTTATAAAATATAGATTTTTTTGTTAAATATATTACTTTTAAAGATTGGTTTCAATATAATGGATTAATAAAAACAAATAAATTTTAAATTAACTAAATATCAGAAAAATAATAATTAATTATAAAGATTAACGTTTTAATAAAATCTTTCCAATGAATAAGATTTATATAAGAAAATTGGTTTATTATATATAACATGTTTTTATTAAATTTTTTGTTTTTTTTATTTGGAGTAAAGATTTAACTATAATGTATTATATATATATATATATATTAAATAAAATTCATTTAATGATTATTATTTGATTATAAATAGTAATAAAATTATATAATGTAAAAAATTGATATTTCTAAAATAATTATTTTTATATGTGTGATGAATTCTGTATCATTAGAAAATAAAATAGTTACTACTAATGGCTGATTTAAATTAATTTTATTTATAATATATATATATATAAAGATTAATTTATATTGATTTTATGATTTTCACGTGTCATAGAATAATAATAATTTTATTTTATGTAATTTTTCCAAATTAGAACTATAATTATTGCCAGTGATTAAATATATTATTGATGAAGTAATGTAATAGTTATTCCTATATGATTGTAGTTGATGTAATACATAAAACATCAAAACATTTGATGGATATTGGGGATGCTTCATGGAGATCTTGTTTTAGGATATTCAATATAAGATATTGTAAATGTGGGGATTGATGCATTGACCTCCAAGTATACTGAATTAATGTGTTGGTGGATTTAGTGATTCTCTCTACAGTATATTGAAGTATTTTTTTAGTTGATTGAGGAAGGATGAATATGGTTTTAGGAGGCCTTTGTTCAAAGTGAAGCATGTATGTAATTTACGGACTATGGTCAATCCATTTGCGGTTTCTTGATTTTCTAAGGGTTAATCTATTAATATTACTTATATATAATCCTTGTAATTTTGATCCTCTTTATGAATAATGTATTCATATGTTCACATCGTCTATTCATTTCACATGGTTGATCCATATATTCAATTTGGAAAGGCATAGTTCATTGATACTATTCATGTAGTTTAAATGAACAATTTATTGACATAGTCGATCTCCATAGTGTACATATAGTCGATGCATATGTTCAATGCATTTGATTAGGTTACATCACATTATTGATCTTCCTCATATTGAATAATTATATATACTTTTATAACTCATTATTGATCTTGTACATAGAGAATATTTTGATGATCTATTCTCCTTGACAATTTGAGATTCAAAATTTTGTATATTATGTTGAATGTAAAGACTATGTGATGAACTATTTATTTATTTTAAATATTTTATTCAATAAAATGTTGATAATTCAAACTAATAATTTTTGAGAACCAAATGAGATGGTAGTGAAATAAATTGATAATATACCCACACAATTAAGAAATGTTAAATTACTATAAAATGAACACGTGGATATTTTCATATAGATTTCTACAGAATTAAAAGGAGTATTTTTGAATAAAATTATTTTTTGAAATAGATTTAATATCTAGTATATTTAAATAGAAGTTAAAAAACTGTAATGAAAAAAGTTACATTTAGGAGATATATCCATGAAAATATGTAACCTATTTTAATGATTATATCACATACAACATAAGATCAATGATTTCCAAAATTTTGAATATGGATGATATTTTCCAATGTTACTTTATATTATAGGAAGCATTATATGATTATGAAGAGGAGGGTTGTTTGATCCTTTGAGGGTTCCACTCTACTGGAGAAAAACACCTAATATACAATTTATTATAAGACATTAGTACACATCTATAATGATGTAATAGTAGTGATCAAAGCCGTGATTTATTTATGGATGAAAATTACTTTTGTAACCTAGTTTTCATTGGTTTGAGGAAAAAATAAATCACATAATATTTGAAGAGATTTTTCAATCCAAATTGTACACAAGTGAAGTAGATTATGTATACTAATAGAAGAGAGATCATATTTAGTCATGTGTTTTAATATATTCCCATATAATAAAAATATATTTACTTCAAAGGATCAAAATAAAGTGATCTTATATCCATTTGTGACTATCTAGTTACTAAAGTGGATTATGGATGAGGATTATAGCCATACAATTTATGTTTTTAAATGGTATATCTAAACTACATCAAGAGGATTGCAACTATGGTGTATAATTAGTTTCAGATTATGATTTCTGATGAGGGTGTATAAAAAATCGAACTCTAGTAAGAGTTAAGATAATATTTTAATTCCAAAAACTATTATTGTGGACAATTCCTATTGGGAATATAATGATCATGATGAGGAGTAAGAAATTATATAAAACAATGTAAATACTATGTTTTTCTCACTCTTTCACTAATAATATATACACAGTGATGTTGAGAGATATATATTAGAGGATATATTAAATTATAATAGTGTGAAATTAAAATAAAAAAATTAACAAAATGTTCTAGAGATTCACCACCTTTAGTTGTCCAACTAGTATGGGATACTATAAGTTGTACGATATCCAATATTACCTATTATAATCATAGTTTTCCCCTAATAATTTTAAAAGATTCATTGAAGTGATTATTTTAGGAAGTGTTTGATATAATTTTTATGGATAATATTGAATATTCTCATTAGGATAATAATATAGATTTATCTAGAAATGAGAAAAAACCAAAATAAAAATGGAGAAATGAAAAATAAAGAACCTAAAGGTAATGAGAGAGACCCTACCAACTAAAGGAAATTATTTTGGAAGAAGATATAATATTTATTTTTGATTATTATTCTTCTATTTAATAATGGACAAGATATAATTATGATGAAAAACTTAGTGATCTTCATTTTGAATTAAATGACCATCAAATGAAGGGTTCATAAGAAGTGTTGAATTGTATTATTAGTATCCTCATTGGAATTATTTTTGGTAATGTATAGCCACATTAAGAAGATAATTATTTAGATACAATACTTAGATAGTGTATTCTAAATAGAATTTATATCATACACGTTTTATATTTAAATGATTAGTCATGATTACATTTCAAAAAAAATTCTTCCTCGAATGATTAATAATTATTAATAAAATCTCCAAGAATTTATATTATTAACAATTATAAATTTAATAAAAAAATTATATATGGGGTCGAGATTTCAGTACATTAATTATGAAATGTGTGTAAAGAAAAAATCAATAACATAAAAGAGGAATAGTAAAAGAACCTAAGATCCATTAAGTGTGAGGATTAATTCGGAAATATGATTTCTGATTCTCTTTAAAAATGATGATAAATAACAATGTGACAAAATCTATAACCACATAAAATAATGTGACGAAAGACTATACCATGTAGATTTCCATTTAGATCTATGACTCTAAGAGGACTCTAATCTATAGCATCAATAAAATGATATAATACCTCAATCAAGAGAAACCATAATTCAATAAGATGGTATCCCATAACCAAGAATATCCCTTATCTTCTAATGTTTTTCCCACATTGGTAGACGTATGAATCAATATTCAAGGAATATATGGATAATAAAAAAACTAAAAACCTATTGCATCTTAGTGGGTGTATTAGAAAATATTTATTAATATTTACCCTATAAATTATCTTATAGGTTATTTGCTACACTAAAAAATGGTGTGCTACATAACCTATGAAATCTAGAAATAATATACAATAAAATAAAATAATGTGTTTCAGAGACAATTTTTGGTCATTGAAAAAGTTTTTTCATAAATCATTAG
The DNA here is from genome assembly GCA_963277665.1 of Viscum album. Taxonomy (NCBI): domain Eukaryota; kingdom Viridiplantae; phylum Streptophyta; class Magnoliopsida; order Santalales; family Viscaceae; genus Viscum; species Viscum album. The sequence goes on along the minus strand of OY728141.1, from coordinate 1,700,063,049 downwards.
AATATTAAAACAACATGTCAATTCATGAAAATAATAGAATTCATTAACCAAGGGGGTATATAGATATATATATATATATAAGAGAAAAAATATTGAGAAATGTACAAGTTAAAAGGAAAAGAACATGATAATCCCTAGAGAATAATATATATGATACGTATCTCACAAACTTCTCGTAAGAATCTAATAATGAATGAAGAAGGATATATCATTATCCTTGATAAAAAATATGAGAAGTAGACGATCAATGTAATCTTAAAGGATGTTGAGTTTTTTGGAGAAAGATCAAGATTCTGGGATATATCACTATTAATTTATTTAAATATATACATATAAAGTTGAATGTATTTAATAATAAAATAAAAACAATTGAATATGTCCATGTTCTGACGGCTAAATGTTAAAATGGAGATTAATAGAAAAGAAAAACTATCTGGAGAAGATAAACCAACCAGAATAAGTAGTTCATGGATGAATTCAAATATATAATCTTTAAGGGATATAAAAAATATAAGGTAACTAAAAACTAATATATTAGAATAAAAAAAATAGTTTTTTGAGAGAAAACTGTTTGACTTAGTGCTATTTATAGGGAACAAATAGGCCCTTTCATATTTCATTAAAATCATGTTTTTTAAGAAAGTATGGATTTTAAGTAGTTGTTTCAGTTTTATACAAAATGTAGAATTAAAAAGTTATTAATCATGTAATAATTAATATACCATTAAGATTATAAAAATAGTGCACCCCTTTAGGGGAATAAATGAGGGCGGAGATGTTAATATATTGCAAGCTCATTGAATTTGGATGTTCTAGAAAATCTGGATAACCCCATAAAATAGTGAATATGAGGTATACTTTTAAAATTTTAAACCATTTTCATCTTTTATATGAGAAATTTTTAAGAAAGAGGAGTTTATTTTGATTAAAGAATGAGAATAAAGGTATGATGTATACATTTTACATTAACCTGTTTATGTGTTTATTGAGATATGTCTAGGTTATACAGTATCTGTTGATATAGTTGATTTTTTGAAGCCTCAAATGGGATCAAATTTACTGTCAATTTTATGGTTACTTGTGGAAATCCAGGAATAACGTGTTTATTCATTATTGTTTTGTATAAATAGTATGACCATGTAACTGAAGAGTTGTATAACTAGAGGTTGTTTTCTAAGATACCCATATGGGATCATCATTTTCTAAAGTGGATTCAAGTTGTATTTAAAATTTTTAAGAGGAATAATAAGTTGAGTTTAGGGAGTAAGTAGATGAAATTAAATGGACACATTGTATTGAAATTATAAATTTTTGTTCAGTAAGGGTTAGAATAAAGAATTAATAAGATCAATTTTTTTACACTGGTGTGTATATGATTTTTTTTTAAAAAAAATTGAGATTTAAGTTCTCATGTATGAATTGAATTTATATATAATGAGTAAATTTGAATTTTATGAAGGAGTGTGATGGTGATTCATTGAGGATTATATTAGAGGTTTTAGACCAAGAATCACAACCAGGGATAGGTATTGCCACCGCTTCTTAATGACCATAGTGGGACAACGTTATTTTAATAGCTTGTTTATATGATGATTGATGTGTGAATCCTCAACGAATATAAATTAATGTGATTAAGGATATAGAGGCATAGTGTATAATATATTGGGATAGGTATTGAGTTGATTGAATAAGGTTAAATAACTTTTTAGGAGGCTCATGATTTCACAAAATCTATTCCAGAAATTTCTAACTATGCATGATCCACATGGTTGATCTGTTAAATGTCTCATGACTACCACATGATTGAACCATTAATATAATCGATCTATATTCATTACATAAGGTATCCTCATAGTAAATAATATATTATTTAGGATACTTTTTAAAAAATATTTACACCATTGTTCAATATGTTCTATCTTTAAAGTCAAAGTCAATTTCATCAATCAAAGCATTTGAAATCTATAATAACATCATATTATCATTATAAATGGTGTATATTCCATCAATCAATGTGGTCAATCCATTTCATGCAGTAAATTCACCTGGTTGACCTATCTCATGATTTATCATCATAGAATCTTATCTACCTCATAGTTATCCATGTACATAGAGAATTTGATATCACATCTAATAGGTTATAATATGTGTTTCAAGATTTTCTATATTTAGATAAATGTAATGATGAAGAAATTCATTGTTCTTATTCGTTCAATAATAATTCCAATAAAATAAATTTAATTCAACAGATGAATGTAAGTGAACCAAATGATGAAGATGCATTTAATACTGTTAATATATCCATGCATGGATAAAATTCCACATAATTGTGCAATGAATAAAAAATATTTTCATTTATTTTTCAATAGAATTAATGATGTTGATTTTGTGAATTAATTTAATGATGTAAACATCCAAGGACATCAAAAAATTTAAAAGGAATATTTAATTAACAATTCAAAAGTGTATGAAAGTGGAAATAAATTTGAGAATATCAATGACCAGTTTAAAATATTAGATCTCATATAATAGAATATCAATAAGTTTATATATTTTGAATAAAGAAGAAATTTTCCTATGTTTAATTATGTTGTTTGAACTGAAATAAGAAAATGAAATTAAGATTTTTGATATCCTTTAATGGGTATATTATTTTATAGATGAACACCTAATTGAATAAGAATTATTAGAGTCCGATACAAAACTATTTTATGTAAATAAAATGATATTTTATATTTTATGTACTTTTTGGGATATAAAATATTGGAGTACCTTAGTAATCAATGGTTTAATGAAGAAATATATCAATAAATTTATAGTGTTATTTTTCATAACTATAAAATTATTTGAATTATTTTTAAAATACCTTGATGAACTATACAAAATTATACCAAAACCTATATAGTTATTGAAGATAGATCATATTTTTTCATGTAGTGAAGAAGGTTCTAGAATAAATTATTATATATTTCCTTCCCTGGAATAAAATTAACAGAGATTCTAGTATGGTTTTATAGCTTGTTATTGAATATAATTAATACTACGTTGTACAGATATTCACCATAGGTTTTCAGATATGATTTCTAAAAGAATAATTTTGGATTATAAATGATGTGTTTAACACGTTTATATCGAATACATGGGATTGGGGTCTATAACCAATCACACTCATATGGGAATCACAAGAAAATTGTGATTCTAGAGAAAATTATATTTTATAATCCATGATGGGGAATATAAAAAATATAGTAATAAGAATGATTTCATGAAAAACCATTCAATAATAGATTGATGATCACATTTTTTATAATTACACAAAAAGTGAAGCTATGATATAACATTTGGTGGATTTATAGCCATAAAATGTTCACAATGATTAATTAAAATTAAATAATACATTAAATATGTCTACTGATTCACCCCCTCTTTTTGATCCAACCAGACCATTATACTTCTTTATACTTAAAAAAATACGTTTTTCTCTTTTTTGGGTGTTATGTGTTCATAAATTACGATTACCTTTTATAAATTTTCTAAACATTTTCCGATAAAATATATTTTAAACTATTAATCATCCATTTTGAGTAATATAATATGGAAAATTTCATTTGTATGAATCAAAATTAGATATGGAGGAAAAAATAAAGAAACCATGAAAAATATAAAATGATTTAAATAGGTTGAACAATGTGTAAAAAAATATAATATCATTAAAAATATCATAAAATCAATTTATGAGGAAATTATAGAACTCATATAATGACTTATGAATTTGTTTTTACATATTTTAGACTATTAATTTTAAAATAGTAGCCTCATACATTAATGAATGGGTATTTCAGAAAATGACACTATAAATGACAAACAAAAGGATCCAAAATCTACCCATCCAAGCCAATATTATTATTATATACTTTCAATAATCCTTTTATTTTTATCCTCTCTAAATATGTTCTTATATTTTTGGTATCTTTCAATCCCATCAGTCAGAACTAAATCATTATTTTCAAAAGAACCTTTTTTTGAATGACTTAATTCAGTTTAGTAGGTGTCTTGATATTCCCAAAATTTTAAAATTAACATCCTATATAAACAATATTAAAATAAAATTCACTTTTTAATTATTTTTTAATTAATTAATTATTTTTCTATGAAATTTATAATATGATTATATAAGTCTCAACTATTAATCATTTCAATTGTGTCACGTGTTCTTATTTAGGTTGTTTCTAGTTCCAATAGTAATAATGTTATACCAACATCATCATTTTCACCATGAAAAAAAATAAATACATTAAATATAAAAATAAATTATTGAAAATAGAAGTTTATATGGGATATATACTTATTCATTGGTGTAAAAAGGATATCCATTATAATGTCACTTTTATATAATCAAAAAATTACCTGAACCATGATTATCATTGATTACATTCACAGAAACTATACCCATACCTTCCATCCAATTAATACATGAATGAATAAATATATAGAATAATATGATTCCTTTTTCTTGAGTAATATTTAAATTTGGATCTTCATATCAATGAATTTGCTTTGAAAATTCCATTATAAAACATATATGAGATAATGAATATTACTAATAACTTAAGATGAAAAAATAAATACCTAAATAATTTTTGTGTAATAAATGATTATGATTTAAATGTATAAAATGTTTAGATATGAATAATTTTAAAATTAAGTTACTATTATGGTTATCTTCCTTATATATGAGGTTGAATCACTTTTGTGGTAGTTGGGATCAATAATAACAGTTTCTAGTCTCAATTTTCATTTTATAGATATTCGATCAATATTCACCTTATATATTCACTAGTTTTAAAAAATTACTTCCCTTAAGATATATTTTATCATAATTTTAATTTACTTAAATGTATTTATAATCCCATTGAGGTTTTTCCCTTTCAAGGGGTTTTGATTAAATGTTTTCAAATTCATATGTGTTTATCTCTAATCAAGCTATTAAATCTAGATTAAATCTGACTGAATTTCCTTAAAAGAAAATTTAATGTTACTTTGATTTAAAATCCCATTTATTTCCTACATTTTTTTATTTTACATGTTTTCATACCAATTCACCTACGATCGGTTAAACAACTCAACTGAAAATTTTATTTTTATATAGAACTGACCCTATCTATTTTTAGATTTATTATCTTTATGATTTATATTTTATTTGTATATTTAATCTATGGACTTATATATAAATTGTTGATTTCTAATGTTCATTTATTAAATTTCTTTACTTTTTTTCAAAGTGTGAAAGGAATCTCAATTTAACACTTTCTATTAGTATCATGATATATAGTCTTTATCTACAACGTGTAAATAAAATATTTTCTCATAACTTTCCACATTAATTAATATTATTTACAAATAATTTAGCTTTATTTAAGAATACACCTCCATGTTTCAATTATTTTACAAATTAATTTATATTTCCTTTGTTTTCTAATTTATTTATCATAAAATATATGTTATCAAAAATGTAAATATAATTTCATAACAGTTCTTAAATTATTTGTAAATGTATTTTAAATGCGTTTTTAATCAATGTATATAACCATTAGTATTTATTATGATTACATAGAGATATTATCTAATGATTTTTTCCACCTTATTTCTCTTCATATCTTATGAAATTATCCTAGGGAATGTTTTAAGAAAACCAGTTTTTTTACATGGAATAATTAAGATATTATGGGATTATTAATGTTTTTATATTCACATTGGACAAATATGTATGTATTATCATTACATCAATAGTGTATACAATATAACCCTATAATTTATCTTATAAAGTTTTGTATCTCATAATATCTGAATAAGACATGGGTGGATTGAATAAGGCTAAATAGTTATGCGACACTAGTGGTTATCCCAATTTTAAATGGTTATTTGACACTAGTGGTGGGAATAAATCTAAAATAATATTGGACATGGGTGATTATCCCATTTCTAAGAGGATAAGGTTAACATATGCTTATCCAAAGTCCAAATGTTATAGTTCTTGATTGGTTAGCCCAATTAAACCATGTTATTTGTGGTTGGTTAATCAATCCCATTATAGTATGTATTTATTATCTACTAAACATGAAAAAGGTTATGAATTCAATTTTAATGCTGAACTGAATCTCTTATTTTATTAAACATATCTATTAATTGTTCTTGTGACTCATGAATATTGACTCATGTTTACACACTCTTATGACTCTTGTCTTATTCCATATCAAAATGATTATATAATTTGTCATTTTTTATGATCTATGTTTTATTGGGAATGATTTTATTATACAATGTTGATACACCTTGAATTTTTTTCTCACACCCACATTAACATATTATTCTCACTTGTGATCTTTGAGTGATATATCTTATGTTCACCCCTAACTAAGAATCTAAGATTACCCCTTTCATATCATCGCATTCATAAGATTATTAATAAGATTATAATATATGATATGACAATAAGGGTGGATAGTGTGTTTTGACTATGGATATATTTTATTAGCAATCTAAAATATAAATTTTATATATCCAATCTCTATAGAAACTAAACATATATGTTCTCATGTTTTCAATATTATGATATTTAATAAATATTCATGATAAATAATATAATATATATGCATGATGTGCTCATGTTTTTTAGAAAATAAATTTATGTTATCTCAAAAACTCCATATTTTTTAAGCTCCTCAAACTCTCAATATGTTTCCCATGTCTTCTTTCTATTTCACCTCCATTTTGTTCCCAATTCATCTGAAATAATTATTATATGTATAGCCGATATTTTTTTATAAATATACATTATTCAATAGTTTTTTTAAATTTTCTCTATGAATCATCCATTAAAATATTTAATACATTTAGAAATTAAATCTTACCCACATTCACATTCATTTTATAGAATATTTTATCATTAAATTATATACTTTTAAAATTAAATTTATATAAAAATTAAAGATAATTATTTATATTTTCCAAAATAAGTTTTCATATACTACCATTAGGTGTTTTTATCTAGGTTAATACCATTTAATATTTGTTAAATTTAATTTTGGATATGACTTTGTTGTTCCATTTTTTTATATGTCTGGATGATTTATGATAATGAATTCTATAATTTTTTATAAAACTTATTAATTTATCATGTTTTAATTACCATATGTTTTAATTATGAATGTTTTCATAGGACACATAGAGGTTTGGTTTTTCATTATGTGATTGGTGGTCATATAATTGTATTCCCCTCTAATGGTTGGGGTTAAGATTGATATCTCAGAGAGATGACATGTAATTGGTTGGGGATTGAAGAAAATCAGGTATGAGAATTTTGAAACATTAATGATTGTAATTTAGAGTAATCCCAGTCCATTACATTACTCTCTATAATCTATGATGATGGTCTTAGTAGTGATCATTATCAAAATAAATGATTTTACATGCTTATTTTAGTGAAACATTATTATGCAACACTTTTATGTTTTGAGAAATAACTATGTTATGTTTTCACATCTCTTGATAATTGATTCATGTCTCCTCAGTCTTATTACTCATGTCTTATATTATTCACATTGAAATGTGTCATGATTCATGAATTATTATTGAATTATTGTGTATTATTTTCTTATTTCATGTTTAAGTAGATGGTTTAAATTCTCATTCACACAGGTTTTTTTTATTCTAAACTATGACAACCATTTTTGTCAATTGGTAATACCCTTTATAGAGAATCTGAGCTCACCCATTCTTATGTTTACATTTGACAATATATTGAGATCATTATTGTGCATGAATGTTAATGAAAGTTATTACATGGAATTATTATTTTTTGAATATATTGATGAATTTTTTTGTTAATAATTTCATTATATATCTAGTATTAAAATAAATGATACAAAATGATTTTTTTGACTTATTATGAAATATAATGAATATCAAAATAAAATGGAGTATTATATATTTAAGTTAGATTGGTTTACCTCACTAAGTGTTCAATAAAAATCAAGTAAATTTTCTTCATTTAGTAATTATGTCCATAGACAGGGTTATGGATCGTAGGGATTAGGAAATTAGTGGTAGTGGGATGTTTTCCATTATGGGAGTTAGGGTATGGTATATTTGGTTGGGGGGTTTAGGTATGTCCAATGCACTGAGCAGAATCCCACCATATAGGGTAATGATCATTCTTATGTCAGAGGTAAATTTCATATGAAATCAATTCAATCCATTATCTTATTAGAAATGGGTTTTTCATAGTCATACATATATGAGAAATTAGTCAGTGATATATATACAACCATATAGTATCTACATGGAGTAACATTTATCAAAACACCCATAGGGTGAAATTAGTGGGTGTTTGGATTTTTCAAGAGTGCACTATATTTATTAGTGGATATGGACATTTTTAGGACTTAATAATGTTATATATGTGATGATTAAATGCAATAATTATGATATATTAGATAAAATGGTACCAAGATCACATCGACATCTCTCACCATTGAGTTTCATTCAAATATATTGAGGGTGAATATTACACCAACATGAGAAAATTGTATTTCTAGGCAGTATATTCATGAACTATTTATTATAAAATGGGTTAAATGATATAATATTTGGATATAATTTATTTGATAGATGAGGAGACATGGTTGGATCCCTTTCCTCAAATCATCTATCGATTCGATAATGTATTTCGTCATGATTTAATATGATCTACACCATAACCTAATATTGAGATTATGATTGAGATTATACATATAATGGTTCCCATATCCTTACCACATTATCTGATGTATCTTTTATATATTTGAGATAAGGATGATCATGATTATTATTTTAAGGAAAATGGGTTCATTGGTTCGCACATGTCCCCTACCAGTGCTCCTATGTTATTCATCACGTTGGTGGATAGATCACTGTAGTTATGTATATAATATCAACAACTGAAAAATGTGATAGTTAATAATTGATATTATCCTTATGATAATTATGATTTTTTTATTACTTGAGATAACCCAAATTGTTTTGTATGATTAATTTTACATTGGGATGCCATTAGTTGAGGTTATGGACTTCAGATATTCGGTATAATTATTTTTGGATTATGTAAAATCTATATGAGTATATTATGATATTGTTCTGGTTGAAAATTGATCTATAATTATTCATGGGAATTTTTTATTGTTCTTCACATACACATTAATATTTATTAATGGTTATATTTTGGTGATATCCAACTAAACTATTTGCTGATGGGGTGTCGTTCTCTTTATTTGGAGATTATTTTGTGTATAGTGAGGGATCCTTAATGGTCTGAAAAGCTCTTAAAGAGTCAATTTTGTATTATTAATATGTTCTTATTGGAACAAATTATTTCTAATGAAGGTATACCAATAATCCTAGATACATTATAGGATATTTTTTCTTTATATAGGTCTTGGAACTTATTTAATATTCATAGTTTACTGGGATTAAAATGTTAATACTTGAGGTTTATTTAAAACATATCCATCTTGGAAGGGTTTATTATTACCCAAACTATAATGGGGGGGGGGGAGGTGGTTTATAGATGCATTATTATGATTGATACATTTAATATAGAAATGGTAGATTGTAATATGAATTGATCATTACATTATCTAACATAGGTAAAAAGTATAAATTGTATTATGCTTCCTTCAGATCATGTATTGGGTAATTTATCTTGAAAGATATACATGTGGTCACGTAAGGGTCTAGGAAGATGTTTCCACATAAGAGAAACTACCCTATGAAATTAATTTATGTGACCAATTTAGATCACAGGATGATATATTATTGAAAATACTTGTTCCAATATAATTTCAGACAGTATACAGACCATAAGTTCTTTAGGTGTATTTTTTTGTTAGAGTGACCTATTCGTTTGATAGAGGAGGTGCATAGAGTTCCTATATTAATTTTATTTGGCGATGTAATGTAACTCTATGAATGTTAATAATATATTTAACGGGTTGAGTATAAATAATTAGGCATAGGTGGTGCATGTGGCTAGCCTCGTGTGTAATGTATTGATCATATTCACTTTGAATAGCATTAAAATTATACAGAATTAGGGTTAAAAGTCCCTAAAATATAAGAGTATTATATTCTAACTTTTACATAGGGTAGTAGAGGGTTAGATACCTCACATATATTTTTTGGTTATGTGTGAATGTATATAGGTTGGGGAGCCACCACCTAATTTTTCCATTGATGACGGAGAGGTTATTTATATAAATATAAGTGTTTTGATCCCTAATAGTATGTTAGTAGAGATGATGTGGAATTTACATGACTCAATATGTGTTATTAAAACAAGGCTTATTATTAAGAATAATTAATTCTAGAGGTAGTATTTTTATTCCATGATGAAGAAATACATAAAAGGGATTCATTTCATGATTCCTTACCCATTAATAGGTGAATTCCAATCTTTAGTGACCAATATGTCTTCTATTTTTATTATCCATTCATGAATGTAAGTGTGATGAAATGAAAAAAATAACTTGACATTATTGCTGAATTTATCATGTAGTGGTGATCTTGTATCAGTTATCATGGACATGTTGATGATGTTCATTGATTTTGTACAAATATGAGAGACCTATTTTGATGATGATGTGGTTATGATATATGTTTTCAAGATCACAAATATTTACATAGTTCCTAGGAGAATAAATTTTTATTGGGTTTCCTATTTTATATCACTCTTTTATTGATATATATATAAGGTTCATGATATATGGGTACACTCGAGCACTGGATACCATACTCATAATAATGGACAATATGACCGTCCTATCTTATTTTTGAATGAAATGTTGCAAGTATATTTACATGAGTTCATTGGTTCATGTGTGAATAATATTTTCTTATGTATTTTTTCATACAATAACATCTATTAGGTGTTTCTTCACGTAATGAATTTCTAGGTTTTAATGTTAAATCAATATTTATTTCCTCTATACTAGATAAATGTTTGCTATTATGTAATAATTGGGATATGTCTCATATAAGTGATTCTAGAGAACATTCAACTATCCAGGAATAGGATAGAGGCCACTAAGCATTGGCATAGATCACATATTGATTATAAAATCCATACACTATAGTTTAAGGAGGGGTAATGAGTAATCTTATGCGTTTCACCCCAATTAGGACACCATCATATACATAGGTTGTGGACGTTGAAACCTATGTTTGTGAAGGAATTTGAGATTATAGAGATGTTTCATACTACATAAATAGTATATGGAAATTCCGCAGATATGTATTTCTATGAACACTATTTTATATGTATATCATCTTTAAAGATATCATCCTTGTCCTTATCATGTAATCATTGTCGATGACGATGAGCTGTACTAGAGGCAACTTTTGAGGATATTTTGATTCACATAACACACCTATGTTATAAGACTCAATGTACCATGATATTTCATCTGGTAAATGTTCAATAAAAAAATATACATATCAATGTGGATACATGGGAGTAGGATTATGATATATGGGTTCAGTGGTCAGATCATTTCACTAAAGACGATTAGTGAAACACAATATTCCATATTAGGGATAGTATGTTATTTATGGGGAGGTTTCGATATACCACATACCAAAGAACGTCAATTTTGACTTAATTTTCCCCAAACCATTAATATATCATTTGACTTTTACTGTTATAGGTAATAAAGGGTCATGGGAGTTAGTTTCAATAAGTCATACCTTTTAGGGGGTTTCTATTCAGAATGATACCACTGGTTCTATTGTGGTTAAGTACTTGATAAATAATATAGCCTATAGTTGAATTTGTTTTTCGATTATGGACACATGGTTACCAATGCCTTAGAGGAAGGTAACGTGACAAAAAGATAGTAGGTACCCTGTGGCTGCATAGAATGTTTTAAAAAATTATTTTGTTATTTAATTTAATTAAACTATTTAAAATTTTAAGAGACTCTTTATATTCCCATTTACTCTCTCTATCCATACATACCTCTTCTACTCTACTCTTATAATCTTCCACTCTATATGGTGGTTTCCCTTTATTAATCATTATAATAGAGCTTCTATCATTTCATTTTTTTCCTATTTGATAGTATATGAATACTTTTCCCTATTAGAAAATCTTCTCTTACTATTTCATCATGATTCATTGGTAAAGACCTAATTTAGGGAGTGTTTTTTTGATATCCAATTTATTATGTCTGCATATTATTTTGATGTGGATAATTGATAGATAAAACCATATTAGATCTTTGTTGGTGATATGATTTTTGTCAGGATTATTTTCATGTTTTGTATACATCATATGAAATGTGGGAAGGAAAAATAGTTGGGTATTTCTTAAAATTATATTAAATATTTTTGTTTATGTTTTTATGGTAATAGTGGAACTAGGAAGGTCTTTAATGGCCTATGGTAGTTTTTGTTTATACGTATGGTCACTTACGACCAATCATTTTATGAATTTTAAGTGGAATCAGAATATGAAACCTGAGATGGGTGCATATGATTGATAATGGATGCCAAAGATACTATTAAAGCTATATAATGTATTCCGTTGTTAAGACTAACTTGAGTACACGCTTGGTAATAGATGAGGTGACCCTGGAATAAGACATTAAAATGGGTTAAAGGCTTATGGCCATGTCCCTTGAGGTGTTAAAGAGTAATGTTTAATTATATTGAATTAAAATGGATATATTATTTTATATCATGGGTATTTGGAATATGGTGGTGCCTTATCCACCTAGGGGTTTTGAATAGTGGTACCTTGTCCACAATTTTTTTATGGTGATATCTCATCCACCCCAAAGAAAGTTAATGATATTTTATCAATCACGGGATGAATGAAATAGTGGACGATCATACACTTTTGAATATATTGTTATGGGGAACATCATTAACTTTTGGTTTCATATTATTAGATCATTTTGCACTAATGATTGTTTCCAGGATGGTACGTCATCTATTAGGGGACATGTTTTTATGGTATAACATCTATCTAATATTTAATGTAATGGTGGATCACTGACTTTTAATGTATTACTTGAAGTACATAACCCTCATATAGGATTTTATAGGTGGTGCGTTGTCCACATTTGTATGTTGGTTAGGTGGGGAATATTCTATATGGATACTCATAACAAGGACAGACTATACACATTTATATAGAAAATTAGGGAATATCGTATACCTATTTGAGATATCCATTTAGTGATATATTCAATTAATATGTGTATCAGTGGTATATCATCCACTTTTGATTAGTATTAGTATTATATCCTCTACATAGGAAATGTGACACATAATTTCCCTAGACATGTCTCATTAACTAATAAAATTGGAATTGTGACGGATCATTCCACTAAAAGGGTAGCGATGGTCATATATATTTCAAATACTGATTCTAAATGGTGATAGATTATTCAAAAAAACTATTATATGAGGAGTGATATATCATTCATCTCCAAGGTGTATTCAGCCTGAATGTGAATCATCCAACACTAGTACTGGCCGAAGCTGTTATAGTGACACATGGTATGACTGGAACACTCCTTGTTGTGACATGCTATTTATATTATGTTGTATTCTTGATTAATATTTAATATTGATAAGGAACCTATATTTACTTCAATAAATTAAGATACTATTTTTGTTTCCATTCTAAAATATACACACAACTGACATAGTCATGATGATACCAACATATAATTAAAGTATTGTGATCTATGTAAGGGACGGGACCTATAGGTATGGATATTATAGTTGGTGTATCATGTATTTTGTTGGTATATTTGGTTGAACTATGACTTGGGAATAAATTTGTGGTTATATAATATTTTTTTGTACCTTTATTTATATGAAATTCCCATGGTAGATGTTGTTTATAACCACATGCCTTATATATAATTGACATCATTTAATTATTTTATAGTAGGGGGTAGATAATTTCTATTATTTGGGACATTGTTTTGATGTTCATCTGTTGTGGTTTTTATATTTTTTTTACTGGTTCATGAAATTGTTTCCCAATATAATTTATTTTTATTTTTAGTTGAGGTGTAGACTACCCACTAGATATATATTGACTATCACTACTGGTTGGAAAACATTGACATCATAGAAGGCCTCCCTGAGGTGTGTGGTTCTATTTTATATTAAGTATTAGTTGAAGTATATCAGAGATACGACATACACTAGAAGATGAATGTATTCCAATTCATTAAAAAATGAATTTTTAAAATTAAGTTATATGAAATCTATCTTGATCGATGGGTAAGATAAATTTCATTTTTTTAGAATTTAGATATAATATTTTACTATATTTATCTCATCTTATCTATGATTTAATTTTATATTAATGATATTAAAAAATATAATACTTTAAAAGTAAATCATATTAAATTTATCATACCAAGCGAGTGAAATAAATTTCATCCAGTTGAGTGAAAAATATATAATTATATTATAAATTGTTTATAAGATTTTCGGTTAGATGAATTTCAATTTTTGAACCGAGTGTAATAGTTGTTTAAAAATTGGGAATTTATATTATTTTGATTAAAATGTGATGAGGTTTTTTTCTAAAAATTGAATTCTTATTTATCATTTATCACATTTTCTTAATTATATATATTCTATGTATATAAGAATTTTAATGATTAAAAGTATAATCATATTTAACACTATTTATTTATAAATAAATTTTCACATGTAATTTGTTATATAAGAAAATTTCAAATTTTGAAAATAAATGTTTCAAAATATAAATATTCAAAAAATGTTTTTTGGATGTATTTTCCTAAAAATTTAATCAATATGAACAATAATAGTTATCTTTTATAACAATATTTTCTATCATCTATGTTTCTTTATTGAATTATAATTAATTTTTTTATGTTATATGAATTTAAATAATTTTATTGTATTATATTTAACATAAATTATTTTTCTATTTTAATTATTTTTCTGTGTTAAATATAAAAAAAATGTTTTCATCAAATAAATAATTATTTATTAAAATATAATTCATTTTTAGAAAAAATAATTGACATGTAATTTTTTAAAATTGATAAAAACTTAATTGAATTTATGTTGATGGATAAATATGTGTTGAAATTTTGATTATGACGATTATATTTTAAATTTTTATTATTTTAATAGATTAAACAATTACATAACAATATAATGTGTTTAATGTTTAGAAAAACACATAAAACTCTATATTATGACACCTACTATAGTGGCACCATATTAGGGGATTAATAAACCAAATTGTGCCTGTTGGACTATTTAACACTGCATTTTAGAGATGTAGATCATGATTCATGTATATTTCATGTCGTTTTCCATTAGCTACAGTCATCCACATTGAAGGAAATCACCATTGATGTTGAGGTTTGAAAAAATAAATGAATTAAAAAAATACATTCTATATTAAATTTGATTATTTTACATTAAAATATTTAATATCTATTTCATTGTACCTTTATAATTATACCTCCTTGACAATTTTTAGTTAATTTTTTAAATAATTTAAATTTTTTTACATAATATTTTTTGGAAAAATGAATATTTTTAGAATTAAGGGTTTTTCAGAGTAAAAAATATACATTATTCATTAAAATTAAAAAAATGACAAGTTGGAGTTTCCATGAAATTCTAAAATATTGATCATTATGTTACATAAGGAATATAGAAATTAACGGAAGCTTAATCTAGTGTGTGGTATGATTGATATTATGAAATCATTTCTTTATTAAAAAAAATATTTTTTAAGTTAAAAAATATGTGAAAATATAAAAATTGATAAAATGATTTTCAATTATCATAATATTTTAAGACAATGACCATATATTTATTTTTGAAAAGTAGGAATAAACTACGCATCAATATGATGCATGGTGTGGCTAAAACTGTAATACTAATGGTTTTTATTAAAATTTTTAATTCTAAGTAATATTCAATATATATTTACACCAACAAAATTATAAAAATGTCAAAAATAATTTTTAATATTTTTTTATTATACAATATATAGTTTAAAATTTAATTTCAATTAAAAATAAAAGATAACTACTGTATATGAATGATTTTTTACTGAGATAATTTATTTATATATTTATAAAATTAATATAGGATAATTGAAATTTACTTCACATATAATTGTATGTATAATATAAAATTATGTCTGAAATTTAATAACTTTTAAGTCTTCATTTATAGAGCATTGGTGTTGTAATAAAATGTAATAATTTAAAATAGATAATAAATACATCTAGAAGTCCATTATTGCAAATTCCCAAAAATAATCTTCAAGCTCAATAGTTAGAGCACAAGTAAATAATTATTTCATCTTTAAGTACATCCAATTGGAGGCCATTATTAAATTTAATATAGAGACATTAAAAATATTTCCACTAGAGTCTCCAATGTATGACCAAAAGCACCCTTTACATGGTGATCATTTGGTTTCTATTGGAGATGATTTTCTAGAAGTGACGGATTGTGCATGTGAACATCTCTATAGTTCATAAGACTCATATAAGAAATAAAAAAATGATTGCAACCAAAAAAATAAATTATTATTGATAAAAAAGGGATATTTTCACATTTCTAACACCTAAAAATATTATATGACTACATTCAACATGAAAAACCTCATTATCCATAGAAAGTTATACCAAAATATGAGGAATATTTAAAAAATAAAAAATATCCCAATAAAAGAAAATATTTCAAAATCAACTAAAAATAATAACAAGATATTTATTATTATATAACATTATAATAATAAATATTTTTTACAGGAACAATTACCATTATAATAAGTGATTAGTGACCATGTTTTCTATATATGCATTGGATGAAGATAGAATATATTGTTTTGTTCTATTTTATTATGTTCTAAATTTTTTAATTGTTTTATAATACAAGTGTTGAATCATTTAATGAGGTTTTATCTATCTATTATTGATATCTTATGAAATCTAAAAAAGGAAATATTAAATTTCCGATAATGAAATAAATGAAGGAGACACCGACCAAATACAGAGGATATATAAGATTTAAATGGTATAATTTTCATTATCTATATCCAGAACTAGGTGGTATAATATTTGTATAAGGTGGAATCAATTACTAGTTATTGAGGATATAAAACAATTATATATTTTATTTCATTTTTTGGGACAAATAAATAATAAATCAAAAAATGAACTAGGATGTGGTTCATTTCGTTAAATTTTATAAAGTCTATGTCAATATTCATTAAAAATACATGTAAATATTTATTTAAGATCCACCTTAAATTTTTATTTCCTGTGTCATCGCATACCAAAAACAACATGAAAAAATCCAATCAATATAGGTATATAATAATTCCAAACTTTATGGAAAATTCTCAATTATTGATTTATTTTCAAGAATATCTATTGGATTGACCCACATAAAATCATCCTTAAGAAAATATGATCCTACTCCAGAATTTCACTAATTAAATTTAATTAAATATAAATATGATTCTATTGATCATGATTTATTGGTTTATTTTTAATAATTATAGATCTCTGTCTATCATATGATTTACAATGATATTGAACACACATGTTTAAACTATTAATAATGTAACTCACTCACATACCTTAACTCATCTTGATGAAAACAAATCAATATGAGTTATTGATAATGAAATTATAGATTAAAATATATCATTTTTTATCATAGATCAACAAAATAGAGAGAAAATCCTATCAAATACCTCTTCTTGTAAAGATATAATTCATAATATGAGGGTGTGTATCATGCTGCACAACCATCAACACTATTAATCCCATAATACAAACACAAATATACCTTAACACTAAAATATACCATAATTTAATTAATCAATTACATTTTAGCTATGCTATGATTTCTCATAAATATTCATACCACATAAACTATATGATTGAAATAGTTCGTCATAATAATAATCAAATCCCTGATTTTTCCAAAATAGTATAATATAGAAATTTTCTCACACATAAATTAATAGTATATATATTATAAAAAAATTTAAAATTAAATTTAAATTGATCATTCATGAAAATTCTAACTAATTTGGTCATTTTTATTAAACAATACTTCAAATAATTTTCAATGGATCTCTTTCTAGAAACATATATTCATCCAAACATCCAATCCCATGAAAATTACATGTGATACATACCCTTTTACACTCATAAATCAATCATTCTAAGGCAATTAATTTTACTAAGATTTAAAATTTTAAATCTACATTACATTACATATATAAATCTATATGTTTTAATATTTCCTAAATATATAGAAAAATCAATCATTTTGTAATATCTTATAATAAACAATATTACCAAACTAGTTGGGAACCAATTTTTGACTTAACATAAATGAATCAGTACTATTAAACCACTTAATTGGAGGATATTCTGGCCCATATAATGATTTTTGATGAAATAGTTATCTATATTTATAAAATGTAAAAAAATTCTAGATTATACATATAATTATTCTAATCAAAATTCCAATGAATAAATTCTATTTATTACATAATGGAACTCTAGATTAAGATCAACTACGTAAGAAAATTGTTTTTAGATAATCCGCTCTTTTTTATGTAATTTAAATCAATTTAATTATTGGTTTGGGTTATATATGTTTATGGATGGTTTTTTTAGGTTTTGGATATATTTTTAATTGTCAACTATTAGATAAAACCATGAATATTTTCTAAGTAATCATGAAAGGGATTATATGAGTTACTAGGATAATGATATATCAGACAATGTTATGTGAAAAATCGCGAAATCTTGAATTTCATTAGTATAACACCATTTCAAATGGTTTTCATAGGTTTTCTAAACTATACAGCCTAACCATCCACTAATTAGGGCAATCTAGTAGCACTCTCATGATTAAGGAATGGTTTCTAAAAAACATGTGGCCATTCTATGAGAGTGTTGAGTCAACAAGTTCATTTATGAATTTTATAATTCATTTTTTTTCAAAATCACAAATAAATTTTCTTAAGGAATAATTACTTTCCCTAAATATGGTTTTGACTTTACTTATGGTGTTCAATAATTTTCAAATGTTTTTATAAACCATGTTTAACCATTTTTTAAGTAAAAAATGGATCCTTAGATATGTAAAAATATTATAGGTCCATAGTCTCTGTATTCATTATAATTTAGACTCTTAATTTATCATAATTCAGATGCTAAATTCATCAAAATTTAGACTCTGAATTCATTAGAATATAGAATCTGAATTCACTGAAATTCAAACAAAAAAATCTATTAAATATAAACTCCAAATTATTTAAATATCATACTATGAATTCATTAAAATTTAGACACATAATTCTATAAAATTCATACTCTATGTTCACAAAAATTCAGAATCTGAATTCTCTGAAATTCAGACTCTGAATTCTTTAGAAATAAGATTCCCGATTATATATAAATGAGAATCCAAATTCTGTATAATTTAATATAAGATTATAAATTTATTAGTCTCATTTTATAAAATTCATAAGAATCCAATGTAATTTTATTCTTACTATTATCTCATTATCATAAAGTAAAATTTCATTTTATCAGATCCAAATCATGTTAATTTTTTATAAGAATATTTTTATTTCTTAAACAATACATAGTCTATCATATTTCTATTTACAAAATGATGTCATGTAACATGTTTTAAACTAAATATTGTCTGAGTGACACCTATCTAGGTCAATCTAAAATTGAAGGAAAAGTTTGACCATTGGGGGAGGAGTCGATCGTTAATGTTTTTAACTATAAATAGGATCTCATTTGATTGAGAAAAATATATATTTACAAATAATAATATCGTGATGATGTTAATTGATTTCATGAGAGAGAGAAAATAATATGCTTTGTGAGAAATATGAACAACTTTCTCAACTGTGAAGAACTTGACTAGACTTTCTTGTGAAAATTAGATTGTTGCTGAGTACAATCGAGGTCTTCAATGGATAGGAAGATAGAGGTGTCGACTACCTTAGATATATGGGTCTTACATGGATAGAAATATATATTATGATATTTATATCAAGGGATCCACCTGTTATGGGTAAGGCACACATTGTTGAATATATAAATCAAGTAACCTTTATCAAAGGTTGTTGGATACCCTTCAATTTGATTTAAAATGTTAGCCATTTTTTACATGTTATTGATATATGTTTTATTTGTGATATATATTGTTATATAAATAATGTAAAGTTTTCTTATACATTATTGTACTTTTTAACTATTATATAAATTAGAGCGTATAATCTTTATGGTAGACTATTTATCTATATAAAAAATGCTTATTTTTCCTTAGGTTTAACTTCTTTATTTTTAGGATTCATATAATTGGAACTCAGCCCGTCCAATTATACCTTTTAGTTAGAACCAACGAGGGTTTGTGAATTTACATTGCTTAAATTTTTTAATGATATATTTATTTTTATTGTTAAAATGGGAATGTTTTTAAACATGCAATTCACCCCCCTCTTGTCATATTGAATATATATCTATATTTCGATCCCACAATTATGTGCGTTAATACAACTTAATGTTTTGTTTTTATCAAATTTGATATGAAAACTCTCATTTCTATCCCATTGGACAAGGAACATGAACCACATGATTGCTCTTAAAATTTATAGCATATCATCTCTGTTAGGAACACGATTTTAATGGATTGAAGTGTGTTAGATCAAGGAGATTTAAGATAAGCTCACTTTTCTCTTCAATATCCCCTCAATTTTCATGATAGAAATTATTTCCTTCAAATTAAACATTAGAAATGTTTTTTAATGGATTGATATATAATGTCTTTTTATGAGATCATTATTTTATATATTGACATAAATGAGTCTTGAGCCTGTATCTAGAGTATTTGTTATTCAGTTCATTTTTTATCACCAGTTATGGGGTAATTTTCCTCTCTCTCTTATCCACTTGTCCATGAAATTGGATGTTTTAATATTTAAATATATTTATTTGAATTTAAATTAAAAATAATGTTGATTTATTATTTAAAAAAAAAATTCATAAAAATATTTTAATCTTGTAATCTAAATTGATTTTTGAAAAAGTATTTTTTGTATGTTTTTGGTTTAACACAATAATGATGTGTGGTTAAATATTTTAAAGGGAATAATTGATTTATGTGAAACAATTTGGTGTGAAAACATATAATACATGGGTGGTGTTTTCATAACATTTAATTTGATGTGGAATTTCCATTGTGGACTGGGATTGAGGTTCTCAACTGGAGGTACTTGGATAATTATCACATAGTGATGATATGTTGGATTACCGAGTAACCAATCATGAGTATAGGAATTTTAGCTACAGTGTGAGACTGAGTAATAGATGGGGTTTTGTTATTCAATTTATATTAAATAGAAAAACAATTCACAGTTAAATTTATATTTTATTTATTCGTAAATTAGATTGGTGTTCCTCTCTTTTCATTTTTATAATTTGATATTATGAGGTAACATGACCTTATTTTAGTGGTGTGACATGTAAATTATCTTGGTGAAATCATACTATGTATGATTACTCACCCCTTAATTTTCACTTTAGTGTGTATGAATATGTTTTTTATCATGACATAGCTGATAGAATGTTCACTTACTTATCAAGTGGGTAATCATGATGCTACATCCATGATATGGTAATTGGAACATAGAGTTATCCTATGGAGTTGTAAGAGTGATTCCACATTACCATTACTATATCATGATGTATTATTTTTTCTGTGGATAACTTCTAAAACTTTTTATTACTACTCTGTTATTATTATTTCCTAGTTGTTGTTTTAGACTTATTGTTTATACATTATGAATTATACAATAATTTTTAATTATAATTATTTTTCATCATAGGTTATATTTATTAAAAAGGGGAAATCATCTACCAAATTTTATGTAAGTACATAAAATTTAATTCTAGCCTTTGGTGTCTTGGGGATTTCATTTATTGTTTTCGGAACCTTCTCTCTCTCCAATACAATTGTAAGGGGTTTGATGTTACCGATGGTATATGTTTTGGTTGATCCATAATTTTGGGATGTTAGTAAGGGAATTGGTAAATTTCATAACAACAAATATGTAGAATTATAAAATGTAACTACCCAATTTATTATTAACATCAAGTTACCATGGTAGTTTGATTGTAAAAAGTGTTTGAAAAATTTCATGGTGTGTTTTCATATCATCAACATAGTATTATTTGTTGACTGTAGCATACTATGCATTAGTAATGAGTGTTCCCACTAAGATGTCATTTTTCATCTTATTTTTTTGATATTTTTATAGATTTTTTACTATGAATATTATTTTTGATGATTTGGAATTTTATAAGACGTTAGTTTTATAGGTATTAATAACTATGTAGTATTTTTAATGTATAGAAATGTAATAGGTTATATGGATTATAAAACCCAAGAAGAGACAATTAATAATGTTGTTACACCTAATAATAATTTGAAACAACAGCTTGACTAGAGAATTTCTCATGCTTTTCAAGGTATTAAAAAAGGATATAGAATTGAAAAACCATAAAAATATTCCATTCTATTTAATTTTAAAATTCAATTCCACCATTTATTTTTGGGGATTTATAACCATTAAATTTAGAGGCATGGATTAATAGAAAAAATCAAATCATTTATTTACATGGAACCTTGTACGATCACTAGGGGATGATAGTAGTTTACATGTTGGAGGTCCCATCATGATAATTGAGATATTTGTTTGTTTATGGTACACTCGATCAAGGTTTTACACGAGATGAAGTTAAAGGAATTTTCAACACAAAATTATACCCACACACCTTCATGGTATCTATAATAAAATATTTATTTATTCATAAAAAATATATTCTTTTAGTGATTTAATAAGTAGCTATGATTGTGAACATAGTTTATTTTACTCCAAAATTAGTTATCAGTGTATACTAGAAGCTACATGTATTTGATTATATAATATTATTATATATTCATTCTATAATTGTGGTCAATTGTATTACTAATTATATGAACATTGTTAATGAAGAGAAAATGGAAGAAACAGATATTAAATGGAATCCCACCATATTATGTACTTTTGAAAACAATGGAACATATAGAACTCTAATTATGGGACCATGATATAGAGGAACTTCTAATTTCAAGCTGGACTAACATCATTGGATCACTATACATTCATCCACACTCTAATAATAATATAGTATATTATTAATATGGTATTTAGAGAATAAGGAATGATATTTTATAGTACCACCCAAATAATGTCACAACTATAATTATATGGGACACAATCAGTGTTATTTCTATAATGATAAAAATTTAAATACTACAAAAACATTCCTTGTATCTCTTAAATCTTATATATTAAATTAATGATCATGTCATAATAGTTCACAATCTCAAAGCTGAGTGATCCATGGTGATTCATGGAACACCATGACTCCTAATCCAGTCAAACCACAATAAGTATTCTTGGTGCAAGGGGGATCATGTAGGTTGTTATATAGTGTTGAGAAAATGATCACAGAGGATAAATTATATTATCTTTCTATATAGGTTACCATTCTTTTTTCTCAATGCATTGGTGAGTTCAGTTTGACCCTAGTGCATGTCATCCTTTATTTTATTCACTTGTTATGAATCAAATGGTTATGTATATCAAGGTGATTCCACAAATGATATGTATCTAGACACCATTCATGTAGGGAGGGTGTGATGGATTTAAATGTGATGCTTTATTAATAAAAATAAATGGAGTTGAGTTGGTTTTGGGACTTTTGATTTTAAATTTTTATATTTTTCATGATCCTAGGTATACATTTATAAGTTACTTTCATATATCACATTGATTATTAGGCATTGTGTGTAATTTTTACATCTTCTAATTCAATAATGAATCATTTTAAAGAAGTATAAGATTTAATTGACTAATAAATGGTATTTTTATCACCCAATGATGTAATTATTTATTTTCTATTGGAAGCTATCACATTGGGGGATGCTGATAAATTTATAAATGAAATTTTATGACCACTTTGGACTGATATCCTGAAGTGTTTACTAGAACTGTCACTAGTTTTTCACTTGAATGGGATGTTTAAATATTTATGGATATTTTTTTGGGAACAAACCAATTTATCTTCTACCATATAAAATGACACAATTGGAATTAAATGTCAAATAAGAAGAATTATTACATAATTGCTTCATAATACAATGTATAGAACCTTGGGATTCTCTATCACATTATTCATAAAGGTATATGATCAATTGCTTGGGTTTTTTGACTATTTTAACCTTAATTAGGTTATAATAAAGAATATATATCATCCTCCAACAATTAATCATTTTTTGTTAATTCAATGGTTCCTAGTGGTAATAAAATACATATCTATGGTCCATGTATTAGTATTTATAGGTTAGAAAAGTGTATTTTATGAAAAAAAATGTATAGGAGTAGTTATTGTAATTATTAATATTTTTCCATACCCATTTTTGTTACAAATTCATATTTAGTCTACCTGGAATTAATGAATCATGTCTTTTTGTGATACATATACACATTAATTATTGTATTTGTGGATGAAAAGTGGATGTATTCATGAACATAGAAAGGATACAAAGAACATTTAGATATAGTGTTGACCACACTTCTCAGACATAGATACTATGAAAAATTAAATAAATATTATTTATTTTTAAAAAATTACATTTAATAAGATACATAATTTTTATGTATTGGTTTATCAGTAGGCGATGAAAATATAGAAGCTTCCATAACATTAAAACTATAAAAAAACATCATTTCGGTATAAAAGAATCTAGGATTAGAAATTTTAAATCATATCTCTATTAAATATTTATCCAATCTCTCATATCAAATTGAAATAGTAAAATTAAAAGGCACTCCCTTCCATTGGAGTGATTATTATCAACAATCTTTTTCAGTCTTAAAGTGAGGATCACTTTGGTACAATTTATTTTCTTTCCAGACCCATGTAAAGGTTGTATTATTTATTTTTACATGTTTTTATATAGAATTGGTTGATTTATCATGTTAGGATAACATTTAATTTATTTTCGATTAAAATATTTGTGAATTAATGGATATTATTATATTTCGCAAGAATTTTAATTGGTTGTGGTTGTTCATGCCTTGTGAAAAATTCTTTATTATCTTTCTGTCAAGATGATCACCAGGTTAATACATGATATTATCTTGAAACACATCATCTCAATAATTTATGTTATCCTAATACAGTGAAGATGGATGGAGTAACTCAAGATGTCCAACTATGAATTAATTTATACATGAGGAAAATGTTATTATGTGGATAATTCAATATGTAATATGTCCTTTAACCAACAATATAAAAAATTATGATCATTGGAAATTTTATATTATGACCCATGATATTTATTTGTATTTCTCAAATAAAAATGAAGTCACACATTTTTTTGGTGACACTCAGTCCTGGTATGGTTGAAAAATTAATGTATTTTCAAATATCGAATCATAATTTCATTATCATTATTTAAAAACGTAATGGCTATGAGACTATTAAATGATAAAAAGATGATATAAAGTATGTGTGAATTTATCAATATCACAAATTTATTCTTTCCTATTATTATTAGAAATATTTATATTCTAATCACCATTCAAATTTTTTAATTTATCTACTATTCCAAAATATTTATAAGGTTCCCAGGATCAATTTTTTAGTTAGTCCTAATTGAAATTAAATGTGGTTGACCATGCAATAATTTGCCTATATCTTTAAATGTTTATGGACAATAATTCATGACCAACTATAATTCCATAATCATTACCTTTATTTACATAAGAATGTTATAAAATTTCTCTAAATGTTATCACCTTTAAACAAAGAACTATATATATATATGATTCATTCCATTTAATTATCAAATAAATCACGATTTTATTTTATTTCATTCTGATTCATGAATCTAATATGGTATATGACATGGTGAAAATATAAATTAATGAAGTGGTAAAACTGAATGGAATAATAGTTTCAATCATCCTAGATCATGATCCACATTCTATCACTTTGATTTTGTGATCATTTCTGGATTCATTTGTTACCCAATTGATTTTGATAATGAATATAATCCTCAAATGGATGGGCTGTCAGAATGAATGATTTAGAAACTAGAAGACATTATCCAATATAGTGAAATTGATTTATGTGTTTCATGGGAGGATAACCATAGTAGAGTTTTCACATAATAATGGTTATCAGTCCATGTTACAATGTAATTCATTTGAGGAATTGTCTTAATGTCCATTTCAATGTCTAATTTGTTTGGTAGAGTCAAGGGAAACATCACTATTGGGACCTATATTTATCACTGAGATTACTGAGAAAAACTAGATGATCGAAAAATAAATGGTTTCACCCCAAATACATAAATAATCTTATATGGATCATCAATGTTTCCCATTATCATTTTCTATTAATGATTATGTTTTTTGATGATTCCATAAGACAAGGGAATCATCTATTTTCTAAATAATGGATATTATATCCTTAGAATTTTAGACCCTATGATTTGTTAAAAAGATTTGGTGAACATTCATATTAGTTTGATTTACTACAATGGTTCCGTTTGGTCCATAATTTCATTAATGCATCTCCATTGAAGAAATATAATCCCATTGAAATATATTAGATTTAATAAGATCATTTTGATCTTAACTACATGATACATTTATTAAATCACATATTCTTGTCATTGACATACAAGATAAAGTCATGTTTAGAAAATGAGTATCGTTTCTTTGAGTACTATGGAAACATGGTGAAATTCAATATGATACATGGAATGTAATAAATAGATTCTCGAATATTATCCATAACTCTTTTGAAGAACTGAAAACCTCTAGCTTCTTAGGGATGGAAATACTTATGTTTGGGAGAACATAACACCCAAGGTTTTACATTATTTTCCCTTTTGTATTGTATATTGATGTTATATAATTATTGGGATGAGTTATATGATTTTATGGATGGATTTTTGAATTTAAGAATAATTTTAATGGTTTCATGGTTTTTAGAATAGTTAGGATAAAATTTCCAACATGTGTAGGAAACCATGAAAGTGATTGTGTGAGTTATAATGTAGTCTTATAGTTTGTGCATAGTTCTTCCTAACTATATGAGAAACAATAAAATTTTGTATTTTTTTTTGATAGATACATTATTCATGGTTGGAACATGGTTTGTTAAACTATGTGAAACAAATTTGTTTCCACTTATTTTTTTTCCATTGCTACTGTCATGGTTGGGATAGAGTTTGATAAATTTTCTAGCCTAACCATTCAACACAAATTAATTCATCTTAAAATATTTTTTTTATCCCATTTCATGCTGAAAAACTATAAATTTTCACCTTTAGTCCAGGGATATCAAACATGAATATTTCAATTGGTGTTTTTTGGAATCCCATCTTCCTCTAGAACCCAATTTCAAAAGATCAAATTTTGTGTGATCGAGAGTATTGAAGGTGAGAATCATTTTTTCCTTGTTTATCACTTCCATCATTATATGATTGTTATACTTCAAATACAATGTTAGGTATATTATGTTTTATATATATCTAGGATCTATGATGTTTTTTATTAGATCATAATTAGAGTTAAAAAATAATACAATTCTAGATCCTATATCTAGAGGTTCATTATTCCAATATTTCATTTGATCACTCTTTGTGACATAAGTGGCTTCTCTATCATCTCCCATTGATCTTTAAAAAAAAGAATTAATATTTAAATTTATAAATTTTAATATAAATGTATACGAATGTTTATTTTATATTAGAAATCCATTTTCTTCATAATTTGTAAATCATGGTATTTTAATAGTTTTTGGAAAACCCCTTTTGTTAATGATTTTTGTTTAATGCGAGAAAGATGTTAAATTGAATGTTTTAATGGGAAGAGTTTGTTTATATAAAATAAATTCTTATATGAATATGGAATATGTGGGTGGTGTGTATAGATAACTTAATTAGATTTTTTGTTGTTATTGTGGACATGGAGTAAGGTCCAAGAATAGAGGAAAATAGAGAATTGTAACGTAGTGATGACTTTGTATATCAATGAGTAACAACTCATGTGTATTATACTATCACCTATAATACATTTTTTCGTGATTTGTGGATGTGTTTTGTGTATTATATTTAGAAAAAATGTAAAAATTTTCTATTATATTAATTAAAATTTCTATTAATTTATAAGCCTTTTTTATTTTCCTCTTGTTATTCTAATTTATTCCTTGAACAATGAGATGAAATATTTTATCATAGTGGGATGATTAGGAATGAATTATGGGGAAACGAGTTGGGTATTATTATATACCACATTTATATACACTTTGGTGTATGCGCAGTTGTATTTTTTTTGGACATGGATAAATGAAATATCTATCACTTCACTAGTGGGACATCGTGATTCAACATCCAAAATATGGTGGTTGGATCTTGGATATATCGTATGGAGTGGGTAGAGTGATGAAACATTTTTGATTTTGAATTAGTATGTCTTATTATTTTTCTTAGATATCTTTTGAATCATTTTGCAGTTACTATTATATATTTTGTTTTCTTAGTTTTTCATTTAGTTGTTTTGTTTACACCTTATGCATCATATAGTTTGGTTTGTTTGTTTTTATTTTCTATTAAATATTTTTATTTTTTCTTAAAGAAAAACTCTTCCCCATTATATATGAAATACCTTATAATTTATTATCAGCCTTTGGTTTCTTGAAGACGCTGCCTAAGGTTAGTGTCATCAACCCTCATTATAATCAATAGGCATAGGTTATAATGTTACAAAAATTACTCACTATTGAACTATGAAATCTAATGGTTTTTTGAATTACGATAGTATCAAATAACTTATTATAGTGTATTCCCTCCTTTAAAAAATCTTTTTTGTTATTTCATCACCTCAGTCATTAATATAGTATCTTTAGTTGTTACCTTTTCCTATTTATGTCTTATTAAAACCCAACAACCCTAAATTACCTTAGTAATGGTAAAACATCCAATATATGATTATTTTCCAATGAATATATTTCTATAGTTCTATTGATTAACCAATGTGATCACTCTATCCTATGAACCACATCCTTCTATGAACAAGGCTCCATAAATTCAATATTATTTACTACCTATAATGTAAATTAAATTAGATTAGTATAAAATAAAATTATGGTCCATATCCCTATATTTTTTTGATCCATTATAATAACTTTTAGCAATTTTAGTATTATACTAAATGTCTTTTAACTTGTCAACCAATTTTAAATACATCAAATTTTTTGAATCACCCTTCCTAGAGTACTAACACCGAACCCTTAATTTTACCTAGAAAAATAATTTTTATTTCCTATATAATCCATATCCTCCTAATTCTTGATAAAAATATTACCCTCATTAAAATAATATCCCCAATTAGAATAAATTGTGGTGTTCTGTTTTTCTAAATACACCATAATATGTCCACCTTTATTCCTTTAATAAACACTAATAATATACACTCTATAAGACGAGGAACATGTTGACCATCATTCGCACTTTCAAAATCTATACTAACTAAAATAACTATACTAATATAATAAAAATACTAATAAACCACACAAAGTTTCTAGTACTAATATTAATTGTATATGTTGGATACCCATGTATGTGATAATAAGAAGTGAAGTGCCCAGATCAGTGTGAATCACTGAGAGGGGGAGGGGGTGAATCAGTGATCCCTTAAAACATTTTACTAATTGATTCTTATCAATTAAACCTCTATGGCTGGTTAAAGCCTCGATCCACTCTTCTTGTGTCTCTCAACCTTTCCTCGAATAATGCTGTAAATATAAAGGTACTGGACATAAGGATTTACAAGGTTAGGCACCAAAGGCCTACGTCCTTTCCATGTTGGTTATACGCCCCAACATGGTTTCTTCCATTATAATCTGTTAGTATTACAATAGTCGATAAATCATCCCACTGTATCTCTCCTGAGTCCCATAGGAGGGTCTTTATACTGCGTCCCACAGTGTTACCAGAGTCCCACTGGCCTGCTCCAGAATCCCACTGAAGACTTCTTCCACCCTGAGTCCCACATGGTCTTCTCTTGGCTCCTCGAGTCGCACGAGTAGCTCTTATTCACTTTAAGCTTCTTCAAGTATCTTCAGCAGTCTGGGATAAAGACTGATGGCCTTGCTCTGTACCTCTGATCACTTGAGTTGATCAGGTCCTCTCGTCTTGCTCAGGATTTATCTCCTTCTTCTCAGGATGACCTGGCTTCTCTTCAACTACTGAATACTCAGACAACTGATATCTTTAACTTCAGTCTGGTCCAGTCTCAGTTCACATCAACTTCATGCACTGAGTTCATGGCATCTCTGCATCCTCATGCACTGATTGCATGGTCTCTCAAATTTTTCAAGATCCTCTGGTCTTGGTCAACTCAAATGCACACAAGCAGATTTGACTTGTTTACGTGTGCACGTGCATGAATGCAAGCACGCACTCCCCTTCTTCTCTTCTTGGTGTAGTAAACCCTCAGAGGGTGTAGTCAACTATAGAACACACCTCCTCACTTGAACTTCACACTTTGTTCAATGTGTTTACACACTTACATGTGTGTTATACTTTTTGTGAGTCTTCTTCTTCTTCTATGTGTGTCCACTCCACTTAGGGCACACACATTGGTTCGGCCACTTCACTTTGTTGTTTTGCACACACAACTTTGTTCTTTGCTTTGCACACACACAATGAGTGTGTATTAGGCCTTTACTATTTTTGCACACACCCAAGATATCCTCGGACTTCTTTTCAAATGCACACACACACAAAGTGTGGTGGTCTTCACTCTTCAAAAATGCACACACAAATGCACTAAGTCCTCGGGTCTTCTTTGGTTGCACAAGGCTACGGCCTTTCCTTCCCTTCTTGCACACACACACGAATATGTCCTTCTCCACTTATGCACTCACACTGTCCCGTAGGGTGCCTTCACTTGACACACAAGCACAAAGGCCCGGCCTTCTCAATGGGGCAAGGTGGCGCACAAGAGTGCGGCCAATCCTTTTCTCCAATAGCTGCATAGGGTCTTGGTGAAAGGGCCACTGCCTCGGGTGTGCACGTTGCAACACCGCGGGCACACAAGTGCTTACCACGCAGGGGGCGTGGTGCATAGAGGGAGCGCGCAAGGTCGCGCTGCCCAACCTCTCCTTCCTGTCACGCAAAGGGGAAGCACGCAGGGGGCTCTCCCTTTCTATTCTTTCGCGCAAGAGGTGCGCAAAAAGAACACAGAGAGCCAAGGGACGGCTCCGGGCTTCACTGCCGAGCAAGTGGTGCGCGCAGGCTGTTCTTCGCTAAGCACCGAGGCTTCGTGGGACTTCAGATCTTCAACAAAGATTCAGAAAAACATCTCCAATTCCTCGGGCTCTCCTTTTATAGGCAGAGGAACGCCTCAAAACATCTACGTGGTTATAAATTCAAACTCCCGAATATCTCGCGTTTTCAAGATTTTCCAAAATCTTGTTTCTCCTCTATTTCACGCGGCTTAATTCATTTTTAATTTCCTCTATGTGCATGCAACTTAGAACTCATGCACGACCTTCGGTTAAGGATACTCCATGCAACGAATAAACCTCATAGCCTCGGAAACGTTGTTTTCCTCGGCCGAACTCCAATTTTCTCCATTCAACGTGTGCATGCATATTTTATTGCATGATTGTGTTCAGTATGTCGAGACGAACCCAATGGATCCTTCAGCTCGAACAACGGTGGCCGGGAACTCGAAATCCAGTGCTCGGAGTGCTCCTGGTTCGACGGAGGCACGCGAGTGGCAGCGGCTATGATCGAGGTTGAAGATGGACGCCGGGCCGTTGGATGCGGAGTTGAAAGACTTCAGACGGCCGGGATAAGATCTCGAGCGGCGAGATGCGATGAGCGGCGGAGATCGAGCGCGCGATGAGACAGAAGACTCAGATCTGATCCGCGGCAAAATTTTTCATCCCACATCGAATTGCCTTGCGGAATTTCCGCGGTTTATCAACCAGCCGCTCCCAAAGACGGCCAGTTGAATCTCCTCCCCTCTCGGTGCCGCCCCGCACCGAGTTCTTCTACGGGCGCGCTCTGCGCCCACTCCTGCCCCTCGGGCGCGCGCTATGCGCCCTCTTTGCACACTGACACTCTTGGGGGTACGCTCCTACGCCCCTACCGCGCTCCTTCGGGCGTGGCCCAGGCACCAATGCGGTGTCTTGGGTGCGCCCTGCTGCCCTAGCTTGCCCCACGGGTTCCCCCATGAGCGTGGTTCTCTAGAGCCCATGCCTTGGGGTTTGAACCCTCAAGGTGCCTTGGCTGGCCATATTTTTTGGCAAAGGCATGAATAAGGACTTTTTCAAATACAAAGTTCTCCTATGAGTATAAGCCAAATGCCAATTCTAAATGCCAAGCCATCCTCCTCTAAGCCATTCCCCTCATCTATTCTTCTTCTTCATTAGAATTCCTCCAATTCTATTCAACATTTATTCATCACTTTGGAATGGAATTCCCGAAGGTTCTTCATCTTCAACTGAACTCCTAAATCAATGATTTCTTAAATGTGCTTCATTGATCTAATCAGAGATCAATTGGATCAACTTCAAATTCACATGCACTAAGTGATAGTGCATGGACTTCATTAAACCACTTCATCCACTTAGAACTTGTGGATGGATACCTTTCATCTCATCATGCATTGTCAATACAATACACGGCCTTCTAACATTGTTGTGACTTTGTATCCAGTTGATAAAAGTTCTTAGAACTTAAAGATCAGCTCATCAATCGTCAGATGTAATGATGATATTCCATCATCATCCATTCTTCATGTGGTGTAACTTAGTATCATCTTGATACAAGTATTGAAACATTAAGATCAGTTCTTCAATCGTCTGATATTACTAGAGAATGTTTCAACCATCATCTCCTATGTCACTTAGTGAATCTCCTAAGTGACATTCATCATAGTACCATGGCCATTCTCCTTTCCTTACCAACACCATCACATCCTTTGTCATTCACATCTTGACATTCCTTGACATCCATCCATTCATTCCTTGAGAACAACATACCTCATTGACAACAAATGCAACACAGTGCACTTCAATCTCCCCCTTTGTATTTGTTTGCAATATACTAGAGCACAAATGAATGGGTCAATATGTGTGCCAATATTTTCTCCCCCTTATTGGCAATCAAATGCAAAGGTGTGGTGTGGTTCACTTCAAAAATCTATTCCTCCCTTTGAAAAGTATTTTCGTGAAAAACACTGAGAGAGGGATGATGTCACATGTTCTCTTTAGCATAGAACCTTTAGTAAATCATCTATAAGTCTACTTGGGCTAACCCGGTGTAGAAAACAAGAGTGATGTAACCAAGGTACTCAATGCTGTCCAACATTCACTGTACATGTGAGATCATGCTCCAAGGGGTTGAAATTTTTCAGACATATCAATGAATTGCCAAATCCTGCACATACTCCAAAAAACTCATTAGAAAGTTCAGGTGCAAAGATAAAGCCCCCCCTTTCATTCATTTGTCTTCAATCAATACTACCCCTTAATTGTCATGATGAATACAATTAAGAAACAAGGGGTGAAAGTATGATTGGAATACCTTCACTTTTCTGAAGATGGTATTAATCTAAGAATCCCATCTTCTTCAGATTGGCTCCCCCTCAAGGGGTGCACTCCATTCTGTCCAAACCATCCTCCAGTTGAGAATGATCATCATCTTCAATTCCTTGAAATGTTAGCACATGTAAATACAAGTCGTTAGGGAATAAGATGGAACCTCATTGGTTCATCAATGTGAACAACAAGGTTGAAAAGATTCTCTCAACCGAGATGTCCCATTTTCACCATTCTTCACACTTGCACATTTGATCTTCAATGATGTTTGTGCTGGTGTGGATCTCAACGCCTCTTTAACTTCTTTGTGTGTGACTCCTGTATTTCTAGGTGCCTTCTGAGCACTAGAGTCTCCTGGTGCAATCTTCATTCTTTTGAAGAATCCCTTCTGAGCTGGAATGAATATCATGCATTTATCACTAGTATGTCCATATTGATTGCACCTCACACACAGAACATGGTCTTCATGTGAAATCTTTTTCTTTCCTTTTGCCTTAGCAATTGCCAGAACATCATCTTCAGCTCTTTGCAGATCTTTGGCAAGTTGCAACTGATTTGGGCATATGACTAGTAAGTCACTTGGAAGTGTGGCCTCAGTTCTGGATATTCCACATGGTTCCTTTGATGCTTTCAAGCTACCTTTCTTAGGCAACTTGTTTTCAACCAATCCCTTCTGATTCATCTGGATTGATTGTCTGTTTGAGTCCAGTCTGCCTCTATTGAATTTCATGGCTTGTTTACAAAGATCCATGATATGTCCTTTCTTTCCACAGTAGAAGCATGTTTTCTTCTTGGTGGTCCTTCTGGATACATCACCCTTCTTGGATTTAGACTCCAAGGTCTTCTCTTTCTTTTTAATAATCTTCCTGGGAGCATCTTCCACTTTCTTATGCTTGCTTCCCAAGGATTCTTTTTGAGCCAGGTTCTTTGATCTTCTCTTCTTTTTAACTCTAGATACAGTTGGAGATTGACATGTATCTTTTTGACCACTTTTGCAATCATCCCAGATGTTGTCAAGTAATCCAAATCTATTTGCAGTAAATAGATGTCTCTGGACCTGTGGATGCTGCTTCTTTTCCTCTGGCTTGCTCCCCCTTGGCATGGGCTTCCTTTGTGCTTTTACATTCAGTGGATTGTACCAACAATCTTTTGCACAGTGCCCATACTTATTACAACACCAACACTGACCCACAAATCTTGACCTCTTCAGTCTTTCTGATTGTTGGGTACTTTTCTTGACTTGCTGTGTTGTTTCAGGAGAGCATTATTTCTTCACTGTCTTCATCCATACTTGTTTCGATTCATTATTCCATCCTTCACTTTTAGTAAAAACACTTTTAGAAGCATGAGTACAAGATGGTATGGATGGTACCTTCATTTTAGAAGTTGTTTCCCTTTTATTAGAGGATGTCTTTCTTTTAGAATCATCCTGCTCAATGCATACTTGAGTAGCAACATTTCTCCATTCAGCTGACTGGGAGGCTTCAGCTTTGGGTGATATCAGATTTTTCAATATCACCTCCAGTTCAAAGCATTTCATATTGAGGGAGTTCTTCTCATCCTCAACCAATCTTAGCCTACCTTCCCAATTCTGTTTCAGCTGTTCCATCTGGTCATCATGCACCTTCTTTATTTCATGCAATGAGTTGTCAAGCTCCTTCACCCTTTTGACTTTGTCTTCTAGTTGGGCATCTTTGACAACCATTGAAACTCTGTGCAATTTTTCCAGTGCATGGAAAACTTCTTTGATCATTATCATAAAGATTTCTTTCTCAGAAAGGCTTCTTTGCAATTCTTCACATGTATCTTCATATCTATCATTGCAAAGAGAAATTGTTTCATCCTTAGCCTTCACCAGCTTTCTGAGAGTGTTGGTTATCCCAACCCTTTTAGCCAATTGATCTTCCATTGCATTGGCTTCTTCTTCTAGCTGTAATTTTTCTTCTTGACATTCAAGGATGCCTGTAGCTATACACATTGCCACTTCCTTGGGGACTGCCTTCTGAAGATATTCGATTGCACTTTGAAGATCTTTCATTGTTCCAACTTCATCACAGCTACGACAGGCTTCATCAGAAGAATGATTAAAGGAATTTTCATCTGATGTGACATTCACATTTCTTTCCATAGAAGGAGTTTCTCTGATTGCAACAACCTTCTTCCACATATTCTTTGCTTGTTTCTTCATTCTGTTTTTCAGAGTCTTGGCAGATATCTCCATTTGAGGCTGTTCTTTCATTTCCTCAAATCTGCACTCTATATAGACTCTCTTGGATCTTTTAGAGGTAACCTTCCTCTGATACCAATTGAAGTGCCCAGATCAGTGTGAATCACTGAGAGGGGGAGGGGGTGAATCAGTGATCCCTTAAAACTTTTTACTAATTGATTCTTATCTATTAAACCTCTATGGCTGGTTAAAGCCTCGATCCACTCTTCTTGTGTCTCTCAACCTTTCCTTGAATAATGCTGTAAATATAAAGGTACTGGACACAAGGATTTACAAGGTTCGGCACCAAATGCCTACGTCCTTGCCATGTTGGTTATACGCCCCAACATGGATTCTTCCATTATAATCTGTTAGTATTACAATGGTCGATACAGCATCCCACTGTATCTTTCCTGAGTCCCACTGGAGGGTCTTTATACTGCATCCCACAGTGTTACCAGAGTCCCACTGGCCTGCTCCAGAATCCCACTGAAGACTTCTTCCACCCTGAGTCCCACATGGTCTTCTCTTGGCTCCTCGAGTCGCACGAGTAGCTCTTCTTCACTTTAAGCTTCTTCAAGTATCTTCAGCAGTCTGGGATAAAGACTGCTGGCCTTGCTCTGTACCTCTGATCACTTGTGTTGATCAGGTCTTCTCATCTTTCCCAGGATTTATCTCCTTCTTCTCAGGATGACCTGGCTTCTCTCCAACTACTGAATACTCAGACAACTGATATCTTTAACTTCAGTCTGGTCCAGTCTCTGTTCACATCAACGTCATGCACTGAGTGCATGGCATCTCTGCATCCTCATGCACTGATTGCATGGTCTCTCAAATTATTCAAGATCCTCTGGTCTTGGTCAACTCAAATGCACACAAGCAGATTTGACTTGTTTACGTGTGCACGTGCATGCATGCATTCATGCACTCCCCTTCTTCTCTTCTTGGTGCAGTAAACCCTCAGAGGGTGTAGTCAACTATAGCACACACCTCCTCACTTTAACTTCACACTTTGTTCAATGTGTTTACACACTTAAATGTGTGTTAAACTTTGTGTGAGTCTTCTTCTTCTTCTAAGTGTGTCCACTCCACTTAGAGCACACACATAGGTTCGACCACTTCACTTTGTTGTTTTTAACACACAACTTTGTTCTTTGCTTTGCACACACACAATGACTGTGTATTTGGCCTTCACTATTTTTTCACACACCCAAGCTATCCTCGGCCTTCTTTTCAAATGCACACACACACAAAGTGTGGTGGTCTTCACTCTTCAAGAATGCACACACAAATGCACTAAGGCCTCGGGTCTTCTTTGGTTGCACAAGGCTACGGCCTTTCCTTCCCTTCTTGCACACACACACGAATATGTCCTTCTCCACTTATGCACTCACACTGTCCCGTAGGGTTCCTTCACTTGACACACAAGCACAAAGGCTCGGCCTTCTCAATGGGGCAAGGTGGCGTGCAAGAGTGCGGCCAATCCTTTTCTCCAATAGCCGCGTAGGGTCTTGGTGCAAGGGCCACTACCTCGGGTGTGCACGGGGCAACACCGCGGGCACACAAGTGCTTACCGCGTAGGGGGCGTGGTGCACAGAGGGAGCGCGCAAGGTCGCGCTGCCCAACCTCTCCTTCCTGTCGCACAAAGGGGAAGCGCGCAGGGGACTCTCCCTTTCTCTTCTTTCGTGCAAGAGGTGCGCAAAAGGAACACACAGAGCCAAGGGATGGCTCCGGGCTTCACTGCCGCGCAAGTGGTGCGCGCAGGCTGTTCTTCGCAAAGCACCGAGGCTTCGTGGGACTTCAGATCTTCAACAAAGATTCAGCAAAACATCTCCAATGCCTCGGGCTCTCCTTTTATAGGCAGAAGAACGCCTCAAAACATCCGCGTGGTTATAAATTCAAACTCCCTAATATCTCGGGTTTTCAAGATTTTCCAAAGTCTTGTTTCTCCTCTGTTTCACGCAGCTTAACTCATTTTTTATTTCCTCTACGTGCATGCGACTTAGAACGCATGCACGACCTTCCGTTAAGGATACTCCATGCAACGAATAAACCTCATAGCCTCGGCAACGTTGTTTGCCTCGGCCGAACTCCAATTTTCTCCATTCAACATGTGCATGCATATTATATTGAATGATTGTGTTCAGTACGTCGAGACGAACCCAATGGATCCTTCAGCTCGAACAACGGTGGCCGGGAACTCGAAATCCAGTGCTCAGAGTGCTCCTGGTTCGACGGAGGCATGCGGGTGGCAGCGGCTATGCTCGAGGTTTAAGACGGACGTCGGGCCATTGGATTCGGAGTTGAAAGACATCAGACGGCCGGGATAAGATCTCGAGTGGCGAGATGCGATGAGCGGCGGAGATCGAGCGCGTGATGAGACGGACGACTCAGATCTGATCCGCGGCGAAATTTTTCGTCCCACATCGAATCGCCTCGCGGAATTTCCGCGGTTTATCAACCAGCCGCTCCCAGAGACGACCGGTTGAATCTCCTCCCCTCTCGGTGCCGCCCCGCACCGAGTTCTTCTGCGGGCGCGCTCTGCGCCCACTCCTGCCCCTCGGGCGCGCGCTATGCGCCCTCTATGCACACTGACACTCTTGGGGGTACGCTCCTACGCCCCTGCCGCGCTCCTTCGGGCATGCCCCAGGCGCCCATGCGGTGTCTTGGGTGCGCCCTACCACCCTGGCTTGCCCCACGGGTTCCCCCATGGGCGTGGTGCCCTAGCGCCCATGCCTTGGGGTTTGAACCCTCAAGGTGCCTTGGCTGGCCATATTTTTTGGCAAAGGCATGAATAAGGACTTTGTCAAATACAATGTTCTCATATGAGTATAAGCCAAATGCCAATTCTAAATGCCAAGCCATCCTCCTCTAATCCATTCCCCTCATCTATTCTTCTTCTTCATTATAATTCCTCCAATTATCATCAACATTTATTCATCACTTTGGAATGGAATTCCCGAAGGTTCTTCATCTTCAACCGAACTCCGGAATCAAAGATTTCTTCAATGTGCTTCATTGATCTAATCAGAGATCAATTGGATCAACTTCCAATTCACATGCACTAAGTGATAGTCCATGGACATCATTAAACCACTTCATCCACTTAGAACTTGTGGATGGATCCCTTTCATCTCCTCATGCATTGTCAATACAATACAGGACCTTCTAACATTGTTGTGACTTTGTATCCAGTTGATACAAGTTCTTAGAACTTAAAGATCAGCTCATCAATCGTCAGATGTAATGATGATATTCCATCATCATCCATTCTTCAAGTGGTGTAACTTAGTATCATCTTGATACAAGTATTGAAACATTAAGATCAGTTCTTCAATCGTCTGATATTACTAGAGAATGTTTCAACCATCATCTCCTATGTCACTTAGTGAATCTCCTAAGTGACATTCATCATAGTACCATGGCCATTATCCTTTCCTTACCAACACCATCACATCCTTTGTCATTGACATCTTGACATTCCTTGACATCCATCCATTCATTCCTTGACAACAACATACCTCATTGACAACAAATGCAACACAATGCACTTCAAGGAGCATTAACTGCACCAACATTGAATTACTATATAATTTCTCTATTTAAACACGTGCAAACAATAATACATTTTTTTCATTGTTAGATAAATCCCCCATTTTATAGGTTGATATAGAACCATTACATGACCCATGATCGAAATCCTTAATGAACCATAGGGATAGTGACCTAAATTCTATCACATATATTTTCCCTCTGTTACTACGCCACAACATGTAGTACCACAGAGAGGGGAAACTAAGCTATGTCGTAGGGAATAGAACATCACACCCACAACACCCTTCTACACTGTGTTTAGCCTACTTATGTCATGACCCCTACACTAGATGTCTGGAATCTTTTCCAAAAACAATGTGTGAATTTTTTTTAAATACAAGTAAAAAAATTTCCCATCTCCTCCCAATACATAGGATTATTTTAGTTTAGGTTCTCAGAAAATCAGACACTGCGAAAGAACTTCTTCTGAAAGCATAACAGGGCTAGGCTTCAGAATGATGTCTCCACAATGAGTACTCACAGTTTGG
Source organism: Viscum album (assembly GCA_963277665.1). Classification (NCBI taxonomy): domain Eukaryota; kingdom Viridiplantae; phylum Streptophyta; class Magnoliopsida; order Santalales; family Viscaceae; genus Viscum; species Viscum album. Next base: position 1,700,022,922 of record OY728141.1, on the reverse strand, counting down.
GAAAAACTACTAAAATCCTTTAAAACATTAATTAAAATGTAGGGTGGTCATAAAATGCCCAGTATGTGGGATTAAAAACATTTGAATAAAATCCCTTTAAAATAACCACTTTGCAAATAGTCATAATATAGCATCTTGCCTTTTTATCACATAAACTTTCATTACATTTTACAAAACTGAGGATCTTTAAGGTTTAGTGTCTTGGAAACTAGGAACTTAAAACATGAAAACATAAAAAATTCTTCTTAAACACTTGAAAGGATTCTCCTCATGTTCACCCTAGGATCATTGCTGCATCTCATAACCTGGGGACATACATCAAAAGAAAGGGTGAGCAGAAGTCCCAGCAAGGGAAACAAGTGAAACATTTTACATATAAACTTGAGATACATCAATAAAGTCATGAAAAGAACTTTAAGGCATGAAAATGAAATTATAAGGCATATAATAATAAAAATAAAACTTTTCATAACTTGAAGATGTGGCTACATCATTTAACATAGACAATCATGAACATATCACCAAGGTCCATCCCCAAGGTGTCATTTGAAAATTACCAAGGTTATTCACCAAGGTATCGTGTAAATTGTAATCTATAGTGGTTACATCATTACCCAAGGCATTGGAGCGCTATCAGGGCGCACCCTTAAATTTTCCTTTATTATAATGTGAGCCACATATATCATCATAAAACATTTCATAAATAACCCATATAGCATAAAATAAATGGGTTTCATTTCATAATCATAACGTTTTAAAAACTACTTTAAAGACATGATCTTTACGTCACTTTAAAACCCACAGAAAAGGAAGGTGGGTCTAATGTATGTAAATCCCAGAATTTAAAATAGAACATTTTGGTATATATGTGAATACGCCTTTAGAAGAAAGAGCTTTGAGTATTCACTTAATAATATAAAATAACTTTTAGAAAAATAGAGATACATTTTGAGACGTAAATTCTGCAGCATAACGACTATGTTACAAGGTTTTAGAAGACATTAAAAAGAGAGGGAAAATGGGTCAAACATTCATAAATGACCCATAAAATAGTAGATGGTCAGAATAAAAAGGATACATGATCATGGTAATGAAATTTCAAGGACATACCATTTGAAATGAAAAACATGGAAGGAAGACAAAAATTAGATTTCTCTTATGAAAGTTCGGCAGCCTAACAGCGTTACTTAAACTTCAACAAAAATGATTTGAAAAGATCAAATAGGGTCTCTCATCATGTGAACATAAGAGTTAAGTATGATAGATATAGAGATAATGCCCCAAAATAAATAAAAAGATACTTGAAAGACTTGACATGAAAGTAGAACTGTGAAAAGAATTAGAAGGGTGAAAGAATCCCCTAAAAGATTCGGCAGCCTAACGGCGCCACTTAAAACTTCAAAATACTGAATTGAAGAGATAAAATGGGGTCTCTAATCATATGAACATAAGAGTCCAGTATGATAGATATAGAGATCATACCCCAACATATCAAAAAGGAACTTGAAATAATTGACATGAAAGTAGAACTTCAAAACGAGAAGGGTGAAGAACCACTTAAAAATTCGGCAGCCTAACGGCGCCACTTAAAACATCAAAATACTGAATTGAAGCGATCAAATGGGGTCTCTCATCATATGATCATAAAAGATCAGTATGATAAATTTAGAGATCATACCCCAACATAATAAAAAGGAACTTGAAATACTTTACATGAAAATAGATCTTGAAAAATGAGAAGTGAGAAAGAATACGTTACAAAAATTTCAGCAGCCTAACGACACCACTTAAAACTTCATAAAACGAAATAATGAGAGAAAGAGGGGAAATCTCATTATATGAACATGAAAAGGGATGTAAGAGGAGTATAAAAGAACATCCTCCAACATAAGAACATGGAGCATAAAAGGAATGACATAAAAGAGATTACTTGAAATGAAAGAGAGATGTCAGATCCCTTACCTTAAAACGGAACTCTTAAAACTCAAAGGTTGGGACCTTGAGGGCTTGGGGGCACCTTGGGAGGACTCCTTGGGAGGTAAGGAGACCAGAACTTCGTTGAGGATGGTTTTGGAGTCGAAACGATGAGAGGAGGGCTTGGTATTTATAGGGAAAGTGAGGGGACAAAGCATTAATGGCCAAGGGACACCTCAAAAGTGGTTTTCTCAAAAGCATGGGCCCTCCCATGGTACTTTCCATAAAGTTAGGCCACATGGGGACCCCCACACAATAATTCATCCTCTTTAGTCGAACATCCTTTAAAATATCTCATGAAATCATCATGACATAGTTATGATGTCATTAAACATACCGAAACCCTAAAACTGTATTTTTACTATTCACTGAAAATTCAACTTTCTCAGAAAAATCCTAAAATTTCACCTTAACCAAATATCAATGCTCTGATTTCAAAAATGAACTCCATTTTATAAAAATAATTTTCTAAATATTTTTAATTTATTTTTTAAATAAATACACTATTAACCGAAAAATCATTATTTTTAGAAAATACCCCAAAAATTACCTTAACATAATATCGATGCTCTGAGTTCAAAAATGAAATCCATTTTATAAATATAATTTTCTAAATATTTTTAATTTAAATTTTAATTAAAAAACACTATTCACCCGAAAAAACTAATACTTGAATAATAATTTATGAAACCGTTTTTTAACCATTTTATTGAATCACATTACTTAAATCAAGGTGCCTAGATTATATTAATACTTTCTTTAAGTGAGATTACTAATCCATTTGGTCACATTACTAATCCTAAGCATAAAATCACTATTCATAATTTACTATTCATAAAAAATTAAGTTGATCTTATTAGACTCTAAATTCTGTACTGAAAATATTTGTAGAAGACCATTTTTTGAAAATAATTACACATTTTTATTTATTTAAGGTTTACATAAACATTTTTAAAATATCCTTTCTCTAAAATTCATCAAAAATATGCAAAATATATTTATCTGGTCATTTGAATATTCATAAACATCATCATAAGAAAAAATTACAATTTTTATTTAAAACAAAGGATTACACAAGGCAGTTATGGTCTCCTTATATTGCCCCTTATCACACCAGCATAGGACCTAAGTGTAAGGTGTTCTAAGGTTAGAGAATATGAGGGAGGATCGGCCAACATCGCACGAGTAGTAATTTCTATCAGTTTGAACTTCTCGCCAAGGCGATCCCGTTCTAGCTTCACACGATGAAGTTCAGCTTGGGTTTGGTCCAGAGCAAAGCCCAGTGGTGCTACCTCCTTCCCAAGTTCTGTTAGATGGGATTCGATCGGTCTAAGACTACTGGGTGAGGCCATCAAATCTTCTTTCTATATTAATTAACCAAGATTACTTGTATTTAGAGACAATAATCAAAACGTTTAGTTTCCAGCGGTCATATTGACCAATGGTCATATAACAGTCAAAAACCAATGATATCATTTTAATTATACTCATGTTATCAAATGAAACATTTTTTTGAGTATAAAAATAAAATAAAAATAACACATAAAATTAGGAAACAAGATTTATTCAAAATTTCGGGTCGGTACAATCTTCCCCCCTTAAGAAATTGCGTCCTCGCAAATTTTAAAATTAGGTTTTGAAATTTCATTGAAAGTCCCACATCGGAAAAGGATTCAGTAAAACTATTACTTTAAAAGAAAGAAAGTGAAGTATGAAGGTCACCCGAGTTAGCCCACACTGGGATTCCATGTAGGAAAACATGGACATGGATGAAAAACAAAGGGTCAAGTTCTAAGGGAGAGTGATAGAGAACATGATTAGGAGAAAGTTAACCATAAGAAAATCCCAAACTTATGATGTGTGTAAACGGTCATTGATTACCTAGTAGGAAACGTAAACCAACAACGTTTTCGTTTTACGTTCCTTTTCATAATTTTGATGAATTCATTTACTACATAGAACAAAAACATAAGAAAATATACCTACCTTAATGTAGAGTTTCATCCTTTAATATGTTTCTACCAAAACTAATATTTTCTCCCAATGATGAGCATTCAAAACTACTTGGTCTCATCAAAACACAAGAATCATCTTCTAGGGAATCACATAATCCACAAAAGATTAACTATCTATTTCTTCTATCTTTAAACATTATCCCAAAACAGAAAGGGTAAGGTAAAACAACTCTTCAAAAAGAAAGAATCCCATAGGAAGGGAAACTATTTTTAAATATTCAAAGTTCCATGGTATTACCCAAAGTTTATCATAGACCATCCCATAAATAACGGTCCTTAAAATTCCTCAAAATAAACCAAACTAATATTGAAACCCAAATACAAGAGGGATTTGATAACATAGTCTTCCAAAATAAACTTCATTGTTCATCTCCAAACAACATCAACCACACCTAACATCTTATAACAAATGTAGCTAACCTAAACATATTCTACCCAAGATAGGTTAATCATTCCCATAAGTAACTTAAATTACTATAAGTCCACCTTAAGTTCATTGATTCTTCAAAATATAAGTCAAGCTTACTCCTCAATGAAAATACCGTAGTAATCTATTTACCTCGATCATATAGGGTCCTCAAAATAGTGAATGTCTTCCAAAATAATATTCATCTTTTAATCCCCTAATCATCTCTGTCGTATTAATACGGCAATCGTAGCATTTCCTATCACATTGGTTGTTGGGACATGTTCTTCCATTTCCCACCATTAACTAAGAAAAGAAACTATAAATAGGGGATTAAATACTTAGCCAATAATCATGAAAAGAAACTTAAAGCATATAAGGATAACTTGTAGTTGAAAAGTATACCCTAACTTGGGATCCCATAGGTTCCCATCTAGGTTATCCATGATCATATATTCTTATGTGAACCTTTATTTTATTTTATCTTTATTCCTTTAACAATGGTTCATACTAAGCTTATGAATTTACCAAAGCATATCCCCGGGAGTGTCGTAACCAAGAGTGCAGCAAGGCCCGTTGTCATGTACCAGTTCCCGTTCGAGTCTATCTCAAAGCGGTGTTTTCAGGTTTTACCCCTATGTACATCTATGTCAGAGCCACCTCTACCTGCTCGTATCCAGAGAGGGATGTATTTGCTTGGAAACCCCTTACTCAATACTCACCAAAATACGAGGAAGATTTCCTATATTTAAACTTTTCTATAGGGTTCTTCCTAGAGTTTTCATATCCTAATTTCCACAAATAACTAAACCATCCTTTGATACCAACTATAGAATCCTGCCTTTTTATCACATAAACTTTCATTACATTTTAAAAAACTGAGGATCTTTAAGGTTTAGTGTCTTGGAAACTAGGAACTTAAAACATGAAAACATAAAAAATTCTTCTTAAACACTTGAAAGGCTTCTCCTCATGTTCACCCTAGGCTCATTACTGCATCACATAACCTGGGGACATACATCAAAAGAAAGGGTGAGCAGAAGGCCCAGCAAGGGAAACAAGTGAAACATTTTACATATAAACTTGAGATACATCAATAAAGTCATGAAAAGAACTTTAAGGCATGAAAATGAAATCATGAGGCATATCATAATAAAAATAAAACTTTTTCATAACTTGAAGATGTGGCTACATCATTTAACATAGACAATCATGAACATATCACCAAGGTCCATCCCCAAGGTGTCATTTGAAAATTACCAAGGTTATTTACCAAGGTATCATGAAAATTGTAATCTATAGTGGTTACATCATTACCCAATGCATTGGAGCGCTATCAGGGCGCACCCTTAAATTTGCCTTTATTATAATGTGAGCCACATATATCATCATAAAACATTTCATAATAGGGTCTCTCATCATGTGAACATAAGAGTTCAGTATGATAGATATAGAGATAATGCCCCAACATAATTAAAAAGGTACTTGAAAGACTTGACATGAAAGTAGAACTTTGAAAAGAATTAGAAGGGTGAAAGAATCCCCTAAAAGATTCGGCAGCCTAACGGCGCCACTTAAAACATCAAAATACTGAATTGAAGAGATAAAATGGGGTCTCTAATCATATGAACATAAGAGTCCAGTATGATAGATATAGAGATCATACCCCAACATAACAAAAAGAAACTTTAAATAATTGACATGAAAGTAGAACTTCAAAAAGAGAAGGGTGAAGAACCACTTAAAAATTCGGCAGCCTAACGGCGCCACTTAAAACATCAAAATACTGAATTGAAGCGATCAAATGGGGTCTCTCATCATATGATCATAAAAGATCAGTATGATGAATTTAGAGATCATACCCCAACATAATAAAAAGGAACATGAAATACTTTACATGAAAATAGATCTTGAAAAATGAGAAGGGAGAAAGAATCCGTTACAAAAATTTCGGCAGCCTAACGGCGCCACTTAAAACTTTATAAAACGAAATAATGAGAGAAAGAGGGGAAATCTCATTATATGAACATGAAAAGGGAAGTAAGATGAGTATAAAAGAACATCCTCCAACATAAGAACATGGAGCATAAAAGGAATGACATAAAAGAGATTACTTGAAATGAAAGAGAGAGGTCAGATCCCTTACCTTAAAACGGAACTCTTAAAACTCAAAGGTTGGGACCTTGAGGGCTTAGGGGCACCTTGGGAGGACTCCTTGGGAGTTAAGGAGACCAGAAATTCGTTGAGGATGGTTTTGGAGTCGAAAAGATGAGAGGAGGGCTTGGTATTTATAGGGAAAGTGAGGGGACAAGGCATTAATGGCCAAGGGACACCTCAAAAGTGGTTTTCTCAAAAGCATGGGCCCTCCCATGGTACTTCCCATAAAGTTAGGCCACATGGGGACCCCCACACAATAATTCATCCTCTTTAGTCGAACATCCTTTAATATATCTCATGACATCATCATGACATAGTTATGATGTCATTAAACATACCGAAACCCTAAAACTGTATTTTTACTATTCACTGAAAATTCAACTTTCTCAGAAAAATCACAAAATTTCACCTTAACCAAATATCAATTCTCTGATTTCAAAAATGAACTCCATTTTATAAAAATAATTTTGTAAATATTTTTAATTTATTTTTTAAATAAATACACTATTCACCGAAAATTCATTATTTTTAAAAAAAACCCCAAAAATTACCTTAACATAATATCGATGCTCTGAGTTCAAAAATGAAATCCATTTTATAAAAATAATTTTTTAAATATTTTTAATTTAAATTTTAATTAAAAAACACTATTCACCCGAAAAAACTAATACTTGAATAATAATTTATGAAACCGTTTTTTAACCATTTTATTGAATCACATTACTTAAATCAAGGTGCCTAGATTATATTAATACTTTCTTTAAGTGAGATTACTAATCCATTTGGTCACATTACTAATCCTAAGCATAAAATCACTATTCATAATTTACTATTCATAAAAAATTAAGTTGATCTTATTAGACTCTAAATTCCATACTGAACATATTTGTAGAAGACCATTTTTTGAAAATAATTACACATTTTTATTTATTTAAGGTTTACATAAACATTTTTAAAATATCCTTTCTCTAAAATTCATCAAAAATATGCATACTATATTTATCTGGTCATTTAAAAATTCATAAACTTCATCATAAGAAGAAATTACAATTTTTATTTAAAACAAAGGATTACACAAGGCAGTTATGGTCTCCTTACATAGCCCCTTATCACACCAGCATAAGACCTAAGTGTAAGGTGTGCTAAGGTTAGAGAATCTGAGGGAGGATCGGCCAACATCGCACGAGTAGTAATTTCTATCAGTTTGAACTTCTCGCGAAGGCGATCCCGTTCTAGCTTCACACGATGAAGTTCAACTTGGGTTTGGTCCAGAAAAAAGCCCAGTGGTGCTACCTCCTTCCCAAGTTCTGTTAGATGGGCTTCGATCGGTCCAAGACTACTGGGTGAGGCCATCAAATCTTCTTTCTATATTAATTAACCAATATTACTTGTATTTAGATAAAATAATCAAAACGTTTATTTTCCAGCGGTCATATTGACCAATGGTAATATAACAGTCAAAAACCAATGATATCATTTTAATTATACTCATGTTATCAAATGAAACATTTTTTTGAGTATAAAAATAAAATAAAAATAACACATAAAATTAGGAAACAAGATTTATTCAAAATTTCGAGTCGTTACACATAAAACATATTCTTAAGATTAATACATTATATTTAAATTAATATCGTAAATATTTTTAGAGGTAAAAGACCATTCCAAGGAAACATAATTGAGATTACATAAAAAAATTTAATAAAACATGAATCAGATTGCACATGTGTACGTATAAACTGAAGTGTGCGTAATTCATGTCTTAGTCAATCTGACTCCAAAAGCATAATTGTGTTTACAATAAATCATATTACAATTCATTTGAACATAAATGAAAAGAAATCACATGGTTTTAATATTAGATACTTTTCCCCTGTATAACTTTCCCATTTCAATATTAATTATCCCTTATGATTTCACATTCATTAATATAATGATTCATGATAAGAATCCACAATCCCTTGGTTGATCATTTACCAATCCATAATGTGGAAATGTGTAATTCCAGACTATATCAAGGCCTTGCGCCAAGACCGTATGGGTAAAAACCCAACATAATTGTGGTTAACAACCACACATAGTTGTGAACAAATCTTGCATCATGTTTACTCGTCATTTCACTTTACTCATGAGACTTCATCACTATACCCAATGCATTAGAGTGAAGTATAATTCCGAGTGCACCCGTCACATCATTTTATGTCCAATACATTTATTCATATGTCTTAGCATGGTCTAATCTTCATAGTGTTCATATTCCATAGGAAACTTATATTCTTATTCAATAACACACTTTTTATACGTGTTCATAACTGGTACAGATCATGTAAAATGTTCTAGACTTGTTGTCATTATCTAAAATAGTGATGTACATGAACTAAAACAACACCCTTTTATAAGTAATAAGAACTGGTACACATAAAATAATGGATTGTAAGATAGAATAACAACTTTAGCATTTAAACCCCTATTGATGTTGCCTTTTTATAAACCGCGTTGATATGGTTTGACTTTTAGATACCAATTTAATCCATGAGAAGATAATTGTTATATAAAATTTTAAAACATAAACATAAAGGACTAAAGGCATTTCTTATGAAACAATTGGAATACAATGTATGGATTATTTTCCATGAAGTGTTCATGCATTCAAGAAATATTAAAACATGTGAGCTCATGCATGAACCTATATTTATGCTTGAACAAAAAAACCATCATACCTTTTACTTGAGAAATCAAGTGAGAAATACATATATGTATTAATATAGATTTTATTGTAATGAAAAAAATGATTATATATACCGAAAATGTGTATTTGGGATCTACATAACCCAATACAAGATTAAATAAATTCTTGAAACTATTTCATTCTTCATAACCATGATTTAATTCAATAAGGATAGGTATTGTGAATTATCAATTGTAATATGTTTATAAAACAATACAAACATTAATTTTAAATAAGGGTATACTTAAAAAAAGAAACATGAGGAATGAGACCCCTTTCATGTGATTTATGTTTTGAAAACAACAGTTAAAAACGAAAGATCACCCATCAGATGATCATAAAACCCAAAATCGTTTTTTGTATATATTTATATGAATATAAATACACTTTTTTTTTGAAATTCTAAAACTGGTTAAGATGAAATTATACATTTACATATATCCGTGAAGAAAAGAAATTAGATAAGTAGGGCTCACATATAAAAATTGAAGCATGAAACCTCTAGCATGGATTGTGTACTCGAAAACACATTTAGAAGATCTAACGTAAGTTAAAATTGTAAAGTAATATGAAACTATAAGTATATATATATAAATACACATATGGACCTGTATATATTAAAGAATATAAATGTTCTAAAACAATGAAAATATAGCAAGATGATCCCTCACCTGACTATAGGAGTTCACACAAGTAGGGCAGTGGATGCTTGCCAGTCGAGGGGAAGAAAACCAGTAATTTTGGTTCAAAAATACCAAGTTTATATATGAATTATACATATATTTCATATATATAATGTCTCACAAATAAAATATAAACAATGACTTGAAACTTGATCGAGATAAAATGAACACAACATTATGAGTAATGATAGAATTAAAAAACAAACGGTGATTATAATACATACACCTATATAATGCTTGTTAAAAAATGAAAAATGAAACCAATGAAAGTAAAATAAAAAAATAAAATTATAAATAAAGGGTATCGGGGAGGATCTTATGGGAATAATTCAAGGACATGAGGACATAAAATATAGGGGTATACATGATGGAAGATAAGATAAATAAGAAGGAGGAGGAAATACTAGTGGGTGGCCACTGGTTTGAGTGCGACGGGGAAGACAACACAGAAGAGAAACCAGGGATGAAATGGATGATTGGGATCAGATCTGGAATAAGATCAGATGGATGAGACAAGGTGCGGGATTTTAAACTGAGTGAACGGACAACATTTGAGATGAGATTGAATGGAAGGTCGATTGAAATGGAAATTTATATCCAAAATTCATTAGTTATTTCTTGATAATGTGTGGGGTCAATGAGGTCTGATAACTCTTTTCCCTAACATAGTAGTTATATTAGGTATGTGATGTCTTCGTTGTGACGCAACTATGGAGGTTTGTGAATCAACCATCAAGAGTTATGGACTTGGGGGAGCTAAAAATAAATTATGAAGTATATTTTATAGAGTACCATGTAGATATTAAGATTTCACTAGAGAAAATACTATTTGAGTGGGTAAGTTAATTTGTGTTCATCTGGTCGGAGAATTTGAATATTCAGAAGAGACCATGGGAGTAGGAGATCAAATGCAAGATATGTTAGAACATATATTTATGGTTTTTCTTGTTTTTCGGGATGCAAATCCCTATGTTGGGGAGAATGTAAAATTTATATTTTTCCATCATAATAATTTAGAATATATTATGAAATAATTTAAGAGCCATGTGATGATAAGATATGAGATTCCAAGTCCAAGTATGCCTCAATAATGATATAATAAAGATAATAAATATATTATATCATATGGACACAATTTTCATTAAATAATTTAATATATACTCAATGTGGATAGTAATGGGGAGTCTGATACCTCTTTTTAATCTTTTATTTTGGTTTTACAATAGGTATGATATAACCTTAGAGCACGTTAGCATCATGGTTTGAGCACAATTTTGATGAAATGGTATATATTTATATGAATAAATAATGTTATTTTTTATCAATTCACCTAGGATGGTCTCCTACATAAATACATGATTATTCCAACTCCATAGTGGTTTCCACATAGCCATATTGGTTTGATAGTAGTGCCTAGAAGATCAATGTTTGACCTTCGTGATCATGGACAAAAGATTAGAGTACAATAGATATTTCCAACAAAAACAAAGTTTCTATATCTAACCAATGATGAGGTTTCAGATATATTCTTCCAAAAAAATATGTCCTAACTCATGTAAAGATGTTTTTTATATATATTTTCTAAATTTTCTATCCCATAAAAAAATCAATTCTTATAATTGCTTGATTAGAGGGTCAATCACGTTATGCATGTAGTAGATTTATCATCATAGAAATTATAATTTGATTTTGATTTGATAATCCTCTTTAGTTTTCATCATCGTTAGAAATTTTTTTGGGAAACATGAACACTGGATGAATTATTTCCACATGTTTTTGTTTTATGGTTATCGCTATCTTGCCTCAAACATTAATTGTTAACATACTTTTTTTGCATGAAACTCAATGAATTAATAGTAACATATTTTTTTATGAATGATATTTAGTGAAGAAAATATTTTTTGTAGGCTTTAATTAAGGGTTATTGATGTGATTTATGATCACATAGATGATAGAGGGTTTGATAATGGATTTAGAAATCTGAAATATTCATGTTTGGCATCATAATGTATAGATAAATAGGTTGAAATTTTTGGGATATTCAGTACTTGAAATCTTGTCATCAGATATGGATGGGATATGTCAATCACAGATCTATGATTAGAAGAAGATATAGTGGAATATTTCATAATTTAATTGGAATGGTGAAACACATGATTTTTATATTTTATTTATAAAATTCCTAAATTGGCGGTGGGTAGTATGATGGAAAAACACCATGTAGCTCCCCTACATTGGTTCTAGGTTTTCAACTTCTAGAGGAATATCATCGGCCATGTGACACCTATCACATTCTAGTTAACCCCTAATTATAATCTTGGCGTACACTCTAGAGGTTTTTGTGTGTGATATTGGATAAAATTTTGGGCATGAACTAATTATATAGGCGCGACCTCATATTAAGACATGGCTAGGGTACTCTGACATGACCAAGTACACATGCACAACTAGTGTACATGGGCGTGGATAGTGTATAGAAACTCTAGTAAATTGAACTCACTATGTAAATAAATATGTATACATATTGTACACCCCAAAAAAGGAATGTCGTGTATATGGATGAATACATACTATGTGAGATGATGAGACAAGGGAAGACCCAGGATATAAAATTCAAATTTTGTACTACTAATACATGCCATGTAATATATATTGGGTAGCTTTTGGAATTATTGCTCTTTTGTTTAGACTTTTTTCAATTCGATAAATTCTCTTAGTATATATATATGATATAGAAATGTTTAATTACATCCTAAGAATATGATTGTGACTGACATGTGTTATATATTGGATTGAGATTTAGGAGTCCCTCGATGTGAATAGATTTGGATCCTCTATCATTTCATATCCTTCTCGAGGTGGTATTTTTGTATATTATCATGAATAAAATACATGGGAGTATGATATCATACTTAGTGGGTTATTTGAGGTATTATTTTTATGTCAACTATGAGCCCTGGATTTGATCCCCTATCTATGCATCAATATATTTGGATTTCTACTGATTAGAACTTTGGAAAGACCCGATGGGCATGAACTCTTCAATGATCACCATCTGTGATAGTAAGGATCATATGGAGAGATCACCTAGTCTATAATTAACATTAAATATGTAGAAGTGTTTTATGATTGGAAATATGGTTGAGATATTTTAAATATTGGTGTCTCTTATGAGTATAAGTTGTTAATTTATAAATGGATTCTCATTATGTCCTTATTGATAATATTTTCTATTGATTAGCTGAGTAGTATTTTGATGATTTATTTTTGGTTATTTTTGGGATTCCTATTGTGTATTGTAATAGTCAACCATAAGGGCACTTCCTGCACATGTCATGTCTTGTATAGATGAATTTCAATTCAATGATGTCCTAGGAGAACCAAGAGTATATGGGGGATAGTGAGGTTCACAGACCACAATTCATGTTAGGTTGTCACATTTGATACTAGTCACATCCTTCTTTGTATGTCAAAATATTTTAATTATATTGGTTGGAATGTAATGGAAAAATCATGATTTACAATAAATTATCATACTCTAATGTGTTATAGATGTTACACATGCATTATGTGATGATTTTTATTTTTATTTATGTTATTTTAGTAATCAAAGATATTTTTATGTGAACTTGTACCTTATTCTAAGGCACCCAATGTGTGTGATATTCCATCTTAGCATTGGTCACCATCCCATATCATATTAAATATTGTATTGTTGTTAGACACACAACATACTATTGTCAGGTATGGACGTAATGGGTTAGGGTGTGAAATTTTTCATCAGTTATATAACATTAATGAATAAGTAATTAAATGATTTTTCCCTTATAGGATAAAAATCTAAATATATAAATAACATTGATTGGAATTGAATTTTTTTATTATCTCCATGGTGAATTTTTTTTATCAACATGTTTATTTTAGGATATTCAAGTAATTATATATCAAGAATATGTGTTGATGACCCATTTAATTAAACCTTATTGATGAGATATTGATATAAAGGAATTGTATTTCAAGGTGACCATTCGTAATATTTTTTTTCATTTCCACATCAAACACTTTTCTCTCTGGGTTCCATGATGTGTTACTAGACACTGATCTTATAATTTATGAGTGTTATCCTAATGAAACTGATATAGAGTCCTTAAATCTCACAAACTATTTATATCCATAACGACCATTAAATTTTATGTTGACTTAAAAATGTAATAAATATTATTCTCAAGCACTGATGAATAATAATTATTCAGGTTATATTACCTACATAAAATTTTATTTATAAAATAATATAGTGATATTAATTTATTTAAATTAATACTTATTATTAATGGTTTGATGAATGTTTTGGAAGACTTATGGATGATTCCAGATCTAGTGTGAATGATATATTTATTATTATTTAAAAATATTTGATTATTTAATAGAAAAATAATACTAAAATAATTTATTTTTAAAAAAAATATCATGAAAATAACATAAATAATAATAATATTATATGATATGTGGTTATATTAGATTTAATATAATTATTAATGGATTTTGTGAAATAACATAATATATGTACTAATTATTTTAAATGAATCATATTATTTTTAGCGTAATTTTTTTTTTCACAACATCATTCCCTAGATAATAACATAAATTCTCACCAAAAATTTCACTTGAGTGATCTTACAAACTGAGATAACCAATACATTTTCATATCCTCATGTTTTGAGATATTAAGATATATTCATTCTTTTTTAGAATTATTTCTATTAAAAATCAATGGGAATGATTCAAGTTGAATTTTCCTTATCAGTAGCACACAATGTTCCATCTTCATCATTTTAAGGTTTTTGGATTATGTGTGGATTAATGTTAAAGGGTTTATACATGTTGATCCTTCATCATGAAAATTATAAAAAAGAATGTCCAACCGACTCAAAAAGAAAGAAAATATTCAAAGACAATAGAAAATTGTTATTTATAAATTAATATTAAATAATATATAAAACATCTAATCATGATGATTCTAGGGATGATATTTGTTATGTCATTATGATAAATCATAATAAGCTAAAGAAAATATATGGTTTGTAATGGTATAAAAACATCTATAGTTCGACAAAACCTGTAAGTGGTATCGGTGTGGTCAAATATTACTTTTTATATATAGTAATAATTGATCTATTTACACAACTAGTATTATAGTTTAATTTATGGTTTATTAATTATTTATTGTGAATGCTTATATAAGATTTTAATTCCCTATAAAATTACAAATAACAGGTGAAAAACACATGAATAACATTTGAAGATCACATTTAGAGGTGATGGATTTTTTTTCTTAATAAAATGTGTCTATATAGTGTGAAACTTAAAAAAATAAATGCCATGTACCCAAATTCATCACACCCAGACATGATGAAAATATAATAATATGTTAGGTTGAATCATAGGTTGTGTCATTACACATCACATATTGACAAGATGGATAAAAAATAGGTTTAGGGGTTATATTAGGTATAGATTGTGTTAAAGCCATGTAATATCTCACAATTTATCACCAAAGTAAATGCATATGTAATTAAAAAAAATTACACATAATGGGTAACAACATAAATCCACTCCAACAAATTTAGTGGTTATTTCATTATATTAGTATAGAATATATATATATATATATATATATATATCCTATTTTGTAAGATCCAATAGTTTAATACTATTAAGATCTAGATATATAAATGAAAAAAACTTTACATTGTAGATATAATATTAATTAATTGAATACATGAATTTTTAATATTTCTTCTAGAAAATACATATAATTTACATATTTATAATTATGGTTTCATACATAAAATAGAATAAATAAAAAGATGTAATCTCAAATTCTTAGTGAAGGGTAGTTCATCATAAATGATATTATAACATACACATGATATAAATAAATAAGGAAGAAACAAATAAATTGAATAATGTTATATAACAAAACACATGACTGTTAAAAAAATCAATGGATGATATGGAAAAAAATCACATAGAATATAATAACTGATTTCATAGTGGTGAAATCATACATTTAAGGACATATCTGAGAAATATTATATACCATCAGGACCACAACCAAGACATCTAAAAAATGGGATGTCACACACCAAAAACCCAAAATAGATTTTGTAATGACACATATCGATGTATTGAGGGGATATATTACTCCAGGCACTGGATTTCACATAATTACATCCAATACATTCCCCAAAAGAAAGAATGGATACATAATAGATATCATAATGCTATCTAAGAAACCTTATACATAATCATGGATAACTAATCATGATTTTTCTATATAAAAATATTAGATATATAGATTAAAAATATTTACACATTCAATGGAATCATTTTTCCTACATGAAGTATATCATACCATAGTAATATTCATAATTCAAATGAATTCATCCTTATCAAAGAAATTTTACTAAGGTAATAGTGGAGGGTACTTCTAGTGAATAATAATATGAATATAAAGTAATCCTTCATTATGTTCCATAAATAATAATGTTTAATATTAATAAATTTTATCTATGAGTATTATACTTGGTGTACAATTAATACCAAAACATGTATACTGATTGAAAATTAGTATATTTCCTAATTTAACATTTTCATGTTAATTGGCCCATGGTGTATTTTTTCAAAAGACTAAATCCCCTATCATATCCCAGATAAGGATATAATTACAGGGAAAAAATCATTAACTAATTAAAATATCATACATATTATTTATAATAAGGGATGGATAAAATTTCATGAAATTATACAAGTGAAGCAATGTAAAAAGACAACCACAACCCAATTAAATGTAATTTCACTAAAATATCCATACTACTTTTCAATAAAAATATCAAAAAATAGAAAAAATAGAATGTAACTATATATACCATGAATTTAAATAGGATAATTACATAATCTATCAATGTGGAAGTGTTTACACCATATAACAATAAAATAGGTCCATAATATGAAATATTTCTAAAAGAAGTGAATTTATGTTATGAGAATACCATCCCATAACTCTAAATCACTATGAGATATCTATAACCACATTTAAAATTAACATAGATATCATAATAAATAATTTTATAATCATATTAATATATATTAAAGGATTTATAGGTCTGATACGATGTTTCCGATGAAGAAATTTTTGTAATCTGTTGTTGATGGCTCCAAAAAATTGCATGTTGTAATGTTTCCTTCATCCTCTTTTATTCTTTGTTAGTAGAGGATTAATCCAAATGGTGTGTTGATGCCTGCATTTTCATCTTACAGTAACTCCTGTTCTGGAAGAATTCTTCACAATGGGTCATCATCCCAGGTTGAGGCCAATACTAACCCCTTTTCTGAATGTATTGCAATCAAAGAAACCTCCATAATTTCACGTCTCATTTTACCGAGATTTGATAAATCATGGTGGTTCGATGAATTAGTCCTAAAAATTTAATTTCTGTGTGTTTTCTCTTATTTTTGTTGTTAATCTCTTTGATGTGGTTTCTATCAATTCATTTTCCTCTCATATGCTTCTATAATTCATGCGTGGAGCACTAGATCTCTTTACATGAAGTATGAATGGATCCACATTCTTGAATGATCCCTAGACATTAATGATTTTCATTCAATGAATTATTTTTCCAAGGTATGGGTTCATACTCATTGTATTTATTGGGTTCTTGGGCATCCAAAGATTCTGCATGATATTGGTATAGAAATTGGGACTCCTATACAACTTGACAAGGAGACTGCGAATGTTTAGTTTGGACACTTCGCCAGGATGTTAGTGGAGATTGATCTAAGATCCATCATTATTGACAAGCTATCTCTTTCCACACTAAAATATTATATTCAAATTGATTTTTATTAATAAATAAATACACTTTTTTGTAATTAATTCATGGTTGTTGGGAACTATTTTAAACAATGTCAGAGAATGATTTCCTATGAGAAATGTGGGATGAAGGGTCATCCATCAAACATTTGTTGAGGTAAATCAAATTCGAATGATGTTGATTGGTAACAACCCCTTTATCATTCCATCAAAACATCTTCCAAAAAGGCCGATGTGTTGGTTTATCGGGAGGAACATCAACTATCTTTTAAATGGAATATATTTTTGGTGTGTTTGTCACCCTTGAGAGTCAACAATGGTCCTTCTAATATTTAGGATATCTCTACATCCCCAATGAGTAGTCCCTCTACTGCTCAGGATCATTTTTCCAATGATAATACTCCCAAGGATGGTCACGGGGTTACTCCCACTAGATTATTTGTGACTAGAAAAATGATCCTCTCTCTATTTGATGGATTTCCTTCTTGTACTAACCCCTAAAATATATTTCTGAATTGTAGTGAACGTTTTCTACGTGATGAGACTGCTGATATGACTCCTCACATTGGGACTCCTCAATATTATTATTGTCATCAGGAGATCCAGAATATCTTGTACTCCTCTTGGATATATTGGAAGTGGGGTGACATCTTAGAGGGGGAAGGGACTATAGTGGGTAACAGTGGACCTACTTCATTCAAAGAGGTGCTCATTTCTGGAGAAGGGGATGTTGTCTGCAATCCTTATCCCCTTGAAGAAATGGCTGTGAAATGAGTATTCGAATACACCTCTAACTACGTGTACTCATTCGCCTAAGACATTAGGTAACATTACTTATGATATTCATAAGATCCTCAATTATGGTAGGTCCCACTCTGAATGGGAAACCGCTGATGACTCTAATTATGTTGATGATATATCTTATTATGATCTATAAATTTGTTTTTTCACGAATGATGAAATTTCCCTTGGATTAACCCCCCATGTCTTCTATACACTTTTTTCTTCTATTTAATAAATTGGTCAAAGCATAGAATTTGTCTCGACTTGCTGCTGAAAAATTGACGAATTATTTTCAATAATTTATAATGAATTAAATGTTATATCATAAAAAATGTCTAAAATTATAAAATTACATTTCTGAAAAATATATTTGAATAAATTCATGATATTATTTAATAATTAATTTCATAGAACCATCCATGTAGGGAGATGAAGAAAAATTAACATAATAATTTTATAGAGGCAATAATATACAATTGAACATAGATAACATTTTCATTTTCCACCAAACAGGAAGAATGTATAAATTTTTTTATATTTTGAAAATCATAGTAAAGTTATAAATATCAAATTATATCATTAAATAGAATTTTAGAACCTTATTTTTTTGTAATTGATGCATAATAAAAGACATCATTAATAGAGATCATTGTTTTCACCTAACATGAACAATGTTTTCATTTATTATGGATGTGGGGATAAGTAGAGAATAGAAATTCCACTAAAATAAAAAATTTATGTATATAAATAATATTTATTTTTATACAAACCAATGTCATTATTTCAAATTCAAACATCATTTATTATATAATATTTCACCTAAAATAAGCCAGACGATTGAGTGGTCTATTGTCTTTGGAACCTAGGATGATTAGATGAAAACAGTTGTCATGAAATAATACATATCTATTGAAAAATTCATCTACATGAAAACATAATTACTTAATACTTATCATTTAATAGGATAACCTAATGACATACATTAGAAGAGGGTGAGCTGTAATGCCATTTAATGGAGTAAAAAGGCATATCATTAAGATTACAATACTTGTAAGGTAATTTTAATATCAATGGAGAACAAGATAAACATTAACATAAAGTCATGATATAAGATGATTATCATAACACGGAAATGTGGCAACAACTTAAAAAACTTCTTCATAAATATAAAGGAATTAAGTAAACCCTTGTCCCAAAATGGTTGAAAATTTTCTTAAATAATTCAGGTAAAACCCTATCCCAATATGAAATATCATGATACTAAATATTACCCAATTTATTGGAGCTCCATCAGGGTTCACCCTTTATGAATATTTTAGTCTCATTCTTATGTTTTCAACAGAGATCATGTAACATGGATTCATTCAACAACATCATTTATTCCAAGATAAAGGAATATGAAGTACATATTTGAATATCTATAATAAATAAGTATGTATGCATAATGTTTAATACCTTGGATATATAAAGATCTATGGTATTCACTACATTATATTTTGGCATGGATAATCATGTTCCAATTTACGCAGCATAACAGCATCACACAGGGATTCATAAAATGGTGTGATTTGAGAGAAATGGGTAAAACATAATTTTGACTTCAAATGGGAAGTAAGGGAAAATTGATTATAATATACCAATATATGGAATAGTATTTGAGATTTATAATATAATATAAATCCATGAATGGAAACATGGAGAGAGAAATCCCCTTTGGAGTTTTGGCATGGTAATAGGTGTACATTGGAGGGATGAATGAGAATAAAAGGGATATCTCATCATAATAACATAATAATAGAATTATGGGGGTGGTTTGAAAGCTTTACCCATAATTTTTAATTGAAAAATAAAATGGTATAACAATATATGTGAACATAGACAAAAATGAAAAAGGAAAGAATGTGAGGATTCCTTACTTTAATGTGTGATCCCAAAATCATGGGAGAGGCTTCGTGGGAGCATAGGGGATCATTTGTAGGATGTTAGGGAGTGTAAATCATAGTTAGTATGATCTTCAATAAGTTTTTCTTATGATTAATGGGTTATTGGGATGTTTCATATGGGAAAGGAGGGGGAATTCTTTATTATTTAGGTTTTGGACACTACAAACTAAAATATTCAAAACCACAAACCAAACCATAGTATTTTTCAATGGTTTTTATCCAAGGGGAGTAGAAAACATTACATTATAATTTTTACATCCTAATTCATTACAATATTTTACATTCACATGTGGTGGTGTGTCACACCCTCAAGGAAATTAATTTAAAATCATAAAATACATTATACCTGTTGGAGGATTCACTATGGCATTATAAAATAATTAAACTAAATATAAAATCAGATTATTTTAAATTTAAACGATATATTTGGATGACGATCCAATTTATGAAATTTATTATATCACTAATGGGTAATTATTATGTCATAAAACACACTATTTATTTATATATTATTTAATTTTTACCCAAAAATTCAACTGTCTAAGGAAATTATGAAAAATACACCATTGGACAATTTCAACATCCTGTTTCAAAAAATAATATTCATTTTATCTAAATATGTTTCTAAATATGTGAGTTTTCACTTTTAAAATGAGAATCTATATTTATTGAAAATTGACGGATTTTGAAAACAATAAATTTAAACCTTAATAAAAATTACAGTTGAATTCATAAAAATTATATACTCATTTACTATTAATAATATTAATTTGATAATAAAAATTTATTATTATATTAATTTTTCCAAATATTCATTATTTCCTTAAAATAAATTCATTAATATTACACATTCTATTTTATTAATAACTCTTATCAAACTGATAACATAATCATTTATAGATAAGGATGTGATATAATCATCATTTATACAAGTTGTTTTTTATAATATTATTAGTAAAAACATATATTAATATAATAATGAATACATTTCCCTAAGGTACCATTTTTAAACCAATAAACAATTTATAAAATTCATCATTTCTAAGAATTGATGGAAGAATCCATTTATTTATTGAAAATGGATTACACAAAAAGTAAATAATAAATTTTTATATACCCCCATTATAACATTAGCATAAGTCCTAGGGGTATGGTGTAAGATGGTGAAATACTCTTGGGGAATCTTGGATAACATCTCCCAACTGGTAATCTCTATTAACATGAACTTCTCTCACAGGTGATTCCTTTCATGATTAACATGTTGAAGCACATCTTGAGCTTGGTCAAGAGAGAACCCCAGTGACACTACCTCCATTCTGACCTCTGATAAATGAGATTTTTATGGCATGAGTCAACTAGATGAAGCCATCATATCCATTTTCTGGGTTGAAAGGATTTGTTAAAATCTTATATTTATATAGGTTGTGTGATCACTATTCAACGACTATATTATAAAGGTAATGACACTAAACAGTCATTCAACCCTAATAATAATAAAAGAGAGTGAATTTTTTCTATATTAATAAGAAATAAAATGAAAGGAATTTTTTTATAGTTGATCTGTTTTTACAATATAATTATATTATAAAGGTTTATATAGTTTTCAGGAAACTTATAAAGAAGGAAATGGATAGGGAGTGGTTAGTACTCATGTGAGAACATGTAGCTTCTATTAGAGGAACTCATGGAAATATTTTGATTAGGATAAATTATTCTGAATAAGGTATTATGAACATGTAATAGGATATTAGGAGACTTAATATAGGTATAGTTTAGCGGGGGTCTGAATGAGAGGTTTAATTTATAGTGGTTGTAAGTGAACTCTTTTCAAAGGTGAAAAAATTATCATTTCCTTGTAATTGAATGTTGGGTAATGGGTAAAGATAGAATCATAGGGGAGTTGGGTGAGCCAAGTGATAGAATTTTTGAAATACATGTGGGTTTTTATTTTGAAGATAAAAATTAATTCTATATGGTCCATAATTCCTATAATATTTAAAAAAAATTGATCATCCATATGTTATCCATTTTTTACTGTAATTAACTTTGATTAAATTATTACCATGGAATTTTTTTAATAAAAAACTTGATGAAACCTCACCTATAATTTATATATAATTAATATAAATATATAATTAATTCAAAATAAATAAATACCTAAATATTATTAAATTAAAATTTAAATAAAAATAAATAATATATAGAAAACCTATTTTTATAGAAAAAACATCATTCAAATATTTAAGTGTTCTTATCATAATTTCATATAAGTTACTAATAAAATTTATATATATATATTGAAAATATAATCACATTAATTATTTATGATATAAAAATTTATTTATTTAGAGATATATACAGAACCCAAAAAATCACCACTAGAAAATATCAATATTCAATATCCAAAAATAAAACCGATTTAATCAAATAATAAATTTAAAATTTAAATATATTTCGGAATGAAATATATTTATAAATTAATATAATAAGGGAGTAATATTATTTGTATTGAGATCATTTTTTAGGGTTATATTGATTACCTATAATAGAATAATATCATGTATTATATATTACCACAAAAATAATATCTACATTGAAATTTGTTATGTTTGATAGCTTATAATAAAATGTTGGTAATTCTTAATAATCTTTTATTCAAATACCCAAATTTAATTATCTAACATTTTATTAATCTAGAGTAATTTCACAAGTCGTGATTCCTTGATTCCACAATAATATATCTATGGTAGAAATAATCTAGAAATGAACTTCATTATATTACATGTTGGGCTCCAACTCAATTTCCCCAGCGGTGATGTGAAAGTGTTGGATCTAGAATTTACATCAACAACCATGAATCATGAATTTAATCATGTAATTTAAGGTCATTATATCGAATAATAAAATATCAATCCATAAATTAAATTTCTTATAATATTCTAAAAGGTCCATGGTAATTTCGTCTATATTTCCCTTTATTACCAGACCTTATAACACCCTTCCATGGTGATAAATTCATGAATAAATGACCCCTATCTTGGAATTTCAATCCCTTCGTTTAATTATAACCATATATTCTCTATATAATATAATCTGAATTGATATTATTTTGGATAAATCAAACCTTCTTAGTTGCTTCCTCAACATGTTTGAGACCAACTAACCTCCTTTCCCCAACTCTATCTCAGGTAGTTAGGGTTTGGAATTATTTCCCACACAAGGGATCATAAAAAAAATTGAATAGTCAGATTGATGATATTATTGTGTATAAATCATACTAGTGGTATGTATTGGTCCCATGTTCCTATCAAGTTAATATATTTCGACCTCAACATTTCCTCTAAGGTATAGATTATCCTTTTTGAATGCTCATTTTTAATGGGTTATGGGAGGTTCTATGATAGACCTTGATGATAAATGTATCTTAAAGTGTCCTTGAAAATTTTGAAATTAATTGAGGGGCATGATAAAATAAAATTCAAAACAGTGACCCATTTATCCTCATAGCATCATTGATATATATTTATAAAAAATGTTAAAGAGATAGAGCCACCCTTATTACTAGAAAGTGTGATAACATTGTGTTTTGATCAATAATAACCCATATAACATCATTATTCTTATGTGTATTAGGAATTCCATTGACAAAATACATCATGATATTATCCTAGATTCACATTAGTATAGGGATATAGTGCATAATACCATTTTGAAATCATCTCCACACCTTCACTTGTGACACCCCAACATGGATGCCACTAGTCTTGTGCCCTGATCCAACAAACCATATGTCCCCCAGAGCACCTCCTTGTATGTTAGATGTTGTTGACTAGTATCTAGTTCCCAGTGTGTGATGGTGGGGGGAATATTCCTTTATATTAAATTAAGAAAAAATGAAAATAAAAAAGATAACATCCAAGGTTATAAACCATATATTTCAGAAGTAGTAAATAAATAAAAATATGATCTTGTTGTATTAATAAATGGAATGTATTGAAGGCTTTAATGTCCATGTCATACTCACTAAAATGATCACTGAATGGTCTGATCATAAATATAAAATAGTAAATAAAAGGAATATAAACAAAATCACAAGTCTCTACTACATTCTTCAATCCAAACCACATACCCATCCCCTGTGAAAATATCCTATACATCAATCTCTGTTGATCTCAGTCATCATTCCTACCTATTCCTATAATCAATTGAATGTATGCACTTGCACCCCAATGAAATGGCATCCTAATTTGGGTGTGAGTTCAAAAATTGTAGGGAACCATCAACTCTGTCCTATACATAGTCAATAATATACAGTGTAAAAAAATGTGACCTACTAATGAATAAAATTAGAAAATAAAACTAAGACTACAAAAAAAGTGGTAAATAAAATAACCCACAACCAATCCTTTGATCTGTGATCCCAATCATTCATTCCAACTTTGGCCTAATCGAGAAAGTATCTGAATAAGGTGTATTATCATATATATAAATATATATCCTTATATATATATATATATGAATACATATATTATTATATGATAAAAAAGGATAATAACATAAATAAAACCAACCAATAATCAATCCATGGTTCTGTAATCCTGATCAATAAATACCT
This sequence comes from Viscum album, assembly GCA_963277665.1. NCBI lineage: Eukaryota > Viridiplantae > Streptophyta > Magnoliopsida > Santalales > Viscaceae > Viscum > Viscum album. The sequence goes on along the minus strand of OY728141.1, from coordinate 1,699,997,745 downwards.
AATTTGGTTGTTGCTAGAATAGTCTTCGAGCAAGATACATAAACAATGTTTTAAATGTTCTACCACTGAGATCACCCATACTCACATCGAATCACAATGACAAAGGATGACATATACAGTTGTAAAATTTTTTAAAGATGACACTACATCCAATACAACCTATGTCAGATGTGTCAAGTATCAAAATATCAAGGACCATGACCAATGGACAATGATCAAGGAACAATAAACAAAGATTTCATCATCATGTCCATGGTGTGAATCCATATAAATCATTGAAAAATATATACCTTTTGTGCCACGACTTAAGTCCATTTACCAATGTTGTCCTATTTGAGTCCATAGATAACATCCATAGAAAACATAATATAAAATTGAAATACCAGGATTAGGAACCAAGATGACTAATCAAAGGTTTCCTCTTCAATTCGACGGACCTCATATTTAGAAAACATTGTATAGATTTACATACCATCACGAATTGTTGTTATCATACCACAATTCTATTTGTCACAACCATACCATGATATCAACATCTATCAATAGGGCTCTAAATCTAGAACCCTAGAAATATATCTCAGAATCCATAAGACATACAAAATCACATCACGACCATCTTCAAAAATCCATACAATCCTTTATAAATCACAGTTTCATAATCATAAACTAGGTGAAGCATAAATTAAATAGTGAGGGTGGACGAATTCCTAATCCCACCACTACTGTCACAACCTATCAGACTTGTAATATCATCATGGGTTCTACGGTGACTCAAAAAAGCATATTTTCTATAAACTATGTCATAATATATCAGGATCATCCAAATATTGGAATACACAATAGGTTTTATAGGTTTGTAATTAGGAAAATCATTCTACTCAGGATCATGCATGATCACATGTTAAAAGGAGAGATCCTTACTGAGAACACCTATGTTGATACATATGTAATGTAATCCCATTTAGTGTCTAATAAAAGGAATAAGTATATAATAAATCCTACATGGGATCCCATAGGTCATACTATAAGAAGTGGAATCCCATAAGGGATCATTAGACTTACTGATAAGTTGAGCATGAATCTAGCAGATGTGATTTTTAGTAACCCATGGCATTCATCCATTTAATTTCCAAATTAAATAAATTAATATACTAATTCATTTGGTTATAAATCTAAACAGGGTTAATAATAATTAGGGGACATCCTAAGAATTTCTATACTACTTAAATGGTGGGACTACATGCCTTTTATTGGGCTTCATTTCTATTGGGACTTCAGGAAAAAAATATGTAATTTAATGAAGCATCCTGATGGGTGGGTTATCACATGGGGTCTATGACCTACCTTTTAGGCCTAGGTGTCTAAGTTTTCTGTGTTTTTCTAAACATATTTATGACTTGGTAAAAAAATTGATATATGATACTAAAGATAAATACCGTGAAGGTTAAAAAATTCGATGACAAACCCCACGGTTTCTAACACACATGGAACTCACCAATTATAGCCCTTCATGAGAGTAAACTCCCATGGAGGATGGGTGGAAAAGGGATACATGTACAAGAGATAAATAGGTAAGAAAAAAGGGTTCTATCCCATTAATGGCCATAGGTAAAAATGTTAATTTTCCCATCTTTAATGATACACAGTGTTAGGCCACATGGTTTAAAAAACAATGAACAAACTATGTTGTTGTAACTATTATAACCCCTTATCCTCACATGGTTTATTAATAGTTTAATAGACCATATGCAAACAGTGCACCTCTAATATTTTGGGTATACACCATCACTCATGGTTGAAGTGTATAGTTAGTCAAACAATTAACCAACCATGCATTTTGTATATTGAAATTAGAAGCCCCTTAAATGGTTTCATATATATTTCTATATAGTTTTTTAAACCATGCTCTTAAAAAAATATCCTACATGGTTTGACTGCGTGGTTAGCACTAATCGTACTCTAACTGTTTTCAATGAATTTTACTTTTTCAAACCTCCTATTTTTAGACCTAAACCCCTATGATGCTCCCAAATCCTCTAATATATCTTCCAGACTCATTCCACATCTTGAAACATAATTCTTATGAATTTAAACTTTTGAAACTCACATATGAAACTTTAATAAATGTTTAACCCATATTTTAATTAAAACATCAATATCCATAAAAAAATTCCAACTCAGTAGAACACGGGATCATGGAGGTTCTGTAATATAAAAATTACGATCCCCAAAAATCCTTAGTAGATAAAAAAACATCCTGACCTAATTGGGTCATTAATTAAGTTCAAATGTTTTTATTTCATTTTTAAATTCCCAATTCATATCTAAGCACTAAATTATTCATAATGTACATATCTCTCCAAAATTGATCCATTCCTCACAACTACCAATGATACATAAATAAAATCATACTCAAAATCACCAAACTCGTTATACAATCGTATCATCATCTTTTTCAACATATATCCTATGGTGATTCTGGTAATAGGTTCTTGGTTTCATGGATATTTCATAGCCATGGTACATCCACTATTGGAGTTTCTTAAAGATATACAACACTCTGTGTCCTGATGAATCATTTGGAACATTTATCAACATAATTAATTGGATAAAATCCTTGTATACTTTCCATGATAGATAAATAGATCTAAAAATTGAACTCTAATATACCAAGATCAAACATTCCGTATTGGTTTTCCCCTGAAATTCTTTGGGTGATTCATTCATTACACTCATATCATACAATGGGAAGGAATATAGTGGTTCCCCACTGATCACATCAAACGACATTAATGAAAAAAATTAAAACAACCAATGGAGAACAATTCATTGAAAATATTATCTTCATCCACTGATGCTTCACAAAAAATAGGACCATTGGCTTTTTCACAAGGCTTATAGATATCATTTATAACATGCTCACTAATGTAATTAACCAACTTATAGTGACACATATTCAATGTACCATCCCTTATTTAAATATTCATCATGTTTCAAAACAAAAACTAATATTATACTCCATCTCACACCGTTGGATCCTCACAAACTACTCCAGACTTAATGCTAAAATTCATGTTTCCCCCAAGTCCATGTCGATGATATACATGGAATTTACTGATAACTTGATTTGTACATCGATACATTTATTTAATGGTGTCAGAGAATCAAAAATAATATCTAACTACCAATCTCATGATCCCAAGACCCTTCACACATGAGTGATAGCCACATATGATTAACAACCCACTCTCCACCCAAGTATAATCCTTATCCTCACTGTAACAAAAATTTGAACTGGTCACTACAGCCTATACTTTTTCACCCTATCTCATTAAAATTGGAATATATTATAACCTATAAAACCAATGTGTTATCATAAACCTAACCTTGAATCTTTGGGCTCTACAAGAACTATATCCATTAGGATTATCAAAATTTAATACAAAAAGAAAGTCTGTATCCTCAAATAGAAAATGGTGTACTATGCATCATCTAGATTAAATTTAAATCAATCCATGATTTTACTTCTAATGAGTCTTTCAACAAACCCCAAAACATATATACATATCCTACAATAAATCTTACACTCCCAAAGTACACTAATGTTTGGAAGTTATTGGGAATGATAACCTCTACATAGGAGTACCGTAATATTCCATAGATAAGCGTGTATTTCTATACCAAACCATAACCACATATAAATAGGATTCACTTTCCTCTTCCAACTCCTGATGCCTTGTATATCGAAAATGTGTTTCAGGTTCAAACATGGGTTAAAATCCTCTTGTAACTAGATTTATTCGAGAGGTCTCCTCTAACAAAGGGACAAATTGTAAATTTAAGTCAAAATGTTTGTGGAACCAAGTCTGTATTATTTAATTTCGAGAATCATCCCACATCTTACACATATCCACTCTTCTCATTATGAATTAATGTTAGCACATGTATCATAGATATACCAAAACATTTGATGAAATAGGTGTAAAATCCCATACAACCTGATCATCGTCACTCGACATATGCTCCCATGATTCATTCATCAATAAGGCCAAACTAACTTGGCTACCTGGCATGTCCATCTTAACATGACAAGTTATCCCTAGGGACTCCCCTTCAACGTCTCACACCTCACCAGTACCACCTATCATATTATGACCATCTCCCTCATTAAATAATTCCAATCATGATTATATACATGTGTGTTTACCTTGTTAATAATCGTATAATCACTAGTGAATAGGGTTAGGAACCCTATTAGTCATGCCCATAGAAAAAAGTTTTTATACCAATGTAGCTTATGTTCTTCATCACTGTCTATATGAATTAAAATTCCTATAACAAAAAACTAAGGCACCCCTTGTGTAGTAGTCACTACTTTAGAATATCATAAAGATCACTACATATAAATGAAATATTAAATTAGAGGATTCCTCTGACATACGTTACCCATGAACAAAGTCGACATTGACCTACAATGGTCCAATCCAAGAATAAGGGAATCTAGGCATCGCACATAACCCTACTAATCAATTCTAACATTAGGGTCACAAGGTTTATCCACCTTGTCCAAAATTCAGGCCTCTACAAGGGAGGTAATGATCAAAATGACCCATGTGGGTAAAAACTATTAATCATTTCCCTACAAGGTCCCTGATAATCACCATGAATTATAATAAGGTGTCTCCCCTAGAGTATCACTATATAAAATGGAAAGATTTATGAACTATAACTCACTAGGTATCTATATATATAAATATCAACTTGAGTTTAAATTCAACTAAAACATTTAGGTACCTATTGGAGAATCACTAGAGGATCCCACTATATAGCTATAAATGAAGGCGAGTGAATTTAAATATCTCAACATTCTAGAAGATAAAAATCCACGTAGGTTGTTTAGATGATTTTTCAAAACACAACAAAAAAGATATACCAATAAGGAGTCTACTAAAAATTAATTAGCTGTGAACATCAACCCAAAACGTTCAACTATATGCACACAACATTATCTCAATTATCCGTTTCATACCACACATATGGTTCGATTATGATGAATTTCCTTCCAAGATATGGGGGAAATTACTATATAGGTTTTCACTAACATATAAAATAACCAAACCAGGAAACGTCACCCACAAGTCCGCCACACTAGGGAACCATGTTCCATATAAATCTAATAGTGACACTGCACCTCTTTTGCAAGAGGACTGAGTGATCATCCCCTTGATCTAAAATTTCACTACAGATCCACATAAGATACCTTTAAAAGGAAATATATATTACTTTGGGATTAATTTAGTGGAATTAAACCAACATAATATATTGGAAAATATTATTTAGGTTGTTGTTGACCCTCTAAAAAACATATGATGTCATCTGAAAAATTACACACTATCATGCCTATAACATGTATAACCTTCAATGAAAATATGATCCATGAGACACCAAAAACCTTTTTCATCCAAGAGTCAAAATTAGTCACTAGAATGATTCCAATGTATCATGATCCATAAATCTGTTATAAATGATAACATTTTTACAATCACTGATTCTATCAAATAGAAAATTATATAAAACTATAACATCATTTATCATAATAGTAGTCCCATAACCCTAGAATCCTAGAATTCTTACTAGAACAAGTGTTCTCGATGAACTAGTCTCATCTCCCTAATAGATTCTGAAACATTCCTTATTATTATGTATATCATATCCCAAATAAAAACACAAATGTAATGGAATACTTATCATTCCCATTTTTAGCACCTCGAACCAGATTTCACTAGTCCAATTCCCCAAGACGATTTCCATAATAACTCAAGAATGCCTCACCATATGCTAGAGGATGATGGCTAGTAGTCAGGACCGATTGTGTGGTAGTGGGGAGACTATAATCTCATATTATTGTAAGAAAATAGTGAAAATTTCTAGTTATAAATAATGGAAGTATACTAATGAGTGTCAATGTAATTAATAAATTGAAACTAGAGTATGTTGTAAAAAAATGTAATAATTGACAACCCAATAAGCCATATAATGCATACAACACTGATCACCCACTAGACTGACCATACATATGAATGAGTAATAAAAGGAACATTAATTAAATATTAAGGAACTACTACTATATCTGAGATGAACACGAAACCTATTCTCCATAAAAATATTTGATTCATGCTGATCAATCTATCTTGGGACTAAACCCAACTAGTGCTTGAAACAAAGTTAATATCTTGTCAAGTACCCCATTTCAATGACATATCGGGAATGGTGTGAGTTTAAAACATAGTATGGAACCATGAGTATGGTCCATTACATATAAAGTAAAATGGGTTATATGTAAATTTGAACTAATCTACAATACAATTGATAAATAATGCTACAAAAATAATTAAAAAATATATAAATAAATTAACTCAAAACAAATCCTTGGGTTTATCACCATGAGTGACTACACATGCTTTGGCCTAAGAAAGAATGTATTTGAAAATGATTTCATCATATATATATAAGTGTTTATATATATCCCCATAAATATATAAACACAAATGTATATATAATGTATCAGACCTATAATGGACTGGAACCAGTGAAATTGACTAATGAATCCTCTTTTTGTCCATAGAGTTAATAAATAGTAATCTCTTTATAATATAGATCTATTAGGTCCAAGTCACATGACCATTGACCAAATGAATCCTTTTCGAGTAATTTTAGTGCATCCATAGAAAATTTAGTATAATATAGTCCAACTAGTTCTTGTACCTAAGGTCATTGACCAAAGATGTACTCTTCATGTGCATGGATAATATCCATAGAAAACTAGGTAAATGGATCCATGCCATCAATACCTGTTTGTGCCTTACAAAAATGCCACACATTAGCATTATACCATGATATATATATCCATCAATAAGGATTAGAAGATATATCCTAGGATTTATGTTTGGGAATACATGAAATATAACACATCACATCAGGACTATCATCCTAAAGTTATGAAGCACATATAAATATCATATCTTCATAAAAAATCAGTAGGTAATGAAAAAAGTAATGAGTTAGGGTGAATGAATTACTAATCACACAACTACTATCATATCCTCTCAAGATTACAAGTTCATTATACTTTGTATATTGACCCCTGATACCATATATATCCAAACTCAAATAATAAAAGGTCATGGTTCGAAAAACATCATTGAACCTAATATTTACAATTAGTTAGTTATGATAATTAATCCTTCTTAGGATTCTGATTGTTCACATTTTAAATAGAGGCATCCATCATTGAATCATCAATGTCGATGCATTTGTTAGTGAATCTTTATTAGGATCAGAAAAAATAATATATAAGTGGGGAATCCTTCATGAGATCCCCTTGGAAAAATTATAAGTAGGAGAATCCTATAGGGTACCCCAACCTCAGTGTTAATTCAATGCATGAAGGTAGCATACATGGGTTGTTAGTGACCCCTATTGTTTATCCTTTTATTTATAATATTATATTATTTAATTTAAATATTCATTTCAGTAAATATATACATTGGGAGTTTCACTCAAGGAAAATCCCAAGTATTACCAAACTAATTATACATTCAAAATTTCTCTAGTACATGTACAATGGACCAACATCCACTTACAAGATATAATTATTTGTAACAAGCTATCAATATCTCAATCCCTTATGGCCACTATTGAGAAAAACTACATTAGTGTTCATTTCCATGGGCTAACATAGTTATATTTTTTATATTCCTCAGCATCAATTACATAATTAAATAATTTAATAAGAAAAATTCAATGATACATACCATGTGATTACACACAGTATAACCATCACTTGAAAAAAATCCAAGATACCATGAGTTAAATGCATATACAGTTCCCCCGACAAGAGTTCCTAAATATACATATCCAATGTCATCAAAATATTTATTAAATAAAATTAATTTACATTGAAAGCCTTAGAAAAATTTTGGTGAAGGAATACCTCATATAAATGGATCTTGACCATTAAAATATGGCCTCTCAGGTAATCCTCTTCCAAGTGATATCTTCAATCCAATCACCAGTATTTGATTCCACTATTATCAAGTTGAATCATAACTAAACTATAATTGGTTAAGCCAATAGTTAGAGGATCCCAATTAAAAACACCATGAAATATGATTGATTTGAATTATTATCACAAGGTTTCCAATGCAACTGAACACCCTAAATTTCAGAGAAAAATTATGGATAACTCCCATGGATAAAGGGATGAACAAGGCTATGTGAACATGGGGAGAAAGGGAGGCAAAATGGGGGATAAAATCCATTAAGTGATGGATGGGGAAATAGTAATGTTTTTCTCTTTAATGAGATGCATGGTTTGAAAAAATGTTCTCCAACTATAATGTTGGAACAGTCTTAGACCTTTCACCATAGATGGTTGCAACACAATATAAAAAAAACATGCATAAAATGTGCACCTCTACCATCTGAGGTATAATTCACCTCATATGGTTATAACACACACTTAGTAAAATCATACACCAAATATGTGTAATTTCATTAACAAATTTTTGAAACCCTTTATTTTTTCCTCTCTCCAACTAAATTCATTCCCAAATGGTGGCTTGGTGTAATACGGACCACATAGATAAGCCACCCAATTAACACTATCTATGTTACAATCGTGCTCTATGATATATACCATTCCCAAATAATGGTATTAGTTCCCAAACCATTTTGATGCTCTTAAAACCTATATTCCATAATCTAAGCCTCATTCTATGTATAAAAACATCATTTACAGGTATTATATCCATTTAAATTATATTTTTAAATTCTGATCAATACATGTTCCATCCATTAACTGAAAAAAAAATCCATTAGAAAAATAAAACTAAAAAAACACAAGATCAGACATTACTTATTGGAAAAAATATCTACCAACATAATATAAATTTTATTGATTCCTTTTCCCCCATAAATTATCCATTGTATCCCTTTACAAATTGGTGATACTAGTGTTTATAGAGAAATTTTACCTATGAGATTAATCCAAAAATTCCCTATTTATATCATGTATTATTGGTTCATATAGTTTTCCTTCCAAAAATCAACACAATAAATTTTGGGTGATGTCTAATTATTTTCCATCTTCCTTATAATAAATATTTTTTAAAAAACTGTATCAATCAATTGAGACTTATATATCTTCATTAGTAATTTGGATTCACAACTACATCAAAAAAATAATGTTTCTATTTATTTATAAATTCCAATGTAAAAATTCACTAAACTGATAATAATTTCATCCTATTAAATTCTCATCATATTAATGATTCCATGATCCTTCATACTAAACAAATCATCATCCTTTTTTCCTTCATATGGTGGAAGAGTATTGAATAATCATTGTCTTTGAGTATATCAATCCATCCCCTATATCTCGTATTGGTAACATTCTATATTAATTTATCGTGTAATATTGTATGATCATTATATATGACATACCTATCCATACAGAGGAAGTTCCTCCATATATTAAATTTAAATATTACATGTATTACATCAAGATCACATGTTGGATAGTTTTATTCATTGGTCTTATGTTTATATTATTTATATGAAACTACTTTATCATATTTTATAATAAAACAGTCTAGTATTTTTTATCGATGAATAAATATATATATATACAATCATCCTTCCTTGATGGAATGGTTACTAATATATCATAGATAAATATATTATTTAGTTCTTAAATACATTATTTATAGTCCATTAAAAATACTAATATATCCCCTTTACATGTCAACATTGTTAATGATTTTTTAAGTGAGTGATGTTTTCAAAAAATCACTAATAGTAACATTATAATCCAATGAAAAAATATTTCTTAATTAAATTCCTTGGCATAGGTAATTTTATTGCAATATTATTCTTAGTGGGTTCAATCAATGTTCTATCACTAAAGACAATATATACCTGAAAAGAAACTTAAAAAAGCTAATATCCACACTTAATGAATTTCATATATAGAAACCTATTCTTTAATGTATCAATTATGATTTTTAAATGGTCATTATTTTCATAATATACCACAGATTATATATATATAATTAATTAAGTCCCAAAAAATAAACATATATTTGGTTAAAACTATAATCATTAGATCTATAAACATAGAGGGTATAGTAGTAACCCCACAAATTAATTAAAATAAACTCACATTACCAAAAAATATTTTATAAATATATGATAAATATATAATGCTTCATAAATATCAGTTGATTATACATATAATAATGATCAATTATTGAGATATATTATTCCTCTTTTAGTAAAAAAAACATATCACCAATGCTTGTTAAACGATACTTGTTTTTACTATTAATGGAATTTATTTCCCTATATACAAGTAATAACATCATAAAAGCCTCCTTCTTCATTAAAAAGATGAAATGTTCGCATTATTTGAATGACCGGTTCATATAAACCCCATATTACATGATTCTTATAGTTGGATATTTAATTAAACAAATTCCATTGTATCCATTCTATAAGAAGTTTTAAATATATGTTACATATCAGGGATGTGATCAATACAGAATTCAAATTCAGTGTTAGGTGGATATATAAAGAAATCCATGGGAAATAAATCATGATAATACCTCACAATAGATACTTTCTATAGTACAATGATATAATTTTCACTCATTTATTCATCTTACACAATAATTTCATTAAGATTATCCACCAAAGGTGGTTCCAAACATGAATTAGTTGATGAATTTTGTCCATAAAATATATGAGATTATATTCCAACCTTATATATATTGATATCATTAAATCATAAAAAAATTATTCTTTTATTATTTGATATCTATTTCATATAGTGGATCATTCCATATTCAACCATTGTTATATGAAATAGGTTTGCAACTAATAAACCTCCATTAATTTTAATAGATAAAAAACAAGGTAATTTTTTATCAATAATTGTAATAAATAGTGTATTTATAGAATAATAATTTTTCATATCTATTAATATTTATAAATAGTATATTAATTTCTCATTATAGGGGATTCTTTTTCTGATAGAATACTCAACACACAACAGTGGGTCTCACCAAAATCTTACGTTGCACAATACAATGAGTTATTCTGAAATATATTACAATAATATTAATATTATTTTAAATGGAAGTTAATACCTACTCATTGTATTGTACGGAATGAAAAAACTAAGTAAAATATTATTACACCTGTTAATTACATGTTTTTAAATTTATCCACTAAATTTTTATGCTTAAAATGAGAGTGAATCAAATTTTAAGAAAAAAATACTCTAATATTTATAAAAACTCGTTTTACCGCATTTTAATAGAGAACCACTTTTTAATATAGATTTTTCACTTTGGAATGTTATATATTAAATAATAAAATTATTATTTAGAAGTGGTATATAAAAAATATTATGAATTTTTTTATTTTTATAATAAAATCCATCATTTAATGAATATTGAAATATACAGAATTTTAATTCAAAACATCCTTTTCATATAATTTATTTATATAGAAATATTTTCCCTTTAATTAATTATAATGTGTAACTATATTATTTCCTTATAATTTAATCCCATTTTTTTCACTGGATGTTAGTTATTATTCAATTGGACATAAACACATATCAATCTTTTAGAGTTTTTACTTCATAAAAACATGCATTATTGTTTTGACAATGGGAATTGAATTAAATTTAATTACTAGAATATAAATTTTTTTATTTGAAAAAATATATTAAATATTTGGAATCATATGTTTCAAATTGTTTAAATATGTATCTTTTATTTTTTGATATTATGAATAGTAACATTAGTAAAAAAAATATTTTGTTTTAAGGTTATATTCAGTAAATAAAGGTAAAAATAATATTATATTAATATAAAACTACCCTAAAACATGTCATTATCTTAATATATGGGTCTTGGTTGACAAACAAATCATTGGGACTGACTTTTGTCAGTTGGGTTTCACTTGGGTTTGAAGAAGACATGTATTAATATTAATTTAATGTAAAGAAAAATATAACACAAACATGTATCTTTTTACTAAAGTAATTTTAATGTAGGGTTATATAATTTATCTATTTAAAAATAAATAGTATCTAGTAATTTAAAAAAAATTCCTATATCATGGTATTTTATTTCTAAATTTTAATCATTAAATATATAAATTTATTTATAACGCAATGATGATGGGATGATTACCATATTTATGAAATATTTTTAAAAAATTATATTATAAAATGAAAATATATTATATTTGAACATTTGGATGTCATAAAATATTTATTTGGATGATAATTACATGTTATGGATGATTTAATGCCTTTTTTATAAGGAATAATGTTGTTATTTCTTTAACAAAAATCAATTACTAAGTATTTTCAAATTAGACATAAATGAGTTTTTAAAAGTAATACTATATTAATAAATGAAATAGTTTTTTTTAAAATATAATATTATGAAAATTTAATTATACCATATTAAAAATTTCATTAATTATACACATGTGATTTTATTTTCATTTTATAGTAACTATAATAAATATCTATTAAGAAAATAAAAGAAGAGATGTTAAGAGATAAGGTTTTTAACTAAGTGTTAAATCTAAAACATAATGATAATTTAATGAACCAAAAATTTCTAAAACCAATTGGAATATAGGAGTTTTACCCATAATAATATTATACATGAATTATATAACTTATTAGATATTATAATTTGAAAATAAATTTTTAATAACACAATATTTCAAAACATTCTTTAAGTGCCCTGCCTCCCTCTTATAAAAAGCCACCACATATACCAAGTTACTCACATTTATAAAACCCCTTGGATTATATAAATTCTGATAATATGATCTCAAATAATCCATCACTTACTCCTATAATCCTTAAATTTGGATGAAGATAATTCAGGATTGCATTTCGCTCAAATCAAAAGGAGTTACCTAATTTAGAGGTAACATCTTCTCTCATACTCCTTTAAATTATTATCCTTCTCCACTACCTATGATATTATTATTTTATGATTTCATAATAACATAAATATCATCAATATACTTGGATTTTATTAAATCATTTCGATCTATAGTTACACACACCTCAATCTAATGGATATAAACATATTATTTCTATGCACAACGAACAACTAGCTTACAAAATAATGATTGTTCAATTTCATCCTACCACATGCCATGGTGGACATTATGATGAAATTATATTTATACATGATATATATTATATTTATATTTTATCTATTTTGTCTGTAATTTAAAATTAAATCATACCTTTATGATTTCCATAACGTGTATATGCGATAATTTAATTTGAGGAAATGTGGACCACAACCCCCTAACAGTGATAGGAAATGTTCAATACATACATGGATTGTATAAAATATGGGTTTAATGAAATTAAGTAACATATATAACATAGATTAAAATAGACATATGTATAATTCCGTTTTAATTACTTTAATATGCCAATGAAATGAATGCAGTGTTCTTGATTACGTACATCCCACCGTCTCCATGAACAATGCATTTCATTTCTTATCTCAAAATATTCTGAAATATTCTGAAATTTTTATATAAGGGTTGTATATGATACTTAAATAATGAATATAATTTTTGAGGTTATGGGATTCTAAAAACATGGACAATTTTCATCCATAAAAGTTCATTTTCGACATTAATAACAAATATTGAAAAAAAACATGGATAAGAACTTAAATAATTATGTATTTTTTTATAGTATTTTAATAAGTTATATAAAAGGAATATTAAACAAGAAAAAGGTTCTAAGGAAATTATAAATTAAAATAATTTTATCATTCAGGAACATGATGATTGTATGCGATGAGTCCGACTCAAGGTAAAGGAATTTCTAAACTCAATTTCCACTAATTGGCATTTACACTTACCTCTTTGATTATATTATGCCATGATTATGTGTGGAAGAAATATTTATTTATTTATGATTTAATTTCAACTTCCATTTTTTAGATATACTAATTTCTACACATAATAACCCCATTGTTAAATTATTACGTCATTCCTACGCACATTGTAAGGTAAATCGTAACTCAATCTCCATTTATTGAGTTAAATAACCTTATCATTGGATTTGTTTTTTCAAGAACATGTTTTAATGACCCAAGATTTTCTAACACTAAATATCCAACTTTATTGACTGTATTTTTATTTTTGAAACATAATTATGTCATTAAATTATTTTCAATCTAATGATATGATCTTTGTATGGGGCTTCATCTCCATCTCCTTTCGGTGAGGCAGATATTGATGTTATGGACTGTTATAATCCAATATAGTCTATATAAACCCTATTTGACACATCATATCCTGAAATAGTATATTCTCATGATATTTACATTTCTATTTAATTTTATTATTTAATGATTTTTATTCATTTGATCCTCAAGTGGAAAGGTACTCTTTAAATACAATATCATTTTGAACGACTGAAAGATTTATTCCTCTAAAACCATATATTTCATAGACATATTTTAAAAATGAGTTTTATAAATTTATATATATAGAAATTCATGTTTTATAAAATAAATTTATTTCAAAAGTTTCAAAGTGGTTTTCAAAACTTTTATTCATAAGTCATTTTCATTAAATGATTTAAATGGTTTTTTGAAATGGATTGAATATTTCAATATATTGAAATGATTTCATGTTATTGAAAATGAAATGGTATGATTAACATGATCATTATTTCAATATTTTTTTTGTTATTATTATATAATGGATCTTGTACATTTGAATGGTTGTTACGTGATAAACTAATGAAGGGTGGTTACTTGATAAACCAAATATGGGTGGTTCCATGATAAAACCGGGATGGATAGTTCCATTAGAACCTTTAATGCATTGGGTATGAAGTCAGCCGTATTTTTATTACATTTAGATATATGAATGGATGTCTACCATATTATTACTCTATTTAAGTCTCTTTATGTCCCAAGTTACCTTTATATGGTATATTTGTTTTCCAATGGAATTTTTTGTAATATTTTTGTTGAAAAAAGGGTTATAAATGATCTTATATATATTGATGTATAATTACATGTTATTAAAGGTAAAGAGTATTACCTTATGATATGGAATCCATTTTTTTCGTTTTTTCTAAATAATAACAGTTTTACTTCATTGTGTATCCCTTAATGATATTTTT
This sequence comes from Viscum album, assembly GCA_963277665.1. Lineage (NCBI taxonomy): Eukaryota > Viridiplantae > Streptophyta > Magnoliopsida > Santalales > Viscaceae > Viscum > Viscum album. The sequence goes on along the minus strand of OY728141.1, from coordinate 1,699,982,486 downwards.
ATCATCATCCCATGCTTTGAATTGTTTTAATTACAGTGTGCATAGTCATTATGAAAATAGATTTTCTACGAATAATGTTTGAGAATGGGATCAATAAGACTGTACAAATATATGTTTCCCAATACCTATTTCCATTCCAATTAAAGATGAGGAAACTAAAAATGTCCAATGAATGGTATGGGTTATTTCATAGAGCATGTTTTTAAATTATTGAATCTTATGACATCATGGATGAATTTTTTGTAGTAATTAATTATTAAATAATAATATTGGATATCATGGATAGAGGATCATGATGAATTTTTGATTATTAATATTCTTATATTTTCAGAATTGAAGAGTTGGGTTGGTTATATGGATGATGATATGTTTAAATGTATTAATGATGAGATTACATTGGATGGATTCTAGTATGTGTAACCCTTAACTTCGTTATGTAAACATGGTGAAGGTTTAAATTTTATTTTGTGGATATAGTTATAAAGTTGTTTTAGTGTTTATTTGATCCTTGAATATGAGGTAATTAGAGGTTATTACATTTTGAGTTGAAAAATAAAAGGCATGAGAGAAACATGAGAATATAATATTTTACGGTTATTTTGACAATTTTATCCCTTGATGGGAAATTTATAAGAACTATATAGTTTTTGAAAAAGAACTACCCACAAGATGGGTCATAACCCATCACGTTCGGTAAGGCCCCAGGAATCGAACCCACAACCGAAGTGTGAGAAGGGCACATCACCTCCCTCTGGCCTATGTGATGTCTCTCGTTAGTATGAATTATTCTCATTATTAAAATGATTTTATTGATTAAGAACATGTAAATTTAGGGAACTAATGTTTTAACAAATGTATATCGTTTGAATAAGAATATGATTTGGTGATTAAGAGATAAATTTTATTTTAAAATATATTCTATCTTTTGGGAACACTGTATGACTACAGAAAATAGAGTACTATATGATCTCATTTGGGGATTAATGGTTGAATTTAATTTCGGAAGAATATATGATTTTATTGTAAAAAGATGGTGATTTTGGTTATGTATCGAAATGATTAACCAATAATGTCAAATGTGCGATTAGGTTAATTATTTTTTGGTATGAGACATTAATAGTGGTCAATGTTATTTGGAGATAAATGATAAAATTTAACCAAGAATACTATGTGATCAAATAATTGTGAGTTTTGGGTTTTAATATTAGTTGGATTTGTTTATTATCTTTATGGACATTTGTTTTTTGAATGGTACCTTTAGAACTTGGGTATTATTTTTGAAATTGAATATTAAATGAAGTCATTCTACTAATAAAGGATTATTATTTTTAGGGGATTATATGATATTTTAAAAACCAATTTTGTATTTGTAAATGTCTAAAAGTGTCGGAAATATATAGTTCATCTATTATGGATTGAGGGATTCTCTAGTAGTCAATTATAGTACATCAATTGTGACAGAGTCATCTTGAATACTCGTTGTTTGGAGAAAACATGAGTGTGTGATAGAAATATATTAAAGGATGATACTCTACTATTCAAGTATGTATATTTCCTAATGTGTTAAAATAATTAAAAAACATTAATAAAAGGATCATAAAAAAACAATCCCCTTTACTTTTCATACTATTAAATTTATGAATTCTTAACCCATTACATGTTTGTGGTTTTCTGGTTTTTAACATTCTCTTGATCATATTTTCTATCACTCTCCATCAAAAAAATATTGTTAGATTGTCTTCCATATCCATGTTTTCCAAAATTGAATCCTAGCATGTGTTATCTTGGGTGAGCTTTTTTACTTCTCTCTCTTCCTTTTATAATTATATTTTTAATGACTCTATTCCCTGATGTGGGGTTTTCACTGAATTTATTTTTCCATGTTTTAAAATTTCAAGAACGTAATTTCCAAAAGGGGTGAATTATCTAACAGCCTTAAATTTTAGTGTATAAAAATTTTTCATATCTATTAATAAGATATTAATTTTATATTAAGTTGGATTATTTTTTTGATAGCCTACTTATCAAAAAAACAATGAGTTTCTACAAAATCATTCATTTCACCCAACATTGGGTTATACTGAAAAATAACACAATAATTTTATTATTTTATTATGTGGTAGTTAATGTCTAGAAATAGTATTTAACGGAATGAACATAACTGACTGAAATATTATCATAGAAGTTTTTTAAGTGTTTTTACATTTATCCAATAAATTTAGAGGCTTAAAATGAGAATGAATCCAATTTTAGCATAAAATACTCTAATATTTTTTAAATATCTTTTTATAGCCTTTTGATGGAGAACCAATTTTAAATCTGTTTTTTGTCACATTTAAATCTTTTCTTATATAAAAATATAAAATTATTCTTTAGGATAGGGGCATCAATATTTATTATGGATGAATTTTTGCTGTTTTCCGAATAAAATCCCTATTTTAATGATTTGTGAAAAATATTGCATTTTAAATCAAAATTGCCAAGTAATACAATTTATTTATACAGATTGATTAACATTTACATTTCTTTGAAGTATAATTGGATTTAATTTTTATAATTTAATACAATTTTGGACATTAGAAGTAATTTTACATTAAAAATGGACATAAAAACATGTCATTATTTTGATAGTTTTTAATTCTTAAAACTCTATTTATGGGTTTGACAATAGAAATTAATTTAAAATTATTTACTAAAATTTCAGTGTTTTTACTTTAGAAAAATAGATTCCATATTTGGAATTTAATGTTCCAAATTGTGTAAATAGGGACCTTTTATTTTTAGACATTATGAATAGTAACTTTAGTAATTTTTATTATTTATCCCGGTTAAACCCTAAATTAGGTAAATAAGGGTAAAAATACTATTATAATAAAATAAAACAATCCTAGCACATGTCCTAATCTTATTTTATGATTCATGGGTGTCCAAAAAATCATTAGGCCGAACTTTTGTAATTTGGGAGCTACTTTCTTGTGAAAATGACATTTTATAATATTTAATTTCATGTAATGATTAATATAACACAAACAACTATCTTATTACTAATGAAATTTAAGGTGGGGTAATAAAAATAATATATATAACTATAAATAGTCATTTTAAAGATAAAAATTTTTCTACATCAAGGTAATTTATTTACAAATTTTAGACATTAAATATATAAATTTATTTATTACACAATAATGATGAAATGATTAGCATATTAAGGAATGATTCAAATAAATGATATTATAAACATAGAAATAAATTTAATTTGAATATTCTTATATCATACACTAATTTTTAGGATTAAACTAACATGTTAGGGATGCGTAAATTCTTTTAGTTGTAAGGGACCAAGTTGTTATTACATTAAAAAATCAATTACTAAATTGTGTCGAAATTGATAGAAATGAGTTTTTAAAATAAATAATATTTTCTAAATGATATAACACTAATAAAAACTTATGATTCAACAAAATGGATTATGTAATGTTGCAAATATCACTAATAATCTATATTTTGATTGATTTTAATTTTATAATGTCACAAACCAAGCTGGGTCACCATCCCACCCGGTCCGCGACATGGACCGAGGGGTGATCCCAATCCCCACGAGCTAGAACAAGTGCCCATGTACCAATGTAATACATTAAAATGAATTACCCAAAACAAAATATAAAAAAACTAACAAGATAAATAAATGAAAACTGATAACCCAAAAACAAATAGGCCCTTATACTAAATCCAAATTTAATGGTTTACAATATGAACAAACATCCAAAAAGAAACGACCAAAAAAAGAAACTAAAATTTGAACTCAAATATCCATGCAACAAGGGAGGTGCAATATCCACAAGCGACAAACACCATCCTACATGAGAATACCATCAATAACCGTGACCACCATCTCTAAGAACGGTGCCTTATCCTAGAATACATATAGGACAAAATCTATGTACACAAATGTGTGTAGGTATGGTGTGAGATAAGATCCCAGTAATAAGTGACCCAAAAAAAAGTTTACACCTATAATTATTAAATTAAAAATAAATTTTCAATGTTAATTAAATTAAATAATTAAACATTTGAACAATATTAAATAAAACTGTATTAAAGAAAATATTTTGAAATGGAAAAACATAAATTGAAACCCACACACACTTAATTTTTCAAAAATAACCAATTTGTAACACCAATGAGGGTAAATTAACCAAGGATCACAAAATATGGGAGATTCCTCATAGGGGTTAGCTAGCATGGGTCCCTATGTCTTCATGTATCATGGATGCATGGATTTGAAACCATGGCCATGAGAAAACATGTCATAGAAACCATGACACTCAGCAAACGTGGCTTAGAAATGACAACCCTCAGTTATTCATATGTTTAATTAGTGTTGCAGTTGTCAATCCTGCTATGTGAAACCAAGCCTGACCCACCATCGTATCACTAGCCAACTAGTATAGTCCTCCCTCATAGATACCTAGGCTTCTCGCATTGTTCTCAAACAAGTTTCAATTTCATGTCACATGCCACACATATGAAAAATCCAAACATGGTAATTACACACCCAGAATCACCATTTTCACACTAAAACCCTCATTTAAAATCATACTCACAGCCAAAATCATTATAAAAATTAATCATCATAGGTTACATACCCAAATAATTCATCTGCACAGTTTTAAAAGACACATATAATTAAACAAACCATAACTTGAACACACACAAATACCATTTTTAAATAATATTCTCACTAAAACATTCTTCAAACACATTTCACACCATTGAAATGATTTATAAAGCATAAGAAAAGTTTATAAAACAATAGAAAAAAGAGTGTCTCATGGATTTACACACACTAAAGTATCCATTTATAAATTCAAAACACATTCCAGCTTGACATGAACTCAAATTATATTTTAAAGTATGAGCTACACCACAAAAATAGATTGATTGAAAACCTTAAACCATATTTAAATCACCTTTTGAAAAACCACATACTTTGATAAGCCAAAAATAATATCTTATAAAACCACATAAATGAAATCACTTTTCATTTCCAACTAAACCCACAAAAAATATTATTTATGACCAAACACACACAATTCCATGTCAAAAAAATAATTTTCACCACTAGAAGACATTAATAAACAATCCACACAATTTAAAAACCCCTAACAACTATCTAGATATGAGTTCACAGAAGAAATAACACACATAATATAAACATGTTACTAAAAAATTTAAATGAAAATCAAACATTAACGAAACCCAACATTGCACTACACAAACTAATTAAATAATATTCTAATCAAATTAAACTAGCAAGTTAATTCATCCAATATTAATTAGACATAGAAACACCTACCTTTATCCAAGGGTCCTCTGAAGAGATCTTCAAAATCACCATTACACCTCAAACCCACCTCAATCATCCTAGTGCGAACCAAAAATCAAAAATTCAAACGAAAATAATCAAGGTAAGACCCAAAAATCAGACCTCATACCTAGTAGAAATATTAATAATCAATGATAAATGGGGATGGACTTATACAGAGGGGGGTGTGCGAGGGGATGGAAGAGGTCTGGTGGTTTGTTCATTCGGAAAAGGGTCTGTAGTTCGTGTTTCTGAAAAAGGTTGACTATGGAGTGAGGGGTTCACACTAATGGGTTTACATAGTCTAAAAAATGCTCTATGTCAGGTGTTTTTGAGGCAGTTGGTGGACAGTCGGAGGCATAATGGTGGAGCCCAAGGGGAGTAGGAAATTATTCATGTGGGAGGAGGTTTTGCGGGTAGGTTGGCCGAGAGGTCAGGGTGTCGGTGCAAAACGGGGAGGTGCAGAGCTCACCAGACAGAAGGGGAGGGGGCCTCTGAGTTAGGGTGTGGCAGAATGAGGAGAGGATGGGGGTGGGAGAGACTTTTGGTTTGGATAATAGGGAGATGGATTCTATGGTAGGTGTTGGGGGAGAGGTTGGAGTGGTGCTAGATGGAGGCCGACCAAGGGAGAAGGGGTGGTATATAAGGGTACGAGGGGGGGCTGCAACGCAACACCAAGAAATGGGGAAGGGCGGTCCGATAGGATAGAGGGAAAAGGAAGGAAGATGGGAAAGAAAATTGAAAGAAAATAAAAGGAAATGTATAATAAAAATTTAAAAAACTAAAATTGAAATGCAATAATACTAATAATAATAATCATCATCATCATCAACATATTAATAATTATAATAACTTAACATGAAATTAATACACAAAATAAAATTAATAAAATTTAATAAAATGTTAATAATAATAACTTAATACTAATAAAGATTATATTAATAAACACAGTGAGCATAGTTATAAAAATAGTTCTAATAATAATTAAAGTTAACATTTTTATCATCATTAAAATAATAGTTTAAACTTTATTTGATTATTTTTATTTTTAAAGATTATGGAAACCACGCGATTACCCCGTGCGGCCCACTCAAATTTATATATAATTATGATGATAATTATAATAATCATTATAAATTTATCATACTTAAAGACTCCCTTAATTTAAATTCCTTATTTATCATTGCATTTAATTAATTAATTAATTGGTCTTGCACCGGGCAGGCCGTGCGGTGAACCAAGAGAGGTCACACATTTCCCAATGTGAGGTCACGGTGTGCTGGACGCAGTAAATGTAACGCCCCGACCCCAGTTACCCAGTGTCGGTGCATTATTTTAATACATTGGCATTATTACAAGGAATAAAGTCCCAAATGACAGATTAGTTTAAAAATCTTGGAAAATAGATTACATACATGAATGTTACATTACAGTTCATAACGTACAAAACAACATCAATAATCCTTTATGAATGCCATTAGTCCCTTGTCTTAACCCTTCTTATCAATCACAATATACTTCTTGGAATCATGGGAAAAATAAAACATAGAAAAGGGGTGAGCTCAAATCCCCAGTAAGGATAACAATATAGTAGAAACTTTCATAAATAAGAATAAACATTTAAGGCAATGTATTACTAAAACAAAAGCCTTTTAAACTGGAAATTCAACATTGTACGGAAAAAATAAAATGTAATAATTCCATTTACTTATTCACATGGATATTCTACTAATCGAATAATCACATGCAATATGAATAACCACTTTCTTAATGATGGAATGCATAACTCCAGTCTATCATAGTCACGTAGACAAGGCCTCGTTCCAAGACTACAAATATGTTTTTTCCAAGTCCTTGTGCCAAGACACTAGTTTGTCTCATGAGACCTACCGATGTATCAATGAGCTATAGCGGGCTCCATCCGAAACTTACTAAGTCCAATGCATTCCCATATGAAAAGTTTTTAACATAACATAAACATTGGTATTAGAAATATCATACGAAATTTCAATACATTATCCATAAACCATAAATGGTATACAAATAACACACCCATAGTAAAACGTATCAGAAAACCTTCAATACAATACAAAAGTTTTGTATCATAATAAATCAACATAAAATAAGCATAAATTCCATCAAAGGTTATCGACATAGTTGAAATCAAGACTATTTGAGATAAATATCTCTTTTATCAACATCATTGAAAATTAACACATTTAAAAAGGATGTAATTTAAAATATATTTTTGAAAAAAAGTGTCCCATACTACTTTGAAACTTTTGAAAAGAAATATCATTTGAAAAAATTCATGTAAATATAAATAAATCCATAAAATCATTTTGAAAACATGAAAATTAATTAAAATGATTTAGAAAGATAAATCTTTAAAACATTTAAAATTCTGATTTTGATAAAGAGTACCTTTCAGAAATTATTAAAATATTCATTTTGAAATCATTTAAAAGTCACATAATTATAAAATAAAACATTTACATTGAGAATATCTTTATAATCTTGTATGGGATGCTTCAATGATTTTATAATGGCGGAAAATAGCCACACCAGCCGTATAAGTTAAAAAAAATCATACCTTAATTCTGCCGAAAAGGTTAAAAAGGACCTTGTTCGGAAAACGACGGAAAGATTCATTTAGAAAACTCTTATAAAAAGTCAAACAATGGTATAGATGACTTTAACCCATATTATTTTAAATAGTAAAAAGGTTTTTGAAATACATTTTTAAGAAACATGGATGTGGATGATAAAGAGATCCCAGTAGATTATTACGTATAAACAACCTCGGATTATGAAGAGATTGCAAAATAAACCCTTACATTGAAATTTTCCTTGGTTGGGGGTAGGTTAACCTCCTGTATAATAGTGAAATAATTGTAATTAAATTATTCAATAATCATATACATTAATATGATATCATATATGATCATTTAATGTTGCTTTGTTAATAATATCTTAGAATTATCGTCGTTTCGGGTGTTAACTTACTCATTTTCTTTTATATGTTTTGTTACATAAGCCGTGATTTTCATTGATAGTTTGTATATAATTCATATCCAGAATTATATAAAGTCCTTAAACATTATTTTTAAATCATCAAATGATAATTATACTTGACTAGATACGATAGAGAGTGAATCTCATCGCGTTCGTGGAGACGGTAGTCCGTACGTACACACGAGCGACAATATCATTATTTTGATATTAAAATAATATATAATTGGATGGTATATCATATATACAGAATAATTATCATGTTATATTTATTATTTACATGAATTACACATCATTATTATTCCTATCAAAATAATAATTTATCGAATAATAATTACACCACGACGTGGAGACGGTAAGCCGTACGTACGCACGTATGGTGCCATGTTATTCAACAGATGGATAGAATACTTAAATATAGTTGTAAAATGTTTATAATAACATCAAAGTATATATAATATACTGGAGTTATTATTTTATAATGGTATTAACAAAGAATGAAGAAGTGGAAGAAGAAAAGAACTTGAAAAAGGGTGGTGAAATCATTACCTCTTCTTCTGGTTCTTCCTTTTGATTTGATCAAAAGGGCTCTTTAAGTTGGTTTTATGACTAATTTAATTCCTCTAGGATGTAGTGAGGGAAGTTTATAGAGTATTTGCGTAGGGGTTGGCCGATCCAAAAGGCTTTGAATGTTTGAATTAGTGAGAAGTGGTGGTGCCCTTTTATGAGAGGGGTGATGGGCACCTTTCGAAAAGATAGAAATATTAATTTGTAATAAATTCATATTCGGTTTATAATGTCTCCAAAGTTGATTATTTAAAGTTTAATGTGGGGATGGTTATAGAAACACTCAACAAATAGAATTTAGATAGGTTTGGGTTACTATATTAACCATATCATTATGTATTAACTCTTAGTTAATTATTTTCACTTTTACAATGTCTCTTTGTATTTTTATATTATATGGTTAATAAAAATACAATATACATTGATGCGACCACCAAGTGGACCATTAATGATACAAATATCGTAATATAAGTCTCTTTTCTGATCCTTATATTTTTAGGAATTTAATATCAATTAATAATAAAATATTTGTTTTAAAAACTCTTTTATGTCAATTTTGACACTATTGAAAAATTGATATTTGTGAAACTCATAATAGAATGATTACTTGTAAAAAAGAGAATTAAATCAATCCTAAAATGTCATATTAACATAGAAAATTAGTTTAATTCAATAAAAGTCTCAAATTATATTTATTTGGGTATTTATAATATCAATTATTTTTATTTTTCACAATAATGGTAATTACTAAATCATGATTCTGTCATAAATAAATTATAGTATTTAATGTCTAAAAATTATAAATAAAATATAATTATGTAGGAAATCATTTTATCTTTATAAATAATATTTATAGTCTAAAATCAAACAAATATAACCTTATGTAAAAATTGTTTTTCTAAACGATATATGCTTATGTCATTTTTTTACTTATTTTAACTTTATTGAAATAAAGTGTCCCTCTCACCTTCACGGGGTCCCAAAATCGACCCAAAGATACCCACGGTCGGCCATGAATCCACCAATAAGGTTAGGACACGTTTTAAGGTGATTTAGTATTATTATAATATTATTTGTTAACCCTTATTTACCAGATTTACCTTTTAAACATAGTAAACAAATATTTACCGAAGTAATTATTCAAAATGTCTAAAAATAAATGTTACCTATTTACACAATTTGGACATCCTGATTCAAAATATGGAATCAATTTTTCCAAATTCAAAACACATAAGTGGCAGAAATTAATTTAAAATTAATTCCAGCTGTCAAAACAAAAACATGTTTTTAAGATATAATAACTATCAAAAGATTGATACTTGTTTATGTCCGGTTTAATTGTGAAATTATGTCCACTGACCAAAATTGTATTAAATGGTAAAAATATATTCTAAATATACTTTAAATCCACTCAAATTAATAATTTATCACAATTAAAATATTTTGATTAAAAAAGTTGTTTTTAATTAAAATTTAGTAATTCTCACTATTCATGAAAATATTAATGTTATCCGAAAAGTACCAAAATTTCACCTTAGGCTAAATTCAATAATCCAAATCCAAAAATGAAGTACATTTTGAGAGATAAAATTTATAAAATTTCAAAAAGTATGTATTACTATTCATAACGACTAGTTTTATTTGGTTATGGTGTGTGTTAGAACTCGAAGTTGCGTACAACGCACACTACTGTATTATTCAAAGAGAAGAGTACTATGGAAGCTTGGGGTGTTACATTGTAAATTTTTTTATGACCCCATTCTAAAGAATAAATTTATTTAGTCAAATTGGATATATAAAAGTTTAAAATGTTGGATTTAAAAAGGGTTCACTATTAAAGTTGGTAAAAGTACATTTTTGAAAAATACTTCTTTTATCTGAAAAAGGAATTTGTTCTTACATTATGTCTAAGAAACTCATCATATGGATTATAAAATTATAAGGATTATATAAAGTATAAAATTTAGTTAATACTATTCATATCCTCTTTTGAACGGCTTGTTTGGTAAGTCATGGTGCGCTTGAACTTGATGTTGCGTGTAGTGAAAGTTATTGAATTATTTTGAAGAAATAACACATTATGAAATCATGGGGTGTTACATTCTCCCCTCCTTCAATAAATTGCGTCCTTGAAATCTGAAATTGTTCTTCAAAAATAAATGGTTGAAAATAGAAAATATCCTTGTGGGAAAACCCACATTGAAAATTGGGTTACTAAAATTTAGTCTTAATATGAGTAAAAGAGAACAGAAAGGGTCACCACCAAATTACGATCTCGATTAGGAGAACATTGGTGGATGATAGAGAAATATAATTGTAGGAAAAATGAAAATATTTATAGGTAGATATTGAGGCCTCAATCACAAACATGTGTAAAATTGAGGTCCTTAAATTCATCAATCTATGATGATTTGAAATACCATCGGTTCAATAAAACATGGGGTATTAGGATAAAAAAATTTGGTTTTAGGATTCCTTAAATAAATTATAAGAATTAATTTCATCATAGAATAAGAGAAGAAGAAAAATATATTATTGACATGTAGAGTTCCATCCTTTAACTAATTTCTACCACAAACTCATCTTTCACTCTAAAAGATAATAGAATGTAAAAAAATTCTATTTATACTTTTCGTATAGGGTTCCAAAAAACGAATTTAAAATTCATCTACCAGATCTTATAAAAAAAGCTACATTATTTAATCTTGGACATTATGTGGGCCAGTGGTAGGTGATACACCCTTGTCGCCCTTCGTTTGTGGGTTCAAGTCTCACGGCCTTGCCTAACACGACGGGTTTCCGCCAAACCGTCGGGTTGTCCTTTTATGGAAATCCAAAAATAATCCAAACTAGAACTATCCAAAATGCTTTAGTCCAAAAATGAAGATCCTTTTTTCTACGTAATAACATGTGAACACCTTCATCATGTATTCTTCTAAAACACTGTAACATCCTAAATTACTATAAAACCTTATTGATTACATTCATGATCCCTTATTCCTTAAAGAATGATAGATATACTCCTTCAATCCAAAAATGTTTTGAACCCCAACAATGATGGAATATAAAAATCATTAATCAGCTTCAAGGTAGTCAATATTATCCAACATAATAAATCCAAATCAATCATGTATTTTTCTAAAATCACTACCTCGGTATCAAAACCATATTATGGTTTATCTTTCACTCAACCATATATTTTCCAAAAATTTAACCTGCTATTGAGTCACTTTTCATTGTTCCACACAATCTCAAGCCCTTAATGAAATGGTACTGCAGTACAATCCCTATATACTCCATACTTATTATAAGATGTACATTGTTGATAAAACACTCAAATTACATAATCAATATAAGAACTCTAATCATTCCTCTTCATCTGTGGTAGTATCATAACATTATTATTATCCAATAGCATCATTTGTGGCATAGTCTGATGATTGGGACATAGGTTCGTGTAGTGTCCAAACTCCTTGAAAATGAAGCATTGTACATTTGAAACCGTTTTCTTACCCTTACAGTTATGTACTTTGTGCCCTTTTCCTCCACACTTGTAACAAACTCTCATTCCTTTCAGGAAAGTTCCAGGGTGTTTCTTCCCACAGTTATCACATATGGGAAAATTCTTCTTTTCCACCTTCCCTTTATCCATCTTTCTCTCTTCCATCATTTTCTTCTCTTGCTTCCCTTCAAATCCATAGGACTCAGTAAACTCTTTACAATCTTATCAACACATGATATTATTTTTTCATATGATGATAATACACGAGAGACTATTCCTCTTATAAATTCTGGCTTAAGATCATGAAAGATTTGATCCTTATTTCTCTTTGGATCATGTGCATTTCTGGAGTTATCATTCCTTCTACTGGGTGCCATTTCTATACAATGGCATACACTAGATCAGTTTATGAATAAGAAAACCAAATCCCAAACTTGTAAAACACATAACATAAATTAAATATTTTATGGATATAATCCAGAATCATAAAAAAAATCTTTGATGAAGTATATACTCATAAACCCTTCATAATTATTTGTAATGAAAATGAGAGTTATCCTAAGCATATCCCCCAGGAGTGTCGTAACCAAGAGTGCAGTAAGGCCCATTGTCGTGCACCAGTTCCCGTTCGAGTCTAGCTCAAAGTGGTGTTTTCAGGTTTTACCCCTAGTTACATCTGTACCAGAGCCGCCTCTACCTACTCGTATCCAGACAGGGATGTATTGCTTGGAAAACTCATAAAATCTCTACAATACCAAAATTATAGGAAGTTCTTCTATACTAATCCTTAATGTCATTCTTAGGGCTATGTGCTCTAATCAGAGTTTATCTAAATCTAGTTTCCAAAGTTATTGCTAAACTTCCTCTGATACCAACTGTAACGCCCCGACCCCAGTTACCCAGAGTCGGTGCATTATTTTAATACATTGGCATGATTACAAGGAATCAAGTCCCAAAGGACCGATTAATTTAGCAGTCTTGGAAAATAGATTACATACATTAATGTTACATTACTCTTCATAACATACAAAACAACATAAATAATCCTTTATTAATGCCATTATTCCCTTGTCTTAACCCTTCTTATCAATCACAATATACTTCTTGGAATCCTGGGAAAAATAAAACATAGAAAAGGGGTGAGCTCAAATGCCCAGTAAGTATAACAATATAGCAGAAACTTTCATAAATAAGAATAAACATTTTAGGCAATGTATAACTAAAACAAATTCCTTTTAAACTTGAACATCAACATAGTATGGAAAAAATAAAATGAAATAATGTCATTTACTTAATCACATGGATATTCTACTAATCAAATAATCACATGGAATATCAACAACCACTTTCATAATGATGGAATTCATAATGTCAGACTATCATAACCACATAGCCAAAGCCTCGTGCCAAGACTACAAATAAGATTTTTCTAAGGCCTTGTGCCAAGACACTAGTTTGTGTAATGAGACCTACCGATGCATCAAGTAGTTATAGAGGGCTCCACCCGTCACATACTAAGTCCAATTAATTCCCATATGAAAAGGTTTAAACATAACATAAACATTCGTATTAAAACTAGCATACGAAATGTTAATACTTTCTCCATAAACCATGAATGGTATAAAAATAACACATCCACAGTAAAACATATCACAAAACCTTAAATACAATAAAAAAGTTTTGTATCATAATAAATCAACTTCAAGTAAGCATAAATTCCATCAAATGATGTTAACATAGATGAAATCAAAACTTTTTGAGATAAATATCTCTTTTCTAGAAATCATTGAAAAGTCACACATTTATAAATTAATTTAAAAGAAATTTTTGAATCAAAGTGTCCCATACCACTTTGAAACTTTTGAAAAGAAATATCATTTAAAAACATTCATGTCCATATAAATAAATCCTTAAAATAATTTTGAAAACATTGACATTAATTAAAAATATTTAGAAAGATAAATCTTTAAAACATTTAAATTCTGATTTTGATAAAGAGTACCTTTCAGAAATTCTTAAAATATTCATTTGGAAATCATTTAAAAGTCATATAATTATAAAATAAAACATTTACTTTGAAAATTTCATTATAAGCTTATAAGGGAAGCTTCGATGATTTTATAATGGCGGAAAATAGCCACTCCCACCGTATAAGTTAAAAAAACATTCTTACCTTAATTCTGTCGAAAAGTTTAAAAAGAACATTTTTTGGAAAATGAAGAAAATATTCCTTTATAAAACTCTTATAAAAAGTCAAAAAAGGGTATAGATTACTTTAACCCATATTCTTTTAAATAGTAAAAATGTTTTGAAATACATTTTTTAGAAACTTGGATGTGGATGATAAAGAGATCCTAGTAGATTATTACGTATAAACAACCTGGGATAATGAAGAGATTGCGAAATAAACCCTTAACTTGTACTTTTACTTGGTTGGGGGTAGGTTAATCTCATTTATAATTGTTAAATAATTGTTATTAAATTATTCAATAATCATATACATTAATATGATATCATATATTATCTTTTAACATTGCTTTGTTAATAATATCTTAGAATTATCGTCTTTTCAGGTGTTAACTTACTTGTTTTCTTTTATATGTTTTGTTATGTAAGCCATTGTTTTCATGGATAGGTTGTATATTATTCATATCCATAATTATATCAAGTCTTTAAACATTGTTTTTAAATCATCAAATGATAATTATACTTGAATGGATACGATAGAGAATGAATCTCATCGCGTTCGTGGAGAAGGTAGTCCGTACGTAAGCACGAGCGACAATATGATTATTTTAATAATAAAATAATATATAATTGGATGGTATATCATATATACAGATTTATTATCATGTTATATTTATTATTTACATGAATTACACATCATTATTATACCCATCCAAATAATAATTTATTGAATAACAATTACACCACGACGTGGAGACGGTAAGCTGTACGTACGCATGTATGGTGACATGTTATTCATAAGATGGATAGATTACTGAAATATGGTTGTAAAATGTTTATAATAACATCAAATTATATATAATATAGTGTATTTATTATTTTATAATGGTAATAACAATGAAGGAAGAAGTGGAAGAATAAATGAACTTGAAAACGGTTGGTGAAATCATTACATCTTCTTCGAGTTCATCCTTTTGATTTGACCAAAATGGATCTTTAAGTTTGATTTATGACTATTGGAATGACTCTAGGATGTATTGAGGGATGTTTATAGAGTATTTGGGCATGGTGTGGCCGAACCAAAAGGATTTTAATGTGTGAATTAGTGAGAAGGGGGAGTTCCCTTTTATAAGAGGGGTGAGGGGCACCTTTGGAAAAGATAGAAATATTAATTTATAATAAATTCATATTTGTTTTATAATGTCTCAAAAGTTTATTATTTAAATTTTAAGGTGGGGATGGGTCTAAAACCACTCAACCAGTATAATTTAGACAGGTTTGGAATACTATATTAACCTTATCTTTAAGTATTATCTCTTAGTTAATTAGTTTCACTTTTACAATGTCTCTTTGTATTTTTATATTATATGGTTAATAAACATACTATATACATCCAAGAGACCCCTAAGTGTACCATTAATGTTACTCCTATCATTATATAAGTCTCTTGTCCGAAATTAAGATTTTTAAGAATTTAATATCCATTAATAATATAATGCTTGTTTCAAAAACTATTTTATGTCAATTTTGACACTATTCACACATTGATATTTGTGAAACTCATAACAGAATGATTACTTCGAAAAAGTACAATTAAATCATTCCTAATATGTCATATTAACCTATAAAATTATTTTAATTCAATAAAAGTCGCAAATTATATTTATTTGGGTATTTCTAATATCAATTATTTGAATTTTTCACTATTATGGTAATTACTGCATCATCATTGTGTCAGAAATAAATTAAATTATTTAATGTATAAAAATTATAAATAAAATATCATTATTTATTAAATAATTTTAGATTTATAATGAATATTTATAGTCAAAAAACCAACATATATAACTCTATGTAAAAATTATTTTGCTAAAAGATACATGCTTATGTCATTTTTGTACTTATTTTAACTTATTTGAAATAAAGTTTCCCTATCACCTTCATGGGGTTCCAAAATAGACCCAAAGATGCCCATGGTCGGCCATGTATCCACCATTAATGTTATAACACGTTTTATGGTAATTTTGTGTTATTATAATATTATTTTTTAACCCTTATTTACAAGATTTACCCTTTAACCATAGTAAATAAAATATTTACCGAAGTAATTATTCAAAATGTCTAAAAATAAAGGTTACCTATTTAACCGATTTGGACATCCTGATTCCAAATATGTAATCCATTTTTCCAAATTCAAAACACAGAAGTGGTAGAAATTAATTTAATATTAATTCCCGCTGTCAAAACAAAAAGCATGTTTTTAAGATATAATAACTATCAAAAGATTGATACTTGTTTATTCCAGTTTATTTGTGAAATTATGTCCATTGACAAAAATAGTATTAAATGTCAAAAATATATTCTAAATATACTTTAAAACCACTAAAATTAATAATTTATCACCATTAATTATTTTGATTTAAAAAGTTGTTTTTAATTAAAATTTAGTAATTTTCACTATTCATCAAAATATTAAAGTTATCTGAAAAGTACCAAAATATCACCTTAGGCTAAATTAGATACTCCGAATCCAAAACATAAGTCCATTTTGAGAGATAAAATTTATAAAATTTCAAAATGTATATATTACTATTCATAACGGCTAGTTTGATTTGGTTATGGTGTGTGTTAGAACTCGAAGTTGCGTACAACACAGGCTACTATATTATTCAAAGAGATGCGTACTGTGGAAGCTTGGGTTGTTACATTGTAAATTTTTTTATGTCCCCATTATAAAGAATAAATTTATTTAGTCAAATTGAATATATACTAGTTTAAAATATTGGATTTAAAAAGGGTTCACTATTAAAGTTGGTAAAAGTGCAATTTTGAAAAAATACTTCTTTTATCTGAAAAAGGAACTTGTTCATACATTATGTCTAAGAAACTCATAATATAGATTATAAAATTATAAGGATTATATAAGGTTTAAAATTTATTTAATACTATTCATAGCCACTTTTGAACGGCTTGTTTGGTATGTTATGGTGCGCTTGAACTCGGTGTTGCGTGTAGTGCAAGTTATTGAATTATTTTGAAGAAATAACACATTATGAAATCTTGGGGTGTTATAGTCAAGGCCAATACTAATCTTTTTTAATAATTACTCAAAATATTAACTCATGCTTCAACCCAAACTACCTGATTCCCAGAAAAAATTAATAAAATTTAGAATGGAAAAGAGTCAGGTTTGACAATTCTCGTCACTATATTAATTTCTATTCCCACAAAGACACAACTAAAGATGATACTCAATGAAGAAAATGATACCCCATTATGGATCAAAGTGTATCTATATGGAAACAAGTAAAAAGAAGAAAAATTACCATGATCAAAGAAGGTGCCTTAAATGACAACCTCAAGAAACTCATAATAGGACCTTTTGCTACGTGTCACCCACACCAAAATGTTAGAACACCTCTGAATAATTTATCATCAAATTTAAAAATCAAACCTATAGAAACCAAAATAAAAAAATGATACACATTGATCACTAATTAATGAAATCCACTTCATTTGATTGGAATGAACAAACAAGACCAAACCACAACCAAAGAACACAATTTTCACCTACCACCAGGTTGTTTATTGGAATAGAATCAAAAGGCCAATAGGGGAAGGCACGAAGGGTATCCCAAACATTAATAACTTACTGACACCCGAGGCATGACAATAAAACAGTCACGGGGTGGCCAGAGCAGACTTCCCACCCTAGAAATGAAGGATGATAAAGTAACAAAAAAATTTACTAATAGTGACCAGTCACCCCCACCTAAAAGGGAATAGAGGGTCATGCTCAATTACTAGGGAATTAAAACCAAGGCCTATGACAGACCAAAATCTCCACATCCCTAGGTGATCACTATTCAAATTTACAACTGATTTACCCAATAGACCCAATAAGGACCTCTTAATGCAATTACATATGGTGGGACACAACCTACGGAACATTAATACAATGAGACGACCAATCCTCATCACAGACATGAAACACACCTCACACCAAAATAGGTCGTTCGGAACAGAACAACTTCAAAAAAACAATTTAAACTACTTTTACATTCAAAACTGGTGACTGAAATAAAGTCAGGTTCTGATACACTCCCGAGGTTCCAGACTATATGCCAGCTTCACTCTGAGTCCTATGGTTATAGCCCTAATGTTTTAAGCATCTTCTGCCTCGTAGTAATTCATTGAAAACTCTCGAATGAAGCTCCTCCTTTTGGTTATGCACGCAACCACACCGCAACTAAGATCACACCAACAAACACACCACACCACACCTAGCCATCCATCTACTCTCATGCAGTACATCCACCAAAACAAGGATTTAGATGATGCACATGAATCACCTCTTCACCATAACTAAGAATCATAAGAAAGAAATATTCACAACAAACACTCCACTTTGAATAGAAAAATTTTAACTACCCATGAGGAGGACATACTACGAAGAAAACAGGGATTCTTGTATGGTTTCATGAAATCCACCATGGCACTTTGAAGAGAAACCACACTGAAAGACGTCAACAAAGATAAATTTGCAGCCGATAAAATCACTATGAACCTTTCAAGACATCTATCTACACCGATAAAACTGAAACATCTTCACCCATCCCCACTAGAATTCCGTTCACTGCTCCCAGGGGGAAACATCAAACACAATGATGTATAACCTAATAAAAGACGACTCAAAGAATTAAAAGAGACAAAAAACCCTTCAGCTCCACCCATGTTTTTCATCCCACTGCTAGAGGATCTTCTTACCCGAATGGGGGATGGATAGACATAGCGGTATCACTTAAAAGAGAGATTCCTTACTTTAATCACCTGGAGGATCGCCCAATTGTGATTTACCTATGGCCAAAATTCAATTTCATGTTAATTCTAAATGGGGGTGTGAACTAGTCAAGAAATGGAACCATGGACCCAATTAAACTAGTCTAATGGACAAGACATATCCCAAGCGAACACCAAATGTGAAGCGGGATCCACTACAAGGGATTTTTGAATCACTATTCCAAATAACCACTAATCCCACACTTTCACACCAAATTATCAATAGGAATTTAAAATCGAGACATAAAACAGCCAAAAGTATTCTCAGATCATATAACCTCATGTAAAAAATTCCCAAAATAGAAGGACACACCACATGGTCCCTAGTTATTAATTTTTTTTAACAATGCTTTTTGAAAATAAACAAATCTATTGGGATACACAAAAACCAATTGTGTCCCATTCGTATCAAAGGTGTATGTTCCCGTGACACACTGGCTCCCAACATGTGTCCACCCAAACACCCATCCACCCATGCATTTGACCATTTCCCTTTCAATATATACCCTTGCATGTGGTTTCCCATGATAGCACCAAGGATCAAAACCAGACCGTTCCATTTTTTTTTCAAAACCAAAGCATTAAACATGAAAATTTCAAAACAAAAGCCTCTTTTTCTTTTAAAATCTCTTCATTTCAAAACATATTCCATGCACAAAACATTTATACATAAAATCCAAATTTTCAAGAATCCAAAATAAAGAGATGAGGAATGATATTAGTGGAAAATAGTGTTAGTGGGTGACTAGAACATAGAGTTGGTGGTCTTATTCAAATCACAGCACCACTGTGGTGGGTATTCTAGGACAACATCACAATCTCCACATAGCATTCCAGACCCTGCGAGTGCACCAGGACCCCTGACCTTGCTCCCTTTTCATTTCTCCTAATCAAGATTAACCAGAAGTCCCAAATACTCTAAAAAATCACAATTTACCATGGTAACTCATGTCATGCCATGATGTGTGCTTGCGAGGAACCATACACATAGCAAGGACATTGTGTCCTGACAACCATTACTCTAGTCTACTTTGAATCTTATTAATGGAACAAGTCCCAAGAGATAAAACCTACTCTAATACCATTTTATCATGAACTAAGCCAGGTTTCCATCTGACCTGGCACCTGACTCGGTCTGTGATGTGGCCCAAGGTGCATTCACAATCCCCACGGGCTGGCACATGTTCCTAGGTATCAATGTAATACTTGGAAAGAATTTACCTGAAACAAAAGACATAAAAACAACTAACAAGATGAATAGAGTACAATTGAAAACTTAAAACCCATCCTACCCTTAAAATAAATCCCAATATAATGGTTTAAAACATGAACCAACATCCAAAAATAATCGACAACAAAAGAAACTAAAACTTTTACTAAATCATCCAAGAAACAAGCTAGGTGGAACATCCACAAGGTACAAACACCTACTAGCATGAGAAGTCCATCAACAACCCAGACCACCATTTCTAAGCATGATGCCTCATCATGGAATACTCAAAGGACTAGATCTAAATACATCCAATGGTGTATATAGGATGTGATCGAAGATCCCAGTAGGAAGTCTCCTAATAAATAGGTTACATGTATAATTATTAATTGAAATATAAATTTTCAATTTTAATTAAATAAAATAATTATAGTTTTGAATAGTTTTATAAAATACTAGATTTAGGGAAACAGTTTCAAATGGAACAACATAAATTAAAAACCATACAAAATTTAATTTTTAAAAATAACCAATGAGCTACACTGATGAGTGTAATGGAACAAATGAGAACCAAATATAGGAAAGGCCCCGTGGTTGTTAGCTAGCTTGGGTCCCTAGACCTTCGTGTTTTGGTGAGTTGTGGATTAGAAACCATGACCCTCAGAAAACATGGCATAGAAACCACGACCCTCCATAAACATGGCCAATAAACCAAAAACCACAGTCATTCATTTGTTTAATTAGTGTTGGGGCCATCAATACTATTATGTAAAATAGGGCCAAAGACACCCTTGGATCACAAGCCGACTGGTCTAGTCCATAGTCTTAACTACCTAAGAATCCTTCTGTGTGCTCAATGAAGTTTCATGTTCATGCCACATGCCACACATATGAAAACAAACAAACCAAACAGGGTAATTACACACCCAAAATCACCATTTTCACATTCAAACCCTATTTTAAAGTCATAAACACAACAAAATTATTTTCAAAACATAATCCACATAGGTTACATATTCAATTAAACCATCTACACTGTTTAAAATGACATTTATAATTAAACAAACCACAACATTCACACACACAAATACCATTTAGAAATTAGATGGTCACTAAAACATTCTTCAAACACGTTTCACAAAATTGAAATTATTTAGTAAACCTTATAAAATGTTTATAAAACAATAGAAAAAGAGTTTCACATGTCTTTAAACACACTAAAGTATCCACTTATACATTCAAAACACATTCCCAAATCAAACACATAAAAATACATTTTTAATGTATGACCTACACCACACTAATTGGTTGATGAAAATCCTTACTCCATATATGAAACACATTTTAAAAAACCACAAAATTTGAAAAGACAAAAATAAATGCTTATAAATCCACTTGAAATAAATCACTTGGAATTACCCTATAAACCCACAAAATTCATTCTTTTACGGCCAAACTCACACAATGCCATGTCAAAGACATAATTATCACCACTTTCCCAAATTAATAAGCTTACCAAAAAATTTAAAAATCACTAACAACTAAATAATTATTATTTCACAGTAGAAACCACACAAATAATTTAAATATTCTACTAAAAAATTCAAATTAAAATCAAACATCAATGAAAACCAACTTCTCACTAAACAAACTATTTAAATAATACTATAAAAAATCAAAATTGAAAATTAATTGAAAAAATATTATTTAGATTTGGAACCACCTACCTTGAACCAATGGTCCTCTACTTAAGGGTGTGAAATCTCTATTTAACCTCAACCACATCTCATTAATGCTAGAGAGAACCCAAAATCACAAATTTAAACCAAAATTTTCATGTTAGAACTCTATTATCGGACCACATACCCTCTGGAAATATAAAATTTCAATGAGAAAAGGAGAGTGACATATCCAAAGGGGGTTGCGTGAGGTGCCGAAGAAGGACCATATGTTCGTTGATCCGGTGAATGTTCGTCGATTCGTGTTTCTAATGAAGGTCAATAATGGTTATAGAGGCATGCACAGAGGGTTTTTCACTAAGAAAGGATATGTTTTGGAGGGCTTCACATCGAATACTGGTGGGTCAGATGCCAGACGGTGGATTTGGAGGGTAGTATGGTGTCGACTGGGTGGAAGGAGGTTGTGCGGGTAGGTTGGCCGAATGGTGGGGGTGGCGGTACAAGCCAGGGCAGTGTGGAGCTCGCCGAATGGAAAGAGAGGGGATTGTAAGCTAGGGTACAACTGATAGAGGATAGGTCGGGGGAGTTGGGCATGTTTCCAGGTGTGGCTACGAGGAAGCTGGGTGCAATGGTGGGTGTTCGGGGGAGAGGCTAGAGTGTCACCAGATGGAGGCCAACCAAGGGAACATGGGCGGCATTCTAGGGTTCAATGGATTCATCATCACAAGACCAAGGGATATAGGAGGCCATTCCAACAGTATTGTGAGAAAGGGATGGAATAGATGAATGAAAAGCGAAAGAAAAAAGATAGATAAATGTAAAATAAAAAATAGAAAAAGGAAAATAGAAATTAAATAATAATAATTATAATAATAATTATTATTCTTATTATAATAACAAAACATGATATTAATAAACATAAAAAACTTATACAAATTTAATAAAAGGTTCATAATAATAAAGTTATAATAATAAACCTTATATTAATAAACATTGTGAGAATAATAGTAATAATAATAATAATTTTAATAACAATAATAAAAGTAACCATTTGTATTATCATTAAAAAAATTCTTTAGATTTCATTTGATTATTTTTATTTTAAAGGAGTTGGGCTACAACACGATTACCCCGCACAACCTATAAATGTTTTAATATAATGGTGATTATAATAAGAATATATATATATAAATTATCATCCTTAACACATCCTTTAATTTCAATCCACCATTGGTCATTACAATTAACTAATTAATTAATTAGTAATGCATCAGTCAAGCCATGTGGTGAACAGAGTGATGTTTCACGGTGACCAAGGTGTGGTTGTGGTGCACCGGACGTAGTCAAGGCCAATAGAATTTATTTTAATAGGTACTCAAAATTGTATGTCGGGTTTCAACCCGGACTACCTGATGCCCATAAAAATTAATAAAATAAATAATGGAAAAGGGATGGGTGTGATATATTATAACTAATGTAACCATAGATTATGAAAATTAAATAATACATGGTATGATTTAATGTTTTTAACTAACTCTTAACTCTAAAATATAAGGATAATGTTGTGACCTAAATATGTCTAAAAACTATTGTTTGAGTGTATTTTTACCCATCCTCATCTTATACTACAATTATATCACATTAGGGATAATATAATTCTAAAATCAAATACAATACAATAATATTTCAAGACTTTTTAAAAGTTCCCCTCCTACCTCTTATAATAGGCCACCACATCTACCCACTAACTCACACCTCTCAAGCCTCTTGCCTTTCCCAACATTTACTCAAATAAAAACCATCAATCCCTAAATTCCTCCTACAAGTCTTATCATTTTCCAAATAATATTCAACAAATCCATTTTCCTCAAATCAAAAAGAGTTACATTATTTATAGGTAGTGTCTTGTCTTAAGTTCCATTCCAATATTTTCTTTATCCACTATAAATGCTCTTCTTATTATATGATTTCATTAAAAAATATCCTAAATATAATAATATTTTTTATGAGAAGGATTCAAAATACAATTACACACACCTCCATCAAATGGATACATATATACTATTTCAGTGTATGGTAAACTACTGCCTCAAAAAATGATGATTGTTCAATTCTCTACTACATTTTATCATGGTGTCCATAATGATGGAACATAATTTATATAAGATATATATTATATTTATATTTTCTCTATGATTCATAAATTTTAATTTACAACAATATTTTAGTTTTTTCATAATATAAAAATTTGATAATTTCATTTGAGGAAGTGTGGACTACCGCCCCAACAAAGTGATATTACTTGTTAAGTCCATTAGTAGATTGTATAGAGGATGGAGTTAATGAACATATGTAACATATATAACTTATATTCAAATATATCTATTTATCGTTTTGTTTTAATATTTTAATTTGATATTAAAATGAATGTAGAGTTCATGCTTATGTACGGCGTACCATCTCAATGAACAACAAAATTAATTTCATATCTCCAAATATTATGGAATTTTATAAAATTCATATATAATTGATATATAAGATATATAAAGAATGAATGTTATTATGGAGATTATTTAACTATAAAAACATGGTTTATTATCATCATGACATGTTCATGTTTTACTCATGTACTGAATATCGAAAAAATAACCAACATGAACATAAATAATTGTGTATTTTTTATAAAATTGTAATTAGTTATCATGAAAAAATAATAAACATGAAAAATGTTCTCAATAAAGTATACATTATCACAATTTTATTGTTTATGAGGATAAAAATTGTATGTAATGAGTCACACTCAAGGTAAGGTAATTTCTAAACTCAATTTCCACTAATTAGGTTTTACACATTTTTCTTTGATTATATTATTCTTTGATTATGTTTGGAATCAATGTTTATTTATTTATGATTGAATTTCCACTTCACATTGTTTCAATATGCTATTTCTACACATAATCACCCTATTAAAAAATTATTACTTCAGTTATTCGAACTTCGTAAGGGAAATCAAAACTCAATATACATTCATTGAGTTAAATATCCATGTCATTGGTTTTGTTTTTCCAAGAATATATGTGAATTACCTATGATTTTTTACACTATATATCAACTTATTTTGAGTGTATATATATTTTTCACACATAAATATTTTAATGATTTATCCTTAATCTAATGTTATGGTTATTGTAAGGAGCTTTGTATCAATCTCCTTTCATTTAGTCATATCATGATGTTATGCACCATTATTATTCTATATGGTGTATATAAAACAATTTTTAGATTTTATATCATGATATATTTTTATATAATGATATTTAAATGTTTTTTTAATGGTTTTCCTTAATTATTGTTATTCCGGTGTGTCTCAAGTAGAAATGGGATCATTTACTAAAAAATTATTTTAAATGATTTAATGATTTATTCTTCTAAAATCTTATATTTCATGAAAATGTTCTCAAAATGGGTTATATGAAATTATTTATATAGACATGATTTTTTAAACGATAAATATATTTTAATAGTTTTAATTTGGTATTGGAGACATTGCTTGAAAAATCTTTTTGTTAAATGTTTTAAATGATTTTTTGAAATGGATTGAATATTTAGTTATCATGAAATAATTTCATGTTATTGAAAATGAAATGTGATGATGGAAATGTTCATAATTTCAATCTTTTATGTGTTTGTAGTATATAATGGTACATAGAAAATTTATTGCTGGTCACTTGATAATCCAATGACTGGGGGTTACATGATAATCCAAATATGGGTGGATCTATGATAAATCAAGGATGGGTGGTTATGATATAACATCCAATACATTGGGTATCTAAGAATTCTATATTGCTATTACATTTAGTGATATTAGTGGAATTCTACTGTATGTTTTTTCCAATTAACTATTTTTATGTCCCATGTTAACATAATATGTTATACGTTGATTTTTTATGGGAATTATGGTATTATATTCTCTACAAACATGGTAATAAATGAGCTTATATCAGGTGAAGTATATTTTTTAATTCATAAAGGGGAAAAGTATTACATTATGATAAAGTATTCAAGGTTTTCATGTTTTCATAGGAATAACAATTTTTCTTCTTAATTCATCCCTTACTATCATTTTTATTTGTATCCCATCTATTCAAGTGGTTATTATAGGACATAATGTATTCATGGTATTTCTAACTCCCGGTCCAAATAATTCTACAAACATTTCTTTGCTAACAATTATGAAAACCCAAATACAACAACATAGATCCAGAGGTTATTTCATTTCATTATTATAGAATACATTGATCATAATTTCTAGGAACTTGAAGTTTATTAGTCTTCCAAAATAGATACATAAATTAAGATGACATTAAATTGAAAACCTAAGACACAATAATCAACTACATGAAGATTTATTATTTCTCATCACAAGTACAACATTCATAAAATTTATGCTTCACTGTTTCCTATATAAATTAGAAATAATATAAATGATTGAATGTAGATACTTAGTAATGTGTAATATAAATTAGAAGATAACATATAATAATCATGACATAAATACAAATGACATGAATAAATAAATTGAATAACATCATGAAAATGATCGGTTGATCATGAAATCAATACATGGATTTCATAACAAATATAATAACCACATGGATAGAAATAATTGATTTCATGGTTCTGAGATGAATAATAATTTATATCTTAATCATCCCATCATGGACTAATCCAAGACATCTTAAATACCATAAACACCATACCCATGTCATTTTAATAAATAGTTTTGAATACAATAAATAATTATGATAATTTTCCTCACATGACCATTGCATTGAAATATTTTCAATATTTATATGGTCATACCCATAACATAGTTAATTCTAATGCAGTCACCAAATAATGTAATGGTTCCATTCAAATTAATAATATTTCATAAAAAACTCGTACATAATCATGGCTAGGTAATCAAAATTTATCCGTATAAAAATAATTGATATATGGATTATTAATATTATCAATTAAATGGACTTGTTTGGATACTTAAGTGAATCTCAAACCCTAGTAATAATCATGAGTCATAAAAATTTTCCCTATTAAAGGAATGGTATTGATGTAGTAGTGATGAGTACTTTCATGAAGTACAGGTATCAATAAAAAATATTAAATAATTCTTGTTCATAATGTGTGATGGTAAATAATAAATAATATCCCTTGGTAGTGTCAAACCAAGGGTGCATATAGGCCCATTACTTGTGAATTGATTAAATATCAAGTTATTATCTAACAAACCTTTTAAGAGTTATTTTCCCAAGGTGCAATTGAGAGAGCACTTGAATCCACTAGATTGAGTCCAACCATGGAAACAATTTCACGGAAAAATTTTCATGGAAAATAATATTTAATTTAAAAAAAATTAAAATCAATCCTGATAGTGAATAATTAACATAGTGGAGGGAAAAATATTGAAGTTGAGGATGTTAGAACAATATTGTAACTCAATGAAAGGTAATTGAGTAAATAATTCCCTTAATAATTTAAAATCCAAATGTATTGTGGTATATAACATGGATTAAGAAATTAAATTCCATCAATATAGCAATAATATTGAAATAATTTTACCATGAGGTAGTAATTATATTATATAAAATTAGATAGCTGCATAATACGAAACAAGAATCAACGAACGAAATTTATGAGATGAGTAACCCTTACTATAAATCTCTACCCTTACAATGGTAATTTAAAATATTGTTTAATTAACATATAAATCATAATAACACATTTCATAACCTTATTTTAATTTATTATAATTTTATACTGTTATATTATAATAATTTATTTACATTCATTTGATTGTTATTGTTTATTTTTAACATCGAGTTTTAGTATCCATGACTGATTGATACATGTTTCAGAATGCTAATTTATCTACTCATTCATTAATAATAAGTCTATAATTACTACATTATTCACATTACAATTATATATGTTACCTAATAATTTAGAAATATATTGTTTTATTATATAAGATATTTAGTGAGGTTTTTTGAATGATATTGGCAATGAGCTAGTTTTTGTAATTTCTAATGAATAAATGGATGAATGTTAATTAATTAGTTAACTAATAACATTATAATTTCATAATTAATGAACTAATTATATAATAATATCATATTTATTCATTAATTATATTCTTATAACAATTAATTCAGGGCTATGATGAAAGATGTGCAATGTAGATTCAACGAGGTGGTAGTCTGTACAAGAAAATATTTCGTGTTTAAATTTTAAATTAAATGAAACGAATATAGAAAATCAATACACTTTTAAGAATGTCAATAATGTAACAAATATCATATTTATTCATTAAATATACGTTTAGAACCATTCATTTTAGGATTTTGTGAAAAATAATGCATGTTATGCTTCGAAGTGGTAGTCTTCACATAACAGAAACAACATTGTAATTTTTCTAAGGGATGGGGGAAAGGTACATAATTGTTAGTTATAAAAGAATATACAATTTCAATTATTTGAATATATTATAATTGATAATTTTGTTTTGTTGGAAAAATATATAGAATAAAATGGTTATAGAGTGATTAGTAATCATGTTGAGAACTTGAACCTTCTCTTAGAAGACCTCATGTAAATTGTTCAATTAGGTGATATTATTATGTCTAGAGGAATATAACTATGTAAAATCACTCTATGATTTGTAAAAGTGGCATGTTTTTAATAGAATTTATAATTATAGGTGTGTCTTAGAGTTGGTCTAAGTGACCTCCTTTTGTATATGAAAAAGGAATTTTCCTTGGAATTGATGGTTAACTAAGGGGAAAAGATAGAATCTTCTAGGATTTATCTCATTCAAGTGAAGAAACATTGGTGAGGAATTTGGATAATAATTTAAAACCATGTAGAGATCTTTTATATTGTTTCTGTGACTTTTAATCATAACAAATTCTGAGCCACCTTTTGTTACCCATCTTTACCATGGTGATTATTTTTTTACTTCGAAAATAATGTTTCCCCTACAACCTGATTTATATTACATAAATCAAAATCATTGATCTATTTAATCTAATTAAATATTTAAATATGAAAACATTATCATTTAAATTAATATATAAAATATTTAAGAAAATATTTTTATTGAAAATTTTAATTTTATTCTACACGATTTATTATGATAATTTAATATAAATTATTAGTAAAATAAGTGTTAATATATTTCTATATATGTTTCAACATCATATTATATTCATTATTTAGAAACTATAAATTAAATATTTTATATTAATATACACAACATTAAAAATAACATCAAGCTAATTTCGGCATTCTAAATAAAAAAAATTCTATTTAATCAAATATTGGAATATAATTTTTAAATAAAATTATTAATGAAATACATTTTAATAATTCTAAAATAATGAGTTAATTTAATGTGTATTTTATAATATTTTTATGGGTAATTGTTTTCTGTGTTAGAATTTTTTAATTCCTTAGAGAATGAATTTAATACATGACCCCTAATTACGTATAGGTGAGAAACATATTCCAATTTTGACGACACAACATGTAGTTGGAGTATAAAACCTATAACACATATATGTCAACAGGGATGACATGATGATTCCCTAGGTTTTTATCATTGATGGACAGAAAAAGAATAATTCCACACATAACAAGATAAACATTTTATGTGAATTACACAATGATTCAGGATATATACCATGTAATTTAATTATATGTAAAGTAAATTCATTACATGTAACGTAAATTAATTACAATATTAAACCAGAATACATGACATAAAACTTTCGTACACATCGTGTGATAGAATTTAATATAATTATAAATTTATATTTAAATTTGAATGTTAATTTCATAATTACATTTCATGTATGATCATCATACACAGAGTGTGCCTCATAGGTATTAAAATCAATGTCGTGCATGTATATTAATTCATTTAGTGAGTCATAAATTCTAATATAACTAAATTTATTAACATGTTAAACTATATAATTTGTAATACACAATATTCCATGTTTGGTACACACCATTTTAATTCATATTAAATGAAAAGGAAAACATATGATATCAAGTAGTTCGGAGGGGAACATGTTATTTTTATTACAAATACTTATCATGGATTTAATTAATTTAAAAATAAATTATTTAGTTTATTTAAAAATTTAAATGTTGGGAATCTCCAAGACTAATTTTATAGATAATTATGAAAATGATTTACTTAATTAATAATATAATAATTCATAAATTTAGATATCTTATCGTAATAATGAAAGAAATGACATGAATATTAGATGGTGTTACAAACTTTTACTCCTTTCATACGTTTTAGAATATGAAATTGAAAAAAAAATCACGTGTTTGATGTTTTTAATTTAATTATTATTTCATTGGTTTTTTTATAATGTTTTCAAATTAAAATGATTATTTTGACATAATCCTCCCCACTTAATTATTTATAGGTTTTTGTGCCAAAAATTTATTTTATGTAACCACATAACCTTGGTTCCCCTTATAAAAATGCGAACAAAACCCAAGTGAATGATTGTGATACTCAGAAATTAAAGACATTTAGTGGTAGATATTAGGTGAACCCAATAAAAGAGACACATAGTTGAATATGTATAGTACTGCATCTAAAAAAAATTATTCCATAAGTTATTCAATTAGGGCAGAGGGTTGGATTATCGTATTCTAAATAAACCAATTAATAGAAAATATCATGATTCTTCAACATAAATTTATTTTATTTTTTACTATTAAAGGAATAATTATTTGTTTCTATTGGAAGATTTATCAGGATCACATAAAATAAATGAGTTAACAGACTTTAAAAATTAATTAGGATAAATAGATTATGAATAAATTATTTATTCAGTACATTCCTAATTATTTATGTAAAATGCACATATTATTAACAATCACGTAAATGGATAAAATATTAAATATTTGAATATAATATAAAAACCATCAGGGAATATATTATATTGTCATAAAATTACACTATATGAGTTAAAATGTTACGATAGTTAAAAGTATTTATTTATCCTCCATTAGGGTGATTTAAATTAGTATTGAGTTTTAATTAATTATTTCAGTTGAATTAACGTAGTTCAAATCAGAGGATGATCACCTCTTGAGACAACTTCCAACTAGTAGCCATGTGTTTAGAAAACATTACTATAGGATTTCTGAATTGGAATTACTTTGATTGGATTAAGAAACTATGAGTTAATGTAGTCAAAAACACAACTTATATAAATACATTTGAATAGATTATTTATCCTTTTAACTTATAATAAAATATATATGGATCCTTTCCCCTAGAATATCCATGTAATAGAATATTTTTAATCAAAATTTGAGAGGAGTATGAATTTGGAAATACAGTGAAATTCAAATAAATAGAATTCATTACAATTAATTTTGGTAATCAAGATAAATATATAAATTCTTCTTTTATATTACATTAACATATGAAGATTCACATGAATTATATTTTATCATAGAGATTCATATTGGTTAAATGGAAGCTTATAACTATATGAAATTTCCATGAGCGTTGTATGTGGTTTTTTATTAAACTATTCCAGGAATTAATGTCTTTTTTTCAATCCCATAGCCTAATGATTTATCTAGTGAGGAAAGTGTTTGGGATCCCACCCTCCAGCTGAGAAACTTAAATGATGTGCCAGAATTACATTTATTGATATCATCATCCATGTATACTTAGATTTGAAATCATCATGAGAACATGGATTAGTATATGATATTGTCTCACCTCCATGATCCGCTTTAAGAGGAGGTTAGGCAGGAAAGGTATGATATCCATGATAATATTTTCATTCGAAATATTATTGACGACTCACATGTCATACCTCATATAGTCTAGATGATTGGTGACATTTAGTGTTTGGACATAGTTTGTTTTGAGCTATTCGAGGAGCTATACACTGATGTGATACATGATTCACTCCCTTAAATATTCTTCGGTTTTATTTTGATTTATTATATAATTAATATTTCTAAGAATAACATTAAGAGGAATGGAAATTAAAAAACCATAAATATTACATCATAATATATGGATCATTTTCATTTCCTAGCAAAGAAGATAAATATATTAAAAAATTATATGAAAAATATGTAGAAAAATTTTTATATGAAGAGAACGGACACTAGAAGAACTACACCACAACGAGAAAACAAAAAGAAGAATAATTTGTGCTTATTATAAAATGTAATGTATACATATCTACTATTTGGGTATGAGATACAACATGTGGTTATAACATATCTATATAAATTAAAACCAAGTATATTCATGATGGTTTATAAATATGAGGTGGATCTTCAAGCATACAATGGGGCCTTAATGGGTTCATTTTATTGTAAAGACTACCACCTTACTATTAATAATGTGTTTATTTCATTCATAAAAAACTATAATTTCATTCCTATTGTCATAAAAAACATTATATCTATGTATAATTAATTGATCAATGTATTTTTATTCATGGTTGGGAATATATGTTAATAATTTTATAAATATGTAATTTTTTATAGTATGTCAAACCTAAACAATTGTATTTATGAACTATACTATGAAAACCAAATGTTAAAAATCCATAATGAATCGAGTTCACATGAGTCATTTCACAACCAATTGTGGAATTGGTAGCCTGAAAATGTCATCAATAATTAAAGGAAAATGTTATTTCAAGATGGATATTTGAATTATTGTGACATAAAAGCACTTCTTATGTGTCAAACATTTATACAAGGTAAAAAATTTATTTTAGTAGAAAGGTTGAAATTTACCCCTTTCTTCTTGAATTGATTTATTATGTTGTGTGTGGGATTTTTCCGGGATAGTTGGATAAACAATAATAATTAATTTTACCTTTTAATTTTACTGATATTTATATATCTATCTAATAAGGTGTATGTATCAATCCTTGGAAAAAAATTAATGAGTTTAAAAATGAGTCAGATACTAATATTGGGAAGATAATAAACAAAATATGAATAGATCATGGTTGATAATATTGTAACCAAGATTTAATATTATATTTAATGGAAATTTGGATTTGATATAAACTCATCAACCTTGTAAAACATATTGGAACGGTGATATTGAATGGATTTCTCACACCCTTTTTGAGATGGTGGGTTCGATGATGAGTAATACATATAAGAAATTATCTTTTTTGGATATGAATAGTATACATCACACATTCTAAACTCAGTTCCAAAAAAATTGTAAAATGATATTACATATGAGTTAATGTATATGAATAAATCTGTTTGGTCTCAATGTCATGTATGGTGTGGAAAAATGTTTATTAAGGATTCCTTTGGAAACAAAATAGTACATTGGGACACTAAGTGTTTCTTTGAAGCATGTCCCAAAGAATCAAGGGGATATTATTTATATGAATCCATAAATATGAATGTATTAGTTTATAGACATTTCATATTCCAGGAGAGGGATCAAATATCCAAAAGTGGCATTGTGTGAAACATTAAATTTGATGAATTGGATGATTGAAAAATAGAGTTAAAACATGAACAAATTCGATAAGGCCTGTTTTCATAGGTTGTCTAAGAGACACAATTATTTAATTAGAGCACCAAAGATGCTATAGAACTAGAGAGATATGATTTTATATTCATTGATGATAGTTAGTCATTATTAGTGGATAATGATGATATTATGTCCAAAAAAGGTAAACTACTCAGAAGATTCATGATGGTTTGAAGATGTGAATTATAATATTTATACCATGTATCATAACCATGATGTTTTTTAGTAGATTCTATAGTATATGTAATTCCTTTTTAGTATAAATGGGCATTCAAGATGAAACTAATCATAGAAGGCAATGTTAGTACCTATAAATCACAACTAATAGCAAAAGGAGTTTTGAAATTTCAATTAATACTCAATTATGAGCCTTTTAATTGCTTTTTATATTAAGATAAATCAAATTTCATCATTCCATTTCAAATTTACATTGATAGGAAATTTGGTCGAGGATGTGAAAATCAATTTAGTTAATGGAAACATCATGGACTGTGCATAAATTATACAACAAGAGGGATATTTGAATCCATGATATGGAATAAAGTTATGAAACTCTCAAAGATATATTAAGGGGTAGATGAAAACATCAATGCTATGGGACACTCACTTTCATGGCGACATAATGAAGATTTTTTCCTAATGAAATAATGTGAGCCCTATGTCTTTAATACGTTTAGTTGGAGTGAATTTTTTTCCTAGAAATATACATTTGTGACATATTTGTAATATGAAATTATATATTAGTCTTAGATCATGTTATGATGTTGTTGAAAATTTGATTCTCATTCAAGGAGATATGATAAACGACAATGATTCTATTGATCGTGATCATTAAGTATATATCAAAGAATCATCTTGGACTATGTCATAATATGTACATTGCAAAATGATTTTTTGATTTTGTATGGAACAAGAAAAACGGTATTATTTTTAGCTTCACGTTGCATAAATATCACTAATAAAATTTGTTCTCATCCATAACAAGAGAGGATGAGCATGATTTGGATTCCTAATACATTTTCTATATGACTAGTCATGTTTGTAATATCATATACTAGGAATGAAATTTCCTAAGACATCAATGTCATTGGAAGATATTAGGAAGAATCAAGAGACCTCTGGTTGATGGTATTCAAGACTATCCTAAATTATCTAAGGAATTATATGGACATGTTCCTAGTTTATAAAATAAATGAAGAGTTATTTATAAAATGTTATATAAATTCTAGTTTCCATAGAGATCATGATGATACGAAATCACAATCTCGATATGTCTTCAACCACAATAGAGTTGTAGTAGGCTGGAAGAACTCAATGTATATGGTGTTTTTGGATTTTCTAATATATTTCAAATATATTATTGTTTCTCATAAAGGTAATTATGTATTGTTGATAGACAACATCCCCCTGGACATTATTGTGCTTCCATGTAGAAAATTACATATGCCAATTTTTTATGATAGGACTAAAATGATAGACCTCATTATGGAGATAAGGTCACATCAATAGAGAATGAATAAACTTTAAAAGTATCAACTATTGAGGGATTTTTCTCTAAGGGGAGAGATTCCAATACAAATAGTTTCTATAGAGTAAACAATTCAATGCTGATTTACTAATTCCTTATCTCAATATAAAGTATGAATATCATAGGAGAGATATTAGTTTATAATTTATTAGAATTTATCCCTAGTATATGTCCAATAATATAGGATTTGGTTACCATGAACCTATGAATTTTTTACATTAGATTATCTATATATGTATTGTCTTGATTATTAATAAATATATTATTTTATTAAGTACATTCATATGCATTATTTAATATGAAAATGTCTATAGGGTATCTATTAGTGTGAAATTTTATCCCAGTTCCCCAATATAAGTAGAACATTAATGTCTTATAAAACTGTTATTATTTATATGTTATATTTACTTATGAAATATATTTGATGGGATTAAAAAGAAGTACGATATTTGGCATTCAAGGCTCATAAGACATCATGACTTATTCTCTAGATCCTTAAACATGTTAATCTCAAAGATAAGAGGTTATAAGATTATACATATGCATAGAGATTCCACTTATTACATGTTACATTCTATATTACTATAAATAGAAAATTTCATTCATCCTTTGACTTGAGATTGTTATTAATGTGTTTCATGATCCATTATGAAATATGTAGAGAATAAAACTTTGATGGTATATGCATTCAATGGGGTACAATACAATGGGTGTGTGTCGAGTGATATTAAATTAATAAATAATATAATAAATCGTTTTACCCATATGATTTACTAAAATAATCTATCAAATAGACTTTAATTGGAATAAAACATATTAATTAATTCCACAGTTCGTGTAGTTTATTGATAATTTCATTTTAGTAAAGTCTAATAATAATATAATAAGTATATTTTATGATAGAGACAGTGATGCAAAATTTTCGATGATATATTAACAGAATGGTAATCTATTTCACAATGAACATTCATAGTAGGTTGTTATATTTGTTATAGTAATTTATTTATGAATGGTTGAATTAATATGTTTATTGACTTTGATCATAAACTGTAATATAAGTAGCTTGAAGATGTTAAGAATGATGCCTAGATGGTAACATAGAAGTGTATCTAAATCCTCATTAAAATCCAATAGGATTTTAATATTAGAATAAATCTTATTCTCATGTTCTAAATAAAAATATTTATTTAGGTTCTGTAATATCTTATATATTTATTAAAAATTAGTAAAATTAATTATATTTATTTAAGTAAATTATTATTATTCAAGGATAAATGTTTTTTAGGATTGATTGGCTAAGATAAGGGTCTGATGGGAATTGAATATTTCAAATCATTTAAATATATATTAATAAATTATTTTTTAAAATTATTTTAAAATATTTTATGAGTTTTGGGAATAGTAAGAAAATGTTTTTATTATTATCATTATTATTAATTTTATTAATTAGTGTGGTGTTTTATTGGATTTATGATAATGGATAAGGGCCTTTTTGAAATAACTTATTCACACATCTATGTTTTTAAACATATTTATAACATTCATAGGTTAATCAAATTTTTTCATATTAAATCTCCCTAAATAATTACATTAGGTGTAGAGAGAAATTCTCTTGAATGTTCTCATGTGGAGTGAGAATTTATCATCCTCCCCTATCAAATAAGCGAAGATCTTGATCGATTTATTATCATCTAGAAGGGCTTCTAGATGAAACCAATATGAATAATGCATGGTTATTAGTTTTAAATGTTACTACAATATTATACATCTATGATACTATATAGATTATAGAAAATGTGTGTACTATCACTAGTGGGATTCATTACATCGATTCTATGTTGTAATGTTTGAATGAATATAGGGGGAAACCAATTCAATAATAAATAAATAAAACCAAGAAAAAATGTAATTATTATTCAAAAATTAATTATAAATTATCTATTTATGATCCTTTCATAAGTTTACTAGGGTTTTCAGTCCTACTTTTTTTGGAGAAATCTGAGAAGAAATGTAATGAAAATCTAGTGTTTGGTAGAGGAATTACTACTACCTATGCACCCCTAATCTCTTAAAAACATCATAATTTTGGTAATTTTTTTTAATATTCCCATAAGAGACACAAAAATAATGGTCACCTAATCATTATCCCAACATTCACACTAACTCCCCATATATCAGTGATAACATCATTTAAATAAACAATGTGACATTACACTAGCATACCTCCTACAATTTTACACATGTAGTGACCTTGTTTCGTATAGATATTTTTAGTTAATTATTTTATTGAAAATTGTATTATAATCTCTTCCTATTTCAATGTGATGTCTTGTCATCAATTTAATAACATTGATACTTATTAAAAAAAATTATATAGCTCTATATATATATATATAATTATCCTATTATTCCATATATTTTTCATTAAAAACATGGTTATATCCCCAAGTGCATGTTCCCACCCTACTGAGGCAGAATTGAAAATATCATTACCATCTATAAATTGAAATCATATAACTCAATTAACTCGTAATATTATATTATATTTTATATATCTTTAATTCAAAGAAACAATAAACCATACATTCAATCCTCAATCAATGAAAAAAATATCAGGTTTCGTAGAATGTATTAAATTTTTATTATAGTAAAAGAAAAAATAATAAATTATAAAGAATGAATACAATGCAAGATACCTGAAACCCCCACTACGTAAAAATGCGGATTTAGTGGCGGTTTTTTTATTAGTTTCACAGAGGTTTAAACCGATGCTAAATCGATTGGCTGGTGTTTTGAAAAACCACCGCTAAATCATGTGTCGGGAAAGTATTTGTGGAGGTTTTCAAAACCTTCGTAGAACGTTTCACAATAGTTTAAACTTCCACTAATTGATATTTTATTTTATTTTTTTTAAATTTTTTTAATTTTTTTAATTTTTTTAATTTTATATTTGTTTCATTTGTTTTATTTGTTTTATTTGTTTTATTTGTTTTATGTATTTTATTTGTTTTTTTATGTTTTATTTGTTTTATTTGTTTTATTAGTTTTATTTGTTTTATTTTTTTTATTTGTTTTATTTGTATTATTTCTTTTTTTTCTTTTATTTATTTTATTTCTTTCATTTCTATTATTTATTTTATTTCTTTAATTTCTTTCATTTCTTTTATTTCTTTTATTTATTTTATTTTATTTTTATCTTTTATATATTTTATTTCTTTTATTTCATTAATTTATTTTATTTGTTTTATTTATTTATTTATATATATATTATTTAATTATTTATTTTATTTATTTATTCATATTTATTTTAATTATTTATTTCGAATTTTAATTATTTATTTCGTATTTTATTTACTTATTTCATATTTTATTGATCTATTTCATTTAATTCGCATTGCATTATTTACTTTATCCATGCATGCATGCTCATGCCCATGAACATGCCCACGAAAATGTCCATGCACATGCAAATGTCCATGCAGTATAAAGAAATACTGCGTTTGGTGACATATGAACCCCTAACCTCTTGCATATCTTCCAATGACATTACCACTCCAGCTAGATCATCATGTGGTTAATAAACAGAATTTAATATACTTATATATACTAATTGAAAAAAACAAATAATGCATAACTAATCGATATAAACTCAATAATAATTAAACAATTTGCAATAATTAAAAAGCAATAATTAACAATTAGTAATTATTGATTTATTAGTTTTTTATTGAGTTATTTATTATTATTTCCTTTTTATTAAAATAAATAACAGATAAATTATAATAATATTTTCATAAATTATAAAATTATTAAAATAAAATAATAAAATAATAAAATTCCATAATTAAAAGAATAAATAATAAAAAAACGCATAAATAATAAATAATATATAATAATTAATAAGTAATAAATAATAAATAATAAATAAAAACTAATAAATGATCAACAATATATAATAAATAATAATAAATAAAAATAAATAAAAATAAATAATAAATAACAAATAATAAATAATAAATAAAAAATTAGAAATTAGAAATTATAAATTATAAATTATAAATTATAAATTATAAATTATAAATAATAATAAATGATAATAAATACTAAATAAGAAACAATAAATAAAAATAAATAATAATAAATAATAATAATTAATAATTAATAAATAATAAATAATAAATAATAAATATCCAATAATAATTAACAAATAATGAATAATAATAAATAATAAATAATAATAAACAAATAACAAATAAGAAATAAGAAATAAGAAATCATAAATCATAAATCATAAATCATAAATAATAAATAGTAATAAATAATAAATAATAATAAATATAAATAAGTAATAATTAATAATAATAAATAATAATAACTAATAATAACTAATAATAAATAATAATAAATAATAATAAATATTAATAAATAATAAATAACAAACTAGAAATAATAATAAATAATAATATATAATGTATAATAAATCATAAACAATAATAAATAATAAATAATAATAAATAATAAATGTAACACCCCAGGCAAATAAAAAGTATAACATTTTCACATTTATCCATATTTGTGAATAAAATATTAATATTACTTTAAAGAGGATGCTATGCTCGATGGCGTACACAACACGTAACAACGAGTTTCTTGGGAATCTTACGTTGCACTCTAATAATAAAATAATATTATTTTAAATGGTAGTTAATGCCTAGCCGTTGTAATGGCGGGAATGAACATAACTAACTAGAAAATGATTATATATGTTTGTCAAATATTTTTACTTTTTACAATAAATGTTAAAGGATTAAAAATGCAAATGAATCCAATTTTAAGCGTAAACATTCTAATATTTTTTTTAAAAGTCGAATAACCGCCTTTTGATGGTGAACCTATTTTAAATCAACTTTTTGACAATTTTATGTGTTATATTTGAAATAATAAAATTCTTATTTAGAATTGGGACATCAAAATTTACTTTGTTTAAATTTTTGGTATTTTTTCGAAAAAGTTCAATTTTTAATGAATAGTGAAATATGTGGTATTTTAATTCAAAACTTCTTTTAATATAATTTATTTTTATTATTATATTATCTTTTGAATTGGTATTAAATTGAAATTAGAATATATTTTTACAATTTAATCCAATAGTGGTTGTTGGAATTAATTTCAATTTGAAATTGGACTTAAACTAGTGTCAATCTTTTGATAAATTTTGTTTCAAAAAAACACGCTATTTGTTTTGACAGCGGAAATTAATTATTAAATTAATTAAAGAAACTTAAATGTTTTGAATTTTATAAAATAGACATCATTTTTGAATTTGGAATATCAAATATAGCTTAGGGTGAACTTTTGGTAATTTTCTGAAAAACATCAATTTTTGATGAATAGTGAAACCACTAAGTGGTACTTATAAAAACTAATTTTCTGTTTAAATGAAATTTTTCCATATTTGTATTTTTAATTTCAAAAATCTGACAAAAATGGTTGTCATTAAGAAGTAATTTGTGGTTCAATGGGATTAAAATAATTTTTTGGTGAATAGTATCTTTTAAGTTCTTAATCATGATTATAGGTAATTAGTTTAGTTTAAGGTAAAAATAATGTTTTAATAAAATGAGATGGGCTTGACACATGTCCTACCCTCATTGGATGTGTCATGGCCGACCAATATAATCCATGGGTCAACTTGGGGACCCCATGGAGCCACTTTGGTTGGGAAATGACATAAATAACTTTTTATTAAATGTTAATGTAAAAATGACACAAACATGAGATGTTTAATAAAACAATTTTTACATGGGGTTATACAAGTAAGATTTTTTACTATAAATATTCATTAGAAATCTAAAAATATTTCCTACATCATGATATTTTTTTATAATTTTTAGACATTAAATATATTAAATTATTTATGACATCATGATGATGCAGTGATTACCTCATTAATAAAGGATTTAAATAAAATGAAAAGATAATGTAAAATCTATGACCTAAACATGTACAAAACCTATTGGATGGGTATATTTAGAACCCTTATCACCATAACCTCGAATTATATCAATGTGGGACCTTTTTAATCCAAAACGCATTTTAAAATAAAGTAACATTCCTTTAATTTCCAAGAGTGCCTCTCCTCTCCTCTTATAAAAGGCCCCCACCTCTAACTCCTTACACACAATTCCAAAGCCATTGGCTCGGACATCCCTGGCCCGATTTGTCTCTTCAAATCCATCTATTACTCCTTGAAGGCTCACTTTGGGCATAAGTCTTCCCAAGGAAGCCTTTGAGCTCAAATCTAAGAGAGTTACCTGATTTTATGGTAATGTCTTCTCTTGTGTCCTTCTGTTTTATTTTGCTTCTCCAACCCCCTAAACTCTTTTTATTAATTTATTTTGTAACAAATCCAGTATCTTCGGTATAATAGGATGTTGTTATAGGAATTATTCGAACTACACTTACACACACCTACATCTAATGGTTAAAGAACATACTGTTTCTGTGGATGGTGAATTTCTGCCTCCCGAAATGATGATTGTTCAACATTCGTTTACCACCTTCAATGGTGGACATTAAGATTAAAATATATTTATATATGATATATTATACGTTTTTGTTTTTCTTAAGCTTCTGTATTTCTCATTTATGGCATACCTTTATGGTTTCCATTATGGGTAAACGCGATATCTTCATTTAAGGAAGTGCGGACTATCGCCCCCTCAAAGTGATTTGATTCATTAATACCATATGTGTTATGTATAATGGATATATTTAATGATATTATATATGATACCATACTGGAATTAAAATACTATTATGTATCATTATGTAATAATTCCATTAAATATGAAATAGAAATGGAAGTAGCGTTCATGCGTACGTACGGCTTACCGTCTCCATGAACGGTACATTTCATTTCTTATCTCAAAATGTTATGTACTATTATAAGTACATATTTATAATGGATATATATGTAATATATTACATCTAAATTATGGATATAATTCTGAAATTATAACATATATATATGTCTCATTTTGTTTTTCCATTAATATGACAAAAAATGAAAGTAGCATTCCTGCGTACGTACGACCTACCGTCTCCATGAACAGTGATTTTAATTTTTTATCTCCAAATCATATGTAATAGTATAAAATGAATATATACTGGATATTTATGATATTTAAAACATAAATACTATTCTGGAGTTGATGTACCTATAACTACATGGACAATTCTTTTCCAACAAGTTCAATTTTTACTCATGTACTGAACATCGACAAAAACATCTGATACGAACTCACTTTATTAACTAATTATTATAACATTATAATATGTGATATGAATTGAATAATAATATTTAAATTTGGTCCTTGAGAAAATATAAATTGATCAAATTTTATTATTCAGGAGATTAAAGAATGATCGAGTCATGTCGGACACGAGGTAAGGGATCCTACTCCTCTCTTTCTTTTTAAGAACACTCTTTTATGTTATTCCTTTTAAAGCTCTTCCTTATTGTTATTGGGATGTTCTTTTATATTACTCTTACTGAAATTTTTATGTTAATATGATGAGAGACCATATTCTCTCTCATCAATTCATTTTGGATGTTTTCAGTGGCGCCGTTAGGCTGCCGAATTTTCATAAGAGATTTAACCACTCTCTTTATTTTTAAGTACTCTCCATTATGTCACTTCTTTGAGCTCCTCTTTGTTATATGTGGGGATGTTATTTTATATTCCTCCTTCTATAAAATTTATGTTAATATGATGAGAGACCCTATTTGATCTCATCAATCAATTTTTGTGGCGTCGTTAGGCTACTGAGTTTTCGTAAACGATTTTTCATCTCACTTTTATTCCCGTGATATTTATGCTACATTTGCCACAATGTCCTTTGAGTGGTGTATGTACTGTCCATTATTTTTACTCATTGTGAAATATAATTTCATTTATGAGAAATTAATTCAATGTTGTATTGTTTTTCTTTCACGGGGTGTATGTTTGGAAAGATACTCATGTCGGTAAGGGAACCGTTCACCCTCCTCTTTTTAAAAGACTTATTTTGTTATGTCTTTTATTTCACATGATATTATGTTGAGATATGTTCTTATATATCCTTATTTATGTAAATTTTATGTCAATGTGATGATATACTATTTTCTCTCTCATCAACTCATTTTCTGAATTTTGAAGTGACGCTGTTAGGCTGTCGAATTTTTGTGAGGGAACTTCTTAACCCAATTTTGATTCATTGGGATAAACCTACACTCCTTCAATGTGTCGTTCTATGAATATGTGTGAATAACCTCTGATTGTTTTACATTTAATATCCACTTATATTTGGGGTATTCATTTGTCACACATAATTACGTAATTGATTTATCCTTAATCCAAGGATACTGTCTTTGTATGGGACTTCGTCTCTATCTTCTGTCATTGATGCATATTATGTTTTATACACAACTTTCTTTTATATGGTGTATAAACCCCTTTGAATTTTATGTTTATTCAAAAGGAATATTTTTTCTACGAAGCGTTTTACTAAACGAAAAAAAGGAATGATTCCTTTTACGTACGCGGTGACAACGACCATTTCCGCTGCCATGAGTATTATTTGATCTTTGGCTTCCTCAACAAGCCGTAATGTTTTTAAAATAAAATAAATACCATATACTTTTTTTGTATTTTGGTATTGAAAATGGTTTTTATGAAGGATTCTGTTATGTATATATATTTAAATTATATATTGTGATTGAAATGTAGAAATGTTGTCATTCCTTTATGTTGGTTTTATGTGTTATAATTTTATAATGGTACTTGGACATTTTACAGGTGGTTACATGATAAACCATATGACGGGTGGTGCCGTGAATACCAAGACGGGTGGTTACATTATAACCTCCAATGCATTTGGTATGGAAGTCAGCCGTATGTCTATTCCATTAAGAATGTATGGAAGTTGGCCGAATGGCTATTCCATTAAGTGATATGTGTGGAAGTCGACCTTATGGTTATTCCACTTAAGTATGTTTATGTCCCACGTTACCTTTATATGTTATGTGATCTTTATATGGGTTTTATGGTACACTTTTGGTTACTTAAGGGTAAGTGATGATCTTTTATTCAGTGAAGAGTTT
Source organism: Viscum album (assembly GCA_963277665.1). Taxonomy (NCBI): domain Eukaryota; kingdom Viridiplantae; phylum Streptophyta; class Magnoliopsida; order Santalales; family Viscaceae; genus Viscum; species Viscum album. Next base: position 1,699,937,823 of record OY728141.1, on the reverse strand, counting down.
TTACTACTTCGAAAAGGTGAAATGTTTTACCTTGATAAAGTATACATGGTTTACTTGTTGTTTTGAAAAACTAACAGTTTTCATTCTTTGTGTATCCCTTACTGAGATTTTTATGTTCATCCCATGTTTTTGAAATGTTTTTCATAGGACATAACGTTGGATAGGGTCAAGGATGCGATCAAGCGAATGTCATGCAACATAAAACATGGAACCGGACATGTTTGTTTTTAAGAGTTTTTATTTTATGGAAACTTAGTAAATGTTTCTACTTTGTAATCTTTTCAGATGTAATAGTTATGTCCTAATTCTCTAAAACTCTAAACCTGAAAAGATCCTCAATATGAATTATTCATTTTATTAAATATTAAGCAATGTTTAAGGTCGGGGCCTTATAGTTGGTATCAAAGGTCGGTTTAGATAAATTTAGAGGTTTGGGTATGATCTATGAAAAAGTGACATTACCATAATGGTTAGGATTTCAGAAAGAGTCCTAGTTTTAGATAAATTGAATGAGTAAGTATATATTAGTTTTATCTTCCTCATTAGTACATGATGGTTTTGTTGATATACTCACACTGACATTTCTATTTTTAGTGAATCGATGGATCTAGAAGGCACCAAAGAGACAACAGGTTTGAAGGAAACTGTGGTGGTTCTTTGATTAAGATACTACATAAAATTTGGAATTCAATGAGGGAACTCGCGGTTGTTCTAAACCAACTATCAAGGATTCATGATCAACCACTTGAACCTTGGTATGTTCTGTAATGCATCATGTATGAGATGACCAATCGATGTTGGAGTTCAGGTAATAATTAGAAAGGTAACCATTAGAGTTTATATGCTCCTTACTTTTGAGGTAATTATGGGTTATTATATGATATACTTGAAAATGAAAGGCATGAGATAAACATGAGGTTAAAATATGTTATGATAATTTTTGAAGATTTTACCTCGTTTTGGGGAATGCTTTAAAATTATATAGTTTTGTAAAAAGGACAACACGCAGACTGTGTGACAACCTGTCGCGTCGGACAAACCCGTGGGAATCGAACCCACAACCAAAGTGCAACTGGTATTTATCACCTACCACTGGACTACGTGAAGTCCCTGGATAGTTTGACTGATTCTTTTTAGTTAGATGATTTTATGTATTAAGAGTAATTTGATTTTCTGGTATTTATAAAAATGATTAACCTATCATGGAGGATATGTGATTAGGTTAATTACATTTCAATACGAGACTTTAGGAGCAACTGATGTTGTTTGGAGATAAATGTTATGATTTAACATGGAACACTATGTGACTAAATCCTTCAAATATTTGGTATTCAATTTAGATTGGTTTACTTTGAAGAATTTTATGGACAAATTGTTTATCAAATGGTCCTCGTTGAACTTTGGGTTTTGTTGAAAAAAATTTGGAGATTAGGAATAGATTTTCTTTTTATAAAGGGTTATCCTTTTCTGGATTATCTGATCTTGTACTAACCTTTTTGGTTATGGTTTTGGATATTGTCTAAAGACATGTGAAATATATAGTTTTCTTTTGTGGATTAGGTGATTCTCTAGAAGTTTATTATAGTACTCTTAATGTGAACAAGTCTTCCTAAATACTTGTCTTTTGGAGGAAATATGAGTTTGTGTAAGAAATCTAGTAAAAGATGATTGTCAACATGACAATTATGTATGCTTCCTTATGATTTAGTTAAGATCATAAATAAATTCCTCAATAAAAAGTAACTTAAAACAAAAATGTTTTCTATTAACTTTTCCTACAGGGGAATCGAATTCCGTTTAACCCATCACAATTTTGTGATTTTCTTGTGGTTAACTTTCTCGTAAACATGTTTTCTATCACTCTCCATCATAGCATGACCCTATGTTTTGTCCTCCATGTCCATGTTTTCCTACATGGAATCCTAGTATGGGTTAACTCGGGTGACCTCTGTACTTATCTTTCTTTATAATAAATTGATTGTTTTACCGACTCTTATTCTGAAGTGGGACTATCAAGGATGTTTCCAGGCTCAAATTTTTAAATTGCAAAAGGATTCAATTCCCCAAAGGGGGGAAGGATGTAACACCCCAGGTAATTAAAGAGTATTAAATTTTCACATTTATCCATATTTGTGAATAAAATATTAATATTACTTTAAAGGGGATTATATGCTCGATGGCGTACCCAACACGTAACAACATGTTTCTTGTTAATCTTAAGTTGCACTGTAATAATAAAATAATATTATTTTCAATAGTAGTTAACGCCTAGATGTTATAATGGCGGGAGTGAATAGAACTAACTACAAAATTATTATATATGTTTGTCAAATATTTTTACTTTTTACAATAAATGTTAGAGGATTAAAAATGAAAATGAATCAAATTTTAAGCGTAAACATTCTAATATTCTTTGAAAGGTCGAGTAACCGCCTTTTGATGGCGAACCTCTTTTAAATCCACTGTTTGAAAATTTTATGTGTTATATTTGACAAAATAAAATTATTATTTAGAATCGAGACATCAAAATCTACTTTGTTTAATTTTTTGGTATTTTTACGAAAAAGATCAATTTTTAATGAATAGTGAAAAATGTTGTATTTTAATTGAAAACCTCTTTTAATATAATTTATTTATATGATTATATTATCTATTTAATTTGTTTTAAAGTGAAATTAGAGTATATTTTTACCATTTAATCCAATAGTGGTCGTTGGAATTAATTTCTCTTTGAAATCGGACTTAAACTATTGTCAATCTTTTGATACATTTTGTTTTATAAAAACACGCTATTTGTTTTGACAGCAGAAATTAATTATTAAATTATTTAATGCAACTTATATTTTTGGAATTATTTCAAATAGAAAAATTTTTGAATTCGGAATATCAAATATATCTTAGGGTGATCTTTTGGTAATTTTCTGAAAAACATCAATATTTTATGAATAGTGAAACCACTATGTGGTACTTATAAAAACTGATTTTCCGTTTAAATGAAAATTTTCCATATTTTTGTTTTGAATTTAAAAAATCTGACATACATTGTTGTCATTAAGAAGTAAAATTTGGTTCAATGGGATTAAAATAATTTTTTTGTGAATATTAACTTTTATGTTCTTAATCGTGATTAGAGAAATTAGTGTAGTTTATGGTAAAAATAATGTTTTAATAAAATGTGATGAGCTTGAAACATGTCATACCCTTATTTGATGTGTCATGGACGACCAAGACAATCCATGGGTCAACTTGGGGATCACATGGAGCCACTTTGGTTGGGAAATGACATAAATAACGTTTTATTAAATGTTAAAGTAAAAATGACACAAACATGAGATGTTTAATAAAACAATTTTTACATGGGGTTATACAAGTCAGATTTTTGACTATAAATATTCATTAGAAATATAAAAAGACTTCCTAAATCATGATATATTTTTATAATTTTTAGACATTAAATACATTAAATTATTTATGACATCATGATGATGTAGCGATTACCTCATTAATAAAATATTTAAATAAAATGAAATGATAATGTAAAATATCTGACCTAAACATGTCCAAAACCTATTGGATGGGTATATTTCGAACCCTTATCACCTTACCCAATAATTATATCACTGTGGGACCTTTTGAATCCGAAAATCATTTTAAAATAAAGTAGCATTCCTTTACTTTCCAAGAGTGCCCCTCCTCTCCTCTTATAAAAGGCCCCCACCTCTACCTCCTTACCCACACGTCCAAAGCCTTTGGCTCGGCAAACACCTGCCCATTTTGTCTCTCTACATCCCTACTTACTCCTTGAAGCCTCACTGTGGGCAGAAGTCTTCCCAAGGAATCCTTTGAGCTCAAATCTAATAGAGTTACCCGATTTTATGGTAATGTCTTCACTTGTGTCCTTCTGTTTTATTTTGCTTCTCCAACCCCCTAAACTCATTTTATTCATTTATTTTGTAACAAATACAGTATATTAAATATACTACCATTTTTTTATAAGAAGTATTAGAGATACACTTACACACACCCACATCTAATGGTTAAAGAACATACTGTTTCCGTGGATGGTGAATTTCTGCCTCCTGAAATGATGATTGTTCAACATTCTTTTAACACCTTCAAAGGTGGCCATTAATATTACACTATATTTATATATGATATATAATATTTTTATGTTTTACTTAATCTTCTGTATTTTTCATTTATGGAATACCTTTATGGTTTCCATTAGGGGTAACGCGTTATCTTCATTTAAGGAAGTGCAGACTACCGCCCCCTCAAAGTGATTGATTCGTTAATACCATATGTGGTAGGTATAAAGGATATATTTAATGATATTATTTATTATACCATAATGGAATTAAAATAATATTATGTATCATTATGTTTTAATTCCATTAAATATGAAATAGAAATGGAAGTAGCGTTCATGCGTACTTACGGCTTACCGTCTCCATGAACGATACATTTCATTTCATATCTCAAAATGTTATGTACAATTATAAGTACATATATATAATGGGAATATATGTAATATATTACATCTATATTTTGGATATAATTCTGAAATTATAACATATATATATATTTATATATCTCATTTTGTTTTTCCCTTATTATGACAAAAAATGAAAGTAGCGTTCATGCGTACGTACGACCTACCGTCTCCATTAACGGTGATTTAAATTTTTTATCTCCAAATGATATGGAATAGTATAAAATGAATATACACTGGATATATATGATATTTAAAACATAAATACTATTATGGATATGATTTACCTATAACTACAAGGAAAATTCTTTTCCAACAAGCTCAATTTTTACTCATGTACTGAACATCGACAAAGACGTCTGATACGAACTCACTTTATTAACCAATTATTATAACATTATAATATGTGATATGAACTGAATAATAATATTTAAAATAGGTCCTTAGTAAATTACAAATTGACCAAATTTTATTATTTAGGAGATTAATGAATGATCGAGTCATTTCGGACTCGAGGCAAGAGATCCTGCTCCTCTCTTTTTAAGTACACTCTTTTATGTCATTCCTTTTAAATCTCATCTTTCTTGTTATTGGGATGTTCTTTTATATTACTCTTATTGAAATTATTATGTTCATATGATGAGAGACCCTATTCTCTCTCATCAATCCATTTTGGATGTTTTGAGTGGCGCCGTTAGGCTGCCGAATTTTCGTAAGAGATTTAACCTCTCTCTTTCTTTTTAAGTACTCTCCTTTATGTAACTTCTTTAAGCTCCTCTTTGCTATATTGGGGAATGTTCTTTTATATTTATATTTCTTTAAACTTTATTTTAATATGATAAGAGACCCTATTTGATCTCATCAATTCATTTTTGTGGCGCCGTTAGGCTTCCGAGTTTTCGTAAGCGATTTTTCATCTAACTTTTATTCCCGTGAGATTTATGCTACATTTGCCACAATGTCCTTTGAGTGGTGTATGTAATATCCAATATTTTTAGTCATTGTGTAATATACTTTCATTTATGTGTATTTACATCAATGTTTTATTGTCCTTCTTTCACGGGGATTATGTTTCGAATGATACTGATGTTGGTAAGGCAACCTTTCACCCTCCTCTTTTTAAAAGACTTCTTTTGTTATGTCTTTTATTTCACATGCTATTATTTTGGGATATATTCTTATATATCCTTATTTATGTAAATTTTATTTCCATGTGATGAGATACCATTTTCTCTCTCATCAACTCATTTTCTGAATTTTGAAGTGACGCCGTTACGCTGTTGAATTTTTGCGAGGGAACTTCTTAACCCAATTTTTATTCATTGGGATAAACTTCCACTCCCTGAATGTGACATTCTTTGAATATGTGTGAATAAAATCTGATTGTTTTACACTTAATATCCACTTATATTTGGGGTATTCATTTGTCACACATAATTTAGTAATTGATTTATCCTTAATCCAAGGATACCGTCTTTGTATGGGACTTCATCTAAATCTTCTTTCATTGAGGCATATTTTGTTTTATACACAACATTATTTTATATGGTGTATAAAACCCTTTGAATTTTACATTTATTCAAAAAGAATATTTTTCCTCCAAATCATTTTACTAAATGACAAAAAGAAATGTTTCTTTTTACGTACGCGGTGACAATATCCTTTTCCGCCACCGAGTGTATTATTTGATCTTTGGCTTCCTCAAAAAGCTGTAATGTTTTTAAAATAAAATAAATACCATAAAATTTTTTTGTATTTTGGTATTGAAAATGGTTTTGATAAAGGATTATATTATTTCAATATATTTAAATTATATATTGTGATTGAAATGATGAAATTTTGTCATTCCTTTGTGTTGGTTTTATGTGTTATAATTTTATAATGGTACTTGGACATTTTACGGGTGGTTACGTGATAAACTATATGATAGGTGGTGCCGTGAATACCAGGATGGGTGGTTAGGTTATAACCTCCAATGCATTGTGTATGGAAGTTGGCCGTATGGCTATTCCATTAAGTATGTATGGAAGTTGGCCGAATGGTTATACCATTAAGTGACATGTGTGGAAGTCGACCTTATGGTTATTCCACTTAAGTATGTTTATGTCCCAAGTTACCTTTATATGTTTTGTGATCATTATATGGGTTTTATGGTAATCTTTTGGTTATAGAAGGTTAAGTAATGAACTTTTATTCAGTGAAGAGTTTTTACTACTTCGAAAAGGTGAAAATTATTACTTTGATAAAGTGTACATGGTTTACTTGTTGTTTTGAAAAACTAACAGTTTTCATTCTTTGTGTATCCCTTACTGAGCTTTTTATGCTCATCCCATATTTTTAAAATGTTTTTCATAGGACATAACGTGGAATAGGGTCAAGGATGGGATCAAGGGAAAGTCATGCAACCTAAACCATGGAACTGGACATGTTTTTTAAGAGTTTTTATTTTATGGAAAATTAGTAAAAGTTTCTACTTTGTAATCTTTTGAGATGTAATAGTTATGTCCTAATTCTCTAAAACTCTAAACCTTAAAAGATCCTCAATGTGAATTATTCATTTAATTCAATATTAAGTAAGGTTTAAGGCCGGGGTCTTATAATAAATAATAAATAAAAATTAAAAAAATAACAAATAACAAATTAAAAATAATAAATAATAAATAACAAATAATAAATAATAAATAATAACAAACAATAAATAATAATAAATAAAAAATAACAAAAATAATAAATAATAATAATAAACAAAAAATAAAAATAGATAAAAAAACATATATAATAAATAATAAATAATAAATAATAACTAATAAATAATGACTAATAACTAGTAACTAATAAATAATAAATAATAATAATAAATAATAATAATAAATAATAATAATAAACAATAAACAATAAATAATAAATAATAAATATTAAATATAATAAATAAAACATAATTAATAATTATAATTAATTAAATAAAAAATAAAAAATAAAAAATAATAAAGAACAATTAATAATAAATAATAATAAATATATAATAAATAATAGTAATAACTAAGAAATAAGAAATAAGAAATAATAATAAATAATAATTGTAATAAATAATAATAAATAATAATAATTATAAACAATAAAGAATAAATAATGAATAATAAATAATAAACAATAATAAATACATAATATATAATAATAAATAATAATAAATATATTATATATAATATATTATATATTATATATTATTAATAATAATAATATATAATAAATAACTAGTAACAAATATTATTGTTAATAATAATAAATAATAAATAATAAATAACCAGTAACAAATAATAGATAATAAATAAATTAAAGTATATTATAAATAACAAATAATAAATAATAAATGAATCACAAGAATTTTTTTGAAAAGGAATGATAAGGGATGAAAACATGTGAAAACGCACAAAAACAGATGGAGAAGAATGAAGAAGAGAGCATTAGAAAGCATGAGAATGCATGAAAGCTCATGAAAACTCTGGAAAACCCCATAAGAATTCAACATAATCATCATAATAACCCACAAAAAACCATTGATAAAGATAATACATCAGGGAATCCCAAATAAACAGTAATAAATGGATCAACCATTAAAACCCGACAAAACAACCATAAAGTGACAAAAACATTAGACTCACATTAATAGAGAAAACTTATGATCTGAGAGTCTGTTCCAGAACCATGACCAGTCAAATCAAATATCCTAAAATGGTCTTCAAGCTGATAGTTGAAAGAGACCGAATAGACCAGCATATCGGATGTTATGACCATTTAAAAAAAACTGACGGGGAATGGTTGCTAAAAACGAGGCATCGAAAAATATAACAAACCCAATAGCCACTAAAAAGGCCATAACGTATGATCTAGGAGTCCATGTGGGCGCCACAACCAGTCAAACTGAAGCTCATGGAACAAAATAAGATCTGGAAGGTGGATGAGTCCGAACTGACACATGGATCAAATGTTAGGTCTGTTTGAAGACAAGTTCGGCAGGACACCGGTGACGGAAATGGGGTTTTTAACGCCTTCAGATGGGTTTTTGGGGTCTAAATACAAGATAGAAGTTTACTTCTTTTAAACTAGTGTGTAGCTCTCTTCGCTGTCTCAATTTGATATGTGGTAGAGCCCAAACGGACACCCGAAGCGAAAGTTAGTGTCATTTGATGTTCCAAAACATTTTTCAACTCTCTTATAACTCTCATATCATCCACAAATTAGACCATCTCATGGTTTTGATTACACCTGCCTCTAGATATCTTCACATGATTAGATTTTACTAGTCGTGGTGCTCCAATGGATGCCCAGATCAAAAGTTATAGTCGTTTTAGTGATTTTGGGGTTTCTCATGTTTTTTATTTTTTTCTTTTCAATTCGCAGAGGTTTTACCCAAACGGCCGCTATTTCGTGGAGGTTTTTTGAAAACCTGCCGATAATACTCGAAAAAAATTTAAAAAATAAATTCAAATCTCACATTTTACATTGATTCCCTCCTTAATGTCAACTTATGAAATCATAGATAGTAATGAAAAAAATGTTGAGAATACAATAAATTTTTTATTACAACATTATACTACCTCCATGAAATGAAATATATCATTTTTTGTGATAAGAAATATAAACATATCATTTTATATGATTTGACGAAAACCAAATAATTATAAATGTTTCAGTTTCTATATATCATAAAAAATATATATTCCAATATCATAGAATATTATATAGGCATATATCGAATTTGTATATATTGATTTAGGCTATAAGTATAATAATATTCTACTTTCACTAAATGCCTCATATACATGGGTTCATTCCACCGTATATTATATCATGTAAAACATCTTGTGAAATCATATAAAAACTCATTTTTGATAAATTAAAATACATTTTGGATATCTATCATCAACATCACCTTATATCATATCATATGAAATAATATTTTAATATTTATCCCAGACTAAATTTTGGGAAAAACCTAAAATACTACTAGAGTAGCACTCTAGGTAGAGAAAATTCCTCATTGGTCAACTATACAGTATAATCCCATTGGCCTTTGTTGCATTGAAAACAAATATTAATTATCATATTTATAAATTTAAGCAAAAGAGTGTCTGTTAGGAATGAATTACTATTACTAAATAAATAAAGGGATTTGGAATGATCTCTATAAAATAGATAAATATCCATACTTGTGTCCATAATCAACATCAAATGAAAGTATTAATTTTATTTTGATACCATTGTCTATGTCATCGAGTAAATATGAGTCACATAATCTATCAATACCATATAGCCTACACATATATTCTGAGTTCTCCAAGTATAGACTGGCCAAGTCAATGAATACATCACATGACATTCACCATTATGGATGATCACATCAAATTCCTCTCATTATATGGATAATCAAATTATATTTATAATATAATAAAAATCATACCAATCCTTCTTATATATCAATCGAGGTACTTAATTTCTTATTAATCATATAAGAGGATAAATCCTTTCTTGATAGTTCTCCAACTGAATAAATGATAAAAAACATAACCAACCACCCTCTAATTAACTAAGACTAAAGGATTTGGTATGAAATATATAAAAGAATAAGGGTTTCAATTCTACATATCTCTCTAACTTCTCATAGTAGGTATGTATAAATTAGAACCATGAGCCCCTAGTATACAAAATATTTGTTTTTCTAAAACTCAATTTGTACTAAATTGTTGGTCACCCAATAAAAAAACCCATTTATTTAAGGAGAATATTTTGTTTCCTGATTAAATAATTATACTCATGTTCACTAGAACATTTTATCATAACCCATAGTAATCTATGAGAAATTTCAGTAAGGGAAAAATCAATATCATAATTTTAGAGGACAATTATTATTTCACATCATTATATATATAAAAATATATAAAAAATGATGATTATGTGAATTTATGGTATATTAAATATTTCTTTTTTATAACATGATACAATTTATGTTCCTAAATACTTTCTATAATACTTCACAAACCATGCATAAGTACCATTCTAGAATATCTTATATGTTAGATTTCCTTATCAAACTTTTTTTCTTATTCATTACAGGTTTTGTTAAAATAATTTAATTTATATATAATTCCTACCACATATGTATATACACATATGATGAAAACCTACTACTAAACTCTTTATAGAGAATAATTTATGATGTTATCTAATTTGTATAATTGTGAGACATAAAAATAATATTCTTAATGTTCAACTCCTTGAATATATTCAATCATTTTAACCCCACAATATCCAATTTTATAATGTTAATAACAGATATTGTCTACTTTAAACTCATTATATGTCCATCATCATTATTCATGAAATTCTTTATATCAATCATTTCCCCAAAAATAGATATATTCACTTAATATTTTGACTGGTATAATTATTTATTTGTTAACTATGAACATATCTAAGTCTATACATACTCCCACTATCCTCCCATACAATATATTAAATTTATAATATCATGTTAAAAATCCAAAGAACCTTGGTTTATAATATATAAATCTTATATTATTAATAAAATTACTTTTAAAAAAAGGTAATAAATCTATATATTATATGGTGTCCTAATTTTTTTGATCATTTTTTGGAATATAAAAAAAATACTTAAAATATTACACTATGGTAGGGTAATCATATCACTAATATTTTAAAAATATATCTTATAAACTCCATTATGCTAGATAAATTTTTTTTTATAATTATCTACTTCAAGAGTATGTGATAGAATCCGATGAATCACTATCCATGTGTAATTAATATGTCATATAATACTTCTCATACTATTAATTTATCAGTAAATATTTTATCTTATCATATAAGATATATAAAATAATGAAAGATCATTTATTTTGATCATTCTAACTTTTATATTTATTCTACACCAAATCCATGATTTAGAGAACCTTTGAATCATCATTTGGATTCAAACTACAAGCTTCATTAATTGTTTCCATAATGTTGAGCTCTTATATAATCTAAACACTTGAAAAATATACACCTTATATCATATTCCCTCCAAAAACAGTTAATTGAAATCAATAAAATTGATACATAACAATCAATCTCTATGGAGTTTCCCATTATTATTTTTGGTATACTATATAGATCCCTTATATTGAAATAATTTCGTTATTTCCTGATATTTACCTTTAGGCTTCAAAAACCTTTTGTTGGCTATTTGAATAAAATTTATTTGACTCTCCAACTGACTCATCATTCCATTTTTTCAAATTTTACACACATGGACCATCAATACAATACCAAAACCTATGAATAACATATCTAGTTTATATATCCAAACCATGTTGAGAAAAAAAAGTAATATTCTATAGAAATCATTGAAATTATCAAAATATTTCCAAAAATGATTCCATGATAAATTATACAAGCAGATCTTTACTTAATGAAACCTCCATTGAATCAATATATTCTTCACCTAAACACCTATTTGATAAACCTAATGAACTACTTCAATTTTAATTTACTGATAAATATGTTTTCCTAAGAATATAGAACATTTATTTGTTAATAATAGATCCTGATTTTTTATAGTACATGAATTTTCTTACATTAAATTTGTTTTATTAAATGGTTTATTTAATATATTAGTTTTATAATTAATCTATAATTTATTTACAATATTAAATGTTATCAGATGTCTATCAAGTTTTAAAAACATCTAATAAATAATTTTATTAAATGTACTACATCTAAAATAATGATCCCTTTAGTAGTAAATCATATAAATTAGTACCCCAAGATCCATATTTATCTAATATATATGTCTCTATGGTGTTTCAACCATTACATAGATATTTAAGTAAGATATTATGCCAACTATTTCATATATGTCTCTTGGATGGTTGAGTATACAACACATTATCCATCCCACTATCTGGGTAAACTCAAATCCAATTAATTTAGTGAAAAAAATATGATAACAGTTTTGTAACTAAGTGTATCACAATGGATCACTGAGATTTTAATAGTTTTGAAAATTTTCCAGAATCATAAACATAATATTTTTAAGTGGATAATCTCACCATATTATCTCAGGTAATTCAATTTACATGTTTCAATTATTCTTATGATTTAGTTTGGAATTATGTTTTCTTCAACAAACTCGTAGGTTTCAAACATATTAGTTTGATACTCTTTGCCAAAGTCATAACATGTGTTAATAAACCAAATTAAATCTAATTTTATTTATACATTTCCAAATGAAATATATATATATAATGTGCATGAAATTATTTCATGTAAATTCTTATACCTATATGAAATCAATAATCAATAAAAAAGTATGTTTAGATGCAAAAATAGTCAACCATCACATTGATTACAAGGAAAAACATTCATACACAACAACCATATCGTACCTAAAGTCCCTCTACCTAGGGATAATTTACAGTAGTAATATCTCAATTACTTCATATATCTGACACTGGTTTGTATGAATTCTTATTTACATCATAATTCATGTTCAAAACATAGATTAAGACAAATTCAAGGTAGAATAGAATTAAATACATTATCATAAATGGCATGAAACTCATTATAAACATGTATAATAATTCAAAGGATTTGTTTAGTAATTTAATTTAATGAATATATAATCCATTAATAATATATAAAATATATTTAAGATTATCAAAATAGGAATAAAATAAATATTTGATATTTTTTATAATTTTAATATGAGAACATCTATTTATGAAAACATCATAAATAAATCTATTTTTAAAAAATATATTACTTGTCCATGATTAATGTATTTTCAATAATTATTTAATATAATTACCTAATTTCTATTCTAAATTTGAACTACTTTATACTATTTATTATATGGAAGTTACATTTAACCACATTGTATTATATTAAATATAAACATTTTATATACACAATCTATTATCTAAAAAATTTTCATAATCTAAATATCATATATTTAATATTATTTAAACATTATTCTTATTAATTATCGTAACTCTTTTTGATATGGTTTCAGTAATTTATCATATAATATATTTAATTTTAAAAAAATTATAAATTGTTTTTAATTTATAATATTAAATATAAACACATTTATATTTCTATCATTATTTTTAATTTATAAACCATTTATAACCAAACCTTATAATTCCTATTAAAACATTTTATATTAGAATTATAATTTGGTCCATTAATTTTAGAATAACATATTTCAGTACTATCTTTCAATGTTATCGATATTTACTTCTCAATTTTTCATAAAAAAATTATTAATTAATAACGAAATATCTATAACAAATTAATTTTTTAACACAATTATAAATTAAATAACCAAATACCATAGCTTACATTCAAGAGTATATGATGAACATATATATCCAACTCTATTAGTCATTTTTAATTACTAATAATAATATTTTATGAAATAAAATAACTGTTGAGGGGCTCTTATGATATTAATAAAACACATTGGGGTTTATATAAGATTAATATAGAATTCTATGACTATTGAATCAAATTATGTGTTGCTATATGACTTTAAAATAGGACCATAATGGCTCATAAAAGATTAACTCTACACATAGAAGCCTATATAAGAATAACTCAAGTGTTCCTCATGATCATAGTGGTGTATGTTTAAACCAGCCTGCTAGGAAACTGCATTGGATTAAGTCACATGTTGTGTTATTTTCATGTAATTTATCCATTCTAGTTTTCATCAGATTAAACAATGTTTTTGTGGAAAATGTATGGTTTGTGTGCATAGAAGACTTATGACCTGAATCCTTGTTAGAATATTGAAGAAGATATCATATTCTTAAAATCTATAACATATGATAAGATAGTATATTTGATTAACATAGTCATAATTCTTTGTGTGGTACTAACATAGAGTTATTCTTATATGTGTTATATAATCATTCCACATAATAATAATTAACCACTTATCACAATGTTAGGATAACAACTCCTATGAATTCTATTTGTAATTATTGATGCACTAAAAAACATAAGATGATACAATTCTCTATTACTCAAATAAGAAGAACTATTCATGATATTATTTCATTTTAAAATATTATTTTGAGAGTAAAATCCCATGGTATTGCCATGATGGAACTATTATTTTTAATTGGATATATTGAAACTTAACAAAAATAGAATATGTAATAAGAAAACACAAACCAAGAACCACTTGAACAAAACTCTAGTCCATAATCTATATAAAATGATCAACTTTTACCTATAAATTCAACCTGAGTTCATTATTTTTTTCTATCATAGATCAATACTTAATGGATATTAGGAATTAATATCCAAAATAAATATATCATCATTATTTTTTCTATTGTCCAAAATGAGTCTCATGGTTCTCCATATAGATCTTCTTACCTTTATTGACATTTTAGAAAATCATGATGCAAAGGGGGAAAAAGGGAATAATATTGGGAAGATCTGGAATCGGTTGGATCCTATGAAACAAAAGAGATAGTAAAATCCTCCCATATAAGTGGATACCACATATAATCCCTTGAGTTATTATATAGTTCCCCAGACATTAACTCATACATTACATAATGAACGAGTTAATGCCTTATATGATAATGTATTCATCGATTGAATGAATCGATTTTACTATCTATCTGATTTTATGAATAATTTGATAACAATGATATATGATGTGGTGAAAAAATTGAATAATAATATTTTAGTATTCTGCTTCCATCATAAAAACTGATAGATCAATGTATCTATTATATAATATCACCATATCATTATATAAAATATCAAAAAACGATGAAATTCAAAATAATTTATTTTTTTATGTCATACCATAAAACATATTAGTATGATATAAAATGATATTTTAATATAATAATTATATATATGTGTGTGTGTGTGTTTTTTTTCATTTTTGAAAAAATAAAATAAAAAACATACTTAATTGCTATGATATTTTTCTGAATACCAAACAATGAAACATATGAATTTATGCCAAATATAAAATGAATTATACACAAGATATTTACATGAATCATGTTGTTGGATCTATATCCATATATAGGAGGGTAAATATCTCTACAGTATATAAAAATTACATGTTATGGAAAAACAAAAAATATTATTCTTATAGCTAGAATTTTATCATATAAAAATAAATAAATAATGAAATAGGTCATGTCAAGACACATTCTAGTGCATTTTAATATTTCTAGGTTAAAATTAATTTAAAAATAAAATTAATTTTAATTAGTTATTTTTAAATATGAATTGATTTAAATTTGATAGGTGTTTTGGGTTCACTATTTTTCTATCATTCATTTTACATTAAAAATTAACAATTTCATGATAAAAAATGGTGATGTTGATAACCCCTTCTTGAATATTTTTATTAATTAGAGACCTCATAAAAATTCAACAAGATAATGTTTTTTATTCATTATTATAAGAAATTATTTTAATTAGTGGGTTAAAATTGGACATAGATGTTTTGGCAATTAATAAAAAATAAATAAATTTGAGAGACTATAAATAGTTCTTATTATTTAAGAAAAATTTACCCAATATCAATCATAATGAGATGTGTCTATCACTAATGGGGAAAAAATATATAAGGGTTTCTCACCACACTACAGACATCTTGTGACCCAAAAGCACTAATAAATTGATATTAATTACAAATTTAATAACATTCCATGTTAAATAGTTATAAACATTAAATAAATATATCCAACATTTATTTGTGTAACCTATATGGAAAAAATTTCTCTAATGCTACCACACACTCCCCATGAAAAATACATTAATCTATTTTCACAATGTAAACATCATATGAAATATATTTCATTAATATTTTTTATGAGCCACACATTTGGTTTATTAAAAGTTATGAGGGTCTCTATCACCAAACCCCAGAATATATTTCGAATGGTTCTAATTCTAATATATCCACCTAAAACCTCACTAAAGCGGTGAAAATTAAAAAATTTGAGCCTACTATAATGTTTCAATTAGATAAAATCATCATCTAAACAAAACCCATGATTAGATGGTGTTTTTGTCATTAACTTTGTGTAGTCATAAATGTGTGAATAAATTTATTTTGAGTGAATGAAACTCAACGTACTATTTGATATCTTACCATTTCAATACAATTATAATATTTTTTAAGAGTAATTTCAAATTATTAATTAAAGATTCTATGAAATAGGTTTATATATTAAGGTATAATAATTTATGGATTTGTTTATGTCACATATATGGGGCCACTAGGTTTTTTGTCACATGTAATTTAAATTAAAATGTATATTATACATTTAATTAGGTTATATAAAATAGATGAGATGGGTCACTATTTTTATCCAAAATATATATTATACAACACATATAGTCTATTCCTAGATTAATATCTTTGATTGACTGATTTTTATTATAGCTTAGTGTTCTATTAATGTATTGGTATTATTAAATGTCCATGTCATTGTTGTTAAATTATGTTTTATTTGATTTTATTTTATGTTTCTTTATACATATTCATTGGAGGTTTATATAAAGTCATTCTATATACCATCTCACTAAAACAATTTTTAATAAATAAATCATTCCCATGATTTTGGTATTTTAATTTTATATAAATAACATTTATTTCATATGTTTATTCAACATTCATGACTGATTATATAAATGAAATGGAAAATAAAAACATAAATAAATACCATATAAGATATATTCTAGATAATAAAATAGTTTATATGGATGGGAATATAAAATCATTAATGAATATCAATGTTATTTTTATATTCAACCTATTTATGATACATATGAATATGGGCTCATAAATGATTAGTTGATAATCAACATGAATTTTTCTTCTGATAGAAAAAATTATTTAATGGGATTTGACCATGTAATATAAAATTTTTATTGATAGATAACTTCTAGTGTTATGTATTTTATATTCAGTCTCTTATGGATGATACCATTTAAATAGGATAGTAAAAAAAGTGGGTTAAATTCCGATATATTAATGGTTTTAATTAAAAAAACAATAATTTATAATCTATTGTAGCGTGTATTTTGTAAATTTTTTTTTGAGAACTCAATGAAAAACAATAACAAACACTATTCGAAAATATCATCATAATAAATTATTAATGGGGAACCACGTGTAGACTAATTTGTTCTATATTAATCGGTCCATTGTGTTATAAAAATATGGAAATAAATATTTTATATAAAATTTTCTTATGTAAACATTAATCGTGTCATTAGTTCATCATATTAAAATATATGGCCTCCATACATTGTTTATTCTATCCTATAATATCTTGATTTGTTTGATTAATAAGAAATTATCTTAAAATGTTATCAAATTGGATCATCCCTTAAAATTTAAAGGATTTTTTGATACCTAAAATGTTTATATCATCGTGTCACCTTCAAATGTATTGATTATGGGTTAAATGTATTATTTTAAAGATTTATATAAGCGCAAAGGCCTTTAGGATAAATTAAAAAAAAATTATATTATAGAATAAGACAATTACATGATAAAACATATAAATATGAGAAAAAAAAGTTTATATTATTTACCGAAATATAAAATGAATAATGGATTTTGTAGTTTGATATTGAAAATCATCCATAATAAAAATGTTTTTTCATGTTAAAAAAATATTGATTTTAAAACATATAAGAGAAAATTTTTATATTCCTTCTCATAGGCTTATAAATGATTTAAAATTATTATTTAACAAAATATTTAAACCCCCCCCCCATTTATGAAGTGACTTAATTTAATGCATTTAATGATTTCGACAATACGTAAAAATATTATATATAGGATTGTGTCTCTTAGTTTCCCTTTCATGTTTGAAATTTTAAATATTAATATGTTGGTTATAAAAACTTTTTATAAATATTGAAATTCTATATATGATTTTGGAAACATATAAAAATCTTTTTATATATAATATATAACTTTATATTTGGAAAACAATTTAAATGAAATATAGATATAATGTAAAAACTATAAAAAATTTGAAATAAATTTTTTTTGATAAGTTTAAACCCAATCTATCTTTATCCTCCTTTCAAATCAATTACCTCTATATTGCTAAACATCTAAATTATTTTCTCCTCCAAAGATAAAAATATTCCTAATTATTTAAGGATTAAGTTCAAATAATTTGTGAAAAACCGTGTAATCAAATAAATAAATCAACATTATTTTTTTTTAATATATGAATTTATATAAATAATATTTTTATAAATTATTTTTGTTGAAAAATAAATTGTTTCATTTAAATAAATGTTTTCCATGAATGACATGGTTTTATTTTCTAGTTAAATTTATTGATTTTAGAATGTTAATTTCATAGAAAGACTTCATTTTTGAAAAGAATAAAAAATATCATAAGATGGAATTTTTGGTCGCTTTTAAATGCCTTATTTTTTACCGAATAGTTAAAAATTATATTTTTTTTCCAAATAGTTATTTCGTTTTGTTAAATAATGTGATTTTAATTTCCTATTATATTTTGTGATTGATTTTAAAGAAATAATAGATAAATTTTATTATAAATAATTTTAATATTTTCAAAATAATAAACATTATTTTTTTAATTTTTTATAACAGAATATATATTTATGAAAATGAAATTTTATAAAAACCATTTTATATTATACTTTTGACACCAATGTTAAATGTAATTTTTACCACTTCTAAAAATTTATTCATTAAGAATTTATTCCATATTCATAATCATGACTTTCAAATATAGCAATGAGGTTAACTTCATAATGTAAACATTATGAATTGTAACACTATTAGAATTGCTTCACCATTGTAAAAGGGTAAAATTGGTTAATTTAGGTAAACATATAGTGATAAGGTCACATAATATTATATAAATTCATATTGGATGAGAGTATTGTTTTTCTATAATCACATTATATAAAAATATTAATTTATTAAGTGACATAATAATATTATATTGAATTAATATTATTTTAAAACAATGAAAAATTATAAATGTGCCACTCCCCTCACCTGTAAAAGGAAATCTCACATCTTCTCTTCTACAAACATTTTGAGAACTCTAGTTCATATTATTCCTAGCCAAATCTCTCTAAAACATCCATCCCCATGGACTATATGTTATGTTCTCCCAAAAATACCAATCCTAGAAGGATTAAGGAGTAAGAGAAAGATGGATTTTTATGGAATTGATGTGTAGATATATGAACAAAAATATTAAGGACTCAAGGTAAATTGTTTTTTCATTAAAACCATGTTTTAATGTATTTCTTTAAACTTTTTTTACTACATATGAATGTTCTTAAAAATGTTCCAAGAATGTTCTTATTTATACATTAGTTATTGTTAAAATTAATTCTCATCAATTTTGTATTTATTTTAAAATATCATAATTGGATCATTTTAACATTTACCATACAAGTAATTTGGAATTTTTTATCAATGTGAAAAACAATATTTCTTTAATGTGTATGGATTGAACATATTTTACCACCATCATAATTATAATTCATTATAATTCATCCAATAAAATTTAAAATTGTTTTCCAAATAATATCATATCAACAATGTCTAAGAAAATTTTAATTTTTTTAATTTTTATAAGAAAACGATTATTTCACATTTTTGTTACGAGAAAAAAGGTATGTATTTCCCACATAGATTAAAATATATTTTAAACAGGTTTTTTGATGAAAAGTGAAATTTTATAAGTTATTTTTTGATATAGAACTTGAAAATTATAGTTGATTATGGGTGAGCATCATATAACTGATGATGATAGGTTAGTCTGATATATATCTCTAATACATTAGGTAATGACATAGTTTTCGACGGAGTAAAAGTAAGATATAAAAAGGTTGGAATCTCATATTGAATTAACTAGAATTTATTTATTATAAAATGTTATAATAATGATTGAACATAATATATGTATATAATTGTCCAAGATAACTATATTATACTGGTAAATAAGTGCTCTTTGTAAATCATGTGATTTCATGGGGTAACGAATGTTTCAATGTGAAAGGAATCTTTTTCAAAGGAACTACTTTATGAGCTATAATGTGTCTAAGGATTAACTAAAAGTTTTCGCAATTATTTATAATAGGATTTAAAGGTTTTATTTTATAAAATATTTATTTTAACTTGTAGGAATGTTTTATTTACATGCATAATGTTTTTTTTGAGAAAAAGGAAAATTTATTAATTTATTGTCACAATGTCCCTAGTATCAAACGATTAATTTACTTTTATATACCGTACTAATATTTTTTTTTTCTTATCACATTTTTTCAAAAAAAAAATTCTTTGTATTGAAGGATAATTATAAATATTAGGATAGTAAATATTTCTAATTTGGTGAATCATATTAAACAACGAAAAAAGTATTTTTAATGTAACACATCTGTAAACATAATACTCTATTTATGTAGAATTGTTTTTTACTATGTGAATTTGTCAACTATTATTTGACATAGTTTACCTAATTTTATGAAAACAAAAATCTAACTGATCTAAGAAATTTAATTAGGCGAAACCCTTGTAATAAATCATGTATTAATGCGATATTTATGTTACAGAGCATTATAAAATAATCTAAGGTAGTAGATAAATAAAATTAGGATATATTTAATTTTATATCATACACTTGTAAAAATGTTTTCCCATTAAGTACATAATAAATGTTGTTAAATAATCAATGTATAATCTAAAATCAATGATTTTATTGATTAAACAACATCTAAATGTCCCTTAGAAGACCTTTCCCATTTGTTATTCATATGAAAAACATGAAAAATTCTAGGGGGGTACCTTTTGTGTTTTCTAATCCTATTATAAAAATGAATATTCAATTAATAAAATGAAAACATGTTCCCTTAATTAGATATCATCAAAATACCCTTTATCAATTCCTCATTGTTGATTATGAATACCCTATCCCACATGGTCTTCCAAATTTATTGTCATGCCCCCCTTTTCAATAAATGTCCCTTATTAACATTCCACTGTCACTTGAATCATTGCATCATTGTAGGCCCTAAACCACTTAACTCCCTCCATCACTCAATTTATAGTACCCCACAGACTTCAATGCTCTATTTTTTTGGATTTATTTATATTTATTAATTATATTTTTTTATAAAATTAAATTTGAGTATAAAGGTTATATATTTAGTCATTATCTACAAATTACACCCCATAATTGAGTATAAATCAACCATTATTTGAATTCCAAAATCGTATCATGAATATATAACTATGTTTATTATCAATTATAAATTTATAAATAATTTGGAATAATTTAATGATATAGGATATGAAACAATTACACATTATTTTCTATAAATTAATAGATACGTCATCTATTATTCAATTATTTATCCAATTTGATTTTGGTTTCTATTCATATTGGTAATTTAAATTAAATTCATTTGATTAAAAATTTATTTTTAATTTATTTTATATAATTAATCATATTGTTAATATTAATAATAGATCATCAACATAATAATTAATCATTTAAAAAAATTACATATTCTATATATATTTTATGTTCACACCCACAAAAAATATATGTTCTGGAATATATTTTTTATATACAAATATATATCTATTATTTTTATAACATTTATAGCACAAAAAATATATATACATATATATATATATGATAAACAAATATATATAATATCAGAAAAAATATTTCACAAAGAATTTATAAAAACATGAAAAAATTAAAAATAAAGATAATATAGATAATTTCCATCATTTCATACTAGTATTATTCTTGATAATAATAATATCATTATTTTTGGTTGTTTTTCATAATAGAAAAATAAATTTTCTAACTAAATATTTATTTTTACTAATAATAAATGATAAATTCAAATTGATAATATGAAATATTATTTTATGTGATCATAAATTGTAGTTATATGAATACAAAGAAAAAAAGACAGTGAATATAAAAATGTCAATGATGAATCCAAGGAATTTACAAAACAAAATGATTCAAATAATTTAATTTTCTATTTTATATGTATGTTGTTTTTGAAAATTAGAAAATTTAGATAAAAATAAATTAATGAATATTTAATTATTATTTTTTTTATTTCAATGAAATTATTTATATAATGTATGATAAAGTGAAACATAATTAATGATTTCAAAATATTGGAGATCTTCAATAGGGAAATTGAAACGGTATAATGAGATTGGTTCATGATATTATATTATAAATAATTGAAAAAGCATATGGTTTGGAGATTATATAGTGATGTTGATAACCGATATTATCAATTTTTTATTAATAATATCATTTTATCTATGGTGTTGTGATTTATTAACATGAAATAAAAAAGAATAAATGGATTAAAAATATTTTCACAATATTATAAGAGATGTTATTTTAATGAATTAAAAAAGATACTATTATTAAATATTCACAATATGATGTTAGTAAAATAATTTGTCTCATCAGATTATGGTACAATTATTTTAATTCCCTCATGACTCTGTATTGTGAAAATGGAACATGAAGGGATATAAAAGTATCTATAATGTGTATTAACATGGTAAATTATAAATGAAATATCTCTAATTCATTATTATGTTATTACTCGTACTAAAAATTATTCAATTATAACTTGGTAACATCTTATAATTTATTTAATTAACAATATATTTTTGAATTAAAATTATTTTAAATGGGTAAGATGGATTATGGATAAGTTAATATATGATGGAAAGATAAATAATCTATAAAAATTAAAAAATGGAAGATAGTTGATCAATAATTTAATTATTTTTGAATTGAGTTAAAAAAACTTATCCAAATACTACATATATATGGAAAAATTATATATCAAAACATTAGTGGATAACACAATTCATGGCTTGTTATAGTTAAAATTTATTTTTTTCTCCAACATATTTATATGAAGAGAAATTATTTTATGTTATCCTTGATTATTTTTTGAAAATAATATCAATGATTAGATATTTATGATTTCATGTAAAATTTAATATATTATTTTAAACTATTATAGGAGGAAGTAGGAATAGTTTTTTACGCATATTGTTTTTTAAATAAAATATTATATAAATTATTTAGTGTTATATGTAATTTTTTTATTTCAATGATTGTTGATATAAATCATGTACAATTCAAAAATAAAGGAATTCAAATAATAAAAATCATCCTTAAATAAAAAAAACTGTATAAGTGTTATTAGTTATTTATATATATGGACTAGCCTTATCAAAAATTATAAAATTGTTAATATGTTATATGAATATGATATTTCACCTTATCTTTTTTCATCTGATTAATATTTTGAGACGGTGAAAAATTAAACATTAATATTGAGAGGAAAAATAGATTAGGTAATGGAAAAAATATATTGACGGAATGGTCCATCGTATATAATTTTTTTATTAGAGATATATTATGGTGATAAATAATATTGTTGTGATTTATATTGGAAATAAAATTTTGATAGATTTAATGGAATGTAGTTAACTTTAAAATGCTAGAATAAAGTTATATTGAAGGAAATATTAGACTTATTATGAATTAGAATAAAAATTGCGTTTTCTCCCATTCTTAATTGAAAACAAAAATAATTTCCCTAATCATTTTATGAGTTATAAATTAGTGGGAAAATATTTTTTCAATGTTTAAATGGTATTAAAATTCCTTGGGGTGGTCATTACATATAAAAAATTGTAAATTTAAAATTTATGAATATAATTTCTATGAAATCTCAAAATTCACTTGTTTTTATTCAACAAAAACTGAATGGTTCACTATATAAAAAATGAACCATGTTAGAATTAATATCATTAGTGACTGTAAATTGTGAATATATTTAAAAATATACATGGATCAATCTTTAAAAAATTGTACAATGAAGAAATCAATATATACTATCTATATGAGATGTATTTTCCCACAAAATATTTTCATTCAACATTCAATATAATGAAATCTTTTTGAGAAAGATGTTTATATTGTCCTTATATTTACACTATATGTGTCCTTTAATATTAAAAAACATGATTTTGAAGGGTTATATTGAGAATCCAACTCAAGAAGAGGCCTTAATTAATGAAAATTATATATATAACTAGACTGTTGAGTCTTGTATAGACTACTAATCCAAATTCAAGATCACTAATCTCTATATATCTCTTAATATATTATTCAAATAAAAGGAAAGGTTATTCAACACTTATATGTAAATCAATGACAACTAGTCAAATAATTTATCCATATAAAACATTTTAAAAACATAGGTGATATTTAATAACATATAAAATTGAATATTTATTATTTTAGACTATGATAACAAAATAAGAAAGGTATTTGATAGATAAGTGTGTATAAAATTATTATTTCATGTTTTTAGGGGATTATAAAAAATGATATATCCATGTTAAGGAAATTGATGGATAAGTAGAAGTCATATATAAATGTTCCCTAAAAGTTTGGTTATAAAATTAAGGGTTATATATTTCAAATTGTATCATGAAAATAAAATTACAATTTATATTATTTGAGTAGTTGTTTTTATTTTATAGATAAATTTTTTTCTGTAATATATAAAATCCAATTTTATGCATCCGTTGTATGTTATTAAATTTTTTATTATATACAAGATATTCATTATATTAAATTTTATTTACCAATGTTCAAGGGTAACTATGTTAATAGTAAAAATTCTTTAAAACACAATGAATAAAGATTCAAAGTTATATATTTGAATTTATTATGATAAAAATTAGACTATTTTATCCCAAAAACAATTAAAAAATAAAATTTGTATGTTATTGGTTAAATATATTAATTGTGGTTTAAAATTATTCAATAAAAAATGTTTTCTGAAATTTATTTTAGAGACATTAACATTAGTAGGATAATAAATAATTCATCTTATTATTATTGGGTAATTATGGATATAAAATAAAAAGATACATTAATGGTTAGTGTAAAATTTTTTATGAGAAATTACTCTCAATGTCATTATTCAAATTTATTATATTATAAAATTTTTTTCGTAATATTAATTCATTAGTTATATATCGCATGGATATCTATGTAATTAATATATACTCTCATATATTTCTTTATAGATAGTATATGTTAGTAAAGGAAAAAATAAATGCTAAAATGTTTGATGAGTTGAGAGATAAATTAATTGTATCCTTAGAACATTATCCCATTCTTCATGTACATACGTAGAAAATTTAAAAATTGTAATATTGACAAAATATGAGAAATTTATTATCTTTTATCCATGGGAATTAAGTAATAAGATTATAATAATTTTTTTTTCTGTTTTTTAAACTATTATTTTAAATTATTATAAAAATTATTTTTTTGAAATTGTTATTATATTTACCTTAGGAGAAATTGATTTGGGGGAATTTTTCTCAAGTGGGAAGAAATGAGAAAATTTGAAACATTATAAATGATTTAATAATATATTCATATAAAATTTTATGAGCAGTGTATGTATAACAATATTAGTACTAGTTTTAGGGGGAAATAATAAAAAGTAAAAATATATGGTTCAATAAATAGATTTAGGAGATGGATAAATTAATAAAGGATATGATTATATCAACAATGCAGTAAATGTTTACTCATATGTAGAGCTTTCAAGAAAATGTATGTATAACTCTTCCATAATCATTAGATCTGACTATTTAATTTGTATTTTACATTTTAGGACATTCATTTATATTGAGTGATATAAGAACATACATTATATTATGGTTCATTAAATAAATTAAAAAATGTATCAAATCAGTTAAGGACGATGGTACATTATTGTAAAGATACATTATCAGAATTGGAATTTCTTATTGATGAGCACATTATAGTTTGATAAAGTGATAATCATTTTTCAATATGTAAATCTAAACATGTATGATATATGATGATAAAGGTATCTATGGAAATAATTTTTGTTTAAAAATATTTATTAAAATAAAATTATTTTTTCTTATATATTTAAATATCATTTTATAGGAATAAATAAAAAAAGATTCATTAATAAATAAATAATAACCTCATGCTTTAACAGTTATAGATACTACTAATCATGTTTCGGAAGGGAAATCATGACAATCAGCTGATTGTATTATATGAGAATACATTTATGTATATTTAAATAAATCTTTTGTAACTTTTTTCTAAAATAATAATAAAATGTATATTATATTTTAGATAACATTCGATGTTTTCTAAATTAATATTTGTATAGTTAATAAAATATGATTCAATCATCTGATGAGATGGCATATACATATAATTTCTAGAGTTTGATGATGTTATGATGAATTTATTCCTTGATAGGATAAATCTAAATATAATTACATTATAACTAAACCCAAATAACACCATTATTTTCATTGATAATCAATTAATTAGAATATGTGTTATGGAATGAGATAAACTGAATGATATTCAATGAAGATCTTATTCACCACCATTTTATTTAGATGTATTCATTTTTTTTGAAATATAATTTTTTGAAATATTTATCTTGTGAGGATTCATTATAAAATTTATAAGATTATTCATTATAATAATTTCCTTAGATAATGGTTATCATTGATATTTATAGTGTGGAATCTGTTACTTTTTAATGTAGATTTTTTAATAATTAAAATGCAATTGGACTTACTACTTATCATAATGATTAAGGAGGGTCTTTGAGATATGGTTCTGTTATATTAGTGTTCCATCGAATATGTTTTTTCTATATATTATCTACATAATTAATGGTTATGTTGAGGAAGTTCCATCCTGGGATATGGATTCTATTGTTTAGGTTACCAACCTTTTATTCCATTATGATAAAAGTAAATAGATCAATTTATAAAAAAAAATTGTTAATACATATCCTTTATAGAATAATTTAAATTTTTATCCAGTATGAATTGTTTTTAATGATTTATTTTTATTTCTATAATTTTTTTATTGAATTGATTAATCAGTGTAGCTATTTGAATTTTAAATGTTTTAATTTTTGATACGTTTTTACATTTTTATAATAAAATTTGATGAAAAACTATTACTTATGTTCAATTGTAATTTTTAATGGGTTGAAAATTGTTATTTATGATTCCAACATTAATTCACCACCATTATAATGCTTCCATACTTACATTATCTTAAACAACCCTTGGTATCTGATATTAAAAATATTTTTGAGGAAATTTATTTACAATTTTTTATATTTAAATTTTTAAGAAATACACTTTCCTTTGGTTTTTATTTTATCTTTAATTAAATTACACTAAAATACATAAGAGGATAGATATGTTATTTGATTGTTCTAGGATACCAATTTAAACTACTGTTTGTTTGAATCTATGAAATTATTTGAATATTGATGAAGCTAACTATGGGTAATGATGTTATTATATGAATTAATTATTTTTAAATATAGTAGTGGATCATTATAAATTAATTATTGATACAATATAATTATATTAATGAAAATATATAACTTTACTAGATAAGAAACATTTGAGTATCAAGGGAATAACAATGTTTAGGACACACTACTATATTTTATGAAATAGAATATAAATAGTAAAATTCTATCTTTTGGGACTATGAATAGTATAGGAACAAAATTATAAATCATGTATTCATGAAAATTTATTATTTTTAAGACTTCAGAACAAATTCATAATGATTACTACGAAGATTTAACTTCCATCCAATAGGTTTTGTTTCTCAAATTAACATTGGATTTGAAAATGTATTTAATGGAGTATAATACCTTGGAGAAAAGTATCTTATAAAAAATATTCTTATAAAAATATAATCAATATTATTTATAAGGAATGGGAATCAAAAAAGACTACTATAAATTATACTATTAATATGAAAAATATTTTACATGGAAATATGATTTGGACTCTCATATAATATGAGAACATAATGAAGGGAAATACAGATAATGTGAAAGAAAAAATAAAATAGAATTTTCTTTAAATTATAGTGCACTGAATTATAGATTTAATACTTTTATGTCCACTAATTGTTAGAGTAAATCAAAACATAATTCAAATAGAAAAAATTTGTAATATATTTAAGGTAATCATTTCCCTTTTTCCTAGAATATGAATAAAATGTGTTGAGAAGCTAAAGTCTAGAAATGTGTTATAAGAATATAAAAGATAATTATGAGAAAAAGGAATCTTGATATGTTTTCTTTATTGTTTATAGAAAACCAGGTCAAAGTATATCAAATTGTACAATGTTGATAAAAATTAAAGGTAATATAAAAAATTATCAATTATGGTAGGGATGAAATAGTTTAGAGCTACAAATGATACATGGAATGTTAGTGATGATCCATCACTAAATTATTGTAGTGGATTGATAAACAATAACATCTAGAATATTACTTATTTATATGTTAAAGCTCAATCAGTTGAAATGTGATTCACGGGAAAGGTAACACCTGATTCATATAGTTTGTTTTAAATATTTTTATTAATAATTTTAATTTTATAATGATGAAAAAAATACTATAAAATTTTAATGAATGGATAGATTTTGTATTTTCCTTGAGATGTAGAATACATTTTTTATGAAATATTACATTCAAAATGGCAGATCTTGTTAAATACGAGGATAGAATTTTCAAAATTATTTCCAAGCTAGATTAAAAATCCATTTTAATTTTAAAATTTAATTAATTAAACATAGTTGGGAAAATAATTATAAATATATTTTGCTATGTAATTTTTTTTAATTTTACATACTATATGAAGATCAATGATATCCACGTCAGAAAACTAAAAACAAAACATTCACCATCTAAAATTTCGTCTACATCTTGATCATGTTACATTCATAGTTAATATTTAGTTTAATATTTCATTAAGAATCAACATTTAGATTCACATTCCACTACTGAAACAGAATATATGATAGTCAAATATTTTTTGCACTCAACTGTTGTAGATTTATCACATAGTCTCCTATTTATGATGATTTTTACTAAAACTACAATTATTTTTGACAGCACAAGATTTATCAAATTATTTAATAACCTGACACACCGCTCGGTGTAAAATACATAGAAATTTTAAACTAATTCCTTAGTGATAAAAAACATAAATGTTATATTTTTCATAGGATTATCAAAAATAAAATACAATTAAATATATTATCAATAAATAATTAAATTCAAATATATTTGATTATATTAAACACTAGTCATGTATGATCAGTATTAATTTATTATATTTTCCTATTATTCTTTCTCTGTCCAATGAAATTGAAAAAATAATTTAATTGTAGTTACCATTTTTGAGTGACATTTTTCATAATAATTTAGATCTTATGTGGAGTCTATCAATCACATTATAATTGAGCTAAAAATTTTTACTATGATCCCTAAATTTAATTTTATTTATCCTTGAGCTTAATTTGTTGTATATTTATAATGTTTCTGTTATGATTGAATTGAATTGTTTGATTCTCACCTATTATATATGAATTAATACTTAGTGAGATTTTTACCTTATTCTGATTAATCCTTTAGAATGTGAGAGTTTTTTTTATTATTATCCATACCCTATAGTAAGTACCTTATAATATTATTTCTATAGAGGATAAAAAGAAAATCGGGAACAACTTATAGAACTAAGAAAAATTTAATAAAATCATTTGTAATAATATATATATATATATTTCTTATAACTATTTATTTTTTCTTATAATATATTGATTATTCTCCATTTCTATATTCTAATTTATCTCAAATACATAGAGGAATTTCTTTGTTTTTTGATGTTTTTATTAGGGGAGGTCATCATTCTTGGAGTACAAATTCGAATTTATAAAAGAAATTTTTACTCATAAATATTAATTTCACTTCTAAAGGGGGATTAAACATTATATAAATTGTCAATATATTTAATTTTTTATTTACTTTGGATTAATAATTTATACTTATTTATTTTTTATTTATGTTAATATTTTCACTCTTCTAATGGTTAGATTTTTGAAAATTAAAAAGGAGAAGAGCATGGTATGTTATCTATGATTTTATTTTATCAAGATTTAAATTTTCTTGAGTGAAGAATTATTTTTCATTAATTTGGATAACTTGTTATACCAATGTGTTTCTTGAGTTATTTTTATTGTAAAAATGTACCAAATATTGAATGAATAGTGGAAATATTAGAGAGATTGAAATATTATAAATGCTAAACATTGATGGAGTTTCATCAAATTTATGAATAATTTATTCTGTTTAAATTTCAATCAAACATACCTTTCTATCATATTTTTTGATTAAGAAAAAGGGGTAGATTTTTGACTCACAAGACTCTACCATATACTTATTTGGAAAGTCACATTAGACTTTGCCGTGGATTTGATCTATTTTAATGATTTAATGAGCTGAACTTATGTAGTCTACAACATACATTTTTACTATTTGGTGAACCAATAATAATTATAATTTTTGAAAAAAATTTAATTTTCAGTAATTTGGCTCCTTCAAAATTCGGATCCTTTTTTATTCGATTTTAGTTGAACATAAATATCTTCTTAAAATTTTCATTAAGTAAAATATAAATCTAACTGAGATTTATGAAATTATTATAACTCGAATAACTTGAATCATGATATTTATCATCATCTCAGCTCTTTTTTGTTTGTTGTTTGTATTATCTTTTACAGTGTCATTTTTTGAGAACCGTATCATGTGATTATTCATTGAAAATACCCTTAGATATTTCATTGTAACAATTTGAATCTAAATCTTCTGCCCATAGATGTCCATTTAAGTCCATGTTACATGGACGTATTTCTTATCATTTTGATTAAAGATTATATTGGGGAATTATTTTCCTATTTTTGACGTTATACTGAAGAAGTTCATAGTATGGAACTGTTGCATATTGATAGTTTAAGTCTATAAAGTTCTAATGTGGGACATCAATACCTTTCTTAAGGATATTAAACTTATAAAATATTTATGGTAAAATTAAATATTCCTTAAAATTAACTATTTAGTTATAAATGTTATTTATTATAGTATTTTGATTGGTATCCAATACCCTGTGTTTTATTTTATTTTAAATATGTTTTCATTGTTAGTTTAATTCCTGATTGTATATACTTATCTATTAATATTTCATAACTTCTAATTCTATTATTTTTCATTACATGTATAGTTTGCTATACAAATATCTTATTAAAAGTTATATTTTCTGATCAGTTGATATTATCATGTCATATGAAAATTATAAGTTAGTATTTCAACATATTTCAACTATTCATTATGTTTTCATACATATATTATTTTGGATACAAATTTAGTATCTTTAAATGAATTTTCAAATTTATAGATAATATGGTCTATTAAATATATTAAATAATGATATCATATAGATGTCATTGTTGATATGTTTTATATTATATGTTTAATAATCTTCATCATGTGATATTATTTTCATATTTATTTCCATTTACTTTAATGAATATGACTTATGATGTATACATGTTATTAATGTAATATGTATATTTACACTATTTCTATAAAAAATTTAAAAATTTACAACAATGGATCCATGGACAAATAATTATTTTCACCAGATGACATAATTATATGTCATGATAAATAATAAATATTCCTTTGAAAATATTTGTAATGTTGAAATAATGTGTCATATTCATTATTAATGGACAAGCCTATAATTACAAATTTTTTATTTATGAATCATGTTTGTTTTTTTATAATTTAATTATTGTATTCGGTGTATGATTTATATGAATATAATATGTATGGTAATTTTCTAATACATAAGAAATTATTTTCTATTTTAAGGAACAATCAGGAATTTAATGTAATTTAAATTACTACAGGCTTCATTTTTGTAATTTGTAATGAATTTTTATTTTATAATTAAGTATTATTAATTCTATAATATAATCCATCAATGATGAGGTCAATGTTAGTGTTAACCATAAAGAATCCAAATCAATCATGTATTATATGGAAAGATGCAATGAATATAAAAAAGTTTTCTATATTGAATATTTAAATACTATAATTTGAAAAAGAATTGTATTGCATGTGGGTAATAATTTAAGTGAACATAAAGGTAGTTACGGTGGCCATGGTTATTATTCTCAATATTTCAAATTAATTTCACTTTATGGTCACTAACACATCTTTAATAAGAACATACTAGTACCTTTGAGGTGATATGATATCCAAAAAAATTATATCTACTCCTATATATATATATATGTATTATGATTTCATAATGATATTTCAATGAGATTCCTTATATATAAGGGAATGTATAAAAATATGGGATATCCTCACATGAACTTGTTCAATTTTTCATTATGCATATGCAATTTATAAAAAATAATAAAAAATTGAGATTCTCTTCTCATATATAAAAAATATATAAGAAATTATTGTTTTCCAGATACTATAGCATTAAAAATATATAATTATTTATAATAATTATTCATGAAATTGTCATTGGAATATAAGAATAAACTAAAATTTTCGATTATCATATTTGAAAATGATGATTTCAATGAATAATATTTTTAAAATATTTATAATTTTAATTTGAAAAATATGTTATAGTTTTAATTGTCTATTTATTTATTAGTTTCATTGTATTTTATATAATAATTTTAAAATACAATAAAATTTTTTGAAGTTTTTTTACTCCCAAAATCCACCATGAAAGGGTTTTTTTGGATAAAAATTTAGGAAAAAATTTCGACAATAATTTTCTAAATCGTTCTATAGGTCATGGCCTCATGGATTTAGTGTATAATGACTCTTGTTATAGGGTTTCATTTTCATTTGTTTCATCTAGTTGATAAGAAAATAATATTCCTTATATTTTAAACCCTTATTAATTTTTTCTCGAACTATATTCTTTATAAAACATGCCTCTATGTTTTATTGATTTATAATATTGAATTATTCCATTTCGTTAATTTTAAATAAAAATTCACTTTGATAGGATTTCTTAAATAATTTTATTATTATTATGTTTTATTTTAATGTTTATTATAATCTAGAATACATTTAGTTTTGTTTTGTGTAAATGTGTTTCCAAATTTATATTATATATTACTAAGTTTTAACTGTGTATTGATCAGTGAATTGAGATGAATTTTCAAAAAATTAAAACATTATACATCTTTACCATATGTTTTTCAAAAATGATATTTTTTTCAATAAGGGAAACATAAAACATATATATAAATGTTATTTATTTTTCTTAAATTTAGATATACTCATTTAACCATATATTAATCTAATTAAGGATGTTATTTATGATTAAAGTACATTGACTTTGAATTTACTATATATTTGTCACTTGTTTTTATAACATGATCAATTCTAAAAGGATATTGATTTTATTGGTAAATTTGGAATATTATATATAATAAAGACATATTACATATTGAAATTAATAATTCAATAGAACAAACTACTCTCAATGGAAAATAAAAGAAAAAATATGTCATTAAATTATTTCCATTGAATTATTGGCTAGAAATAATGACAAGAATGATAAATCCAAATATCATATAAAGGATTGGAATGATACAACTAGACAAGTTTATGATTATTTTTTCAAATACATGAGTTCTATTATGTGATGTTTTGATGAAGATAAATTAAATCAACCATTTTCCTAAAATGATATACATGAATTATGGGACACATTGGTTATTCCCAATGAAGTAATATACATTGTAATAGAAAAGATATAAATAACATATAAAACCCATCATGATATATTTAAAATGACACATAATGAATAAATTTTTTAAAAGAACTATTGGTTCATAAATATCTCCAAAACACTAATATGTCTTTAATATAAAATGATAAAAAAGTAATTATTTTTTGGAATTCTGAATAGTTTCACTAAAAAGAATTAAACAAATAAATATTAGAATATTGTGACATTATGTTGAATATAATATCGAGATAGTTGGAAATTTATAAGAAATAATATAAATGTATGAATGTGAGGGAAAAATAATGATGAAAAATAATTCCTTCATATTAATTATAAAATAAAAATAAATTTATTATAAAATTATGAAAAAAATGGATGTAAAGAAAAAAATGTTTATTAAATTTCTCATATTACAGAAGATTCCAATAAATTTAAAAGAATAATATACCCTTTTAATATTCATAAATCATTTATTAAAATATAATAATTTATACTATTGGAAAAATTAAAATGAATACATTAGAAAATTTGATTGATATTAGGGTAAGGAAAAATGAAACATTAAAGTCCAATAACCAAAGATGAAATTGAGGAAAAATATTTGAGAAAGGGATTAAATTAAAAAAATATAGATGAATTATACTAGATGTAGTACTTAAAATTAAATATTTAATGTCTCGGTACAGATTGGTACTGATGAGTCATAAGAGAATGAAAATCTATGGTTCCTGGCATCACATTCTAAGGTTACTTCAATGTATATTTCCTTTTATTTAGATAAATAAAATATAGATTATTTTTTATAAATTATATTGAATTAAATAATTAGTTTTACAATCTATAAAAGATGATAAATGGAAGGAAATATATGAGGAAAATCATAAATGTGAACATGTAATATAAGTAAAATAAATTTTAGTTATTCCGGAAGAAATTTATACGAATATATACTTTCAAAAACTAATTAAAAATAATAAATATAAACATTTATAGATTATAAATGAATTAGAATGACTTATTGAAGCTATAGGGACCATATAATATAAGATATGATCTCAATAAATCATTAATCCAATATTTTAATAGGTTATGATCAGGATAAACAATTTTATTTCAATATCATTGTGTGACTAGTTCAAATTGTGATCCTGGAAATAGTTATTTATTTTTAAATTCTTTTGGATCTATAGGCCATGCCTCAATAAATTAGTTGAAAAATTATCCAATTTTTTAAAATCAAAAATAAATTTATTTTCTTAGCTCATTTTATTTAAATATGAATGAAATTATATAATATTTTGGGGTTTAAGAAACTAATTACAAATTTTTCTTGAACCATGTTGTTTTGACTGCAAAAAAAACTAATTTATTTGTATTACTTTTTGGATATTTTCTTTAAGGGATCCATTAATGTTATTTTAGTTATCCGATATTGGATATTCAAGATATATGACTAGAAAATTATTTATCATCATATTCTAATTTTAATTATAACAAAAATGTGGTAAAATTTGAGACAATGTAAAATGAAACCTTATTGTTATTAGAAAAGATAATATATTTACCTTTTTTTAATAAGAAAAAATATTTATTTGATGATAATGAAAATTGTTAAACAATTTAAATATTTTTAAAATGTTAATATTAAAAATATATCTAATATAATCGAATAAGTAGACATTGTAACATGAAATCTCTTATAAAATATACTATGAGAAGCTTTGTTTAGAAATATTAAAAACATTGAGTACCCAATATATTAATTTTTTAATATATTTCAAAAGAAAATGTAACACATGATTTCATGATTTTATTAAAAATAAAAAAATAAATTTCATCCTTTTAACAACTACAATTGGTTTATATTTATTTCATTATACCTTTTACCGTTTATAATTAATATAGAATTTAATATGGTTATGTCATTATTGTTGACTACTAACTACCTTCTATGGTTTACATTGCATCACACAGAAAAGAATATTTCATCAATTTTTATACCTTAAATATAACCCTAGTTATCATAATATAAATACCATAATTATTTACCATGCATGTGAGTTTTAGAAATATGAGTCTAAATCTATATCCCCCTAACATAGATTGATTCAAAGTTTCTCCTCCCACGTAACACCTCAACTGAGTGAGGTTCTTTATATTTTGAAAATCTTATTATAATACAGCCCACACTATTTTTAATATGAAAAAATTTCATATAAATATACATTACTATATAATTAATACGGTTTTTAAAAGTCTTATTTGAAATAAAAATCCTTTTGGAAGTACCATTGGGATTTATGTGGAATGAGGAAAATCAAAATTTCTTCGGGGGAATTGAAAAGGTAATCAAATATTAATGAAGTACTTTGAGTTAATAATACTTATTCAAGGTAGCATTATTCCTGAAAATGTTATATTATTTCTCAAACAACATTAATCTATCTTCGAATGGGTTATCCATATAGATCTAACATAGGTAACATACTCTAACTTAGATTCATGAAAATTCATTTACTGATAGAAGAACTTCTTCATAATGTATTTATTAACATTATTTAATAAATTTCATTGAGATTTTGTTGTGTCAAGTAGGGTAAAAATGATTGGATAATTTAAAGGAATGTAAAAACACAATTAGGTAGGGATAAAAAAACATGCTTTAACTTATTTTTTTTAAAAATGTATACATTTTTAATTAGAGAAATTAACCAGAAGTTAAAAAATGTGTTTTGGATATAAAAGGCATAGAACACTATATAAAGAATGAATACAAATTTTTTTAGAATCCTTGTCATTTTTCATAATATATAGTCGTGGAATCTCAATGTTATTTAATATATTTCTTCCAATGAATAGAGTAGTTAAAGTATGTAAGAATGGTTATCATTTAATCTAAATTTTCCTGGATCACTGGTTAAACAACCATAATTTTTTAATATAAAATTTATGTTTTTAAATTGTAGGTATAATAATTATGGTGTAAAATATATGTCTTGATATGGAAGAAACTTTTTTATTGGTTGCTGTCAAAGTTATGAGCTTTAAAAAAGAAATAACTTCAATATTTTTTAAGACATTTGAGATGTTAACCATGTATGTCGAATTCATAGTTTATATAGTGAATCAATGAAATGGATTTAACCAGTATTCCATCATTTATTATATCAATATATAAATAGATATTACCTTACAAAGGGATAGATAATCACAAAACATTAATATATTTTTTTGAGATAAAAGGGATGTTTTTTGAGATAATAATTGGATCAATCATCAACAATACATCAAAAAAATGAAGTCGATGGGGGAAAATCATACTTGTTTTCTTATTCATATCATTTAATGTTGTCCATAATTTTTCATTTTTACATATTTGAAGAAGTGAAAAAATGTATTTATTATTGAGATCGTCATTTCAAGTACATGAGTGCTTTGTTCATTCTCTATCAACTTTTCATCGATAACAAACAATTATAATTAGGTGTGGGGTAACACCAACTAAACACCATGGTCTAGACACTCATAATGTGTTGATGTTCCTTATAATGAAATTGTGTTTTTTTTTCTGTTTTTCATTATTATTTGATATTTCATGTGGTGGAAGTTGCACGCTAATTAGTAACAAGAGAAAAAAATTTGTGGGAAATGTTTTGATATACATCATTCAACCCCACCAATTATAATGATCCTTATTCTCACCATGGAATAAATTTATTTGAAATATCCATGGATCACTATTTGTGATATTTAATTTATAATATATTTATAATAACTATTTTGATTAAATTATGTAATATGGATCTCATTCATTTTCATAAAAAGGTTGAAATTTATATGTTCAATGGAAACAAACTTCTTCTCTAATAGGGGTGAATGATTCTACACATTATATATATGAAATTAGATGTTCTGAACATCTCTATCAATGGATTGTAATCATATTAAGTATATGAAAATATTATTATGATTGATGAAAAAACTATTAAATCTTATGGATGAGGTAAAAAGATTTATATAAAAAATCGTGGAGTATGTAAATTGTAAAAGTGATTTGTTATATAATAACTAAGGTTATATAAATTAAATTACATGTTGTAAGTGTTTCATATTAGAAAGTTAAATTTCTCATATTCAATGATTTTCATGATCAATTTTACTTTATGTGGATGGATAAGGATAAACTAGTGGACAAATTTTTACTGGGGTAAAGAAGAGTTTTATCTCTATTTAGGGATATAGAAAATAATTAAAAGATTTAATCATTAAAGGTAAGTTGATATTAATCCTTTGAGCTAAATATGACATGATGATTTCAATATTTTTAGAATAATGTTTATATTAATTTAAAATCAAAATATTTTTAAATATCTTGATTTCATGGAAAGTATAATTAATATTACGGGTAATTAATAAAGGTGGAAAACAATGGAAAATTATTTTCAAAAAATTCAATGTATTGATGATTAATGATCAATATATATCATAATTAAGATAATCCTATTTTTATAGGGATGACAAATATTATTATTAATCAATTTTAATTCAAATATAGAGATATATAATGATAAATTTAATTAAAATTGAAATCATACATTTTAATGTTGTAATTTTGGAATGATTTGGTAATTTTTATCTAATCTTTAAAGAATATACATGAAGAGGATTGAGTTGATCAACCAAAAAGACCATCCAAAAAAATCATTTTAGTGGAATAAATAGAGTTAATTTATAATAAGATATATAAAAGGTGTTGATATCATAAAGGATTGATAATCTATAAAAAAGTGATGAGTTCTCGTGAAGTGAAAAAAAGTTTGTTAATGGAAAAGACTCCATGATGAAGGTGGGAAAATTTATATGGAAAAATCATGACAAAAATATACAGTTAAATTAAAACCATGATGATGTTCTATAAACCATAATCACATTTTCGTTAATGTAAAGTATAACCATTAATTATTTTAAATGAAATAGTGGGGGTTAAAACCCCACTATAATATCATAAATTAGAGGGGGGTTTATGAGATATTGTTAATGACATAGATTATATGTTGTTTTGAACAACTTCTAATCTAATAAATTAGGGGGAGTTACAAGCCCACTAAAATATATTACATTAGATGAGGTTTTATACCCCATCTAGTTTATGACATTAGAGTGGATTTATAAACCTCTTTTAATCCCATTTAATAGAGGAGGTTTAAACCCCCACTATTATTTTTCAATGAAAAATCAAATAATTTTAAATTTTATAATATATATGTTTGGGTGAGAATGCGTGTGTTTATATATATATATATGTATTATATGAATACTTTATATAAATGTATTTAAATTCCTTGTAAACATATATATATATATATATACAATACATAATTACATTAAAAAAATTATAAATATAAAAAAATATATACATATATAAATATTGTCATATATTATATAAAAATAATTATAAAATTATTCATTCAAATATATATAATTTATTCATGGTTTTATATATAATATACATTTATAATATGATTTATATTTTATATCTATTATATGGCATTTTTTGTAGTATATTTATGTATAAATTCATTTTTTATTATATAATGTATACAAATAAATATAACATAGTAAATATTAAAATTAAATATAAATATATATTATATATTTATATCATATTTATTTTAATATAAATATTTTATTATATATAAATTTTTATAAATTATATAATTATTATATACAAATTTCAGTATAAAATACTAATTATTAATTTATTATATATATATCATATAATTATATTATAGTTTTACAATTAGATGATTGTATTTAATTGTATTTATATGTATTAATAAATATATTTATTAAATTTTATGTACATTTATACATATTTATTTATATAAATTTTATTTCATATAATATTATTTATATACTACATATAATCATAAACATATTATATAAATATGTACATTATTATAATTTACTTAAAAAATATATAATATAAAAACCCAATAATGATGTTTTTTAAAAATTATATAACATTAATAATACTAAATATGTTCTTAATTAATATGTTTATTCTTTTATGTTATAATTAATTAAAATTATATGATATTTAATTAAATATTTCCATAAGATCTGTTTCATATATAATATTTGTAAAAATTATATTTCATATAATTTTAATTACATATAATATAAATATTTATAAAAAAATTATATCAAAAAAAAATTCATATAATATTAATTATATATAAATTATATATAATTTTATACAATTTATACAAATAAATATATATTAATGTCCATAATAATAAATTTATGGACTAAAATACATTATATAAATATATTTTAAAAGACATTTTTTAAATATATTAAATAAATTCTTATATATATATATATATAAACATGTACATAATATATAAATTTGTATTTAAGTATAAAAATATTTCAAATAAATATATTTATAAATATAATAATATATGTGTATATACATAATGTAAATGGAATTATAATATATATATAGTCAAATGTATGTATATATACCTATATAACATATAGATAGTATATGTTTTTAAATTGAATGTATTATAAAATTATTATTATATAAATACACAAACACATAATATGAATTTATATATTTTAATTGATATAAATACATGTGTAGGTTACATATTTTTATGTATTTAAATTTTTATTAAAATAATATTAATTTTAATTTACTGACTAATACAAATATATATATA
Source organism: Viscum album (assembly GCA_963277665.1). Classification (NCBI taxonomy): domain Eukaryota; kingdom Viridiplantae; phylum Streptophyta; class Magnoliopsida; order Santalales; family Viscaceae; genus Viscum; species Viscum album. Next base: position 1,699,896,737 of record OY728141.1, on the reverse strand, counting down.
TATATATATATAATGTGTATACATAGAATCAATAATCATTTACCATGGTGGAAGAGGCATTCTGATTTTTCATTGCGGTGAGGTGTTTGAAACCCTTAGTCTAATATTTTGGGAGCCTTGTGGAAGGCATGGTAGTGGGAACATGTGTACATGATGGGGTCTCAAACAATAACTAGATGGGAATAAAAGGGATAATTGGATGGTTAGTGGGGTTTGATATGGTATGGGAACCTGATGGTTGGTGTCACATGAGATGGGAACTAGATAATGGGTGGGGTGTCACATGGCATGGGAACTGGTGGGGTCGTGGGATCAAAAAGGAGAAATAGATGATGGTTTTTGGATGTTTTTTATTTATAAAATTTACTAATTAGAGGAGGTTGGTTGAAACCACCTAAAATATGAACATAATATGGCTTAATTAGCGGCTATTGAACTAGCATCTATTTTAGTTCAATATAGAGGTTGTTTCCAAAACTGCCCTTATATGACACATAACTCACATTGTGGTGGTTTCTAAATGCTTCTAATTTTATATAAACATTATATGTGGTTACAATCCCCCTATAAACTGAGATTCTGTAGTTACATTACATAGGTTTTAACCACCTCTAATACAATAACTGCTAAATTTGACATTACATTACCATAAATTCCTAAAAATTGCCTATAACAATAGTTGATAGACGCATTAGTGGTGGTACCTCATAACCACTTCTAATGTCTTTAGAAGGGGTTATAACCACTAATAAAGTAAAAATAGAAACCCCAATAATTGGTTCATTTTTAGTAGGGTTTTTTCATTAAAATGAATATAATAAAAAATAATGCTCAAATTTTATAGATATCTTCCTTATATTCTATCATTTCTAGTATGGTCACAAATGAAAATTATTTGAATATTTTGATAATCTATATAGATTCTTGTAGGTTTAAATAGTTAATATTTTGATAGAAATATAAGTGAAAATGTGTTATAAATTTTTAATGTCATGATAAATTTCCGTGTATTGTATTAAAGATTTATGCTTTATTAAGTGTTTCTAAATGAACCTAATAGTGTATATAATCTTATTGCTGTGAATTATAGTGGAATATGAGGTTCATTTAATGAAATTTTCTCAAACTAAATATCCTTCAGATATCGTTTTATATAAAACCATTACCAAATGTTCTTGGAGACCAATCCATTAAGGAGGTCCATCCCAATAATTATGAGATTTGTATAGGCCATAAATACCATAGGAGGAAGGATTATATTGGATGGGGTTTTAAGGATCTATATTAAAATCATAAATTATATCTCATAAAACCAATATTATTTGTTCTATAGGAGTATTTATTGAGATATAATATAATTGTGTAAGGGAATTTGTGCGTGAGACTTCACAAAATTTAAAAACATAATCCACAAATTATCATCACCGTAAATGATTCTAGACAGATCAGTAATAGTTGATGTCATATTTTTTTAAATGATGATATTATTTTTATTTCACTTATCTTTTCATTAATACAATTCGATAAATTATTACTTAACCCATAAACACTAATATATTCCTCATATAATTTAATAGAACGAACATTGTCGAGGTATATTTTTATTTTAAATTTTGGTCTATCAAAATTTAAATTATACTAGGGAAATATTTCATGGTTTTAGGGATGGTATTGGTAGAGTTCTATTGGTTTTGAATGTGTATGTGTGGAAATGGGTCTTACAATGCATTCTGTAAGGTTAGAACACAATTAGTGCTATCTGTGCACCATGAATGTGTGACTCATTTTAGGAGGAAGCATAGTTTTGAATACCATGATAGGTGAGATAGTAGACTATGAATGTGGATTTTTTCAGGGATATTGATGGTCAAATTGTTCATGCATGGTCAAGAAACCTGTTTTTCCAAACATTTCACCTATTTAAATTTAGAAAAAACTCCTTTTTCAGTCATGATATTTCTTCGAACTCACAAATTTTATAATCCATTTCACATAAATTAACCCTTAGTGTATCATGAGCTCATCCACCATATCAATGGATTGATATCCATTGAATTTAAGACTTTTGGGGTGTCTTTCCATGAAATTTGTACCCCTAGTTAAGTCTATGAGTTGGTTTCCTTTAATTTTTTGTTTGTTTCACTTCCTAGTTATACCGAACATCATATATATCATATGCCCTATTTCCTAGTCTATTGTATTCTTTGGATTGACTGATATTTTATATTGAATCATTGTTTTAGGATTTATAAGGGGTAACAGCAAGTATAATTTGGGTGGTCTTCAATTTATTTCCCATAGACTTGATATTTTTTTTAAGTGTATATGGTATTTGGGATGACACAAATGTGTTTTATAGTTATTCATATTTCCAAAAGTAATGACTAAATCATATTATGGGAAATATTGATTACATTTTAATATGATCCAATCCAGAACTACAAAGGTTTAGTATAATTGGAATCTTGGGTGAATAAATAAATCATACATAAATGATATTTATCAATTAAATTTGATAAATTAATAAAAATCACTCTTATTTTGCATAAAATAAATAAAAAAATTATTTATAACCTAGAAAATTGATTCATAATAAGGGTAAGAATATATTTACAATAAAGGCAAACATATATGGTACTAATCAGAAAATGAATGTGATCATAAGGGTAAAATTATCATTAAAACATGATCTGATCATTATAAAATCATACCCATCAATTCATCGATAAAAAACATGAATCATGGAATAATTTTTTATAAATAAAAAGATATATGACATTAGTTTTTGGAATCCTCATTAATCAATTATAAACCATGAAAAAATATTATGCACAATGAACATAAGTTTTCATCGTGAAAATGAGAATATAATATCATTTACATAATAAAGTCTCATTGTAAATACTATCATATTTCATTGTATTCAATTATCATATCATTATTTCCTTAATTATGGAACACTCCCATGACTTTCTTATTAGAAAAGTTCCCTTGTTATACTAGGTTCACTACTCATTATAGTCATTGTTATCACTTGATATATAATTATTTACCCAATGCCGTAGTAGTCCATCTAATTCCAATACCACAAATCACATAATTAAAACCATAAATATTTGTTCCCAAAGAACATAAAACTGTTACAACATCATCAAATCATAACTCAGAGAAAGGATGCACGTTTTATTAAAATTTTATCATCATAATGAAAATCTATCTAGAGAAATAATAATAATGGAAACATTAGATCATATCATTAGTAAATAATATAAAACACCAAAGTCTATTTTAATATATAAAAAACTTTTAAAAATATCACTAGAACATTTTTTTAGAAAATACTTTTTTATTTGAAATTACTTATTTAAAATGACATATATTTCCAAATATTATCAATAATATAATCTTATAATTTAATTCTTAAATAAAAAATTATTCATGATGGAAGGGGAAACTGTTCTTGTTGTGTATGTTGAATAAAAAATCCCTTCATAATTTTTAGTAAAATGTCTAAAGAACCACATTTGAAAAATAATAAGAACGTTATTTTTAAATCCTATTATGTAAACTAAAATATAGTAAAAATGAAATTAAATAATCTTTAGATAATAATAAAAATATTCATTAAATAATTATATAGAAGATATTAACATGGAAGAAACGATTCTCGACCGTAGGGAAAAAAGTTGGGTTTTCCGTAAAAACACTATATTGATCTCATTAATGATTAAAAGGAGGGAAATTAATGTAAAACAAGACATATACTGAAATAAAAATATAATAATAAAATATATAATGTTTGGGATAGATATATCATTAAATTTATTCGTCAACAAATTTATGCATAAACAATCCTGATGAAAAAGATATTTTAACATAAAACACACACCTCAAGTTCTTCCTTATTTGTAATAATTTTTAGTTATGTATAATAAATTTATATCTTATTATAATTATTAAAAAAATAATCATACCTACTATTTTAGGTATAGTTTAGTTATAACATATTATGACTTGTTAATTTAGAATCTCTCATTATCACCATTATTTTGAGTGTTAATTGTTTCATTTTCCATATCCATTTTGGTTTGATAGTTTTGGTCCTTGCATTTTTATCATGGTTGATTCACCTTATAAATTTTAATAATGATATAAATAAAATATATATTCATTATATATATAACTTTTACCATTCATATAAATCTGTGATGAAAAAATATTACATCACTACATAGAGACTATAGTTTGTACATATGAATTATTGATGTTTCTATATATCGATGGTTGTAATAGAAAAAAATTAAAAATTAATTCACCATTAATTATTCATTATTATAAAATAATTATCATATATAAATATTGTATCTGTCATAATAATCAACCAGAATGATGGTGGAGGAAAAGGAATTGCATCCCTATGTGGAGTTGGTAGTTACCACTTGCAAACGAGTGATAATTCCATACCCTATTTGATTGATAAGAGGAAGTAAATGGTTATTAAATCACCATAATGACATATTACTATATTCATGATACATTATAAACCATGTTTACGTGGATAAAATATAGTTATAGGAATTATAAGAAGAAATAATATTGTAAGATCATTGTTATGATTTATACCTATTATTTGAGACACCTCATTTGGATTACACCTTATGCTTTGAAATATTATTATTAGGGTAATAATAGAGTATATATGTAAACCCAATTGATTCAATGTTTTTTTATGTATTCTATAAGTTATAATTCTTAAATGTCGTGATTAATGGATGAGAATCAGCTCCATGTAATAAGTGTTTAGAGGTTAACACATGATTTTTATTAAAATATATCAATGATGTATGTCCAATTGAAATGGAAAGTGGCTCAAAATGGCTAGGACATAAATGGTAAAATTATATAATGTTTAAATTTCTTATAAAATAAAAACTAGAGAAGTCTTAGTTGAAATTATGCCTTTATCTCTATGATAGACAATTGATGTAATCGTTTTAACATTAACTTTGGTAAACACATTTAATTATTTTTATTATTATGTAAGACCAAATATTATAGTAAAAAAATTATATCATATTAATTATTCCGATTCCAAATATGGAATCCATTTTACCTGATCCAATTATTATAAGTGCGAGAATTTAATTTTATATAAGGCCACCACCCACAAATAAAAAATGTTTTAGAAGAACGAATATTTAATCATAAAACATAATTTACATACATTAATTTACATATTAAAACCATCAAATGAATTTTAAAATAAATTATTGAATGTATAGTATTTATGATTCATTAAAAACATTATCCAATAGATTTTAATATATGTTATTAATTAAAAAACATGTTCTGGGTGTAAAATTATTTTTTTAAATGTTTTTTACGCCATATTGTATTGAATAATTTGTAATTTTTTATATAATAGTTACACAAATTTTTAATTAAATTTTCATAATTTGTTAAAAATTAAAATGTTATAATATTATATATAATTTTAGAGAATTACATGAATTAATCCATATTCTAGGTTGTTTTAAATATAAATCATAATTCTCTCTTCACAAATTCAAATTATGTGATTATTATTTTCCGGGGTCCTTTATTTCTATTACTAAAAATTATTATACTAGTGATTTGGGTATTTTTTATATTTTAAGGGGAATTGTCACCACACAATAAGGTCCAATTAATCTTCCAATAAAAATGAACATGTTGTGGGTTTTATTTTGTGGGTGCTATTCAAAAGTCCAAATTCATTAGTACTCCACTAAAATTGTACGGACATCCCATTAAAAAATGATATTAATTTCATGGAACATTTAATTATTAATATGACCTAATTCATTCATCAATTTCTATATCAAGAATTTTTATTTTATTGAATAACATATATGTGTTATTGGATTTTATACTAGTCCCCTCATGAAGTTAAGTTGAATTGTTTTGGTAGAGTGTGAAGAGTTAGGTAGATAAATATTTATAATTTTTGGATTCTAATTAATGGAAAATTACTATCATACGGAAAATTTATATTTTGAAAATAGAAAAATTCAGTGTAATTTTTTATTGGAGAACATGATTTTTGAAAATAGCCATTTATATGGCAATATATTTAGAATAACTACCAAATTTGTTGGGTGTACTATCCATATATTTGTATATATTATTGAAGAACAATATTTCTCAAAATTTAAATTTATTAATTGTCAAATTGTAAATGAAACATGAAGGGATGTTTTTGAAGTAAAATAATCCTCCATAATATGTTATAAATACATTACCCTCTTCTTATTCTAAGAGGAAGGAATATTATAACTCATCGAGATGAATTGGTATGAACATTTCCTTGAAAGCAACTATTCGTACTTTATGTGTTATTTATTTATCAAGATTTACCTCTAATACATTTTTATTTTCAGGTTAATTATTATTTTTAACTGTAATCGAGTATTTTTTTTAATATTTTAATTTCATGTAATGAATTATTTCTCGCATATAAAAACTTTTCTCTAATCCATGTTCTGTAGATTTGATATTACATTATTAATATAAATTTTATTCTGGTAGAAAATCTACCCATCTTGATTTTCTCATTCAATATAATGTGACTATTGGACTCTCATCACCACCCAAGTGTGTGCTCATAAAAAAAAATTCTTTCCTCATTTATATTCATATTTGATAAATTAATCACTCTAAAAAACATAAAATAGATAATTAACCACCCAAATTATTTTGTAAATCCCCTATTAGGGTCATTTATAACATAGATATTCTATGTAATTGAGGTAATTAATCTATTTAATGTTATTTAAATTAATATTGTGTTTGGCAAAAAAATATATCTTATGGATTAATGACATGTTTTTTCACATGTGGATTCCATAGATTATTGGAAACAAAAATAAAAAATATATCATGAGAAATTTAACCATTTATGATTGAGAATTTATAATGATTAGAAACCTATTTGAGGCTTGGATATAATCCAAAAAATAGGCAATATTGATTGAAATAATATTATGAAGTGGATATATATTAAAGGAAATTTTATACTAATCTAAATGATATCATAATGTTATATAAAAAAATTAAATCACCCCAATACAAAAAAAACTGTTAACTCAAAATTCATACATAAATTAAATAAATAATTCTCTGTAAAATGATCCTCCATTTAGTAGATAAAATGAAAATAATTTACACCAAAGTGTATTATAATCACTGAGGATTTGACTCCAGTACCACTATGAACATTATAGTAGTGTATTGAACCATTGAATGGTTTAAAGGTGATAATAATATTTGATTCATAGAGCAGAAATGAACTTATATAAAATTAGTAATATTGATTATTCCTTTGTAATTAATTATATTATTACTAATTAATTTATAATAATGTTACATTAAGTCATGTTTCAAAATAAAATGAGAAATTTACATGAAAATAAATGAAAATAATAATTTTTATTTAAAAGTCGCTATTTATTTAAACATAGGTTTTTTTTTGAAAAATCATAAATATTTTACCTAATATAATTTTGAGATGATGATATCAAAAATGTTATTCATTTTCTATGATAAAATTTCTAAAAATATCGAAATATATTATATTTTTCATTTGAAAAACACAAATAAAACAAATTTTTTATTTAAACAGATTTATTGTTGTTTAAAATTGATTGATTAAAACGTTAATACTAATTTGTTATACATTAATCAATAAATTTTAATTATCAAAAAAATACACATTTTTATAATGTGGATATTAATATTATTACCTACTAATATAACAGCTGCATTATAAAAGTTTACTATATCGTGATTCTTATAGATTTGCGGATGTGTGTAATGAATGATTCAAATAATTTAAAATTATTTCAAAAGAAATAAATACAAAATCTTGTGGTGTTAAATTATACCCCCATTAGAATGAATTTTTCCCTTTAAATACCATCATGTATATACAAAAAATGGGGATATTTTTTCTTCATAATATCTTCAGCTTCCCAGGTAGCTTCCTAAAATTATTAATTCCTGAAGTTAACTTTATCTGGGAAAGAAGTCTAGTTTTTTATCACTTTATATCTATTAACAATGATTTACACTAGTTTTATTAAAAAAATATAATGTTTCAGTGTTATAATATATGATTTAAGTACATGTGAAGGACCTGTTTTGTATTTCCTAATTGGATATACATGAAAAATATATTTCACATGAGAGTGGTTTAGTAGGATTTCCATGTGATAAGAAACCGGCCCAATTTGATCAATAATATCAGTGGGAAAAATAAAAAAGGGCTCAATTTTCCCCTCCCTCCCAATTTCATAACCTTATTCAATGGAAAAATTCATTCGAATACCTTCTCACCACGGATGATTTCCAGCATAACTATACTATCCACATGGAGTAAAATTGATGTGTTGGTGAGTGACTATAAGATCTTATTTGGATTCCTCGTCTATATCAGGTCCAAATCACATTATTTATCTAACATTATCTCAGTATGTCATAGTTCTGTACTTGTTTTAAGATATATATTTATAAGGAGCTATATGAATTCTCAAGTGAAAAATACTATTGTATGAAAAATCAACTCGATGTGGGTTCAGATCCCAACCACCATTTAAATATAGGTAATATAATATAAATATATCCTATGATGTATGACGATTCCTCTAAATTTTACTATATTTATAAGGATAATAAGAAGAACTAAAAACTCTATATGTAGAACTTGTTGAAGAGTTCTCCCCAAAATTTATGTTAACATCATATTTGGACCAAATAAAATTTAATTTGGTTATCTATACAAACTGAAAATTTAATTAATGCATATTTGTATAATTTGAGAAATATAATGGTTTACTCTAATATAAATTATGTGTATTGAACTCATATGGTGATCAAATACAACCAAAATCATGTTATAGAGTTTCTAAGATTTAGGGATTATGATGGTGAAATCCATATTGTTCATTCCAATTTACATGTTGGTATGTGTAATGTATGAAACATATCAATTGGCTTCTTTATATCACTGTTAACATGATTACATATTAATAACTAAGATACATACTCTACAAGATACCTCTTCATGTTGTCCCATTAGAAATACTCTTTAGAATATCTATACATCCTCATACATCCAGGTCGACTAGAAAATGCAGATCTATGTAATTAATATAATAATTACTTCATTATATATAGTGTTAATTAGAAACATAATTGGTTATTAAAACATATCATTATACTAAAATCCGGGTTAAACATTATAACATTTATTCCATTCATTTATAGCCCCAAATCTCACTTTTGTGCCCATTTAATCATCACATGGAGGTATCGCTAAACAATGATTTCGGTATTTTAATATTTCTAGAATTATTCCATGATTTCAAGGTTTTTTCATTTCAAATATATAAATATTTGATCTTTTTTACCCTCCTGAAAAATAAGATAACATTTTATTTTTAACTCAAAGCATCAGCATTATTTTTTTATTTCCTAGGGTGGTAATGTATTGATAAATGATAACATTTAATTAACTACAAACATATTTTTTGGATAATATTATACTCTTTTAATTATAATATATTATTTAAACTTTTATTATTAGTATATATGTCACACCATAATATATAAAGACAATTCCTCTAGAATATTAATAAAATGAGTACCTATACTAATACCAAATCACGAGTCAGGTAATTTTCCTCATGATCATTTATTTGTTTTGAGGAATTAGATATCACCATATTATTCTACAATATAACATTCATGGGTCCCATTTTCATTGTAAAGTTGTAAATAATAAACCGTTTTCCACTATTGGGTAGTTTGATTTGAGATGAACTAACTAACATTCTATTTACTTCCTTTAAATTTTATTCAAATTCAATAGTCTAAGGGAACTTGAATCCATTCCGCGGAAACATAGAAAATGTATATAGTTACAATAAATCCTTAAAAAATCATATAATATCTATCCAATATAAGAATACTATAGATCTATGTCACATTGGTTCGTCTGGGATGATATCTAATCATTTCAATAATTGACGGATCCACAGATATACCCTCACATCATATTATATAAACAAAAAATAAAACATTAAATTGCCGAGACACATATTTATTTTTTTCATATTAGTTATCAATATATAGTTTCTTAAATAAAATCCCCATGTTATATTAATGATCTTCCTAGAAAATGGAATAAAATATTATGTTAACAATAAATACAACCAAAAACTAAACAACCAATTTATAATGACTCTATTCATTATAACCATATATATAGTAAGAAAATAAGTATGAAAAAAAAGATTGACTATAAATTCATTTTGACCATACTTGAAATGGAAGACTATTATGGGTATGTATTCAATTTATTCCCTGATATAATATTATACAGATTGATGATTCAATATTGAACAATATTATCTCATCACAATTAATAGATAAATAATCAATATAAGTAATATATTAGTTATTCTTGATCCCAGTCTTGTTATGTTATAGGTAATTAATGAAAATTCACATCGATCCATCTATTTCCTTAAAAAATAATTGGTTCAACCCATAGGGAAATACATGGAAAATTTAGTCCCTTATCAATAATCTATTAAATTTTATTCTTCAATTAAAAGAAAAAAGTCATAGAAATTATATAAAGTGTCTTTGAAATTGGTGTCACGTTGTGTTTGGTTTCTATTTAAAACATGAATGTTGTATTAAATGTAAGGCTAGGTAAATTTCGTAAATTACCTAAAAAACATCCTTAAAATAAAACTATATTTTATTTTAAGTTTATCCCTATCAATATGAGATAACTACAAGATTTGAATAAGAATCAATATCCTTGAAACATATGAAATTTAAATAGTCTTTTAATAACAATCCTCACATTGATAAACAATTATTGGTTCGTTTAGAATATCAAATGTTATTCCCATTCCACATAAATTGTTATTGGATTTATATAAATAATGTTAATCAATTCACAAAATCACATAAAATTAAATTTATTGATGAATAATAACATTTCTAGTGATAAAATTACACCGATACTCACTCAGGTAATTTTTATATACCTGAGATGAAATCATTGTGCTTTTAGGATTTTTTCTAGTTCAATGTATAATCATTAAGGTTGAAATGTGATAAATTTTTTTATTAATTATAAATAAATGAGTGTGTAGAACCAGAATAAAAAAAGACAATATAATTTACAGAGTAGATGGTAATTTTAACTTTCAATACATAATCATCACACCACTTATAAAAAAATATTGATTGTAATAGGTTTTCCTGTTTTCTAGGATTACGAGATTATTGATGTCGATCATCACCTTTAACCTTCTACATAGAGTACTGGTTATCATAGTGACCATGATCTGTGAAAATATATCGTTGGAGTGTAGGTTGTATATTATATAGATATTTTTCTCCTTTTTCATCATCATATAACATCTTTCCTTTAATCAAGCATTCTATTTTATTATGGATTTATCTTACACTCATAAAATATTTTTCATTTACCTTAAAATAATTTCCTTCATGATTCTCTGCACACTTCGAGCATAAATGTAAAAAAAATATTCTTCCCTGTATTGTTTTTGGTATTAGAAATATATTTCAATTCCATATTTATTTTCATAAAAAAACCATGTTATTGATGGGTGAATCCAATATCCATTTCCACCTTGGTATGTCATCAATTAATTTAATCATAGGTACTGAAGTATCTTATTGATAACCCAATCAGAGGATTGGTTTTAAGAAACTGAAAAATAAATCAATCTTATTTTATAGTTCAATAGTAACACTAGAAGTATGACTCAAATGTATTGTATGATTTTTCACAAAGGTACCAACTTGTTTGTTATAATTTTTCTTCACATTAGAGAATTCCATCACCTTCTTAATACGTAGAATACATGTAACGTACATATTAAAAAATAAGAACCTAATATCATCCCACTACATGGATTCAATGTCATCATGTTTCATTTTATTCATGATATTAGTTCACCATAAATACTATTCACATTCAAAATGCTATAAAATAAGGTAACCATATCATTTTATGAGCACTAGATATTTTGATATATATTTTTAGTGGTGATTCTCTATTTCTCAACAATTTTTGGATTAGATGACCTAATAAAAAATTGTTAATGTTTTCACATGAAGGACTCAATAACATGTTATTATGTCTATTTATCATTTAGAATCTCATCATTCTACGTTTATTGAGAATGTCATGTAATTATAAATATGGTATTTTTCATTCCATCCCCCATAAAATTTGGTTACACTGGGGGAAAACCATTGCATCTTCTATGACATCCAGTATTAACATGGTTCATTATATTTTTACCTATTTAATAAATCCAAAAAGAATTGAATGAGAGAAAATAATAATATTAGGAAATCAAATAATCCTAAAAACCTTTAATATTATATATAAATCATGAAATGATATTTTTAATGAGTGAAACCTTAGATTTAAACATGGTCATCCATGATGATTATCTTTTTATATCATTCATAGTATATCTTAATTTAAACATGTAATTTCATAATTATATCCCTATGGAGTGTAAAAACAAGTTTATAATAAGTATCTATTCACATTACACCATAATGATTGCTGAAATGTACTCGATCAACTCTTTCCAGTGTTATTAACCATAGATGAATATATGTGAAAACTATACACAATTTCTGGATCCTTATTTGTATGTATTTTCTTAGGAAAATAAAACTCATTTATTTTCAAGAACAAAGAATTTTATCTTATAATTAGGGGTTTCCTAAGGGGTAACAATAACTTATTTCTCATAAGAGATTACAAAAGTCACTAAACCATTCTCTCATACAAAATATAGTGAACCAATCATTTCTTACATAAATAGTATATCATATTAGTATAAATATTCATTACATATCGATATGATATATTCCATAACTAGAAATGTTTAAGGTATTAGTAAAAATGGATAAATTAAAAACTACTAAATAAAAAATCTACAACATTTCCCATTAATCTCTTAATAAGTATCACCCTTCATATAAATCAGATACCTACAAATTAACCATCACATAGGGATGGGAAATATAAGAATGTCTGAGATCATATTATTATTAAGGGTAACCATAAGAAATAATAATAAATGTGAATATTTGAGAATTAGATATAAAAAACAATATTAGAACATGATTCTAAAATTATATATCCATACCCAACAATTCATAGATAAAACTAGGAAACATTGATGATGTATTATTAATCAAAATTCATAAGATATATGTCTATGGAGTCATCAATAATCATTCATGAAGCATGAAAAAATATCATAAGAACAGGAAATATGTTTTTGGATTGAAAATTGTCATACAAAATCATTTACATTGTAATGGATCACATACAAGACTATCATAGTGGATTGGGTTTACAACATAGTTAATTATTTTGTTAGTCAAATATCACATTCAAGACTATCTAATAGAACATCATCCCATACTGAATTGGGGTTAATCCAGATTCAAATCAATCTTATCACATGATATATCCTTCATTAAACAATTCATTTTAAGGTTATTTAAGTATTTTACCATTAAAAACATAATGAAAACAATACATATGTGTTCCATAATAACATAATGCATTCATTATATCATCAAATTATAACCTTTGGAAAGGATTCATGTTTTATAAAAATTTAAAAATCGTAATTATAAACTAGTTTTATAATGAATAGAGAATAAATAGTTTGATATTATCATCAAAAAATCATAAGATTCATCAAAGGATGATGTTATAGATTCAGATACCATTAAAAATTAGTATAATATTTGTTGAGAAAATTGTGATTTCATTTTAAAATAACTTTGTTAAAATATAAAAAATGGAAAATTATAATTTGAAATATTTTAATAGAATACAGAATAGGGAAGTTATAAATAATTATATAAATAAATTTGTTCATACATTATTAGGGAATGTTGTTCATACAATTTATATTGAAATAAAATGTACTTTGGTATTTTTAATAAATTGTCATAAGTACCATTATTTCAAAATGTTAAGACCGTTAGTTTAAGAACAATGTAATGAAATTTAAATAAATTTAAAACACAAAAACAAATAATCCTCTAACATATTAAAAAACTCATAGAAACTTTTAATGAAAATATAAATATTAAAAAACGATTTCAGATTCCAGGTGAAACCATGATCGGTTTTCTATGAAAAAATCATTCTTTCATGTGATATAGAAAGAGGAAAAAATTAATGGAAAAAATGAAATACCCAGAAATAATCTTTTTTTATAAAATATATACTATTATAAATATATTTATTATAAAATTTAATTATCATAAAATTTAAGCATAAACATTTCTAGTGAAAATGTTATTTAATTAAAACCCTTATCTAAAGTCTATTTCATCCAATGTGTTATATACTATAGTATAATAAATTTTAATCTTATTATAATTATATAATATAAAAATAATAATAATTGTATTATCAAATATTGTTTACTTATGACATATTACGACCCATTTATTAACAATCTGTCATTATCATCATCATTTCAATTGATAACTTCTTGGTTTTTCATGTATCTTTGGGTCCAACAGTTATGATCCATGCAAATTGATCCAGGATACATAAGAACTAGAATTATAATGATGATATAAAAATATTATATATTTAGTTTATGCATAATTATAAAAATTCATATAATGAAGTGATTAAAAATGAATTACATCACATTGTGGATATGATAATCACTACAAATGCACGAGTGATGTCTCTATTTCTCAATGGTTGGAATAAATGAAAGGTATATATTAATTACCCATTATATAATAATTTTTATAAAATAAATTTATTATATTATCATTAAATATATCATAATTTCCATCCATAAATGATGTTGGCGTAAAATGAATTGCATCACTATGTGTATGTGGTAGACGCCATTTATGCACAAGAGATACTCTAATCCCACATTTGAACGATAAGGGGAGGTAATGGTTGATAAATCACCATAACAACATGTTATTATTTTTATTATAAAATATTAATCATGTTTTTATAAATACACCATGTTTAGTGGTGGTATAATTAGCAAACAAAATTATAGATCTTAGTTGAGATCTATTCCACTTCGTTGAGAGACCTCCCTTGGCTTAAATATTATGTTTTAAAGGATTCAACATAAAACATAGAAATATGATATATGATTAATGGAAGTATTATATAACGATTTTGGAGTAGTTATTTACCAATATATAATTCTAAAATGGAGTGAATAAAGGTGGATACTAGGTTCCCTTTAATAATTGATAGGAGGGACAAACATTGAATTTAATAAAAATTTTAAATAACATAAATTCACATTCATGGGAACACAGCTCCAAGTGTATAGTAGTTTTAAGGTATAATTAAAAATAATTAAATATCATTAAATATTAATAATTTTATAAATGCTTGTGGAAATCATACCTTAATCACTAGGTTTAACCTTCTCGGGAATTATTTTATAAAAATAATTGTAGTATAATTTTCTTTATTTACTAAAACTATGACTAAAAATAATCTGATCCAATTAGATTATATTAACTATAATCATCAAAAAATAAGTTAACCATTTTACTAGATTAAATTTCTATAATATTCACAATTTATTTTAAAATAATCTTTACACACATAATGAAATCATATTTTAGAAGGATGAATCAATATATAGAAAAAATAATTTACTTATATTTATTTTCTTGAGAAAAAAATTATATTAATGTAAAAATATATTATTAACCATATAATTTTTGATACTGGAAAACAATATTACTTACAAAATGTAATTGAATTCATGATGTTATCCTCACTTGGACAACAGTTGTTGAGTTTCTGAAAAAATGGGTATCTATGATTAAAGGAGAAGATTTGATTTACATGTTTCAAAATTATACTCCATGATAATTGTTATATATATTCCTTATAAATGACTCCCAATCTGGTTTATTAGTGGAGAGAACCCCCCTGGAAGAGATTTTGGATTTCAAAAATCAATGATAAAAAGGGTTCAATGCATTTAAATTCATTTTTCATTTTCTTACTTGAACATTTTGGTGTATATGAAAAATCAACGAGTGTAGTTCCCTCTAAAAGATGTGACTTTACTAGAAGTGGTGCCCAAACAGTCTTACGAATCAATATTTATGGATCCCAGAATTGGTAAATATTTTATTAGGAATTATGTTTCCTGCACAAGACATTTTTGTAAGGACCACACAGAGAGCCTTCCTTGTGAGTCCCTCATTCATATCTAATAACATAACACCATTCCACATGTCCACCACGAAGCTTATAAATACACTCATTTGCTTCAAATATAATGATGATATATGAAATCCTAGATGATGAAGCATGGTGAGATATCTGGTCGCACAACAACTTATCCGAATTAGTTCATCCCTAAATTGGAGAACTATGATGGAAATCCCTCTATGTGTGTGAAACCACCACATGGTTAAACCACATGGGCATCCCAAATATAGTAATGCCATTACATGGTTCCCCATACCTAGGTAATCTATACCTGGGTGACCCAAACCTGGGAAACCCATACCTGTGTGATCTATAACATGGAAACCCATCCCCAGGAAACCCAAACATGGGCTACCCATTCCGAGGTGACCCATACCTGGAGGGCCCATACCAAGGCAAGCCATACCTAGGTGACCGATACCTGAGCTAGCCCAACCTGGTCTACCAATACCTGGGTGATCCTTTCCGGTTTGACCCATGCGTGGGTGACACATACCAAGGAATCTAATTATTCAACGAAACATACATGGGATACCCATACCTTGGAGAGCCATACGTAGGAGACTTGTACATAAGTGATCCATACCTTTGAGACACATACCTGGTGACCAATTACTGTGGACCTACACATGGTAGAATAACCCTAGTTATCCCCAATTTAGTAGAACTACTTAGGTTAGCCCTCAAACATATTAGGATACTTGGTAAACTCTTCCTACAACTCATCAATATAGCTTGGGTTATTCCCCCATATCCCCACATGGGATCTATGCCTAGATATAGTCTCGGGCCTCTCACCCACTCCCTTTAATATTTTCACTCACCCCCAAAAGAAAGATATCTTGGACTGTGAATTTTTTTTTCAACGTGATTTTTTTTGCAATATATAAAACCCCATATATCATTCAAGTTTACAATGAGTCAACATATTTATTATTGTTCAAGAAAATGTATCATATTCCTTGTTGTAATCCCTAAAACCTGCCAAAATCACAACGATACATTAATATTATATTTTTACTAGAATGGAATAAAAATAACAAAGAATCATCAAATCACTACTCACACTAGTCCTTCAAAAAGGCCCTCAAAATTTTTTTTGGAAGATTTATAAGCCTAAAAATAAGAGTAAATTAATGTTGGTTGTATGATTAACATTACCCGTGTTATTCAAACAAAAGAAATTCATGATACACCACACCAAAATCAATAACAGAAAGGATAAATCCCAATCTCAATCCTGATACATAAGCACAAGTCATCAAAAGGCATATGAGGGGTCCCCTAGAGCATATAGAAAGGCCTCACCAATGTGTTTTCACAGAATTATTCCATCACAAAATGATCTCATCATCTATCCCAAGTTTTTTGTGTCTAAGACCCCTTCATCTCACCCAGCCTCTACCCACCCAAGACAATTCAGTTCGCACATGTGTACCTTACATGAGACTCTATCATCTCATAGATAATTCACCTTGGAAATCTATCTTCAATTAAAATAGGACTCCCATATCTGATACCCATTTATCTCTCCCACCCTTCAGCAATGGTATTCATCTTCAGTTCCCCCAATACATACCAGAGCATATGGTACTCCAGTATAATCTCTTGATTATACATTTCCATGTTATTGGATATATGGTCTTTAAAATCATTTGTTGGTGGGATCAACAAAGGTTTTTAATTATAAATTCTTTTAGTTAGAAGGGTATATATATTGGGGGATGTTCTAGGAATAACTCAGGTTTAGACATGAGGGATTGGTCCATGTCCATCCCTCATCATCTGGATGACTGAGGACCTCCCTCTTCATATGGTGTGGGTGGATGCTTGATTTTCTATTTGATTTTTTTTAAAGTATTATCCTCCTCCCTTCCCTAAAACCAATAATAGGTAATACCTCTAAGGGTAAGACCACAATATTTCTTACAATAGTTTTCACTCATCCCATCTTATATTCTCTATAGTTTTTAAAAATAAGAGAGGATAGGGTCATACCAATGAACATTCACTCTCACTCTCTCTCTATCTCTCATATCTCGAGCCTCAGCCACTAGTGAGTGAAGGGTATTTTTGTGGTTTTCCAAATAATTTTATTCCTATTGTCACTCACACCAAGAAATATTCATAGCGTTTTAGATGTTTGTGACTGTCATAAAATTGTTGTGATCAAAGGAATTCCGTGGAAGAGAATACATATCTAGATTATTTTATATCAATCCTTTAAAGGGCCTTTATAGGCATGAATCCTCAAAACCATGTAATACAATAAAAGGCCCATATCCCCTATGATAATTGATAAAGGCATCTTATTATGTATAAGTCATAACCGTACACTCTAAATAGGGATTCATATTTTGTTTATGTTCCAGGACTAAATCTCAATCATCTCAAATGGCTAAAATACACATCAAACAAACATTTATCGTACATCCAAGTGAATGGGTCCTCAAACTAACAAAATGGAATGGGATTTTAGTTCTATAAAAATGTGATATATAGGAATCATCATCAAGGACCAATCTGAGAATCCAAAATCAACACTAATAGTCTATAGGACACATCCCCAAAAGTTTCACATATATGCAAGGGAACCAAATCACTATTTGGTTCTTAAGATAGTTTTGGTCTATGTCCCACCCCAACCATGACTATGAACCTATCAGGTGGAAATCCTTACCACATGATGTTAAGATAAAAATTATCATCCTCATTACATGACCATAAAATAGAAAATGTATCTAATTATATGGAACTGAAAAACATGGTTTCTAATACCATTCACAAGGATATATAGGAATCCCATATCATGGGCCCGATCCCACAATCCAAACTCCTCATTTATTACTATATGACGATAAATTATAGTGTTCAAAACTATGTGTCTTAAAATGATCATGGTGATAATAAATGAAATAAGACCCTCTATTCCATTAAAAAATGGTACTATCGATGGATAATGTTGGATACATATAGATGTATCCATAATTTGATGAACCTTAGATACATATAGATGAATCTAGGTTCATAAATTATAATAATTTATTGTTAATTAATTGTTGAACCATGCCATTCAGGGTATTTAATGAATTATTACTGAATATGTCTTAAATCATTAATAGATTCCCTGAGTTGGAAATAATTATCACCAAAAGGGTGTGATAAGCCAAACCTCCCATCATCACAACCAATGTTAGTCTATAGTAATTATTATATCCCTTTATTAATGAACAAATACCTTTGGAAATCATCATTGTGAATTATCTCAAATAATGGAATTTTTGGGTATTTTCTTTTCCTTGAACGAAACCTATAGGAATCTATTTGTAAAAAGTAAAACATGATGTGAATTTTTTGGTCACATTAAATCCCCAATAATTAAACCACCAAGCATCATTATTTAAATTATAATGAGCAATAGAAATGGAGAACCTGACACTCAATTATTACCAAAACGATGATGTCCCAAACATTTAAGTTCCCTTTCGTAGACAAAATGAATGAGAAACAAAATCGGATCCAAAAAAATATTTTCAATTGTGTTCATTTATTTAGATTCTATATTAAGGTCATGTTCTCATATTGGTTTCTCACATATATTTCATGAACCTTTAAATAGACATTCCTTCAATCCAAAAGACATTGTACGAGTTATATAGATACATTCATTGGACAATGAAAAATTTAGGTCATTCATTAAACCGAGTACACCATCGCAATCCTAGTATCTCCAATTCATGATCACAAATTCAGTGGTTTAAGAGATCCACTTATTTGGTATTGTCCCAAATATATAGGCCAATAAAAAAATCCCTACATCTCATAAAGACCCACCAACCATAAACCTAGTGATAGAGGGTGTCCTAGATGCAATTAAAACCAACTTCCATATTGAACTGCTTTCAGAGTCTATACTCAGTATTATGTAATCACATCCTCCCTCATTTGAGGTAAGAAGAAAAAGAGTTCAAATATTGAAAAAGGTATATAAAATTGGTGTCCCTATATGGGTATCAAATAATAAGTTGTTCATACCAATTCCACACAAAAATAAACCATCAACGTGATGGGGGTTTTTCTTAGGATTCTATCAAAAGTGACCTAGTGTGAAGCATGAACTAAATTCCACTAAGGGTAGAAACAATGAAATAGGGAGTTTTTTCACACTGAATTTCCCTCCAAATTAGTGTTCTAGTCAAATGAGGTTAATAAATGAGACCAAAAAGAGTTAATACCCAAGAAATCCCAACCTTTCATCATAGCTTCATAATATGCAGAGAATCACACAATTCAAATTCACTGGAAAACCATAAGAAGGAACAGACACATTCCCACATTCAAATGTGGCCTCTAACCAAATATTATGGAAATACAGATGTTTACAATCATATCTTCCCTAATGTATGAAGCATTTTAGTTTAACCTAGATGTATTTGGAGAAATGGATAGTATATCTCGAAAAAAATATGGGAGACCCATATCTTTTTCCCCAAAACTGATTATTGTAATTATAAAATAATAGGAAATGGTGAATATGATTAGAAACACAACCCTACTACATCCACATAATGTGCATATATAACTTTTATTTCCACTAATATAAACAATAACATCTTGATAATGCTGAATGGGTCGACCAAAAGTAATTCCCATATGCTAAAAACAATTTAATATACAATAATAGTTATTTCTATGGAAGTGGGGAAGACACACAACTCCATCCCCACAATTTTTCTAACATAGTAACACCATAGAATGGTCACTATAGAGCATACATAAACCTCATACCATTTACAAGAGGGTTGTGGGTCAAATTTTCCCATGATATATGGATGACTATATTTGGGTGCATACCCTCATTCCAACTACAAGCCATCCGTCAATACCAGTAGCCACTATAGGGAAAGAACAAATCACAAACAAAATAAAAAATTCATGCCAACAAATTCCAAAGGTTATTTGGAAGGTAGTAACAAAATATTATATACATGAATGTTGTTACCCCCAAAAAGCGGCCCCAATTTCCTAGAAGAAGGTATAAAAATTAATCCCTAGCAATGCTGATTGGAAAATGAATAGATTATATATGATTCATCACTGATTAATAATAGACCTCTTGAATCCTTTAGGTTCTTATCTATAAAGGATGTAGATCCTTATCTATTATTATAAAACTATGTAAATAGTAGTTGTCATTCTTTAGGTCCTCCTCATGCATCTTTTCATAAAGGCTTTCTTCATGTCCACTTTTTAATTAATATCAAGATCTTATATCCTAATGAGGCCCATGAAATCCCTTTACATGGACAAAATATCAAACTGCAAGGAGGCACACTAACTGATATCATTGATTTTAAAGGTCCTCTCTAGGGTATACGCTCTATGAATTTAACTTGCAGTTGAATTTCAAGCCATTATGGTAGCCGACCCCACAATGCCAGTCACTGCGAAATCCATCTCTGTAATGATACTACACAGTGTTAATTAGGTATTCCACTTTATGATTTAAATATTTTAAATAACTCATATTTTGAAGAACTTTATAAAATAAGTCCATTCATGCCTAATTTATCATCATTAAAAATAAAAATCCTTTCTCAACAAAAATATAGCTTAAAGATATTGTCTATATCCAAACCACCCTTCTAACACCTTAGTTTCAATATGATAGAAGAAATAACTACCTATGATATTCCTAATAATTAAGTAGGGGGTGAATCTAATTTGATTAGACAAGGATACGAAGGATCTAGAAAAATATGAAGAAGAAATGTTTCTCATGAGGTTATTGATGGATGAATACAATATGCTTGTCATGTTATATCCTTCCACAACTCCCCAATATATCATTACAGAGGCACTACTAGATGAATGTGTACAACATATTTTCCTAAATATATGGAACACTCTTCATCGCCTAATAGAAAATGATTTTCCTTATGATGAATATCAAAGCTTCATAATGTTAATATAAGGATTACACCACCAAATTGACAATGTATACCTCCTAGATGTATGATACTAAAAATTGAAAAAAAATAAAGTTCACATTAATGTGTATGTCTTGACACATTAATAGAGATGTTTCAACTGGTTTCTAATGACCTAACTAGTGGTCAAACTAAGGACGTAATAACTTCATGGTGTTTTTGGTCACCACACTCTTTAATCAATAAATCTTGTTAAAGGTGGAATCATGAAATGTCAAATAATTAGGTAGAATTCACAAAATTAAACCTATTTGTAAAAAATGGTGTGCTCAATGAAAATAATATCTCTATATAAATCCTAAAAACATCATGCCAAAAGAGAGAGAGACTTCAAAAAACTGTACCATCATGCATTTAAAAATATTGATAAAGCTTATGATCTAATGGACAAGAAATCCTCAATAATAAAAAATATATATGGAAGGTGGTGTCTTAGGTATAAACCATACAATGCAACTCTAGCTTATGTTCAGTCCTAGATATGTAAAATCAAGGGATATTCTATATTATATAAGTATTAAAAAAATCAAGTAGAAACTACTATATATAGGGCATGATGATTTTTTACACACCCTATAAGTTTGGAAAACTAGGCTCCATATGTTCTCGAAATGGATTACGAACATCCCTTTCTCAAAAGAATGGTGCATTTTTTCCAACCCTCCTCCTCCTAAATGGATGTTTGTATTCTCCCAATCAGGGTATGTGCTACAAAATATATCATCAAAGATCGTCCCATACCATGATCTTGTGTAATTACTGGTTACATGCATGTTATAAATATATGGATATTTACATTAGGTCACCATATGCTAAATGTTTTCATTAGAATTATTTTAAGATAATATGGGGACTAATTTTTGAAATTAGAAAATGAAATCTCTTAAATTGACTAGTGTAATTACTATAATTCATTTCACATCAATGAATTCCATTATGACCATCCCTATAGATACTATAAAATACGATACTAATATAATGGAATAGGAGGGGAAATTTTTTCTACATATTATTATCCACACTAAAATAATTTAAGAAGGTGTGTGTACATAAAATTTGGGGTTTCATTAAATATGTATATTCCCACAAATTCTCCAAGAGTACCTCCTTGACAATTATCCACCAAAGGAAAGGGTAGAACAATAGTTTTACACTACCCAACTCCCAAATATATTGAAATCATCACACTTGAGGAATCATATTTCAAATGTATGAGGAAATGAAGAAGTTTAGAAAATAAATTTGGAAAATATAGGAGAAATAACCCTACTAGATATGTTATAAAAGAAGAGCATCAACACATGCTCTTAGTGGATACACCTCAGCAAAGAGGGTTCATCTTTGTAGGTCAAATGTATCTAAAACACCAAGTCAATCGTGATTACTTAGAAAAAATACACATATACCCCGTGATATCATGATATTAGGAGTTCCCTCCCTTTTTTAGAAAACAAGTGTTTGGTTAGAAAAATACTTAGGGAATATCCCCTATAGGAATCCCAGAATAGGTGAAAACAGAGCTGCCATAGATATCCCCACCTGTTGTTGTTGCCACTCAAACTCATGCTCAAACTGAAATCCTTCAAGGGAATATCAATAACATCAATTCATTTCTGTATCATTTGGAAGATATAAAATAATGACATGTACTATTGTAGTTAAAAACAAATCATTAACCTGAATGGGTTTTTCCAACCCCTCACTCACAAAATTTTGAGAACCCAACATTTCAAATTAATGGTTTGTGGGACACAAAAAATAATTTGATGAATTTGGCATCCTTTTGTACCCCAAGATGAGTACCCCATTCCAATAATATATAGGCTAAATTAGGTGCTTCATGTAAACATATCATGGTCCATCCTTCTTTTGTTACACTAGTTTACCATCACGGTCAATTTATGTATGGGAAGATCTCCATCAACAATTTCTTTTTCACTATAGCACAATTCTATTGACGATTAATTTCCTTAAACTCTAAAAAAAATATTAATTAGAGCATCTCATATATCATTGATCAGATGAATGTATCAATCTACTCCATAAACCATCATTTTCATGAAGAATATATAATATATATCCATATAAAAAATCATCATGAAGAGTTGTGCACACCACCCATCGCTATGAAATATACTAGAGGGTTTGAGGTATATTTAAATTTTATCAAAGGTTTTCAAATAAAATTTTATGAAATAGGTCTAAATCATATATAATTATATTAACTCATTGGAGGAGAAAATTAAAAATAGTGGCTGAACCTATCATGTTAATGTCAGCTCCTACACTAGTTGTAACTCTAAAGCCTACACAATATCATGAAAAATACCTCCTATGAATTAACATGAAATCCCACCTAATTGGGAAATTTGAGTGAAGCTAATGATGATTTAGTTTGATGATATATAGAAATAAATTTATTCCTCCATAAATGTCTGAGACCTTAGAAAATTCATATCTGCATTGGAAAACAGGTTTATCATGTTTACAACGCCTAAAATGCCTGACTAGGCTAGTCTCAAAGATCATCCAAATGAATTTTCCATCCACCCCCACTTATATCATTTGATTCTTCTATAAATCCCGAGGAAGAGGATTATTGGAAAGAAGATACAAACATAAGTACCAAAAAGATTTGTGATTTTATGATTAGAAAAAAAAAATAGTCTAGAATCTTGATATACTCCCAGAATAGTAAACCAAAATAATTTTTCCCATAACCACTTCTTCTATGGCACAACAGAATCCATTTTAAATATAGTCCTCTGAAGGATAGTTTACTAAAAATCAACATCGATGAAGGGGAATAATGAAACATCATAATATGAACCAATATTATTGAAATATTTAGATTTTACTCTCTTGGACATCAGGATATCAGTATAAAAATCATGTGGTTAACCCTTCCAAATGGTACAATGGTAACCTTCCCACCAAATGGAACAATATGGGTTTTCCCACCAGATGGAGTCCTCATAAGTTGAAGAATTAATATTAAGTATCATTAATCTAATTCACTTAATGGATAACATAACTGATTAATAGTAAGTCTACTAACCCATGTTCACCACATCCGATTGGAGAAGATGTAAAGGGGACCATATGGGTTATGTATACAATTAAAACGTGGACATGGAAGAAATTAATACTACTGCAACATTTCCACTTGATCCATTTGTGACATGAAAAAATTTGAGATAGCCCTCCAATATGTCTAATATGAGAAGGAATGATCCCCCACATTTTCCATGATTTTAACTATCTTTATCATACAAGAAGATCATATAGATAGTTTTACATTGTCAATGCAACCTCAACGCGCAGTTAGAACTTTTCCATCTAACCCACCATGGAAAGAATAACCATAAACTCTTAATCAATGAAGTGATCTACCTATATCAATTAGATCAGTACCTGAATATTTTAAAAAAGACAATCCTGATGTGGGGATGTAAATACCTTTAACCTATAATTAAGAAATTATAAATCAATTGGCCTTGTTGTCGATAATATATTCAATCATGTATTCCCTTTCATTATAAAAACGCCTCTAAGAATAACTTATAGTGAATTTTTAAATCCCTCAAAATTATTAATATGATGCTAGTTATTATAAATTAAATCATGAGAAGATTGATCCTACATAGTTTATCACAATCATGTCTTTCATAGTGAAGGAAACATATGTTGTTATAAAAGGACACATCATACCCTAATATGTGTCTTGTAGGATAAATGTTAATGATTTACAGGAATAGTTCATTGAAAATGGATGATGAGTCAAAAAAATTTGAGTATGGAATATTTATTAGCTGGGATAAATTGAGATCAACTAATCCCCTTACTCTATGATGCTATGTGGTAATTAAAAGAGTGATAAAAATTCCCCCATAAAATATTACTCAGAGATCAGTTTAGGGACTCATAACTGACCTATAAATTTTGGTTGATCAGTAAAACATGATTTTCAATGTTCTTCAATAAAGGAATTGGTTACTTCATTATTTATGAATACTTCCATCATAGTAATAGTGCACTAAATATTTCATTAATGTTAAAACTGGTACACTGTCTGGTAAAAAATCCCTATTTGAATTATTTGAATCTCAGAATATTGTTGTAGGATTATAATTATGGGATGGGAAACAACCAATGATTAATGGTATCACTTGGGTAATAGACCCTAATGGTCTATAAATAACCACAATCAATATCTTAAAACAAATAAAAAAAATTTGTTCTCACTATACATCATATCGAAGGAATTCCCCCAAATTTGAGTCTATATTCAACAACATTTTAGATAATAATCATGAAAACTATTCTTGATTGTGCTAAAAAGGTAACTGGCACTCAAGATAGTGGTAAAATCTCGGAAAAAGGTTCCCTAATCATATTCCTAGAGCATCAAAATATCCCTGCCTCATTATTTGATCAATAATATATTGTCATGTCTAGAAGAGTGGATGAGGATACTCCTTCTCAACCCTTTACTGCATCACAAATAAAACGTTAAGGAGACCCCACATCATCAATAGGGTTTGAGAAATCCACTTCATATATTTGATTTCAATGTAATGACTATTTTCCTAAATATAATAAATTTCCATCATAAACTATTCCCTCTAATAGTAATGATGAAGTGGAAGTGGTAGATGAAAAGAGGAGGAAGTAGAGGTGGACCCCAGGGATTCCTCTCTAGCATTTGAAGAATGTGATTATATAAACATTGAATAACTTTTACCAATATATATTGTTATATAGGATGACCCACATACTATATTAATCAATGCATCCATGAATTCCATAAAACAAGAGGTGTATAACCCCTTTCTGAGGCAGTAACATGACATGTTTTCTTGGAATTTCATATCAAATACATGCCTCAATACCGAGGTGGCCACTCACGACTTGGGATTTCTACAAAACCACCTAGGATACAAATAGGTAGGTTGAAGGAAACAACTAACTCATGAAAAGAATATTTTATGTTAATGTTAAAAGGCTTATAAGAGCTAATTTCATTTTAAAAGTCTTGTATCTAATATAGGTAGATAATATGATCTCTAAAAATAAGAAGAATTAGGAAATTAGAGTATGTTTTTACTTCATACATATCATCCAGCACAATATGGAATATGATTTCTCAGTTAAAATTAATAAAATTATAATTTATTACATGGATAGATATTGGACCTCCACCATTATATATGGATATATAGGATAAAATAAAATATGAATCACCAAAGAAAATAAAGAATCCACCACCATCGAGGACTCTATTTAGTATTATTATATTGGGTAAGGCTCTTTGGATTGAACAATTCTAGAACTATATATCAATGTGTCATATATTTCATCTTCAAAAACATCTTGGGTGGGTTTTTTGAATTCTACCTCAATGATATGGTGGTTAAGTATCGACAACATTCTTCCATCTAGATTATCTTGACACTATCAAATTTCGTAATCATTGCATGAGAATTAATTCCATTAAATGTGCATTTAGTATTACCTCATGGACATTACTTATCTTCATCAAGTTATATCAAACCATAAATTTCAACCAAGATAATTATAACGAAACATTGGGTGAGTCACCTCCCCACAACCTCAAATATTGGAGTGGATTATAAGGATTACTCGGCCATGTTTTGGGTTTCATAAAAAATATCATAGGAATGTTATTCCCCATCACATGTTTCATGAAAAATTAGGTCACATAATAGAGGACTGATGATTGTTAGGAATAAACTGACAACATTATGAAATATCTCTTAAACATAATAGAGAAGAATCCATCTATTGAATGTATTCCATTAATATTGTATGTGATGGACCTGTAATTACAACTAAGCCGCTTTATCAGACAAAATAATGAAACTGATTGTTGAAAAAAATTATCAACTCATTGAAACCATGATTGAAACAAAGACTCGTTATTCATATATTCATAAGAGTTACGTGGAATAAATATTTATTGTCAATAATTTTATTCACTTCATGCAGAATATTTTTTATTATTTGGTCTCTTGAATGAACCTACATAAATATATCATCAGTTGTAAAATTTTGGCTAAATGGTTCACATAGTGGGTGGATGACATTCTTCAATTTAACATTCATTTTTTCCATAATAAAGTGGTGAATGTCTAGGCTCTGGAAAACTTCAATTCATAACATACATCAAAATAAACCATTTCATTGAATATTTAATCATTATATAAATATATATTATTTTTAAAGAGGGGCCCCATATATGAGATATTTATTGTGATGGAACTTCCAGAAGCCCAACATTGAAGAGAAAGGAGGACCCCAATCTCAACAATGTTGCGTTTGGAGTCATGCAATTCTCTTGAGTCATGTATGACAATATTTATTTCTTCATATCATTATAAGGTCGTTGAAATAATGAGACCGAATATCAGTCCTCCATTATAGGTCTTGAACTCGATATTAAAATTCTGGTTGACCACTTTAAGTCGAAAGGAAATTTAGATTTGGTAATCAAACAAATTTATGGGGATTATTCTATTAGAAATGACTAACTCATCCCCCTATTAAACTATATATATGGTATAATGTAAGAATTTACCTCAATGTGAATATTGAATCATGTCATGTGATCATTGAATGCCAATGAAGATGCATTAGATGATTCCTAGATGAATTTTATAGATCAAGACTAGGATGGAAAATTTATCATTATTGCAAACTGAATAATAGTCTCTCATTATATTCATATCATCATAGAATAAATAAATGTGGTTAAATCCATACCCAAAATAGACGATTCTAATTTTTTTGGATTATAACATCATTATACTACCTTAAAATGGAGTTCTATTATTGGAATGATGTAGAATATAAAACATTTCATGAAAAGTGAGCAACATCACTCTTTATGATGGATCAAATTTCTAGAAAGTCTTCTATAAATGAAAATCTGAGGGGATCCTTTATAGGTGTATTAAAGGAGATTAGAATACTACTTTCATGAAATAAGAACATATGAGATCATGTGGAGACAACAATTAAGGGATTAGTTCTTCCCATTAAATATTAAGCCTTGGATATTTCTATCCCTAAATGATCCATGAATGCACCAAATTCAACTAGAAGTTTCATTCCATCCATGTGCACAACAACTTCATCCATTAACCCATAATGTTTTTATATATAACCATGTACTCATATCCGTGTTCTATATTTGTAACAGATATTGTATTGTAGATTCCTCTACCAATATCCATTAAGTCCAAATACATCCGAACTACTATACACTACTTCTACGATTGGGAGAATGAAATACCCCTCAATAATATTTGTCCCAAAATAATTATCATATTTTTGATACCAAACTTATTTATGAGATTTTGTGTATCTCATAAAATACATTATGGAAAAAAGAACCAATTTATGTTTGGCTGGGATGGAGGAGCTATATCTTGACTATAATAAAAAATATGATGATTCATTAATCTGTCACGCATCATTACATGTATAGATAGAAGCCTATAACAAGACCATAACAAATGAAATATTGAAAATGGAGGATAAATAAAAAAGGGATAGTCATGAAAAATAGTTACATGACTTTTGTACATATTAAACAACTACATGCACCCCCATAGGGTTGGCCCTATATTCACTTGTATATTAGAAAGAAGTAGTCATACCCCATGTCGTGAAATTTCCCTTTCTCCATATTTATATATAAGATCAATTATACACAAATGAGTTATACTAGAAATTAATCATTTAATTTGAGAAAATTTATGTGAAAATAATTCATGTCTAGCATCACATGAAAGTCCATATAAATTAGATAGCATATGATTTAAACAAGAAATTAATCCTCCATTTGTTCCTCCATGGAGATGTTATACTAGTTATCTAGACCCAAGTGATACTAGGGATGAAACCTCCCAATCATATTCCATAGGTGGTGGGTCCTTACTCCATACACAATGTCTACTTTATCATATTTTATTACATACTATCATTGGATAAAGGGCTCATTATTGCCCCTATCAATGCAAGATTCCTCATGAAATAATTCATTTAATAAATACACACTCCATCCATAATGAAAGATGAAAAATGGCATGAAATATCTTTCATAGATATATAACGTTATAATGAATGGATTCCACATCTTTAATGCACATAATTAAGCAATATTTCATCATGGTCCTAAATGAACGACCTTAAAAGGAACACCATATGGTCCTAGTCAAATGACCTAAAAATACCTAACAACATAGTACTATTTGTGAGACTGTAAACAAAAGATCCTAAAGTCCAAGTCATTATATGTGTAAATATATGACAACGGTCTCATTGAATGACGTAATACTACGTAACATTTATTTATAATATTAAGTGGATCATGGTACATAGTGTCAGTTTCACACTACCCTACCAGTCATGAACTACATGTGTCATGATTTTGGCCATCACATTATAAGTGGTGACCCACGGATCTACAAATAATAGGTCAAGATTCAATATAAAAAAGACCCCCACCACTATGATGGTCAGACCTACACGGTGAGACTTCATACAGGTACCAAATATATCTTTACTCACTCCTCAAATGGGATATGTAGTGACACCTAAAACCGATTTTCTAGGACTATCCATGAAGTAAATAATGATTTCCCTCTTTAGTATGCAAATTAAGTCTTATTCAGTCGACCTCATACTCCATGGCCAATCCCAATCCAAATTCTACCTTTGTACTCATATATATTCTTACCCCACATCATACTCTTTTTCTCATGATTCTTCAGATATCCAAAATATTTCATTTTCTACTAGTTGCATACAGTCATATTTCAAAAGACACCTTTATTGACTTTTCATTGATACACCATTGTATGGCTTTGCATAAGACTCCCACCAAAAGGGATTTCCAACCAGAAAACCATTAGTACATAGGAGTGACATATTCTGTCTCTATAATTATTAAATATATTATAATGAAAATAATTTCTTTGAACAATGGTCAGTGGTTATACCGTGTATTCTTTTCATATAAAACATATCCTAATCAGGGAATCTTCAAGACCATGGTTTATGATTTCCTTATTGATGTGGGATGTATGTTGGGGATTACATAATCGGGTAAGCCTCATATCCTTCATCATTTCCATGTAATTTGAACATTACCATATGACAAAAAACTACAAGAAAACATGTCCTGATAGTTACATGATGTTAAACAGTACGACAATGTATTTATCACATGATGATGAAATGAAGTCTTACAATGTCTTAGAAGCATATGAATACCGATTCAACTATACTATGAATAATCCTATAAAAAAATGGGATAACATGAATGTGATGATTTCTGAAATGCCCAGGATACATTTTTATGAATTCTCACATTCTATTTCATGTTGTGAAAACTTAATGCTCACCACATGATATTAAATGGAATGGTATCCATGAATTATGTACAACTTTATTCTCCTTCTAATGAGATACATAGTGACACCCAAATCCCACCTCTACATCAGGCACCCCAAGACCAAAATTCCCATATCTTTCATTTTTATCTTCACTCTATGGTGAATGAAACCTTTTCTACTCCATGTCTCTCACACCAATCATTACTCATTTGGGATTTGAAATGATGGTGATGCTTCCCCACAATGATCAAGGAAAAATAGTTCACGTTAGGATTATCATGATCTTGGACACATGACCATAAAAAGCATGCCAATCATCATTACCACAAAACGCTAAATTGCATGGTTGGTGTCTCTTAACTAACAATATATCATGGAACATTGTTTGTAATTATTATTTATTTGAGGAGATATGTTGTTACACACAAATATATAATCCATATCCATCTTCAATATGGTAAAAATACCCCACTACCTTATGTTTGAGGTATATCTGTATAGGGGTTCCAATATGTGATCTAAAAAACCCATTCTCCAAAATAAAAAAACATAAATGCATGGAATATTTTTTTGAAGTATGTGTGTCGTGATTATAACATAGATGTGATACATATTGAAACCATGAACCTGTTTCATTGGCTTGACCATAATAAAATAATCCCCATTCATAAGATTGTATTTGACTAACAAATAAAAATGTTTTTTCCCATTCATGGGGGAAATTAATATTAAATAATCCTTCCAAATTCATAATCATTCTTTCTAAAAACCTAAAAAATTTCATAGGTAAATATAAATCTACATAGGCTTTCTCTTTCCATATGTAGTGTACTATTAGATTTGTGAGGATACCATTATTCAGAATATTCATTGTTATACCCCAATCTATGTTTGTATGTCTCCCACAATAAATTTAATTTCAGTCTCTGAATCATCATGGTTGACTATGCATTGATATTCCACTTTTTGATATGGATAAGTCTTATATAAAATGTTATCATAATCCATAGGAACATTTGTGCTCAAGATACACATCATCTATCTTCGTAATCCAAAAAGAACATTATCCTATAATATTGTTTTTCAAATATGGTTTGCATTCATTCCATGCATGCTTATACCATATCACCTTTCAGATATAGAAGGAAAAGATTTCTTCTTACAACCTTCCCCTTCTTGCCAATAGGTAATGAAACATTTTTGGATATATTATTATTAAATGTTAAATGAACAATATTGTGTGAACTGAAATTGACATTAAATTTTATCCATAACATCCTTATTGAAAGATGTAAAACTTCACAATCATTGACTGGGTCACAAAACATTTAACCAAATGATGATTCAACCCTAGTGATGGAGGATACATCCCTCATGATGTTGGGTATCCACTGAATCATCTAATAGAACTATGTATATTTTGATGCACATTCCATCATGGAACATAGTTATGGCAATGTTTTACATTCCAGGCCAAGCAGACTCAACCACCAAAACATGTGTGTTCCTCCATTCATGGACACTACCATAATTTAGACAGGTGGTTATGGAATAATCCTAGGACCCATCATTTTTAATCCTTGGATTTAAATATAATTATCATTCCTTTGAATAAACAAATTTTTTTTAGAAGTGGTTCCTCATTCATGGCATGTGCGAACACAAATTCTCTATTCATTATCAGACATTTTTTCTTCCCTAACCACCCCTTCTATGGACTTGACAAATCTAGATATTCAAAAACTCTATTACCATTGATAATAAAATGTCAGTATCCTAAGGCAGGTTTTTTTACTATGAATTAATACATCCGTGTTGGATTTTCATAATTCACCCATAAAATTAGTCGGTCAACTAGTGGCACATTCATCCCTAGGTGATACATCTTCTTTCAAGGTAAACAGTTACAATATTATATTGGATACAACTTTTTAAACACATTATGTAGTATTTTCCTACACTTATGTATCATATTATTTTCGAGATTCTAAAGACACAAAAACATGTCTCAAAATTCTCCATTATGTATTTGAAGAATATTATAAAAATCTTGGATAGTATGTCCAGCAGATGCCATTATTTTATAAACTATGGTCAATGTTATTTTCCCTAAAAACCCAATTTTATTATTATGGAATACCAGACTCTAAATTACCCATGTAATTCGACAAAGTGTTCATCGGGATTGAAACCCAAAAAGGTAACCTTGTGAAAAATTTGTGACTTAATATGATTTTCCGCAAGTCTTCATTTTTTATGAATGAAAATTAAGTAGTGAAAAAAAAGTAAACTAAACATTTTAGGTTAAAAAACAAAAAACTGGAGGCCTAGATAAATTCCTTGTCATTAACACTAAGTGTTATTCATATACATCTTTGAAAAGATAGGGGCCATGACACAAAGGAATTAAAATTTGCAGGGTCCATAATATGACCCTAGAAACAGTCGAAGATCACTCTTTAGTCCCTATGAAATAGGGAAAAAAAGAGAATCTTCTCATAATTTAGATAACATAAGATCCCAAAAAATTATTTTGGGATGTTTTTATATGACCTATAGTTATGTTAAATTAGACTATTTTAGTTTTCAATGAATCACACTATATGGGGGATATTTTGTAGACATTAAAAAAGTATTCCACATAATTTAACACAGAATTCATGGTATGGAAATCAATTAGACAATAAATTTTGAGATTGAGTAAAAATGTGCTTTTATTATAGAATGAGTAGACTATATTTCAATTTATTAGAAGTCTACACCATGATATGGGATTAATATTACTCAAAAATGCTCCCCAATAATCTGAATTTGTAGGGAGAACCCACAATATGGTTAGGCCATGGATTTCTAAAATCAATGATAAATAGGTGTAGATTAATTATAATTAATTTTTCAGTGTATTTTTGGTATATAAATAAATAATATTAGACCATATTACTCTTTACAAGATTCTATTTTATTGTTCTTACATACCAAATAGGTTTTTGGATCAAAATATATGCTTCTCATACGTCATGAAATTATATTGAGGAATTTTATTTCTAGTGGAAGAAATTCATACATGGACCTTGCATAAGTCCATTCAAACAAGACCCTCATCAAAGTCAATTTTCATAACCCCTTCGTTCATGACCACTAGCAGTTCTATATATTGACACTTAAACCTCTTGTTTAAAAATTTTGGATGATCTTTTTGGTGAAGAGGCAAGGTGAGTGCTCTTGTAGTGCGAATTCATCGCCCATGTTATTTATCCCTAAATTGGTGAACTATAATTACCAAAAATATATTTGGATAAATCCCCCACATGTGAGAAACACTAGGGAAAACCATACCTTGGAACCCATACATGGGTGAGCCATACCTGGGTGGGCCATACATGGGAGACCAATATTTGGGTGAGCCATACCTAGGTTATCCATACCTAGGAAACCCAATCCATGGAAACCCATACTTTCATGAGCCATGCATGGGAGATCCATACATTGGAAACCCATACCTGAGGATCCATACCAGGGTAATCTATTCCTAAGATACTAATAACTTGATGATCTTTTCCTAGGGTACCCATACCCGGGAGATTCAAACCTGAGAGAGACATTCCTAGGCATATCAGGCTCGGGAAATCCATATCTATTAAAATCATTTAATGGTGACCCATACCAGGGAGACCCATACATGGGTGAACCATAGCCTGGAAACCCAAAACTTAGATAACCATACATGGGTGAACCATAATAGGGGAACCATACCTAAGTGACCTATACCGAGAAGGGTGGCTCAAACCCAGATGACCCACTCTTAGGAGATCAACCATGGAATACCCCATGATAGAAAACAACTAGGGTGTTCCTGAAAATGATTCATGATACATTGGAAATTCTTACCCAAGATGGTTCATACCGCAGGGGATGAGCCCCTACACCCCCACATGGGATCAGTGTCAAGATATTATCTCATTCTGCAATATTTGTTTGTTTTCTTCCTTCACTAACCCCCAAGAAAATGGAGTGTCACACCTCCATCTTTTGGGTCGGGTTGAAGAAATTTTGTCTTGTGAAACAAGAAACCCCAGATCTCTTCTGAAATTACCAAGAGTAATGATACTTATCATGGTTATAGAAATATATTCATAAACATAAGTGTATTCCCTAACCAAACCACTAAATCTCTATTACGTGTTATCCTCCCTGTGGTCCATGAAACAACAACATGACTTGAAGAAGTCTCGATGCACTAATCACCCTATTCTTTCGACCAATACCTCAAAACCATTGGAGTAGATTTAAAATCCTCAATAGAAAAGGGAATTAATTATTGATGTAGGATAAATGTTCCACTAGTTTTTTGAACCAAGAACACATGTTCAAGATACCTCTACTATGTTAATAAATATATAAGGGAATCCACTTATTGTGTCCAGGGAATATAGACAAGTAATTTAAATATGCATTTGGAGACTCATGGATCCAATAGAAAGGATATCCCTTGTGTCTTCACTCTATTGTTTCATTTTCCAATGATATAATATTATCACCCAGGGATTCCCTATGTGATACCACTTCAAATGTCTCAACCATAACTTTTCTGATATATCTTCAGTTCACCTAGGTTATCTCTATGTGAGACCCCTTCATCCTAACCAGCCATCACCTATGCAAGCACTCATCAGTTTCACTAGGTATTTCCTTTGTGAGACCCCAACATCTATCCCATCATTCACCAAGGTGACCCATCATAATTTTACCCAGGTATTCCCTATGCGATACCCCTTCATCTCACCCAGCCTTCAACTACATAATTGATCGTCAGTTTTACTAGGTCTAACCTATAAAAATACAATTTACCTCACACATCCTTAACCTAATAAATTCATCTTTAATTATCCATAGTCTTTCCTTCATGAGAAACATTAATCTATCACATCCTTCACCTATGGGATCCATCTTTATCTCTCATAGAAATTACCTACATGATCTTCCATTATTAAATCTTTGGAACCACTAATGAAAAGGTATAGCTTCCCTTGAAACACTCATTTGAGGAGGACCATACCATGTATTCTTTCAAAGTCTTGGGATGTCTATTATTAGTGTATAGGGAACACTAACATATACTCTCAACTATAAATTCTTATTGTAATGATGTTCTTAAATTTAACATTAATTATAGGTGGGATCTTCAAAGTGTTTCAAATTACACATTATGAAGTTAAATAGTGTTACATCATAGGGGGAAGTGCAAGGGACATCACGATTTTATATTCGAGGGATAAGAAAGTTTCCTTCCCTTATTGAATCTAAGACCAAGGAAAAACCATTTTAGACTATGGGGGGATACCTAATTTTCACATTGATTAGGGTTGATGCATTATCCCCATAACATCCCTACATTCTACATTAATACTTCCCTCTTGAAGTAAGCCTCTATTTTTTTATAGGAAGCCAAACCATCAAATAATTCATATCCCATCGTTAAAAAATGGGGATACATGCCCATAAATTCCCTTTCTCTCCCTTATAACACATGCCTCATCTACCAGCAAGCGAAGGAGATTCTGTGATTCTCTGAATATTCCACTAAAAATAGTTTTATAGGATTATAATTACTCATGAAGTCTTAATGATTAGTGATAAACTATACATATTCATGATCAGAAAAAAATATTGGTTGATTATTCTTATTCATATAGTCAACTTTTCTTCCTTTGAAGTTCCTCTATACGCATGGACCCTTAAAACCATGTATCCATAGAAATTTGTCATATCCCTTATAAGACATAAAATGGTCCTACTATTCAGTATAATCCTTGACCATACTCACTCAATAGGGATTCATATCCATTATATGTTCTATAAACATGTAAAAATCCAATTAAATGTAAACATTCCGTATGAGAAGAACTATTAGAGGACCTACATAGGTGTGTTTCTTAGACAAAATTTAACTATGTGTTCATTGATTCTAGTCCAAATGGGATATTTAGAATTCGTCATTGCATTTTAAACATATCGCCATTGATCAACCATAATGTTATCTAGGTCACATCCCTATTAGGGTCATATACATCATGGGGGCCACATCTCTCTCAGGTCCTCTGAGATTCTTTGATCTAAGTCTCACACGAACTATGAATTGGAAGATTTATCCTAGAAAACCTTTCCACATCATGTTAGACTGAATTTTTTTTGACTTCAACACATGCACATAAAAGGATTGATATTTCCCATTAAGTTTCACCAAAATACAAGGGATATGATTACTTTCATAAGGATTATTAGGAAAGTCATCTCACAGGCTTGATCCAAACATCATAATAACTATCTTTTTCCTATATTATGATAAATTAAATATTTCTCCACTATGTGACATAAAAATAGAATCCAATAATATTAAATTACCTAAGAATATAATATTTTTTCAAAAAATGAATTCTTTGATGGAGAACCTCATATCCATATAGATGTCTCGGTCGATGAAGAACATCATATACATATAGAAAATTCTATGTTCATATATGAAAATAATTGATTGTTATGTAATGAGAGACTCATTAATTCATAGTATTTAATGAAAAATCATTAATATGTCTTAAATCATTAAGAGTGTCCAAGAGTTGGAAATAATTTCCACCAAAAGTGTGTGAAGATCCCAAACTCCCACACAATTGACCAATAGTTCTCAAGAATCATTAGTATCATTTCCAATTGACCACATGAATTTGAAAATAATTTTATGGAAATATGTAAAATAAGGGAAACATTGGGAGTTTATGTCTCCATGAACATACCCTGTTGGAAAATAATTGAAAATTGGAAACATAATGGGATTATTTGAGCATAATTTAAATCCCTACAATCAAAACATTGAACACATCAGTGAAATTGTCATGGGAAAAAATAATATATATACCTTATTAAAACCATTAATAAAAATGGAAAAATATATTTTATTGAGGTATAAAACACTACGTGCATAGAAACATTTTTTAGATAAATTTGTTTCTTGAAAAATAATGATATTATTAAAAAAATAATTTATAATGAACATTAATATATTTAAAATTAGATTTTTTATATTTAAAGGATAATTATATTATTTTAGAATCAAATTAAAAACATAATAAGTCCTTTACATTACATTAAATGATAGTTTTTACAAAAATATATATTTTTCAGTATTCTCTTAAAATAGTACTTTTTATAAAAAAACTAAAAACATCACTCTGAGTTAATATTGAAATGATGATTTAAAAAATGATATTAATTTAATAAAATTAAATTTATTAAAAAATTATATATTAATTATATTGTTCACTTTGTATAAATGAGATAAGACCCATTTATAAAATAAAACATATATACCAAGATTAAAATGACTTTATTGAAAAATGAGTACATATTTATTAATATTTAATTAATATATTTACATTATTAAAAAAATATAAAAATATTTTTTTAAAATTGGTTATTATTATTCATACATATCAATTTAACATCCATGTTTTCATATTTTAATATATCACAATTCGTATATATTCTAGGTTGCATGTAAATAATGTAATTGAATATATTATGTTTATTTCAATGGGGATATATAATAATATTTAGGGTGTTATAGTTTTTCATTACATTATTAATTAATAGAATACATTACGGCTTAAATTAGTGTCTTAGCCCATTCACATATCTCATATGATATGTTGATGATTATGGTAGTGAACCACAGCTAATAATGGGGTGTGTAGATTAAATAAATTTGTATATTGGGCCATTAAAATTTTAAACCGTTGGTTTACAAATGTAATATAGTGATAAAATGGTTTATATTATGGACTGATTCTCTTGACACCAATTCATTGATACATGGTTGTGGAGTCAGACAAATTCTCTTGGAAAATTTTTTATTTTTAGATGGTTTGAGATGTTATACTAATTGTATGCGTCCATCTATTTCATTATAAACTAACGATATAATTACCAATGATGTTTACACATGTTTTGGGTGTTATAAGGATGGTCTATGAACCATTGATTTTGATTTATAGATTGGATGATGAACTCAGGAACTAGGAACTGATAGATAAATATCAGAAACATCTTATTTTTACATAATGTTTATATCAACCTATGAATTATGGCTTAGAGTACAATCCTTGTTCGGGGAAAGCTAGGTTGGGTTGGGTAGATGTTCTAGACCCAATTCCAGATGTTTTTAAAAAACTATTTAATATTTAATAAAAATTCAATTATAGACTTCCTAATTATTATTTTATATATTAGTATACATTTTTTATAAGGATGATTATTTATTTAGAAACTATTTGTGGTGGGGTACTATGTTTTACATACTCCCTGATTGGGACACCATTAGTAAAAAGATATAGTTCATGGTTTTAGGTTATGACATGGGAAAAATCCTAGTGATAAATGGATGATAAGAAAATTTATGGGATAAATCTTGAATGAGGAGACTAGGCCTGATGTGGGGAAATTTTTTGCGAATATTAATTTTTTTGGATTTATATTAAAGTTCAATTTTAAACATGATACTATAAGGACCTAACATGTTTATTTTCCCATATTGTAGGAACATACCTAGTTTTGGAATTTTTATGTGATGTGTGATTACATGTTTGTTTATTTCCTTTCAATTTTGTATTTTTTTAAATATGCGGTTATAGTATCCCTACATTTTTCAATGGATCCTTATCATGGTTCATTATCCTCTAACATATTGTGAGGTGCACCTAATATATTGGGGT